>FR990051.1:5530129-6730129 GCA_905404095.1 Glaucopsyche alexis | reverse complement strand
ATGCTTATGCGGTCTTTAGACCGCATATCGCAGTAAACGTGTTAATAATCGCATTATTATCAAAATGACAAGCGCAACTAATTAAAAAATTTAATTAAAATATGTTATTTCTTAATTATTCCTACTATTAGAGGAAAATATTATAAATTGTCTAAAATAATTAACTGTCTTTAATTTTTGGCATCTATAAATATTGATTAGTATATTAGCGTTCTTTTATCGTAAATTAATTAAAATATTCAAAAGAGTGAGTAATCCTTATTTAATATTACATCTTATCTAATAACTTCCTATGTCGATAAATATTTAAATCCGTATTCCGTAAAGCCTGAATAATTTGTCTAGTGTCTAGACATAAATTTTATGTTCCAAAAATAGTAGTCAAAAGTTACCAAAACGATAAATTTTCATGACTTATTTTCATCCTTAGACTATCTACATCAGACATTATCCTATCTATAGACCTAAACAAAAATGTAATAGACTTTTAAGCGTAAGACCACCATTCATATATTTTGACCTATAGTAAAGAATATATTATATTACTAACGTACTATAGGCGACTATGTACATACTAAATGTTACAAAAGCATTTTCAGCGTTAAGAAAACTTAATCTTGCTTAGTCACTTGATTTAGCAACATATACTTATGCATTGCTTCCCAATACAATAATTTGAGTATGCAATACTTGTATATTGCCGAATAAAAAATCTGAAATTATCCTTACCCTCCAAATCCATTGAACGAAGCCGCTTGGCTCGCTGATTGGGAGGCACTGAATCCTTCGTTGAATCCAAACGAGAATGACTGAGAAGCGGAGTGACTGACTCCAGCACCACTTAAACTACTGCTCACGCTGCCTGTAAACCCTCCATTCTGGGGCTTCACGTTGAAACCTCCTCCGAACTTGGGGTTCAAAGCACCTCTTTCGCCCGGCAACAGCGTGCTGGGATCCCGCTCCAAATGCTCCAAAACCGGTAAAACCGGGGGAGTAATTATCGGCTCTATCTTCCTCTGCTGCCTTTGATCCGGGAAGACGAAGCTCCCGGCCGGAGCGGGCAGGGCTACCCGGACAAAAAGGAACACGCACAGGATCGCTCTCATTTTCAACCGATTTCCAAACAGAGGGTTGTATTATGTTCGGCTGTGTATATTTTTTTCGATACTACGTGCACCGCGCGATGTTTTTAGTATTAATAGGGTGTAGCGAGGTCAGAGCGACTTGGCATGCGACCCGCGCGCTAGCCTTCAGAAAAACCACTGAGCTCTGCCCGGGTCCCGAGCCTCCCCTTCCTCCAGCTAATGTCGCATTGTCACCGCTAAGGTTAGGATGTTGGGAAACCCACGCGTTACGAGTCGTGGCACGCTCCATGCTAATCTAAGTTACGCATTGTTTGACTAATGTTTAGTGATTCGTATTTACATACGTCAACCTCGAGATTGTTGTTTACCAAAATAAACTCAACTGTAAATATATGATACGAGATATGAAAAATGTATGCAAAGTATATCGAAAATGACGGTCAGTAATCGTATCAAATCCTTCAAAAATTCTTATTTTTAGGGCTATAGTGAGCTTTGATAGAAGAAATTTTAATAGGAACTTCAATCATTTATAACTGTAGAAGATAGCGATAAGAAAACTTTTCTGTAACGAATGATTGCTTCGTAATGCATTTTTTATCATCAATCATCATAGGCTACTTTAAATAAACCAATAATTATCTTACATTAAATAGGGTCTTACATAACCTCCGACCCTCTCTAGGGTTACAGGTATATTCATTCTGATGATATGCTTGATGGTTATATCTCATTAGATAGCTGTTTAAATATAGAAGTTATTTCTAAGCTGTAATTTTTTTAGATATGCCTAAAAAAACAGAAAAAATTAACAAAACTAATTTTATATTATCTTCTACTACGACTATTTTTTATATTATAGTTAGAAGCTTTAATGTTAATAAAAATAATAGAGTAGTATATTAATTACGTACAAAAATAAATAAATAAACATCAAAAATTTCGAAAAAAATGGCGGAGAGAAAGTCATACATTTTTATAAAATTCTTAACAGTCCAAAATCTCGTAAAATATTTTTTCGAAAATGGGTTTAATTGAAGAAAATATTGGATTATTTGGAAATGGAGGGAATTACCTTTAACAGATTAACATCGACTTAACCTATAACTCTGTATATACATACATACATACATATAATCACGCCTTTTTCCCGTAGGGGTAGGCAGAGACCACTTCTTTCCACTTGCTACGATCCTTACATACTTCTTTCGCTTCGTCCACTTTCATTCTTACCACCCATTCCTCCTCTTACATTCAACGTAGCCAAGCGTCTCTCCATGGTCCGCTTTTCGCCTCCGCGAGAAACGAGACGTGATGGGTGGCGAACCACATCGCCGCCATTTTGGTTAATTAAATTATTTTTGATTATCCATTGCGTTTCCACGGATTGGTGGAGAGGGTAGGAATAGGGAAAGGGAAGGATAGGTGGTGTGGGAATGAAGATTGGTAAGTTAGAGTGGGAAATAGGGAATGTAGGATATTACCGCCCCTCCTCAAGGGGCAAGGGATAGGACAGTAATAACTAGGGAAGCCGGGGTCGCATACCCGTATACTATACCACAACTACCGGACAGGTAAGTTGGGAAGAGTATCCCATGACACCTGTATATACCTATATATTTTCGTAATGATGGAGATGAGTGTTATATTCGCATCCGCGTGTATCTGAGTCACGGTCGACTATCATCATTTGGAAATGGCTTCGTCACAAATAACATAAACTTGAGTCACCGTTACTCGAAATCCTACTATCCTACTAATATTATAAATGTGAAAGTTAGAGGATGTATGGGTGGAAGGATAATAATAATCTATACTAATATTATAAAGCTGAACAGTTTGTTTGTTTGAACGCGCTAATCTCAGGAACCACTGGTTCGAATTGAAAAATTCTTCAAGTATTGAATAGTCCAGTTGTCGAGGAAGGCTTTAAGCTATATAACATCACGCTGCGACCAATAGGAGCGAAGCATCAGTGACAAATGTTGCAAAAACGATAAAAATTATTCATGTGGGACAGATTTTAATGATTTTTTTTTGTATGTGTTCAAGTGGATTCGAGAATGGTTTAGATTTGCAATCAGACCCGGTAGGTGGCGCTGCTGTCAGTACGTCAACGTATCTGTCAGTACGTCAGTACTGACAGATACGTTGACGTCAGCATACCTGTCAGCATATCTGTCAGTACGTCAGTACTGACAGATATGCTGTCAGTACGTCAGTACGTCAGTTCTAAGGCGGTACGAAGTTCGCCGGGACAGCTAGTAATATTTTATATGTGAAAGTTCGTTTGGATGTATGGATCGATGGACATATTATGGGTGGATGGATGGATGTTTGTTACACATTCATGCAAAAAATACTGAATGGATTTTGATGAAATTTGGTCTTAGTAGTTTAGGCTCTGGATTAAAACATATTATGCTTCTTTTTATCCCGAAAAAATATAGTTTTCCCGTGGGATACTGTATTTACGCGGGTGGAGCCGCGGGCAGCAGCTAGACTATACTAATATAATAAAGAGGAAAAGTTTGTTTCTTTGTTTGTTTGCATTGAAACTACTTCAAAACTACTGAACCAATTTTGATGAAATTTGGCACAGATGTAAAATAGACCACGGGGAAGAACATAGGCTACTTTTTATCGCGGAAAAATATACGGATTCTGCGAAATCGTGGGCAACATCTAGTATTACATATTGTAAGTCTTAAGTCCCTCTTTTTAATTTAATACATCTATGTTTTAGTCTAACTAGTTGAATTAAAAAATGAAAATCAAAAACTTATCACATAAAATGTTCAGATAAATACCTACATAGGCCTTACACGCTGGAATGTTTCAACTTAGCAGCCAAAGGGGTTTTTGAACTTTATTAGCTATATCTGCTTCATCACATACAAGTGCTGATGAAGCAGGTGTAGCTAAAGTAATTAAAAAAAGGGTGTGTGTGTCGGCTCCGACACACGACTGGAGTTTCGTCCTTACGAACGATAATTATGATAGGGATATAATTAATCGAGCGAACAAAAAATAAGTTGGCGGCTGCATGTGAGCATACTGTATTACTGAATTTGGCAGCGAATTAATATGTTGGCGACTAAATTACTAAACTGGCGAAAACACTCGGGTGACAAAAAATTCAAAAGTCGGCAGATAAAAAGAGGCGAAATTTAATCCAAATTAGCACCGACATTTATAAGTTGGTGACTTAATTTCCAAGTTGGTGACCATTATACCATATAAGCAGCTATAAAACCAGATTTGGTTGATAAATTAATGGCTGTTAAAAAGTCAATTTGCTGACTACGGAAAATCCTATTTTTGGATACTGTTGGAGTAAGTTTTTCTTTAGCATGGGTGTCATTTTCTAGGTTTCTGGGGGTGCAGAATAATCTATACATCTATACATCTATATCTATACAGATAAATAAAATTGAAGTGTCTGTTTGTAACTTCAAATTAACAGCTTTTCACAAAATGAATCTGAAAGTATATTCGGTACTTATAATAAAATACCAATTTTTTAACTTTTGTCTGTCCGTCTGTCTGTCTGTCGGTCTGTCTGTTTGTTTGTTCCGGCTAATCTATGAAACGGCTGGAACGATTTTCGCGGGACTTTCACTAGCAGATAGCTTATGTTATAAGGTCTAACATAGGCTACTTTTATTTTAGGGTTCCGTTTAAAAAAATAGGGTTCTGCTTTCGTTAGTAAAAAAATATGGCAATGCTGTACTGAGATACGAGGGTTGTAATCTATAGAAATGTTGGAAAATTCAAGATTTTCGATTTTTTTTTCTCCCATCATGAAGAAAATATGATGTTGCGGGTTTCCTAAAGGGGATGAAATTTTCATTATTTTTTCAATAGGATGCACCGTTTCTGAGATAGAATCAATTTTATATAAAAAAGAAGTAAATGCTGTACATTGAGATACGACGGATGTTTATAACTATAGGAATGTTGGAAAATTCAGGATTTTCGAAATTTTTTTTCTCCCATCATGAAGAAAATATGATGTTGCGGGGTTCCTAAGGGGGACGAAATTTTAATTATTTTTTCAATAGGATGCACCGTTTCCGAGAGAGAATCAATTTTATAAAAAAAAGAAGTAAATTCTGTACATTGAGATACGACGGATGTTTATAGCTATAGGAATGTTGGAAAATTCAGGATTTTCGAATTTTTTTTTCTCCCATCATGAAGAAAATTTGATGTTGCGGGGTTCCTAAGGGGGACGAAATTTTCATTATTTTTTCAATAGGATGCACCGTTTTCGAGATAGAATAAATTTTATAAAAAAAGAAGTAAATGCGTACATTGAGATACAACGGATGTTTATAGCTATAGGAATGTTGGAAAATTCAGGATTTTCGAATTTTTTTTTCTTCCATCATGAAGGAAATATGACGTTGCGGGGTTTCTAAGGGGGACGAAATTTTCATTATTTTTTCAATAGGATGCACCGTTTCCGAGATAGAATCAATTTTATAAAAAAAAAAAGAAGTAAATGCTGTACATTGAGATACGACGGATGTATAAATGTATAGAAATGTTGGAAAATTCAGGATTTTCGAAATTTTTCTTCTCCCATCATGAAGAAAATATGATGTTGCGGGGTTTCAAAGGGGGGCGAAATTTTCATTATTTTTTCAATAGGATGCACCGTTTCCGAGATAGAATCAATTTTATATAAAAAAAGTAAATGCTCTACATTGAGATACTAGGAATGTATAAAGCTATACAAATGTTGGAAAATTCAGGATTTTCAAATTTCTTTTTCTCCCATCATGACGAAAATATGAGGTTGCGGGATTACTAAGGAAATTTGAAATGGATGACTTTTTTGTAATCAACCCCAGAAACCAATAAAAGGACACCCATATTATTTTTATAAAATTAAGTATGTCCGCCATATTGGAATTTCAAAACGAATGTCATTTTCGTATCCAGCACTCCCAAAAACCTGGTAAACGACACCCATATCAATTTTACGAAAAATAAATATCCGCCATTTTTAAATTTCAAAATTAATCTACACAATAATCTACACCCCCCTAAAACCGAGAAAAATTAAAAATTGGAAATTTTGTACGCTCCTTTATGTTTTTTTTGTGTGCTCTCGTTTTGCTGCTTGTATGGTTTTTGAGTTACCTACATCAGGGAAAATGTGTGTGCCTATTCTTAAATTAAATGTGTACTCACAAATTGTCGCCAAGATGGTTATTTGTTCGCTAAAATATAATCTGTCTGCCAGTTTGGAAAATTCAATGGTATTATTTAGTCACCAGATTTGTAATTTTTTTGTTCCTTACATTCTTTCGCCAACTTAGTAATTTAGTATTCAATATTGGGTATTTTCACATCCAAAATTTAATTGTTTTGTCGCAAGTTTAAATACATGCCAAAAATGCCATTATGATATGTATCGAATAGAAAAAGAGGGTAAATGAACGCATCTTCTAAAATGATAAGAGAAACGAAGATATATTTGTAATTATTCGAATTATTTATATTACTACAATTAAAGCGTATTATATAAAGTATGATACAAATTATAATAATAGTAATACTAACAGTAAACAGGCTAAACAAATTGAACATATTTAAATTTAAAAATAGAAATGGGTTGTAATACGCTGTGAGATGTATTCCATCTCATTCTTTTGCACGTTCAATCCTATATATATATATATATATATATATATATATATATATATATATATATATATATATATATATATATATATATATGTTTGTCTCTTTCTACGTATCGCCTCAACTTTCCGTGTTACCCTTGATTTTACTCCTCATAAAATATCCGTACCGGGCCATATAACTCAAATCGTTTCTTATATGGAGTAAACTCCAAAAAGGTTTTTTCCTTTACCTATATTTGCCCGCCAGTGGGGAACAGAATTGAAATAAGTCGAATGATTTGCCAATTATATAGGTCACTAGCTTTTATCGCATGGGACACTGTATTATTTCGGGATAAAAATCGGGTAGCCTATGTGTTAATCCAGAGCATAAACTACTACTATACCGAATTACATCATAATCCGTTCATCAGTTTTAGCGTGAAAGAGTAACAAACATCCATCCATCCTCACAAACTTTCTCATTTATAATAGTAGAAAAAAAATTTGCATCATTTATACAGTATTCTCCGAGCGAAGCAACCACTCTTGAAATACTGTATTGCCTGGGACAGTCGGTTTTTAAATGTCGTATGGTTGCCCAAGCACATACGGCATTCTCACAACATAGCCTAGAGTCCAGAGGAATGAACTGGTCAATACGTCTGGAGCCAACTATGTGCGGGTTTCCTCACGATGTTTTCCTTCACCGTTAGAGCGTCCGTATAATGTACTTGAGATCTGAAAAAGTCTCATTGGTACACGCCACAACCTGGGATTCGAACCTGCACTCTTTCGAGTGCGAACTAAACGGTCTACCTACTAGGCCACGGAGCTTTCTAATAGTAGTAGGATAGTAGTAAAATATGATACAGGTGCCTTTAAGGGGAGGGACCTAAACACTTCAGGTCCATCCTGACCGTCCAGCCTGGAAATCCAGCACCGGTACTAATGGCCGTCATTAGTGCCAGTAGTGTCAATCATTATAATGTTTACCTACAAGTCTGCTTCAAGGTCGCGGTATTGGATTTGCAGTAAAGGTTTCTTTGTTTGTATTGAATAGGCTGCGAAACCATTACACCGATTTTGATAAAATTTGGCACAGATATAAAATAGACCACGAAAAAGGACACAGGCTACTTTTCATTGCGGCAACATGTACGGTTCTCTCGAGGTTTCTTTTTGCGAGTACGAAGCCGTGGGCAACATTTAGTAAAAATATACTTACGACATTATATTGTGATTATGTAAGTTAAACGTATAGCGATATAAAAAAGAAAGCGCGATTTGTTAAAATATTTGTTATTCGTTATTGCGAACTTGACAGTGAATTAAGAACTTGATTTTAATCTGAGGACCGGTGTTTTACGTAATCAGTGTGAACGGACGAACAGACTAGCAGTTTTATATGAATATTAATCGCAAAGTAAATTATTGACTATATTGGGGGTTCTTATAAACATCACAATCGATACAACTGTGAAATAATATCAGGGAATCTAATTCATTATCCAATAGAGTGTTCTCATTATTTACCTATTTGTATAATGATGAGTGATGACATGTCAGTTTGATATCATATATATAATACAAACAAATTATGTCAATTACGGTCAACCTGCTTATGAATTTAATTCCCTATTAATACCTAATGACACAGAATTAAAGTTACCGACATAGCCTAGCGCATTAGCAAGTTAAAGTGGCAATGGGCTGGACATATAGCCCGGAGAACCGATGCCCGCTGGGGCCGAAAGGTTCTTGAGTGGACGAACTGGACGTCGAAGCGTAGGACGGCCTTCCACCAGGTGGACAGACGACCAGAGAAAAGTCGCAGGGAGTCGGTCGGTGGATACAGGTCGCGAGCGACCGGTCGCACTGGAAATTTATGGGGGAGGACTATGTCCTGCAGTGGACGTCACCAGGCTGAAACGAACCTAATGACACTACTTTTGACGTGAAATGTATCAAAATATACTAATCGACACGGAACCACGTCTGTTTTATAACGTGTTGCGAATCGCAATTCTTTTTTTTCTTTCTTTTACAAGTCATAAACAAAACCATAAAGATAACGGAATACGAACACAATATGGCGTTGTGAATTTGTGAAACTAATAGATTTAATTATTTTATTGCTAGCAGGTGCAGGTTATTCTAGTTTTCGATATCAAATAAAAAACAATATTATATTTATCTCCGATACATTATTATCGGAATAACACTTGTAATATTTACGAGTAAAATAAAAAAAAAAATATTTCTAAGCATGATTTATAGAATTCTACAGTAAGTTCTAGAAAATCACCCAATAAGAATTTATGCAATATCGGACACAAATAATAATATTTACTTTAAACTTACTAACATGTTTCTTAATTTCCGACCTAATTGTCGCTATCCGTTTCACGCATTGAGTTGCGAGCTAAAAAGTGTATGTTCAAATGACAATTCTACAAAAAAAATTGCGTTGCTACTCCATCATATTATTTTTCTTGAACCATTTTAGGGAAAAAGCTAACCCTAATGCATAACCGACCAAAAAAGCTCTAAATCAGACAGAAGGCTGCACACTTATAGCTACTGGAAGACTATCTAAGAAGGCCTTTAGCTAAACACCAAATTATATGACCAGACAATTGGGAACGTACATATGTTTTTATTGGCTTTTCGAAAAGCACATAACTCCCATAGTTCCCGGTAACCAGTCCACTAGCATCTCACCACCATAGCCCAGTATCATTTCTAGTATCCAGCAATAGTCCAACAATATCCGGTGGCTCTCCTTCGGCGCACTCTCATAGTGCGTACAGGGAGAGTCACCGGCTAGTGTCACATTACATTTAGATTAAAATTGTGTAATAGGGCCTCTGCGTGTTGGCTTCGGCCCCACGCATGTCTTCCAAAGGTCCGGGATTTAATTGCCCGTGAGCAAGGAATGCATTGCACAAACATAATAATAATAATAAAATGTTGTCTTTGCAATCTACGGTCAACCGTTGATGAACAGCCGAACGTATAACCACCTTCTTTTTTGAAAGTCGGTTAAAAATATGCACGATGTCACAGCAGTTGAAAATGTATGAAGATAATTGATTTTACTAACTAAAATACTGCGTTTATGTATAGCTATCATTGTTTTAAGAAATAATGTCACAAATAACATCAGGATTTGAACAGTAGATAATTATCGTTTTTCAATTACCTATGAATAAATAATAATCGTCGTTTTTTTAGTCCTTTTTAATTTGGCAACTGTTTACTGTACTTTTTGCATTTTTCGGTCTATATAATATAATATATTATGGTTTAGTAAAATCAATTACGAATATTTTTGGTATATGATCTAATGCTTATTATAAAGACGTTTTGGCAAAAAATATTGTCATACTCAAAGTAAAAAAAAAAAAAACTCATATATACGGGTGACTCTCCGCTCAACGCGAACTCGCCCATTTAAAGGAAGAATTTTTTTTTCGAGGATGACAATAACCTTTTTGACTAAACGTCTATAATTATGTAAGCAGTAGATCATATGCCCAAAATATCCGTAATTAATTTAACCAAACCTTATATTTATGTTGTCTTTAGAAATAATAAAAATTATGCTCATGTACCTTATTAATTTTGTAGTCCCCATTTTTGACAACCCTAAATCAGGCAGAAGGTTGCACGTCTTATGTCACGGTCACGAAGACCACATCGAACATGTTCAATCGATAGCACATGTCACCTCACACGTAACACTAAATACAGTAACATTGTTATATTTATCAAAGTATGTACATAGTTTTATGGGTTTCTTTTCTATCCTTAGGTCTAAAATGTATTACAAATAATAATGATTAGTACAATTTACTATCGAACAAGTTGCCGCTAAACCAGGCGTAAGCTAAACAGCACCTAACGGCGAATCGTGCGCACATATACGTTTAAATACGTAGTTCAACCACGTCAGCAGTCGTTGCGGTCACTTTCTTGCAGTGGCGAAGGCTGCTTATTCTTCATAGGGAAGCGCTAGCCTGTATAATAGGTAGATATTTGAATGAGGATCTTGAAAAGGCAAGTGGTAAGTGAAGCCGATAGGAATGGAATTAAAGGAAACACACGCCACTGCTTGTTTTAAATGTTGGAAGCATTATAGTTCTTTGGAAAATGTTTAGAAATTGGTTGAGTAGGAACTTTGTCGATATTGAACAATGTATGTAGGTATACATACTTTTTTATGATTATTTTTATGTTTTTCCATCATCAAGCTCATAGGGTATTTATCCTGGGACCAAACTGATAGACACATTTAATAAATTTCAAAGACTACACAGAAAGCGAAAATATAATATTTTACAAATATTTTATGTTATTCCAACCTACATCTTATGTATCTGTTCAAACATTTTAGTCATGTAAAGAGCATGTGTGATGACTGATGTGGGTCAAGCGAGTTATCGAGTGAATGATAAATATCTTGTTCTCTTATGTTTTAGAAAACCCAGCAGTGATAACTTTCTGTTTGTCGCAAATAGAGATATTGGTGTATTAAAATATTTTGATCGCCACTATAAAGATGTTGGCAATGTTGCCTAGTTTCGAATATAACATTTTTACGAATTGTATGGTGGAAGCACATCGTGACGTCACAGGCCGATATATCGCTTACTTATTGTAAATTCAAATAGTTCGTATCTTCGTTATTTTTTAAGATTTACAAAAATGGTTTATTAACATGTTGTATAATATCGAATCGATAAAAAAATTAGGAAATAAGCCCATTAAACATTAGGTACAGCCCTGTGCAGCAAAATTTCAATGGCGTGGTAGCGGTGGGGCCAAGGCGAAGCAAAATTCCCGGTCGTCCCCTCGAAAATAACTTTTAACTTGGGACAAAAGCTTCGGAAAAAATGGAACGGAATAACCAGATAAATACCACGGCCTGACAAAAACTGGCGTGAAATAACGCTTGACTTGTGTTTCGCCGAGTGAGTGAAGTTACCGGAGGCATGGTTGATGATTTTAAGGATCAGGAACCACAGGATTTACATGTGTAACTCCTCCGGTTTTGTGAATGTCTATAGGCGTCCATTTAAAAAAAAATCCTCGTGGTGGACACCATGGGCGTAGCCAGGGGGGGTTTAGGGGGTTCAAACCCCCCCCCCCCCCGAAATGGGCCGCCTGTCCATGTGGATGACCCATATACAGTGGCGTATTTAGAAATTTTGCACCCCAAGCCAATTAACATATTTTGCCGCCATCTGAAAGATGATTTTTATAGTTATTTTAGAAAAAAAAATCAACAGCCTAAAACAGAACTTTCATACTAACTTGTTCTATATGTATGTGTTTATGCGTTCAAACTGAGAAAGCGAGCGAATGTTTATTACGCTTTAACCTGTTAAAATCTTTTTATACTTTAAGCCCTGAAAGAATATTGTACTTTAGAAAAAAACAATAAAATTAATAGACTAAAACAGGGATCGCAAATCTATGGCACCCGTGCTATAGCATGCGACACAATATTTTGGGCACGTCACTTATCACAAAATTTTGTAATTTATGTACTATGAAAAAAGTGTGAAATAGGTATTATACCTATGACAAACCTAACGTAATAAGTTATTTGCTGTCTATTTTGCAACATCAGAAATTACACTAATTTTACTTTAATTTAAATTACAAAATGGTCCTATTTTCACAGTTTTTAAGTTTAAAATTTGAGCAGATTTAATCTATTAAATAGGAAAAAAATTTTGCTCGCTCGCTTCGCTTGCTCGCGTTTAACATAAAGAACATATTATATTATTAATTTAAAAAAAAATAAAAGCTGGTTCATTTTATGATATTTTTTTCCGAAGTTCACCGTTATTATGTTTAAGAGGAAACCCTGAAAGGCTGCTTTAAAGCTTAAACAGGGTAAAACGAAAAAAAATGGGCGCCCATTAGGGGCCATCCATAAATAACGTCACACGAATTTCACGATTTTTTACCCCTACCCCCCCCCCCTCCTTGTCATAATTGGTCACATTTATGAGACCCCCCCCCCCCTCTCTAGTGTGACGTCACATATTTTTTACAAATTTACATTAAGAAATTATTGAATCAAAATATTGGTTCGGAAACCAGTTTTATTTCCATTTAAATTATTTTTAATAATATTAACATCAAATGAAACAATTAACAAAACAAGAAACTATTAATTATATAAATTAAAGAAATTAACGAATCAAATAATGATTCACTATGTTAACTAAAGAAATTAACAAAACAAAAAACGATTGACTATATTAATTAAAAAAATTAACAAAACAAAAATAGTATGAATAGAATTATCTTTAAATTAAAGATACAAACTTAATAATCTTCAATCCATGGACTTTGAACCCACTCCTTTAAATTATTTATAACTGGCATATGTTTTCGTAAAGTAAGTTTATAGTTCTTATTTTAACACTTAGATAATATAATGGATTTTGAAATGTGACGTCACAATATTTAGGACCCCTCCCACCCCCTTGTCACATAATGTCACACTTCGTCGACCCCCTCCCTCCCCCTTAACGTGTGACGTTATTTATGGATGGCCCCTTATTCTAATGTATAATATTATAAAATGATACTATTTCCACAGTCTTTTAGGGTTTAAAGTTTAAATAGATTTAACCCATTAAATAGGAAAAAAATTTGCTCGCTCGCGGTTAACTTCAAGGCCATTATATTATTTATTGCCGATGTTCTCTTTTAGCCAGTTGATTTTGTGGTATTTTTCCGAAGTTTTTAGTTAGTTCAACGTTTGAACAGAGTTGAACGATTAAACCTGTAAAATAGGAAAAAAAATTTGCTCGCTCGCTTCGCTCGCTCATATTTGGCTTAAAGAAGATATTATAATATTTTGTACTGACGTTTAGTTTTAGACTATAGATATTTGTAATTTTTTCGAATTACAGTCTTCTTCAATCTTTCAGGATTTAAAGCTTAAACGGGTAAAAAGTAAAAAAATATATTCTAATGCGCCCAGGGCCTTCCCCCCCCCCCCCCCCCCCCCCGAAACTAAAACCTGGCTACGCCCATGGTGGACACATGCATCGGGGACGGGAATAAACGGTGTCTCGAATTCTCGATACCGTGTGAAGGAGGAAAGGTTTTTTTTGAATGAAATGAATAGGCTCCGATATCCGAAACTACTGGACCGATTTTGATATAATTTGTCACAGTTATGGAGTAGTCCTCGGGGAAGGATATATGCTACTTTTTACTGCGACAAAATGTACGGTTTCCGCGTAATTTCCTTTTGCGCGCACGAAGTCGCGGGAAACGTCTATAAGATTCATAATGTTGCAAAACATAAGCTCTATTTGGATGTCAGTTAAAATAACAATGATTCATATAAAATATTAAATAGGAATAACTGGCAGTGTGTTTTCATTAAGATAAGCAAAATGTGACGTAGGTAGGAGCATTTTGTTCTTGCTATGTATAGTTAATAGTTATGCTTATCAGCTAGAGACGTGACATTCAACTATTTTCAATTGGTTAGATTTTTTTACTTGCATGAAAATCGATTTCAAATACATATTATTTAGTTAGGTACTGAAATACATAGGATACTGAAGGAATAATAGATTTTTTACTTTGTTTGTAAAATAAATTTAAAAAGGCTAACAATTTGGTTTTAATCAGTGCCTTATACATTAATTAAATAAACGACTAAAATAAATAGTTTGAGAAAATCGACTAAACTGTGAAAGTTTGTCAATAACAATAATAAGAATGTACCTAATACGTTTTCAAAACTAACTAACAAGCCTTCATGAACATTTACATAATTTTTTTATTTTATTACACAGATTACAGGATAATAATTGCCATACTCGAAAAAAAACTTAGTGCGAGTTTTTGATATAAGGAAACCACCCATAATATTATGAGACAAATTTTAATACGTAAGTACCGCAAGACAGTTATTTTTCTGTCTAAAAGTTTTAGTAAGTGACATATTTGGCTTCTTAGCTTCAGAAATGTTAAATAAAAATCGATTTTAATATTTTCTTCATTTACATTTCACATCCCTATTATATTCAATGCTATCATTGTTTTCTTGGCATCATAAAACTTTTATATTTAAAAACATTGTTGTGTCCCGAACTAAATTTTCAGCGAAACAGTGAGTTGTCTGTTTGCGCAAGTGTCTTGTATGACAAACATATAATAGGTTTTTAAATTCACGATTTTTCCATATAATTCAGTATTGTCTTGATAAAGCTGTGCAGTAGTTAGTGGAAATGACGCCTTACTTCATCATATCCATTTTAATGGCGTGTTCTGCAAATGGTAAGTTAATTTTTATTTTTATTGCTATTAAGTGATATTGCCTTCCATATGTTATGTTATTAAACTAAGTTGTGCAAGTGTTATGACTTACTAATACGTGTTTTTCGACTCCACAGCGGATTTGTTCCCAGGTGGGCTGTTCCCAAATGGCCTATTCCCAAATGGCCTCTTCCCAAAGTAAGCAATTTAACTATATTTTACAGCTGAAATCTAACCAGCCCGGGCAAAAGTTTTGTGTAAAGAACATTCGTGCTATTTTGTTATCACAAATAAAATACATTTTTATTATTTTTACAATCTTAACTATCTAATAAATTATATCTGGATAGATTTTATGAATTACTTTCCTTTTGCGGGCCACACAATACCATGGGGCATGGGCACCACAGATTTTGCCTCGATAAAAATAGCCTATGTCTACCTATATCTATTATTACGTATATCTATGTCAAATTTTATTATAAAATTGGTCTAGTAAGCTTAGCACGAACAATTGACAAAAACGTATTCGTAAAATTATCTTTTGTTCCTGCTAAGCTCACAATAGTTTCGGAACCTATTCAATGCAAAAATCGTGTAGCAAACAATCAAATCTTTCCTCTTTATATTTTATAGTATTAGTATTATAAGATACTTAAATATTTTTCTACTTTCTAAGGCATTTAAATTTTCATGCCGATTTTAATATTCGGCTTGAGTCTTGACTTATTTTAAAAAAAAACAGTTCCATATTAAAATCTTTGATTACAATTAAATATTAGAAGAAAAAAACATAGCCCACGCCCACGCCCACACCATTGATCGCGAATTACAAATCGGAGTTTTGACCTGCTGCTAATTTCAATCTTATTTTTTCAGCGGGATGAATATGGTAAGTTATTTTCTATATTATTTTACCAAGCGCCTTAAGCACTTAATATCAAAAAAATTTAATTTTAAAAGTTTATTACTCTACTAGATGTTGCGCGCGACTTAGTGCGCGACAAAAGGAAATCCGTAACCGGTAACCGTACATATTTTGCCGCGATAAAAAGTAGCCTATGTCCTTCCCTGTGGTCTATTCTATATCTGTGCCAAATTTCATTAAAATCGGTTCCGTAGTTTCGGAACCTATTCGATGCACACAAACAAACAAACATTCAAACAAACTTTTCCTCTTTAGTATATTAGTATAGAAAAACTTATTTAATAACGCCTGTGTCTTATTTGAGGCAATATTCAGTTATGTTGAAGGTAACTCATTATTTTATATTACAGAACTTCCCACAAGTAACCATTCCTCCTATCCCACAGATAAACATCCCCCCCATCCCAGCAATCACCATCCCACCAATTAACATTCCTCCCATCCCACCTATTACCATCCCACCAATTCCTATACCCAAGATTCCCACTGCAGAGGAGATAGCCAATCAAAAACCTGGTCCCGGTGAGAACTTCAATAGCGTCTCCATCAACACAGTGAATGGGGTCACGTCCGTAGTGGTGAATAAAAATGGGGTGGTGAAAACATATGAGAGTAAGTCATAAAAGTTTTTTCTAACTTTTATTAATAAACCCAATATCTAGTTACATTTGCGAAGAAATTATATTCAAGATGTTTGCTCTTTTTTAGAAACTGAATGCTGTAAAGCAAGCAGACTGCAGATATTGTAATAAATATTCTGTTAAATATTGCAACTTGCAAGCGACTTCATGCGCGCAAGAGGAAATCCCGCGAGATTCTGAAAGCGTTTTTTCTTTAACGCAATAAAAAGAAGCCCATGCTATGGGCATTTTATAATACATGACGTTAAATTTCATTAAGGTCGGTCCAGTAGTTTCGGAGCCTATTCAATGCAAACAAACAAACAATTAAACAAATAACTTTTCTCTTTATAATACATATTAGTAATATGAAATAGTTTAAAATCTGTTTGATTATTAATTTGTTTTTTTTTTTCAGTCGATCCTAATTCACCCGAGGGCAAAAAGTAAGTGCAGATATATTTTATACTCCTCCTTTTTTCATTAAATAGTTTATTAGTGTTAAATATGCAGTGAGTCATCAGGGCAAATGCCAAAATGGCTTACTGAAGTAAGGCTTAATTCAATTCAAAAGCGTTATTGGTCAATTTATATTTCACTTCCGGCAGTTTTGGTTCCCCTTACCACAGCTGAGTACTGAATAGAGCTTACTGATTTACCTATGTATCAATAACTATTTTTTAAAAACGTCGTCATTCAATCATTTGCTGGTTTTTTTGTGATACAAGTTTGACGTTTTCAACAAATAGTTATTGGTAGATACCTTACGTTATTGAAACGGGCCGTAAGGCTTTCTTAGCTTCTTGGCACAAAAAATACCACAAAAAGCAAAACAATTACTACTACTACTACTAAATATCCTACTAATATTATAAATGTAAAAGTTTGTGCGGATTGATGGATGTTTCAAGTTCACTCACACAAAAACTACTGAACGGATTTCGATGAAATTTGGTATGGTAGTAATTTAGGGTTTGGATTGAAACAAAGGCTACTTTTTATCCCGAAAATGTACAGTGTTCCCGAGGGACACCGTATTTACGCGGGCGGAGCCGCGGGCAACGGCTAGTTTCCTTTACAAGTTCTGCAGAATTCAGAACTTGTAAAGGAAACTAGCCTACTAGTTATTTTTTTTTTTGTTTCAGAAATGGAGCGGTAAGTGAAATTTTGAATTCTGTAATTTTTACTTTGTTTTTAATCTTCTACTACATAATTATGAAATTGGCAGGGACTGAAACAATATTGAGCATAAGAAAATTTAAAAAAATCTCAATTTTTCCTTTTTACAATGCCATAATAAAACTTACCTACAGACAGATATACAATGTGGATATTATTTAACTGATGATTATCAGTTAATTACAGATACGCGTTATGTTTTACATGATTTTTTACATTGAAAGTGCTAATAGTTACACTTTTATACCCTTATTAATAAAATTATTTACACCACGGATTAGCTAATCCAACATGGCTGTCTTTGTCAGATAGTTTAGAATAGTCACTTGATAGACAAAGACAGCAATGTTGGATTAGCTAATCCGTGGTGTAAATAATTTTATTAATAAGGGCGTTAATGTATCAAAATCTTTAAACGTGAGAGAGGTTTGCTCCGACACGAATGGATCGGCTCGACCGGATAAATACCACGATCTTATAGAAAACCAGCGAGGAATATCGCTTGCGTTATGTTGCGCCAAATTAGTGAGGTTACCGGAGGTTAAGGAGTTTAGATGGAGAGCTACTAGGAAATTTAGAGCAGATATTTGAGGCAAGTTGAAACCTTGTCATAGGACAAGGTTTCAACTTGCCTATTGTAATTTGTACCTCAACACGAGACTGCAGGACTGTCAGGCTGGAACAGATAGTTCAACTCATCTTTGCGCGCGACGCTATGTGTGCGTGCGCTTGTAATTATACAAATGAAATTTGTGTGCCAGAGACGCTACCCACTACCCGTACGCGTTGCACACATAGTGCCGCGCGCAAAGATGAGTTTAACTTGTAAGATCTTGATCTGATAATATACGATGATATGATCTTCATATCAACGTAGGTATATTAGATCAAGATCAACGTGGTTCATAAAATGACCAATAGATATCAGAAAATCATGAATGATAGCCAGCATATTCTCGATTTTCTACGAGTAAGTCACCTGGTAAGTGGAAACTGGAAAGTCCCACCAAAACGATCTTTATTTTTTACGATATTATTTTTGGAGTTTTTTTTTTAGCTTTTTCCCCCCAACTCCTCAAACATTAAACATCAACAACATAGTATCAACATTTTAAAATGCCTCAAACATGTTTTTTGGGAAAAAAATAATTTCACTTTTCAGAAATGTGTATATTGACTTAGTCCCGTTTCTGACCAGCGGGACCTACAGTCTCGTGTTGAGGTACAACAGGAGAAGTATAGGACAAGGTTGCAGTTTGCATCAAACACTTGTTCTAAATTTCCTTTCCTCTTGGGCTATGTTTAAGCACTTGGAACGCAGTTGTGGCTCCTGTGTGCTACGAGTGTCCATGGCGGTGGTAATCGCTTGCTATCAGGTGATCCGTTAGCTCGTTTTCTGGCACAATACCAAACAATACATAAAAACGTCTGACAGGACGTCAGTGTCAGGGCGTCTGTGTCTCATCAGGCGCGTCGGCGCTCAAGTATAAAAGTAAATTACCTAATACAGTCCCCGTGGTCTAGTCCCCGTAACACAAGTACTTCGTATACTTACCACGAGGCCAGATTGACGCGGTGCGAAGCGACCATAGTAGCAGTGCCGTGGCGTTTCTATAACACCACTCCTATGGGCTTCATTTACCGCTTACCCTTTGAATACCCTCATCCAAATCACTACCTAGGGCTTATGAAAGACACCAGCCTTTTCCACTGGTCCATACGTGTTCATGGTATTAGATATAATTATTATTAAAAACGCTTTTCCAGAGCCAATCATCATCGAACAACATAGTAATTTCTGGCAGCAACCCCGGCGGCTACTACCAGCAGTCGTCGGTGACGTTCGTGGGGGGCAACGGTGGGGGAGTAGCCAACTTCGTACAGAACATCGACGGGCACATCACCCATGACTTCGTGAATTTCGGCAACTAAATATAGTCCTCTAACGCCGCGCCGGGACTATATGATCCGAAATACAGCGGCGCGGGGAACATTCGGAGCACTTAAAACTCTGCGCTAATACAATACAGTTGAAAATCGAACACACGAGTGTCGAATCAAATGTCAATGTCAAATCTTTGAACTAGGCACTCGTGTGTTCGATTTTTAACTCTATTGTTCAAGTTCTATTTTCAATGCTCTCAATTTTATTTCGGCCTTCCGGATTCTAGATAATCGACCCAGCCTCATTGACCGCCTCCTAATTCTCGAACGCTAAAGTTAGCATCAGTTTACACCGAAACGAGACGATTTAAAATTGAACTTTATTCAATATACAATTAGATACAAGTTAGATTGCAAGATTTAGAATGTCTAACTAGACACTCTGTATAGCACGGCCGCGCCGTATCTTGCAATGAAGCGTGTAACTTGTGTACTGAGGGCCAAGCAGAAACATTGACAGCGGCGTAAAACGTAACGTAATCGAATGAAATTTGTATGGGCGCTGTCATGATTTTGACAGATATTCATACAACTCTCATTTGATAACGTTACGTTTCCTGTCAAATGTTCCTGATAGGCCCCCTGAATAAATTTTAATTTTGAATCACTATTTCGAAAACGCGGCGCTGCGTCGCGTATGGTTTCATTTCGGTGTAAGCTGAGTGCTGACCCGGGGCTTTTAAGACACAAGATCGTTTGGGATTTAAGTAGCTCTTAACATACGCGTTTGAGGATTTGGTCGCAAGTGTCATAGGAAATATCACTTGTCTCGACAGGCTCTATTGTATTTTACGAACGAATTTTCCTTACTAATATAGCACTTAATTATTATAATTGTTACACTTTGTTACCAGTTTTTTTTATTATTATAAGGCATTTTGATTTTTGAAGCGAATAGCGTACTTAAGCCTTAGATAATCAAATTTAGTTGGATGCTCTAAGACTTTAGCCAATAAGCCAACATCCTCGAAGTTTTCTAAAGAGGGTTTTTAAGTTTTCTTTTTATTGTATGTACTCCTTGTAAAGTCATCTTTTTATGCATTTAAGGGTTAATTCACACCGAAATATTGTAAGAGTTGGAATGTCAAATTTCAAGGCGCTGCAGAGTGCATGTGCAGTGTATGACTGATGTCATATGACGAAACGTATTTGAAACATTTATCTTCTTGTGTAGTGAATAAAGTTCAATTTTGAATAGCTATCTTAAAATATAGCGCCGTCGCGTATCGTATTGTCGCGGTATTAACTGACCCTTACGGATAGGTAGTACATATTATGTGTAGTAAACAGTTGTTTCCAGTGTCTCTATTTAACTAATAACGTACAGTTAGTAATATATTAAGCAACAAGGTCTTAGAACATAATGTAACAATCGTAAACAGTTAGTCACATGGCAAAGGCCTTTTCTCTAATAACATTGTCGTATGAACACTTTTGTTGCAATTTTTGTAGCTAATATTCAAAGTATTTTCCAATATTATTATAATTGTAATGTGTAACAATAAAAATTGTTTTGTCTAGTTACATGTTATTTGTGTATTCTTACTAATAAATAATTCAATATAATATTGTCGTCTTTTTCCTATAAGTTTATCAAAAATCTTGATACATGAATACATCGTCATCGGCATGGAAGTGGAAGTCTATATTATATTCCACCAAAAACATTTTCTTGTAAAGTGATATTATATCTCATGTAAAAACAAGCTTCTGACTCTACACGCCTTATCTCTACGAGCCTTTCTTCACAAGCTCTACCTTAGTCAAGTTATGGATCATTTATTATTTAAATTTAAATTTTATTTTAAAGCACTTTGACGGCTCTACATAATAATTATACATCTTGAAAATAAAATTATGAAGCTAAAGTAAATGAACGCTTATTAAAACTGACAAAAAATAATTAGATCAATTACAGTCAGTCCATCTTCGTTTCAGACTCATTGTTTGAAAGTAGTATTTAAACGTGTTCTTCTGCAGAAAAGGTCATTCGAAATATCTAGTCTAGGAGAGCAACAAAATGCTGAAATTTTTTGTATTTATGCTACTCTTTTCGGTAGCTCTGTTTACTAAAGGTCAGTAAGTCTTAATTAATTAATTATAGATATTTATACAATACTAAGTTTTAAGTCGATAATTGTTAGTTAGTTTTGATTTGATTGAATTTTTGCAGACCGATCATATTTAAAAACTTACTAACTTTTCCAGCGCAAGAAAAGGAAGGACGTTCATATGCTGAAAATTATGAGTAAGACATTTTGTTACATTATTCCTATGACCGTTGACCCCCGATGCTCGACCCCCACGCGGGGTCGAACTGAAAATATTACATTATTCCTATGATCGTTGACCCACGATGCTCAACCCCCACGAGCGGACGAACTGAAAAATAATCCACATCGACCGCGAGCACCTTGTCAATTATACATGTAGTCCTCTCTTTTTAATATAACACATCTATATGTACTCCTTACTAATAAAAATATTAAAACAGTGAATAATACAATGTTTGTCCTTGTCTAAAGTGGGAAAAGTTGCTTGATAGACGAGGACAAAACATTTTATTGCTTATCCATTATGTAAATATTTTTATTAGTAAGGGGGTTAGACTACATAATACTAACTGATCCTACTACTATTTAAAAATGTGAAAGTTTGTAAGGACGGATGGATGGATGTTTGTTACTCTTTCACGCAAAAACTACTGAACGGATTTTGATAAAATTTAGTATGGGTTAGGTTCTTGATTAACACATAGGCTGTATTTATACTGGGGGATATTGTATTTACGCGGGAGGAACTGCGGGCAAAAGCTTCTATTATGTATAAATGGATGTATGATGTATGGATGTTTGTTAGGTACTCTTTCATGCAATAACTACCTACTGAACGCGTTTAGAGTACATTTTGTATGGTAGTAGGCTATTTTTTTATATTTTATCGCAGCAAAATGTACAGTTCCCGCTAGATTTCTTGTGAAGTCTTCGTGAAGTCGCAGGCAATATCTAGTAGGTATTCTATGCATTCGAGAATATTCTATAAAATTTCCGAATGCCGCATAATCGGTGATAAGATAGTTTTGATTCAATTTAAAACAACATTACAATAAGTTACCGAAAATGTATTCCTAAGTACAATTCCGAGGCAGTTTAGAAAATGTATAAAATATTATAAAATAATTTTATATCAAATCAACTGACAATTTAATAAGTTCTTACAACCTATTAATTCACATTGTAATTTTAATTTTACTTTCATCAATATTTTCAGTGTAGAGACACGAAAAGAAGGCGCAGATACTTATCACAATGATGAAAGCGCAAAGAAAAATGAAAATAGGAATGAAAATGAAAATGGGAATAAAAACGAAAATGAAAAAAAGAAATGTGACGGTATCTCTAGTCCTGCTGAAAACACCCTCGAGAGATTAACGAATGTAAATATTTTTTATAGACAAATTAATTATTTCCTTTATATAATATTAACTTTCTCTATAATTTTAATTATTTCTACACAATCTTCATAATTTTGAAGTCGGTACCAGCCAACTTAAACGTGAGCTCTATAAAATAATGATTTATTGGGCTGGTACCGACTTCAAGATAATGAAGGTTGTGTTGAGAAAAAGTTAAAATTGCAGCCAAATTTAAAAGGGGAATTACTTAGAAGATACTTTTTATTTCATACTTTTTTGTATATTTTTACTTTGGAAGTCGGTTTAATTTTTTGTTTATATTTATAATATATTAGGAATTCCTCGTTAACGTAAAGGCTCAGCATTTAGGGCAAACAATAACAAATATCGGTAGATTTTTTAAATATTTTGGTGAGTCCCCGCTACCGACTGCGCGTGTAGCCGGTCCTAGTAACTCCGAATGTAGCTATAATAAGTGGCTCGTTTGTGTCGAGCCTTAGTTGTTAATAAACTCAATTTGTTAATAAAGTTAGATATTATAACGTGTTCATATGTACCTATTGGACCATGAAAAAATTCTCTTTGCACATACTTGAGTATTTTTCTAACAAAATCCTGTATTTTCAAAAGTGACAGATTTTTGCAATCACTTTAAAATATAAGGTCTCCAAAAATCAATTACGGATACTTCAGGCACATGATCCACTGCTTACGTAAAGACGTTTAAGCAGAAAAATAATTGTCATACTCAAACTTAAATAATCATCTCACGTATGGGTGACTCTCCGCAAAACGCAAACTCGCCCATGTAAAGAATTTTTTTTAGAGTATGACAATTATTTTTCTGCTTAAACGTTTTTACGTAAGCAGTGGATCATGTGCCTGAAGTATCCGTAATTGATTATACCAAACCTTATATTATATGTATTTATTATACCAAACCTTATATAATTATATTATGTATATTTTACAGGTAGGCGAGTACGAAATTATCGGTTACCTGTACCCTGCGTACCCTCCTGCACAACCCTACTACAGCTATGAAGTTCCTCTTGTATTTGAAAAGTAGAATTTTCTAGACCTCAAATATGAAGACTTTAGAGTAACTTAACACAAATTACGGATTACCCTTAACTATTATAAAACAATATTAATATAAAATCCTTATTAATAATACCTAAGTATTGTTAAATTATTGAAAATATAAAATGTTATTTATTAACAATTTTCTTTTTTTAATATTCCTAATGCCTACCACCTACAGTATCAGCCTTTTCAAGGAATTCTTTTTCTTTCATCGAAGAAGAGAATTATTCATTATTAAGGCTCCTGTCATATTATGTACGTACGTATGTGTAAGTACAAAATACTAAACTAAATAATTAAAAGAAGATGGAGCACTGTATGTGGTCCAGTGGTTTAGGGCTTGGCACTCGACTCAGACGTGGGTTCATCCATCCATTAGAGCCGCTATCCCCAACCCGCGGCCCGCGGGCCGCATGCGGCCCGCCGGGCCTTTATCTGCGGCCCGCGTGAAATCTTTAACTTAAAAATCAGCCAAGGAAAAGTCATTTTAGGAAAAAAAATAGACAAAAATTGTATTTTTTATGAAAACCCCTTTTATATTAATTTTATTTTGAGTAGAAATCAATTTGAAAATGTGAATATTTAAAGTATTGCCATCGACTAAAGAAAGGACAAAAAATCGCGTTTTGTTGTCATAAAAAGGGCTTCTCCTTAAATTACTTGTTTTATCTTGTTTTTTAGATATGATATTATGTTGTTATAGCGGCATCAGAATTAAGACTTATGAAAATATCAGCTTTCTAGCTAAAGTGGTTCTTGAAATACAGCCTACGATGTAATAAGGATAGCATGCAGCGACAAGCCAGCTCTAGATAAAGTTGTGAAAAAGCGTTTACAATTCCAAAAATCTCACTGAGTGGACATAATTATTATAATACGTAATATTTGTTATTTTATTTTAGTTTGTGTCGTTATCTCATCTTAAATGTTTAGTTTCACTCTTTTAACTACCTTGTGTTTTTCTACTATTAAATCGTTAAATTTAAATTTTAAACACCGTATTTTTGTCCCTAAAAATTTTGGTTGCGGCCCGCGACACCAGGAGTACAACAGGTTTGTGGCCCGCGTAAAAAAAAGGTTGGGGACCACTGCATTAGAGCAACAAAAAATGTTGTATTCATGTCTGTTTAGGACAATGCAGACTGGTCACCTGATTGTCAGAAAAGAAAGTTGTTCCATACTATGCTCATTCGACAATGAGCATGTAATAAGTTGGTCCAACGCCTAATCTCTCGCCAGTCGTACGGCCATAGAGTCCCACCGAGTTACGAGAGTAAAGAGAGCATTGGCTCTCGACTCGGAGTTGCATTGGAACAACAAAAAATGTTGTTTCCAAGTTTGGTTAGGACAATGCAGGCTGATCACCTGATTGTCTGACAAGAAAGATTATGCATGCGTCGGATGGGCATGTACCTAAATAGTCGCACCAGCGCCTGATCTCTCGTCAGTCGTGGCGGTTATCCGTCCCATCGAGTTACTAGAGTAGGTAAAGAAAGAGAGAGTGCTCTTGTTTATTGCGCACACATTTGGGCACTATAAAATAACTCCTGCGTAGCTGATCTGGTTTCAATGAAACCGGCTACCGTCACCGTAATCGACGTGGAAGTGAATATTATGTTATAATTATTACTACGTTCGTTTATGCGATCATCAACAAGACTAATAATAATTGTTTCAGAACATGACGCATGTAGCGAGAACATTTCTTTTGCGACTATTTCCAATTATCAATAGAATATTGTAATTACGTACTACACTATACTACAAGAATCAGGAATATTATAGTTTAAGTTGTAGTAAAGTTATTGGTAGGAACTTAAGCAGAATCCAGAATCCTAGTATGTATTAAAATTCATTCTTTGACGACCTCTGTGGCTCAGTGGTTGAGCGTGTTGGTGCTCAAGCCGGGGGTCGCGGGTTCGAATCCCGCCGAAGGAACAGAAAGTTTTTCTGTGTACAGAAAGGTGTATAATATAAAAGTATTAAATATATTTACCCTTAACAAGTTCTTCGAGAACTTACTACGGGACCAGATTGACGTGGTGTGAAGCATCCATAGATATTATTATTATTATTATCTAATTAATAATACGTGAAGCAAAAACTTTCAGTAAAGTTTTACAAGAATTGTGCGAACGGAAGAGTATAATATTTGGCGAGTTAAAGATAATGGATTGTGGAGGGAGGTGTGCGAAAAGTTCAAACTTTAAATTATTTGAATCATTATGGGCACATTTCGACCACAGGGCGATCTTCTAGTATGTAGTAGTGCGAAAATTTGTGAGGATTTATGAATGTATGGATGGATGGATGTTTGTTATTCTTTCACCTAAAAAGCTACTGAATAGATTTTCAATGATATTTGGCATGGTAGTAGTTTAGGTTCTGGGTTAAAACAGGCTACTTTAATATATCTCCAAAAATTACAGTTTTCCCGTGGGATTCCCGATACTACATTAACGCGGGTGGAGCCGCGGGAAAAAATCTAGATAGAATAGATTACGGGGATGAACATAGGCTACTTTTATTGCGGCAAAATGTACGGTTCTTTCGAGATTTCCTTTTGCGCGTACCAAGTCGCGGGCAACATCTAGTAAAATAATAATAGTATTTATTTACAATCAACTATATAGTGCATGCTCATTGGGGGAGGCCTACGTTCAGCAGTGGACGGCGATAGGCTGATGATGATGATGATGATGATATAGTGCATCAAATATGCCCATAACATAACATAACTCTTTATTTGATGCTATGTAGGTATACCTCCTCTTGGCTTTATGGTAATGAAAGTATGTATATGTAGTACCATGTAATATGTATATTGTAGTCGTAGACGTATATTATAGACGAGGCATGTTGGGGCAAAAAGTGTCTCCAGGAAAATGGCCCCAATTTTTAAATTTTTGGGGCCATTTTGAAATTCGAAGTATGGTGAAAACAAAATGGCTAACATTTGAGTTATGGTGAAAACCAAGATGGCGTAACTTTTTCTTGTATGAATTTTTTTTTCTGCTAAATGTAAGTGATATCTTGAGTTGAAATCTTTGATTGTAGTGCTATTCTAGAAATAAAATCTAGCCTTAGTAATCGCATGTGATGTGTATACTAGCATAACCACACGTACAGATTTGGTCCGAAGGAGACCACCTATACCTAATGAAATAGTATTACTATTTCATTAGGTATACATAGTATTTCCTCAATGTAATACTCCATTATACTTCAGAATGATAATATCCTAAAAATTTTCAAGTCAAGCGTTGAAAAAATACATTTCACGTTTAGTCCTACTATATTCCAAGCGAAACGACCGATAAATATTAAATTTTTATCAAAAAATAAATAACATACATTAAGTAGTATGTATCACTTTTACTCCAAAGATTTATATAATTTTTATAATGTCATAGATAAAATACGGCCAAAAAAGTTTACGAAATATGCTTGAGTAATAGGGTAAGTAATAATAATAAATACAAGGTTCGGTAAAATCAATTACTGATATTTTGGGTATACGATCTATTGCTTATGTAAAAACAATTGTCATACTAGAAAAAAAAATCTATATATGTGCGAGTTTGCGTTTTGCAGATAGTCACCCATACATGAGATGATTTTCTACTTTGAGTATGACAATTATTTTTTTGCATAAACGTCTTTACAAGCAGTGGATCATGTGCCCGAGGTATCCGTAATTGATTTTCGGAAACATTATATTATTATATCTACGTGAATTTTGAAATAAAATACCATAACATATGACGTTTATTTAATAACGTTTCGATAGTGTTGGCCTCACGAATCGGCATAATCTATACTAATATTATAAAGCTGAAGAGTTTGTTTGTTTGAACGCACTAATCTCAGGAACTACTGGTTCGAATTGAAAAATTATTTTTGTGTTGGATAGTCCGTTTATCGAGGAAGGCTTTAGGCTATATAACATCATGCTAAGCTCAATACGAGTGGAGCACCAATGAAGAATGTTTCAAAATCGGGTTTTTTTCCTTTTGATAGCTTTCGCAGCACGCTGCGGAAACGGTTATAGATTCGCTAAAATGATGTATGACAGAATTGTTTCCCTTTAAAAGTTGGCTCACAATAACCTTTTTATGCTTGCCAAATTTGCAAAATTAAGCATTATTTGTGAGGGTGTTTTCATAAAGATGATTGTTAAGGACAGCGGCCTCGCCTGTGTTTTAAAGTGAATTTAAAGACAATGAACACTTATCAGTGCTTTAAAACGTTTCTAAAAACTGTGAGTAAATAGTACATAAACTCTTAAGAGTGAAAATAGTGAATATAAGTGTTGTACATAAGTGTTAAATTCATTAGAATAGTGGTAAATAATTGTTTTAAAGTCACGAGTTTATTTTCTTTATAATTTCTTAACCGTAGCTTATTTCGCTTGGAAAATTAGTGTTGTACATAGGAAAAATTAGTGGCTAAAGTAAATAACGTTTAGGCAAATTGAAATGTAACTGGTTTTAGAGAAAATTAGATTATAATGGTGAAAAATATATGGTTTTTCTTATACTTGTAACTTTAACTTATGTGTTATTAAGTATCTATGTAAACTGTGTGATTATGTATTGTTTTATGGTAAATAAAGAATTTCACGTTATGCGTTTCACTTATCCTGGCTCAGGGGAAATAAAGGGAAATTAGGGAAAATTATGGAAAAATAGCCGTATAGAGAAATAAGAGAGAGAGATAGCTTATATGGAAATTAGAAGAGTACATTTGTGCTCCCTATACGGCATTGCCCTGAGCCAGGTAAGCTAACGGCTTATCGTGTAAAATGTTCTCCTCAAATCAGTGTTATTTTTTATACGCCCCAGCTCTGCCCGAATCGGTGTAACCTTGCTATCTTCGAGTCTGATCAGAGCCGGCGGTGAAAACCTAGTGGAAAAATACAGTCCCATACAGTAGTGCGTGGTCCTTGCGATCCGGATTGCAAGTTAGTGAGTTAGTCGCGTGTGATCCGAGATACAAGATTGAAGAAATTTTCGAAGTCCAATACCAGTTGAAAACAATCAAGACGACACTTAGAAGAATTTATTGATGACGGAACATAGAAAAATTTACTGAACACTGGACATAGAATAATTTCATCGAGCCAAGGACATAGAAAATTTTTTGAAGAAAATTTATCAAGCCGAACATAGAATTTTGGAAGAAAGGAATTCAACACCGGGGATCGACGGACTCAGATTAGAAGATTGGACTCGAAGATACAAGACAACACCAAGGAAGAGGGAAGCAAGGATTCGCAGATTTTTCGCCTGAAAAACCTACCGAAGATTCTTGAAGAGTCGTGAAGACTCTGAAGATTTTTGGAGTTTGAAGACGAATATTTGAAGATTAATTTTTGATTTGAGGATTTAACTTAACGTAACATTTAACTTAAACTATGGTCATCACAAGGAGTCAGAGCGGGGCCGAGGAGAACCAACCACAACAACAACAACCGCGAAGAGTTCCAGATCCGCCACGATCGCCGTCTGCTGCCGCCACGAGCCAGCCGCCGCCGACCGAGGGAAGGGCAGATCTGCTTCAAACAATTTTAAAACCGAGACCAGGTACTAGCAAGGCACCTGTAGCTCCGGAAGTGCAAACATTAGCCAGGAAGAAGGCTATTTCAATAAGGTCGCGTCGATCGACAGCGAGTGTCGTCGCACGCATACAATATGAGGCGGAAGAGAAGCTTGCCGCTCTCCGTAAAAAGGAACTGCAAATAGAAGCAGAACTTATCAAGAAGAAACTCGTCGCCGACGTCGCCGCTGCAGAGGATGGAAGCAGCCCCGATGACGACGAGCCGTCTGAACAGGTGGAGCAACGTGTACGAGCCTGGCTAGGCGAACAAGGACCCGACCATGAAGAGGCTAGACAAGAGCCGGTCGTGTTAGAGGAGAGAGAGACGCCGAAGCCAGAAGACATGCCACCAACTGGAGGACGACGCGAAGGCCAAAGGACGAGATTTGAGTGGCCGGAACAGCGCCGCCCACGCTCACCCACACCGCCCACGTCTAGGGCCAACGGGGTGGAACATCTCGCTGAAACGTTAGACAAGCTGCTGAATCAACGCCAGACGCGCCACACAACGGAGCTGCCTACATTCTCAGAGGCTCCCACCGAATGGTTGTCCTTCAAAGCAGCCATGGAAGACACCACTGCATTCTACAAGCTGAAACCGATCGAGAATTTAGCTCGGCTGAGGAACTGCTTACGGGGAGAAGCCAGGGAAGCCGTGGCACCACTGCTGAGCGTCGCTACGCCGCCCGAACAAATCATGAAGACTCTAGAACAATGCTTCGGACGCCCAGAAGTTATGGTGGACCGCATGATGGAAGACCTGAAGAGGCTACCGAGGCTCGGAGGTTCGGCGGCGGAACTCAACCAGTTCGCCGTGAAGATTCAGAACATGGTGGCTATCCTGAAGAGGCTGAGGCACGGGTACCTTTTCAACCCGTTGCTCACGAGAGACATTCTAGAGAAACTCAGTCCCTACGAGAAAAGCAAGTGGTACGACTACGCAGAAGAGACGTCGCGCTTCAGGAACGAGCCCGATGACGTCCTTCTCTCTGAATTCTTAATGAGGGAAGCGGACAGGGCACTGCGCTACGGATTCAGCACGACATCGAAGAGAGAAACACCGCGTCAACCTCCGAACAAGAGTGAAACCAGAGCAAGAAGGCCAGTCTTCGCGGTGACAGATGAGGGCAGGGGTTCGCCGAGCCACAGCCAACCCAAGAAGGTACGCGAGGAAGCAATGAAGTGCCCGATATGTGCCAATGATCACGCTCTGCCTCGCTGCGCCACCTTCAAGAAAATGAGCGTACCAAAGAGATGGGACACAGTCAGGAAAGAGGGGCTGTGTTTCCTGTGCATATCGAGTCGACACAGAAGATTCAACTGTAAGGCGAAACGATGCGGCGCACAGGGTTGTAAGCGGCTGCACCACACGTTGCTGCACGAGGAGAGGTCCGGCGGCGCTCCACAGGCTGAGGACGCCGTTATTACCGCATCGGTCACGTCCGACCGTGCGGTAAAACTCAAGATGAGAAGGGTTCAAGTCGTAGGTCCACGGGGCGAAGCGGACATCTTCGCGCTGTTCGACGAGGGCTCGACAGTGACTCTGCTGGATGAAGACGTCGCGAAGGCTATCGGCGCAGACGGTCCGTCGAAAGTGCTGCGGATGCACGGGATCAATGCCGAGAGGAATGAGGAAAAAAGCCGACTCGTACAACTGGGCGTACGGGGTCACGACGGTACCAGGCACGACATCACTGCGAGAACGGTGGGCGGATTGAACTTGCTCACTCAATCCGTTCCGGAATCATTGCTGCAACTCGCTCACCTGCACGATCTCAGGGATGAAGAGATGTGTTATGAGAACGAGAAACCCCAACTTCTCATCGGTACGGACAACTGGCAGCTCATCGTGTCAAGAGAACTGAGAATCGGGAAAAGGAACCAGCCTGCGGCCTCAAAGACCAAACTCGGCTGGGTGATCCATGGCAGCATCCCGAGGCGCATCATAAGGCAGGATGATGAGAGTATCCTGCACATATGGACCGTCGACTACCCGGACGAACGAACGGGCGAGAGTCTAGACGGGACGAGACTCCAGTGGCGCAAAGAGGGCGTCACATTACCCCGGAGTAACAACGGGGGGAGTCAGACAAACTGCAGTATGGGACCGGGACTCCAGTGGCACGCGAGAGGTGTCATAACCCCAAGGATCGACGGGGGGAGTCGTGCGGGCTGCAGTTTGAAGCGAGAAGATGGGGATGTCCGAGTCGTGTTGGCCGCAGCCAAGGCCAAAGTAGCGCCGTTGAAGGCCCAAACCATACCGAGGCTGGAACTACAGGCCGCCCTGGTCGGAGCGAGGCTGGGAAACGCCGTCGTAGCAGAGCACAGGTGGAAAACAGATACCGTTTTCTACTGGATTGACGCACAGGTGGTGCTGTGTTGGATACAGAACGGCAGCCGGAAGTACACGCCGTATGTCGCGCACCGCCTGGGGGAAATCGCCGAACTGACATCTGTCCACCAGTGGAGGTGGGTGAGCACTAAGAACAACGTCGCGGACCTAGCCACGAGAACGGGCTATGTTCCGAGGAGCGACGAGGACCCATGGTTTAAAGGGCCAGACTTCCTGCGCAGGCCTATGAGCGAGTGGCCCGCGGAGAGTCCCGCCCAAGTCGAGGATAAAGAAGAACACGTCGCCTTTTACACCACAAGGGCGAGTGAGCTGGATTGTCTACCGGATGTGACGCGCTTTTCGAGTTACGAGCGCCTCATAAGATGCACAGCGATGGTTTTGTTATTCTTAGAAAAGTGCCGAGATCGTCGAGCCAACCTCGAGGTACGACACCTAGAGCGGGCCGAGACGTTGTGGTATCAGAGGTCACAACGGGACAGCTTCACGCAAGAAATTGAAAAGATCACAAGTGGCAAGACGGCGCCTAGGTGGAGCCCCTTGTACCGGCTCAGCCCAGTGTACAAAGACGGGCTGCTCGTACTAGACGGAAGAATCAAAGCAGCGCAGGTTCCAGCGGAGATGAAGAATCCAATCATCCTGGACGGTAGACATCCGTTTACGAAGTTACTGGTGGCACGGGAGCATGCCAGGGCAGGACACGGGAGCCGTGAGAGGGTCGTGAACGACCTCAGGCAAAGGTTTTGGATCCTGAAGCTGCGGCCGACGGTGCGCGGCATAACAAGTAAGTGTGCGTTTTGTCGGCTACGACGGGCGCACCCGAGAACACCACAAACTGGAGACTTGCCGGCGGAGCGCCTGGGGGCGTTCCAGAGACCATTTTCGTACTGTGGTCTCGACTGTTTCGGCCCGATGACGATCACCATCGGCCGACGTCACGAGAAGAGATGGGGAGCGCTCTTCACCTGTCTGACGACGCGGGCCGTGCACCTGGAGCTGGTGGCCTCGCTGTCGACAGACTCAGCAATAATGGCCATGAGAAGGATGGCTGCGCGGCGAGGATGGCCGTCAGTCATGTACAGCGACAACGGGACGAACTTCAGAGGCGCGGACGTCGAGCTGCGGCAGGCGTACGCTGAGTGGGCACCGGCTATGGCTCAGCTGGGCCTCACGCACCGCATGCAATGGAAATTCACCCCGCCGGGGGCGCCGAGTCAAGGAGGTGCCTGGGAACGGATGGTGAGGTCAGTGAAAACCGCCTTACTCGCTACGCTGAACGAGAAGTCGCCGAAAGAAGAGGTACTCCAGACCCTGATGGCCGAGGCGGAGTATTCCGTGAACGCACGACCGCTAGTTCACGTTTCCGTGGACCCCAGCGACCCGGAGGCAATCACACCGAACCATTTCCTCCTGGGGTCGTCCACCGGACTGCCGTACGTCGGACCGTGTGTGCCGGCGGACAAGAAGACTTGGAGAGTCGCGCAAGCCCTTGCCGACGAGTTCTGGAGGCGCTGGGTGAGGGAATACCTCCCCACGCTCACGCCACGCTACGGGGCGCCGCAGAGCAGCCGTGCCCTGGTTCCGGGCGACCTGGTCGTGGTCGTAGATCCGGCGCTGCCGCGTAATACGTGGCCGCGCGGGGTCGTGCACCGGGTCTACCCTGGCCCGGACGGACAGGTGCGTTGTGCGGACGTTCGCACGCGCAGTGGTGTGTTCCGCAGGCCCACATCAAAATTGGCAGTGCTGGAGGAGGCGCCGCAGTCGCAACCGCGACCGCTGGCGGAGCAGCCGGAGCCGGGGGCGGTGCCGGGCGCGGAACGAGCGCCGGAGCGAGCTACAGACAGCTCGCAGTCGCCTGAGCGAGCTAGAGTCAGCTCGCAGTCGCCGGAGCGAGCTACAGACAGCTCGCAGTCGCCGGAGCGAGCTACAGACAGCTCGCAGCCGCCTGAGCGAGCTACAGACAGCTCGCAGTCGCCTGAGCGAGCTACGGACAGCTCGCAGTCGCCTGAGCGAGCTAGAGACAGCTCGCAGTCGCCGGAGCGAGCCACAGACGGCTCGCGGTCACCACCACGAGCTGTAGCGAGCACAAACAGCTCGCGGTCGCAGCCAGTTGCAGCGGGCACGGTCAGCCCGCAGTCACCGGAGCAGTTTGCGGCGGACACAGACAGCCGGCAGTCAGCGGAGCAGTCCACGGCGGGTCCAGCGAGCCCGCGGTCACCAGAGGAGGCTGCGTAGAACCTGGCTACTGCGCCGGGGGGAGGATGTTAAGGACAGCGGCCTCGCCTGTGTTTTAAAGTGAATTTAAAGACAATGAACACTTATCAGTGCTTTAAAACGTTTCTAAAAACTGTGAGTAAATAGTACATAAACTCTTAAGAGTGAAAATAGTGAATATAAGTGTTGTACATAAGTGTTAAATTCATTAGAATAGTGGTAAATAATTGTTTTAAAGTCACGAGTTTATTTTCTTTATAATTTCTTAACCGTAGCTTATTTCGCTTGGAAAATTAGTGTTGTACATAGGAAAAATTAGTGGCTAAAGTAAATAACGTTTAGGCAAATTGAAATGTAACTGGTTTTAGAGAAAATTAGATTATAATGGTGAAAAATATATGGTTTTTCTTATACTTGTAACTTTAACTTATGTGTTATTAAGTATCTATGTAAACTGTGTGATTATGTATTGTTTTATGGTAAATAAAGAATTTCACGTTATGCGTTTCACTTATCCTGGCTCAGGGGAAATAAAGGGAAATTAGGGAAAATTATGGAAAAATAGCCGTATAGAGAAATAAGAGAGAGAGATAGCTTATATGGAAATTAGAAGAGTACATTTGTGCTCCCTATACGGCATTGCCCTGAGCCAGGTAAGCTAACGGCTTATCGTGTAAAATGTTCTCCTCAAATCAGTGTTATTTTTTATACGCCCCCGCTCTGCCCGAATCGGTGTAACCTTGCTATCTTCGAGTCTGATCAGAGCCGGCGGTGAAAACCTAGTGGAAAAATACAGTCCCATACAATGATATTAATCCTTATGTTACAAACCCAAGTTAATACGTTATTAATTACAAGCATTTAATTTAAAAGAAATTTGCCGTTTACATCATTTGATTTCAATGAGTATTTTCGAAGATATCGCAGTAATATATCAAGCGCGCAATAATAATGTACGGCGCGCGGCGGGCAGTCGTGAAGGGGAAGCGCTTCTCCTTCTACGTAAATGAAATCGCGGGTATGTTTTAGCGATATACCAAAGTAACTGTTCTACGCGGACGAAGTCGCAAGCAAAAGCTAGTAAATTATATAGATGAAGATGCTGTTTGTCTGCTGATGCATATATTATTTGAAATGTTGATTTACCATGCTAATATTTTATTTTAATATGCTTCAGGATATTTATCAGCAAGCTTAAATGGCCCATTAGAAGACTCGAAAAAACTGTAAGTTTATACTACACGTATACCTACACGTATTTTAAACAGTGTTATATTGATGTATGAAATAACTTAATTTTTTTTTGTTTCAGGGTAAAGAGACAGGCACCTCCTCCGAATTTTATGCCTCCCCACATGGGAGGGTTCCATCCTAACATGGGACCTCCTGACATGATGCCTCCTCATATGGGGGGATTCCGTCCGAACATGGGACCTCCTGGCATGATGCCTCCTAACATGCTCCCACCTAACATGTTTCATCCCCCTAATGAAGTAAGTTTGAATTATTTTATTGAAACTTCTTTCGGTGTATTCACTCATATGGCTACGTTATTACTTGGAGTGCCAGTAGAAGTCTTAAGTTTTGATTTCTTTCGGAAGCCCCTTTGACCGTCTGCTATTTCATTATCTTGAAGAGACAACCGTCATGTTTGAATATACCTTATTTTTAAGGGGGGGGGGGATTGCGTTATATACCCCGCGACCCCGGTGGAGGGCCGTAGAATTATGTTGGACTCCGTTCAGTTCAGTTTTTTACCAACTTAAGCCCCCATGTCCTTCTTCACGATTTTGGCCATGGGAACTGTTTGACTACCACAACACCGCTGATGCTGCCATCTTCGTTTGCTAAGGGTCTCCCGGACATAAATAAGCGAACCCGTCATCTCTGGATCATGGGCAATCCCCCGCTGCCGTCCACGGATCCATTTTAAGGCGTTTGCCCATTCAATGCATTGAGGTGCGCTAAATGCTGCCGCCCACATCGTTTACGACGTTTACGACGTATTAGCAACAATATAAATAATTTACAGTAGACCATCTTCATACTAGACCACTTGATCGGCGCACACACACATACGTATCATTTACACGACCGCTAAGGAAACCTCAAATAGCAGAAGTGTGTAGTGTCACGCCACGCACGCTAGTTAAAAAAAAAAACAGTCTCGAAATAATAATATCTATGGACGCTTCACACCACGTCAGTCTGGCGCCGTGGTAAGTATCCGAAGAACTTGTGTTACGGGTACCAGACAACGGAAATATATTTAATACTTTTTTATTATATTATACATATATTTAATACACATCCATGACCCAGGAACACAGAAAACTTTTTTTGTTCCCTGGCGGGATTCGAACCCGCGACCTGCGGCTTAAGCGCCACTGCGCTCACCACTGAGCCACGGAGGTCGTCTTTAGGAGGAGTTAGTTGTGCCGATGCCGGACGGACGCATGCGCACTGTCAACGCCTTTTTTGTAGACGTACCAGCCACGATCAAAGGCTAGTCGCACGCACACCATATTAATTAATGCTCATATTGACAATAATATTCCTTGTGTGCGGGGGCCATATTGCCGTTTTTTTGTATACTGTTGACTAGTATTGACAAATTTATTCTGTCAATAATATTGAACGTGTGCGGCTAGCCAATCGTAGGTAAAAATGTCAATGACACGGCTGAGTTCCGCTACTGCACATTATTATAATTGTCCATCAGGTGCGACTCCACCGAAGCCTCACGTGTTCACTCCGCCTCTACCTTTTGCACCATTACAATGGTGGAGAAATTGGCAGCTGCGTCCCAAGCTTCTTTACTCCTTACCATAGTGGCAACTGCTTTAGTTTCCACTATCATGGTAATGGCCACTATATTATATTGCCAGCATGTGCATGTAGAATTCTCCATTTACATGTCTTTTTTTGGTAAGCGATTACCGCCGCCCATGGACACTCGCATTACGTTCACAGTCCTTCGAATCCCCAACCCCCCTTGGGCCTCCGGTAACCTCACTTACTCGGCGAAACACAACGCAAGTTATTTCACGCCGGTCTTCTGTGAGGCCGTGGTATTTATCCGGTCGAGCCGGCCCATTCACGCCGAAGCGTGGCTCTCCCACCTGTCGGCCTCATATAACATTTATTTATTTTCTTTTACAATAATTTCAGAACTTTGCTGACGCTCAAGCTTCTAACTCCAGTGATGGTCAGTCTTTCGGATACGGATACACGTACTCTACCGACCAGAACGGGAACCCGGTATCCAACTCGGTAACCAACACGGCCGGCAACCGCACCGAACATCACTAGAGCATTCTAGAAGGTGGCGCCTGAAAAGGAGTTTATGTTTATTGCTATTAATTTATTGCTATGCTATTAATGTATAATATAAAAGTATAAAAATCATAATGGCTTTGAATTTTAACCGACTACGGAGAATCCAAATGGAAGGTTGATGATTGTTGCAGTCTATGTATGTATGTATGTTCCAGCGTAGCGCCTAAAATACTGTCCGATTTTAACAAATGTGGTGTCAATTGATTCGTAATCATATCCGGGTAACATAGGCTCTATAATTTAAGTAGTCGAGTTATAGTTTTAAAATACTCTCCTACACATAAATAACAGTCTGGAGTATGAACGCAAGCGGTAAGCTGCCTAAATTCAAACTCTTGCGATAATAATTTTCTTGTTCTTTCTTATAAAAGAATTTATAAGCTGTCTGAACTATAAATACTTTTCTTACTTGCGAAAGTGTTTAGACCCAGACATCAATTACCTTTAAGTTAAGCAGTTATCAAATGGCGCAAGATGATCATGATGGAATGGGTAAAGATAGCCAGCGACCAGTGCCATATTACTTGTACTAATATTTATTCTGTGGCCATATGAATAGTCAGTTCCTCTTAGGGTAAGACCGCACTTCCCCCGATGGTTGCACGCCTTGTCGTGGCGGTGGGGCTTAGTAACCGTGGACTGGTGGTCACCCACGGTGAAGCTAAGAGTCAACCGGGGCCGGCCTGTTTGCCGCCGGCTGGCCCGAGGAGGGCGCTCCCAGCGTGCTGAACATGCCCGCAGAGGACGCGCGTGGAGGTGGGACCGCAGAAGAAGAGGAGTGCCGGTATTACGGTGCGCCGTTCTCCCTATCTTCTGCGGTCGTGGAGGGATCGCAGGGGGAGAGGCGTGATGGTATTACGGTACGCCACTCTCCCTACCCCCTGCGAGCTGGCGGGGCCGTTCCGTCGAAACGGCGTTGGTGGGGCCGCAGAGGCATGTCGGTATTGCGGTGCGCCGCTTGCCCTATCCTCTGCGACCGAGGTGTGGTCGGTGGCAGAACCACAGACCTGATCTGCCACCGGGTACCAGTTTATTTGGTACCCATGGCCTCCTAGTAGCAGACTCAGGGGGAGTCTGCTACAGTACTGGTGGAGGCCGAGGAGGGAGGCGCACCTAATACCATCTGGTGCGCCCATCGTGGAGGGCCTTCGGGCTTTCATGATGGAGCCGCTTGTAGGCGGCTGCCGCCGGCGGGGTCGCGGATGTGTGTATCGTTCCCGTGGCCCCGTCAGAGGGCGGCGAGGAGGAAGATGGGGGGGTTTTTAGTGGGTATACCATGAGTCCCACATCACCACTTGGGTGCCCCCTGCGCCTGGGTGGTATGCGTAAAGCATTTTCCCCCCCGGAAACAAAAAAAAAAGGGTAAGACCGCACTAAGCGGCAGCGGAGCGTAGTAGTTTTGTTATTAGGAGATGATTTCAAAGTTGGAATATTTGTAAAATCCAACTTTGAAATGCTCCTGCCATGCTTATGGTTTTTATCACTAATGTTGACATTAGTGATACTAGATAAGACCGTAGCAACTTTCAGACATGTGACGTCACCTGTCAGTACAACTTTTGTATGGGGCGTTTTCGCAAAACTCACAAAAATACTTCAATCAAACCATAATATCTTTTGATTTTTTTAGTATACTATTCCTTTTGTAAGCTTTCTTATTTTTCAGAGCACTATTCATTTATGTATTAAGAAATAAAACAGGCAAATAATGTTCATCTATATACATACAGGTTCATATTTGCGCAGCTGCGCGTAAAAACAGATATATAAATAACTGGCAATGTTTTTCTTGGGCACTCTTTTACCTAAAAATTTTCAGCTAACAAAGACATTTTTAAAATTCACATCACTCGTTTCAATAAACAAATTATGCTTAACGAATATATTTTAATGCAAATTACACCTGAACAATACGCAGTGACGAGTTGCCATGTAGCAAATGTCCAGGCATAATCGAGTTTCAATTTTTCTAAAATCGTGCGCATATTTTAACAAAAGATTATCCACGTCATTCTACTAGGAATTATGGTGTAATACAAAAGGATTTTATATTTTCAATCATTAGAAGCTGTCCGGCTGAGAATAAAAGGCCGACTTTGGAAACTACGCGTAGTTTACTTTGCAATTTCAATAGTAACGCTTCTGAGAAAAACGAAGAAAATGAACAAGTTAATAATTTTGGTGGTTGTAGTTGCTGTACTTATCGAAGGTTAGTCGATAATATATATGTCACCGTAAAATTGTAAAAACCGTTAGATTGTAAAATAACTAACGAGATTGTAAAAATATGTCGAAAGATTCATAACTATATATTTAAAATCTAACGAAAATTATTGTGTTAAATTATAGGCAGAATATTCGCGTCGGAAGTCTATCAACATTTTACAATTTCACTAGTTTTGTTACAATCTAACGGTTCTTACAATTTTACGGTGACATATATAAAAGGTAAAGCTGATTAATTGATGTATCAACGCACAGGCCAAACCTAAAAAAGGCTAGAAATTTAAAATTTTGAACACGTATTTCTCATTATGACGTGGGCATCCACTAAGGATGGATTTGTCAAAATTTAACCCCCCAAGGGGTAACATAGGCGATTAAAGTTTTTATGAAACTTTTTATTCCTTGGACTATACTAGCATGAAATTTCGTTAGAACTGAATACGGAAAAATAATGAGTTACATATTTTAGCGTTTTCTAATATTAAATCCCAAAAATAGGGGATGAAAGTTTGAAATTATTATAAAGATATCGTTTAAAAACCAATATCACGCGGGTGAACCCGCGGGAAAATGCTAATATATTATATGTTTCGAGACTTTTTATTCAATTTTCCAGTTCAAATCGTTTCGTAGAGCCTCTTTCGTAGAATGTAGAGAAATTGGACGAAATATTAAAATGTTGTGAAGCAACATTTTTCAGTACAGTTTTACAAAAATTATGCGAACGGAGGAGTATGATATTTGCCATAGTTAAATTTTATGTGGAGGAAGATGCGCAGAAAGCTAATATTTTTTTAAATAATGCTTAGAAGTACGTAAAAATTATAAATATAACAAAAACACACAGTGACTACCGTGCGTTTAGCAGATATATATAATTTTGTTATACGTTGATGTTTGTCAATCTGTTAGGCCGTTTGTCCACCGCCACCGTCAACGAGACGTCAACAGGAAATACATGACGGTGCCGAAGTAGCGATACATACATATTAAATCAGATTAAATGTCGTTTATTTCGGGCGGCATAGGCCCATATTATAAATACCCTACAGACTACCATACATATTATTATTATTATATACTTAAACTAGTAACTATACGTCTATACGTTATCACGTTGTCGGCGACGTGATGCGCGCTTCGTTCCGGAGTCTCCCCCGGAATACTATTATAGCCGTCCACCGCACGCCCGTCCCGTCATAGATTGACGGGACGACCATTCGACACCAGACGGGATCTCGACCAGAAATTATCTCGTTCTCGTTGCCGTCCCGTTGACGTTGGCAGTGGACAGCCTTAGGTACCTACATATTTTTTTCTAAGTATCTAAGAGAAAAAGTGCCCTTATAAAGTTCAAAATTAAAAATTATATTGTGAATTTTTATGGGTAATTTTCGATCTCATGCGACCTCTAGTGATTATTAAATGTATTAATACTCGAGTTAGAATAACGAGGTATTGTTATGTTTTAGGATATACAGCGGCAAGCCTAAATGCTGGTCCAGTTAATGAAGAACAAGTAGCAAAAGTGTAAGTATGAGAATAGTCTATCCCAGTGTTTTTCAACCTGTGGGTCGCGACCCCCTGGGGGGTCGCGAAGCTCCTGTAGGGGGGTCGCCGGAGGTCGAGAGAACTTTACTAAAAAACAATAAAGATTAAAAAGATTGATTTATTAAGTCAGAGAATTTTAACAAAAGGATATAGGTACTCATAAATCGATCATCGATATCATTGATGTATGTGAATGTGTGTGATGTGAATGTATGTGAATCCTAATTATGGAGACGCATAAAAACGTCGTATGGAATGAATATTTGTAACACTATAACATACACATACATACATGATAAAAAAGCGAAGGGTCGGGGGTTGCGAAATATTTTTTCATACAAAGGGGGTCGCATCATGAAAAAGGTTGAAAAACACTGGACTCTATCCTATTGTTAGCCCCCAAATTTTTAGACTGTGTGACCTGTGTTGGCCCACCCTTAATTTATACACCACATATAAGGGTTAGATACTATTACTAGCATGTTTTTTTTTTGCGTAATGACTATTCAGTTAGATTGACATAAAAGCATGGTACCTATATAGCCGAAAGCCAATAGGCAATCGGACTGATTTTTTTTATTGCATGAATGAGTAGTACTCTTAAATATAAGTAACTTCTCAGAAGTAACCGTACATCAAAAGTCAATATTTTCAAAGATACAGCGATTTGTATATAAAAGTCAAAAATCGCAAGTCTCGTAAAAACGCTCCATACTAAAATCGACATACAAATGACGTCACTATTGGATTAAAGTGTATTAAGTAGGTATAAACTATACGGCCGCAGGAATATATTTGTAAATATCTCCGATATTTGTGCGGTTAAGTTCATACTTATAATAATGAATGTTTTTGTATATGATGTAAGTAAACTAATGATGTAGGTTTTGTTTACCAATTACGCAAAAAAAATTGTATTTTAAATGTATTTAATTAGTAAACTACACATAAAATAATATATTTTTTACATTTACCAGCTAGTAATGCCTCAATATTTCTGAATATATTAATGAAACTAAATATTTCAGATGTTGTCCGATCCCCTATTCAGCAAAATTACATAAAAGCAGAATACCCAGTCATCAGAAAGTCAACTGCTAACTCTGCTGGAAGACATAAAAGCAGAATGAGCAAGTAGCAAAACGTCTGAAATTGCAAAGAGTCTGTGTGATTATAAAACCTAGCTAGAAAGTAGCGAAAATATCTGGAAAAATAAATTAGTCTGATTATTTTTCCGACCCAAATATCGACCAATAGAATTGCACCATTCGACGTCACGTGGTACAACCTACATGGTATTATACTGATAATTTTTTGAAAATTTTCTCTGGTCGTTGCTATACAAAACATGATCCAGTCAAATTAACCACACGTCAAACTGACAGGTTGAATTCAATTGTGAAAATTGGAGATTTTAATTGCACTAGCCTGAATCTTAATTAAATGTTGTTTTATTCATTATGAAATTCTTATTTGTTAACTGTACATTTCGTCTCATGGTGCAATTCTATTGGCCGACATTTGGGACGGAAAAATAATCCCCCGAATACCACACGAGCTTCAAAATTATCTGGCATTTCCCTCAAGGTTCCCTGCAAACAAATAAAGTCGTCAAGTTTTTCAATCCTTCATTTGTTTGCAACGAACCTATCGGGAAATACCCGATAATTTTGAAGCTCTTGTGGTATTATATGTGAATAATCTTTTGGGCGTTTCTCCTTTCTGATTTTTTCCATTATCATCATAGGTACTCGCTTAGAAGATAGCCCGCGCCTGTTTTCGTCTTTGTTCAGTAAGTTACTTGACTCTTGGTAACTCTTTTGTAGGGAATACAGCATTTAATTAAGTATTGAGGAATAAAGTAAACCTGAGCCAACAAGTGGTGGTTTGTGTGCCAACAAATGGTTGTTTTAACCTTTTTTTTTTGTCTCCTCGCACGTGCGCGTGGGGCTGCGGGAATCCAAATTCTTCCGTAGCCCCACAATAGTGCTGACCCGGTCTGTCCGGGCCTCGTCTCCTGCACGGGGTAGTGAGGTGTTTAACTACCCCGTGCATTGCCTCAGAGGTGCGCGCCGACACCCACGTGCGCCTCCGCCTCGGGTCCATCAAATAAGAGGCGGGGACTTCCCCAAGTCCCTCGCCCCTGGACCCATTCATGGGGGCCGGAAAAGGGCGTTGTCCGCCCTTCTCCTGCGCCCGGTGCATCTTCTGCGGCCGGGGAAGGGAGTCTAGATCTCCCTCTCCCGTTCCGCAGTTTCCTTCTGCGACATCACATTTTCGCAGAAGGACACCACTGCGTCCCACGACTCTGCGCTACCGACCATCCTCCGCACTATGGCCGGCAGCGACAGATCGCCTCCTACTTCATTTGTGAGAACACGGCGCTGCTCCTCCCAAGCTACACACTCGGCGAGCGTGTGTTGCGCCGTGTCCTCCCCGCAATGGACGCAGTGGTGGCACCGAGCGTCCGGCTCCCTGTCTATGCGGCACAGGTACTTGCCGAAGCAGCCGTGCCCCGACAGCACCTGCGTCACCCTAAACGACAGGGAGCCGTGCCTTCTCCCGAGCCAGTCGTCGAGTACTGGCCTGATCGCCTCGACGGTAGCGAGGCCGGCGGTAGGGCGCAGAAGCCTTTGCCGCCATTCCACCACCAAGACCTGACGGAGCTCCTCTCGGCGCAGCGCGATCTGCCGCTGCTCCGGCCTCGAGCCACGTGCCCGCTCTTCCTCGCGCCAACGGTATAATGACGCGAGTACTTTCGCCTCTAGGTCCCAGGGTGGGGATCCGGCCAGGACGCAAGCCGCCTCGTAAGAAATCGTGCGATACCCGCGGACGACTCTGACGGCCATCGCCCTCTGCGGTTTGCGCAGAATGGCGAGAGTGCTGGCCGTCATATCCATCGCCCACACAGGGGCCCCATACAGGGCTATGGACCGCACGATTTCCACGTACAACCGCCTACAGGCGGCGCTCGGGCCCCCCAAGTTGGGAAGCAACGTTGAAAGCGCGCCCGCTGCACCCATGAGCTTGGGCGCCAGCCGCCGGAAGTGAGGCCCGAATTCACATCGGCTATCGAGCACCAATCCCAGATACTTCATGGTGGACTCGACAGCTATCCGGGCCCCGCTGACGACGATGTGTGATCCCGGCGCCGGCGCACGTCGGAGGCCATGAAACACCATAGCCTAATTATAATTATATATATTATAAGGTTAAAACAACCATTGGCCCTGAACAAATCGGTTGTTTAGGGCCAATGGTTGTTTTAACCTAGCTCAAAACAATCTTGAAGCTGTTGCCCGCAGGTTTGTTCGTTGAAATTCCTGTATCATGAGAGTGTACCTACAAACTACAAAATATATTTGTAGGATATTTTTTTAGGGTTCCATTAAAAAAATAGGAATCCGTCTCCATTAATCCACGCAAACCAACTAAGTACCTACGAAGTTGCGTTTACCAGCCAGTGATTAATAAAATATTTTTTGTTTTAGGGTGAAACGTGAAGCTTCTTCTCCATCAGGCAACGGATTTCCATTTATTAATGGTTTTATGAACCCGGTAAGCTGTTTATATATTTTTTTTGTTTTTTTTTTTTAGATATAGACCAGGAAACGAGTAGACGGATAGTAAATCCTCTGAACCCCAATTCTCGTAATTAACTTACACTTACATTATAATTTTTTTGACTTACTAGATGTTGTTCGCGACCTAGATCGTGCAAAAGTTAATTTTGCGGAAACCGAACATTTTTCCGCAATAAAAAGTAGCCTACGTCCTTCCCCGTGGTCTACTCTATATTTCTGTCAAATTTTATCAAAATAAATTCAGTAGTTTTGGAGCCTAATCAATGCAAAGAAACAAACAAACTTTTCCTGTTTATAATATTAGTAAAGAGTATAGATAAATGAATCTCTTGATATCTATTTTTGGAATACTACTATTATGTGAAAGTTTATGAGGATGGATGGATGGATGGATGTTTATTACTCTTTGACGCAAAAACTACTGAACGGATTTTTATGAAATTTGATATGGTAGTAGCTTAAGCTCTGGATTAAAACATAGGCTACTTTTATCCCGAAAAGTACAGTGTTACTTTGGGAAACTGTATTTACGCGGGCGAAGCCGCGGGCAACAGCTACTAAACAATATAATCACTTTTAATTTTAAACTAGACTTTTACAAAAAAAGCTTTGAATGATTATTACATAGATACGTTATATCCTTACAAAACAAAAACTTGTACTAATATTTATCCTGTGACAAAACTGACAATATTTCTGTGCCGCGACATACATTGACATACGCATGTCAATGTGTCAAAGTCGCACACTAACACAGAACACTATTACTCGCGGGGCACACAAACCAAAATTGACCCGACGTCGGGCCAATTTGAGTCTTCACTTTTTACGCGCAATGCCATATCTACCTCTTTTTAATATAATATGCACAAAAGGGTATAAACTAAATGCCTACATTTTTTCAGTTCCAGGCGTTCGCCAGTGCCGACGGACAGAAGTCTGGACCCGGTCAATATTACAGCAGCAGCTTCGTATCCAACTCCGGCGTTGATGCCAATGGAAACCCGATAAGCTCAGGCATAGAGGTCATCGACAACAATGGTCACAAATCTGTCAGACATTTCTAGAAAGTTGGATAAATAGGTAGAGCGGGAGTTCTGTTAAAATATAATGGAATAATGATGCACGCATGAAGATGAAGGAAAAACATTAGATACCAACGACATATACGAACATGGATACTTTGTCGTCAGCTAATTTCTGCCATCATAAAATGTAGAGTTAAAAATGCACGTGTATTTTAGTTTTGTGATCAACTATAACAGGTGCTGTTGACTTAGCTAAATAAAAAAACATGAACACAGACAACTATGGATCGTTTAAGGAGTACTTTATTCCAAAGATATTTCAGTATTCTTGAGGGCCTTGAAACCTAATCCCAAGGCTGCCGCTCTACCATACGATTCGAATAACAACGATGAAAAATGAAAATGCTTAGCAAGTCGCTGTAATAAATATTGCTATTTGTTTCTTTAGTGCTATGAAAATAGATTTAAGACGCAATTATAGTTGTTTTCTTTTTTATAAAAACCTGAGGTTATGGTGCTTAAACTCTTCACTCCATATCTTGAAAAAAAAAATAATACAATATTGACAAAGTTACTATTCGACCAGTTTCTAAACATTTTCCTTTGCACTGGGACGCCTTAATATATAACAAGGACAACAAAATACACAAACTGCAGAAAAAAAACTGCAGACGTGATTCAACAAATTGACCCATTTTACTGGAGACATTTTTGTCTCAACATGCCTCGTCTATACGTCTATAGTTTTTCAATTAACCTGCAAAACAATATAATGAGACATGTCATTAGTTGAATTTATCCCCTTTGGGAAATCAGTGCGAGTGTATGTATTATAGTAATCTTTTAAGTCTTCAATCAGATCAAACAATTAAATATTATCTATCTATGATTAGGTGTAATAATATGGCTTCAATGTCCGTGATGAGTCTTAATCGTGGGCCACGACATAATTGCTCACCATCGTGATCCGGATGCCCATACACGTAAATACCTAAAGATCCTACTAACTTTATTAACTCCCCTCACACCAATCAATTTCGGTGACGGTAGCCGGTTTCATTGCAACTAGGCCTGTTAAGCAGGAGCAATATGATAGTGCCCAAGTGTGTGCGCAGTACACAAGAGCACTCTCTCTTTCTTTACTCTCGAAACCTAGTGAGACGGACAACCGACACGACTGGCGAGAGATCAGGCGCAGGTCCGACTTTTTACATGCTCATCCGACGCATGGATCATCTTTCTTGTCAGACAATCAGGTGATCAGCCTGCATTGTCCTAACCAAACTTGGAAACAACATTTTTTGTTGTTCCAATGCGGGAATCGAACCCACGACCTCCGAGTCGAGAGCCAAGCTCTAACCACTAGACCACGGAGGCTGTATAAAGGTCCTACTACTACTTTTATTAATTACTATTTTTTATTATAAAATAAAAAGTTTGTTTTGTATGGAAGGATGGTAGGATGTTTTTTAATCTTTCACGCAATAACTATCGAACAGATTTTGATGAAATTTGGTATGGCAGCAGTTTGAGCTCTGAATCTCAATTCTCATATTTAGACTTTCATTTTACTTTGATTGTATTTCAAATTTATAAGTGAAGCGACATATTGTTATCATAAACTGATTTTATGAAGTTTCACGTTGGTTAACGTTTACGGGAAAACCATTTTAACAGTTTTAGCGTATCGGAACTTGATTGTAATTGTATCAGTGCAGGTTTTATTTTGCAGAATTGACCCACACAGCCAACTTTTTATCCCGAGAAATTGTGTTTCCATGGGGTATTGTATTATGGGATCCGTGGGATCATGCGGACGGAGCCGCGAGGATAAAGCTAGTAATATATAACATTTCGCAAAATCAATTACAGACACTTTATGCTGCATATGATTTACATTTATATAGAGGAAACACTCGATCCCCCCTTTTGTTTTTAACCCTTATTTCCATATATAACAACGTATAGATCATTTTTGAAAAAAATTGGCACTGGAATAATTATCCTCCATACTCTTAAACTAGGAGATAAAAATTCAAAAAGTGAAATCCTACCAAAAACATTGACTGACTATCTTGAATGACTATCAAAAAGCTATCAGAACCTCAATTATCGTATTTAAAGTAAACTTTCATTTTACTTCATTAGTTTTGTAAATGTAGTGACATGTTACCGTGAACGGATTTTATGGCGTTTCGACCAATCAGAGCGCGTTTCACGTTGGTTTAACGTTCATAAAAACACCGTTTGGGAGTATAAGCGTATCGGGACTTGATTGTATTTGTATTAATGCAGGTTTTATTTAGCAGAATTGCCCCTCAGATCTCATGTAAAATCAGCTTCTGACTCTACCAAACGTCTAAACTCTACACGCCCTAACTTCACAAGCTCTACACCTTAGTCAGGCTTAGCCGTTTTAACAGAAAAACAGGCTGTAAATTCAACCTTACGCCCAAGCGAATGTAGCGAAATGGCCAGGCCACATATTTTGACTAAGATGTAGAGTTTGTATAGTTAAGCTTATAGAGTTAAGGCGTGTAGTTTTACGCTTTAAACAAAATATAAATAATTGCAGTCGATTTCAATTAATACTTAATTCTAAACTAGCTTTTGCCCGCGTAAATACAGTTTGTAACGGGGACTCTGCTCTTTTTCGGGATAAAAAGATTTTAATTCAGAACCCAAACTACTACCATACCAAATTTTATCAGAAATTATTTCAGTAGTAATTTTGCGTGAAAGACTAACAAACATCATACATCAATACCTACAAACTTTTACATTAAAATATGTTGATGTAATAAGTTTGTAAGTACCTACCTATTATAAATTTTATAATACTACTAGGATAAAACGAAAGACACCTGGAAAAACATTCACTTTAAATTTATATTCATCTTAATTATTTTATTCTCTTAATAACTGTTAAATTAGAATAAAAACTTACAAAAAGTTAGTTGCAACAAAAATCATTTTTCGTCCAATAAAGCACCATCTGACAATTCTACTCATTTGAATTTTAAGAATTTTGCTGGTATCATAGATATATAATATTAAAAAGAGGTAGATATGTTATAAACGCGTAAAAATGAAGACACGAATTGGCCCGAGCCGGGCCAATTTTGGTTAGTGTGCTCCGCGAGTGATAGCGTGTTTTGTGTTACTATGCGACGTTGACACATTGACAGCGTCCCATGTCAATGTGTGTCGTGGCACAGAAATTACTACACTTGACATTTTGTTTTTTTTTACGCTGAAAGTTAATGAGCAATAAAACAATGAATATGCCTTTCTTATCATTTTTTAAATTCTTTTGCATCGATCAATGTCAGGTTAAACTTAAAATCAAACATTATCAATGCAGTTATCAACTTGCCTTGATCTCTGTATGCTAACGATACATGATGCTTGCAACATTCAAGATTATTACATTAAATCGATTTTATCAGCATATTATAAATAGCAATAAGATTCGTCCTAAGTGCATTTATAGTATGGAAGGAAAACATCGTGAGCTTGATGTTTCTATAAAAACTAACTTTTTTTACGAGGCAACGATAATAGACCGTATTAAACATAATTAAATCACTCTGTCTATTGACGAACAACATTAAAATCCTATTTCTCAGAGATCTAAAGGCGATTTTTTTTTGCTTTTAGTAATTTAATAAAAGAAAGAGGACATAACTACAGCTTAATCAAAAAAAAATTAAATACGAATATAAATATCGTATTAAATTATCAGAATTATTAAAATACTAGATGACGCCCGCAACTCCGTTGCGCCAAAATTCGTTTATCGCGGCGGAACGTACATTTTTCCGGGATAAAAAGTATCCTATGTCCTTTCTCGGGTCTCAAAGTATCCCTATACCAAATTTCATCAAAATCGGTTCAGCGGTTTGGGCGTGAAGAGGTAACAGACAGACAGACAGACAGACAGACAGACAGACACACTTTCGCATTTATAATATTAGTATGGATATAATATTAGTATGGATTCCAGTAGTAAGATTAATAAGTAAGATTAATAATGGTTTCATTAATTTATTTTATAATAAAATTTTAATTAAAATACATTGTGTACAATATTGAATTTATTGTTTGGGTACATCAAGATAATGAAATAACTGTCTATCTTTCTGGATTAATTAAAGTAATTAATATTTTTTGTGAGAATTATGCAAATGCCTAACTGTTTATGTCAATGTAAAAGGCTTTATAACAATTTTATAGTTGTAGCCAGAAACTGTGAACTTGCTTTTCTGGGTTTTATAGTTTTATAATATCTATTTTGCTTACATTAGGATAATTTTATGACATAATTATAATTATTTTTAAGTTATTAGAAAAAACCACAGAATACAGAAATCATCCAGAAGCCGTCAACACGCTTGAAAGTGAGGCCGTCACAACCACTCCAAATTGGAATGGTTATCAACACATAATATGTTGCCACAGAATAACGGAATATTTTACCCAACTTTTTTTAAATTAATATTTATTGAATACCTAATTGTCGATTTGTTTTGTAAGTGAAAAGAGTAAAGATTAAAAAGTGCGGGCGGGGCAGTATTTCGCCATGGTTCTGGACACAGTGCGCTGCATACAAAAATGTAATCGAACACTCATTCTGCATGTTTGAATTCTGTGGAAAAAACACAGGTTACTGGCGTAGCGACAGGTTGACGGTTGTTAAGTTAGGAAAATTGTCATTAAGGACCTGTTTCACAAACTAGTATCTACTGATAAGTTTTAGATAGCTTAATTGCATGTTTTGTCTCTGTCGCTCTGTAAAAAGTAAGTTCACAAACTTCCGATTGTGAAACAGGCCCTTAATCTACGTGAATCAAAGTAAGGATGTAAGAAAGAGGAAAACTTAATGCGTACTAAAGTAGATGGTTATGCGGCCGAATTCTGGAACGACAGATAAATTAAGTGACGCTTAAGTCGCTGTCCTTGCCATTTGGGCTAGTAGAGACAGTGACAGCCTGTGAATAGGAGAGCTCTTCATTTTAATAGCGTTTCACCGAAATGTTTTTCGTTCTATGATAGCTCTTCTAAAGTAATGTCAGAAAAACTTTTCACGGGATATGGTTTTCGACAAAAACTATTTCACAGAATACTCATAACCAGAGGCGGATTAAACGTTAGGAGCGCCGTAGGCAAACATGTCATCGGCGCCCCTATATTATAAATAACGGGGGGGGGGGGGTGTCAAAGTTGTCGTAGTCTAATATTTGCACTACCTATTATGAAATCATCATTCATTGTATGGGGGGGGGGGGGGGGATCCATACCTAGTTGCCTTTAGGATAATCCGCCACTGCTTATAATTATCTACATACTTAGTCACGGGCAAAACCTGCCTAATTAGCTAAGTTCGAATAAGACAATGATTGAAATATTAAAAGTTTTTACTCGAGTTTTTCCTCGACGAGAATTGAGGACCGAAAAAATTACTCCCGGATGTGCAGGATGCGTAGAAAATCGTCCTAGCGATGCTTGCTATTCGAATATGGCTCCTATTACTAACTGATTAATCACATTATCGATTGGCACCGCATGTTTGATTACAAGCATGAGTATTTATTATTGTGTTTGGTTGAGTTTTTAACACTGTGTAGTGATCTGCCTTAGGAGGCGATCGTGTGTGAACAATGAGGGGATTTATCATCATTAGTGCTGTTCTGAACCTAGGTTTATGTTATGGTGAGTGGAAAACATTTAATGTTGACTAATTATAGTGCATAGATAATTATAGTAATGTTTTTCAAATTATGTTTGGCCTTTTGTTACATTTATGTTATATTTTTTCCTAACATAGATGACAAACGTGAAATGAAAACATGTTGTGTGTATGTATTGTGTTATGTGTATCTATTATTAATAATGATACAGTACCTGGGTAACCGAGCTTCGCTCGGAGCTGTAATAGATAAAAAAAAAAGAATCACAAAAATATTTTACCGGGATTCGAACCCACCACATTCAGAATTTTCGAACAACGCAAAAATTATCTGCCGATCGAATTGACATAATAGAGTTGAGATTATTGATTTATTGTTGCACGACAGAAGAAAAAATTTAAAAATGCGTGGTTTCTCAGAAACAATACGTACCGAGCTAGATCGTTTTTTTTCCCCAAAACTCCCTGCATGCTAAATTTACTGGAAATATGCAGCCGTTTCCGACATTACAATGACAATAACTACAAGATTTAAAGCTCGTTTAAAGTATAAGATAACATATTCGACAAGTTAAACGGGTATAGTAAAAGTTTATGAAGTGCCTATTTTGACAGGAGCCGATATTCGTAGCACCTTCGTAGCACTAGTTTTACGCATCTTTTTTGCAATAATCATAACGTTTATATTATAATATTATATACGTGCATTTGTCTTTCCGGTTAGGTATAATATTTTTAAATAAATTTCAAAAAAAGTAGTTTTCGGATAAGAGGATTTCAAAAATAAATATGATGAAGTAAGTTTATACAATTTATGGACTCAATGTTGCAATATTTATGTAAGTAATGAAGATGTTTTCTACTTTTCGCAACATATAATTAAAAGAAATATTATGGAACATACACAATCTATACAGATAAAAAAAAATTAAGTGTCACATAACGCATATGAAAGTATATATTAAAATTTTAGTCTGTCCGTCTGGCTGTCGGTCTGTCTGTCTATTTGTTCCGGCTAATCTCCGAAACGGCTGGACCGATTTTCACGGGACTTTCACTGGCAGATAGCTAATGATATAAGATCTAACATAGGCTACTTTTATTTTAGGGTTCCGTTTAAAAAATAGGGTTCCGTTTCCGTTAGATCTATGCAAACAAAGTTGCGGGCAACAGCTAGTACATAATAAGTATATTCAAATTTGTACCTACTCTGTACAATGTAAGTATATACAAGGTACCAACGTACATACTATAAATATTCATAAATACTGCCCTAAAACAAAAGGCTGTCCATATGTTGATATACACACGAACATTGTAAATATTAATAGATTCTTTTTTCATATAATGGAAAATACCACACAGATCTGCAGCGTACTTCTCACCACACAGCTTTCTTAAAACGATCCAAATGGATCCTTTGAAAATTTTGTTCCCTTCCCTCCGTTCCCTTCAACGGCCCACAATTTTTCCACACAATCGTGGACACACCGTATGCTTGTAGTAGTGCATCAAAATCGAAAGCTAGCTATGTAGCTGTTTATCTGTTCATTTTTCTTTAATCTGTGATTGTCACCCTCACGGGAACCTTTACGTGATGAGTTGATGACTGACGGGTGGCGAACTACGTTGCCGTTAGTATATTTGCCGTTTGCCGATGCGGTTTGATTCAAAAAGAAAATCCACAAACATTTAGTATTCTTATTAAGGGACCGTCCATTAATCACGTGATGTTTTTAACAGCTTTTTAGACCCCTCCCCTCCCCCTGGTGACACGTGGTGAGGTTTTATACTACCCCCCCTCCCCCACCTAAGATCACGTGTATTTTTTTACATAGTAAGCAGGTCATGTTTGAAGAAAATCTTTAACTTAAAAAACAATTTAATCGAATAATTTAAGCAATTAAAACTATACGAGTCATTTGTTTTGTAAGTATTTAAACAACACTACGAATATACAACCAATAATAATTTCGGTATGCATAGACTAAATTCGAAAATTAATACACGTGCTGTCTCCTTATACCCCCTCCCCCCCTTGGTGATACTTGGTGATTTTTTTCGGACCATCCCTCCCCCTTTAGGCATCACGTGATTAATGGACGACCCCTAACTAATAACCACCGATTCTACCTACATGTATAAATAAATAACACACAAAACACAATGTTTTATTATATTACTACTATTATAAATATGGATAAATATTTGTTACTCTTTCATGCAAAAACTACTGAACGGATTTTGATACAATTCATTATAGTAATAATTTTAGCTCTAACACATAGGCTATTTTTACCCCAAAAAGGTATAGTATTCCCGTGGGAATATGTATTTTGGCGGCCGGAACTACGGACAAAAACTACTATTAGGTATAAATGGATAGATGTTGTATGGATGTTTGTTAGGTACTCTTTCACGCAATAGCTGCAAAAAGGGTTTTTATCCTGAAAAAGTACAGTGTTCCCGTTGTATTAATTAACGTGAGCGGAGCCGCGGGCAAAGCTAGTATTTATATCAACAACATTGAATACCCGAAGCCACCACTTAAGTTTAAAAAAATAGAGAAAACAGAAGATAAATAATAACTTATCTCTACAGACCAATAAATTTCTTCGAATCAACCTTTAAAAGGGGCATGTAATAGTTTAAAGACCCTAATGTGTTAGATCTACTTAAATTTGATATAGAATTTGATGTCGATGGATAAATAATGGGAAATATATGCACAGATCCACCATAAATAGACGTAACACTATCCTTTATTGTCTTTAAAATATTTATTGAAATTAGAATGTGAATTTTTTGAATAAATAAATATACTTTACGAGACAATTATACATTTTTGGATTTCAAGTTTGTTTATTATTGACGAATAGTGCAGCTACAATTTTTATCAAAAACAACTCCGCTCGTAGCGTAGCGTAGAATGAAACGAAGTTTTATTTTGAATAAATAGAGCCTTAAAATACTCGTAAAAGTAGTTTTTATTTTACTCCATACAACATAAGCTTTTAACTCTTATATGTAGAGAAAGTTCCATATTTGCACAATATTTTAGAGAATTTTAGCTTTCCTTAGTAGATTATCTAGAACACACATAATTTTAATATTTTAAAGCCAAAATTCATCGTCTTACGTTAAAATAATTTATCTTTCAAGTTTGTGTTAAACAAAGTTCTCTGTAACTAAATGTAAATATAATAAAATCCTCGGTCACGGTCATGGGCAAATCGTATCGTTTATATGCAAAGTAAATGTTTACATCATGACGTAATAGACATGTATTCTATGTGTAAATATTAATCTATTCAACCAGCAGGCTTAGCATGCGCACAGTAGAAACACCGAAGAATAGAAACTATGACAGATTGAAGAAACATTAATACCATTCAGAGCAAAATAGGTCTTATTATAAGGTTGCAAGGTCGGTGTATCGTCGTTATGAGAAACAAGATTTCTTTTCTTCCCGAGCATGAGCTCACAAAGTCACAAAATGGCCTCTTTTGACACCTAAAGTAGAAACGTTTTCTTAATTTAATGTCAAAAAGTCTTACAATAATATCAAACACTCCATATCATGGCGGTCCTAGACAAATAGTTTTTCGTTGAGTCATATACCTACTTGAAAATTTGATCATTTCCGACACAAGATTTCCCGGCAGTCATTTGAAAAATATTGCTATTTAGTAATGTTAACTTTTATTGACGACCTTGTTATCATGGATTAAGAACTATTTTGCTACTGTAATATTTCTTCTTTAAAATTATTTCTATGGATCGCCATGCTAAGCCTGCAGTAGTCCCCTAATAGTCGAGATTCAACCAAATTTAAAGTTTGAACTTTTTAGGGTTCTTTTTACTTCTTAGATACGAAATTAAAAATATGTAATATATAATATAAATATGTAAGTATTATATAATATAAATTAAAAATATGTAAATGTGAGAGAAAGATTGACAATTGTGTCAAACTAACACCTAACGTTATTATACAAACACATAAGTAGTAAATAAAGTTCAATTTTGAATGGCTATCGCTTCTCGTTTTGGTATGAAACTGTGAACAGTTCTAACTGATCCGATCGGTGTATTTCAATCATAAGGATGATTTAATGACTTTCGAAGGCCATCATATTATGCTTTTATTGATACCTACATCGTTAAATGACAAGTTATTCTTATTAATAACTAGAGGCCCTCCGCCATAACTAAAGGGTAACAATCGATTCGATTCGCTCAACTCATATTAATTTACTCTATGAACGAACAACAAGTAGCCAAGACTATTACAGTTAAATGTTTGTCTGTCATGGTATTTATGCATGTGGTCCAGTCGCTTAGAGCTTGGCTCTCAACTCGGAGGTCGTGGGTTCGATTCCCCCGTTGGAACAACAAAAAATGTTGCTTCCAAATTTGGTTAGGACTAAGGACAATGAAGGCTGATCACCTGAATGTCTGACAAGAAAGATGATCCATGTGTCGAATAGGCATGTAAAAAGTCGGACCTGCGCCTGATCTCTTGCCAGTCGTGTCAGTCATCCGTCCCACTGGGTTACGAGAGTGAAGGAAGAGAGATTTCTCTTGTGTACTACGCACACACTTGGGCACAATAAAATAACTTCTGCTTCGCTTCGCGTCATCGAATCGATGTGGGTAGCTATTTATGCACGTAGCACTTTAAGCTGATCTTAGCAAGCTCTCAATCTCTTCTTAAAGATAAGAAACTCTCAAGTCACATGGTTCACTCGTAATCTGCCTAGCTGATACAATGATAGCCAGTGGCTTGTGTTTAGGTCCCCTAACATTAATAGTTCAATAGCTACGCGGCGCAGCGTTATGTTAAAAATTAATTAATCTTAAGCCTTCGCCCTTCAGTGGTCGATAAATATTTCGCACATCACCTAGCCTGCAGGTTGTAAGCACATTGTAGCCTGTAGGCTGTAGGAGTAGGTTAGATATCAGGTGTAGGTTGTAGATATAATTGTTGGTGTAGAAACTGTTGGTGTATTAAGAACTCGGTGTCTTGACAAAATTTCTCCGTAATGAAAGGAATGAGGTATTGTGTATTAATCACATGTTATTGAGCGCTTGAAGAATTAAATTGCCTTTGTTATACCAACTGTAACTGAACTTAGTTAATGGCGAACTTAAGAAGATTAAAGGTTATCTTTTTAACAAATTACTTACCATAACAGGCATTCCTAACTGTTCCTTATACAGTCTTAAGATTATTAAAAAAGCAAATTGACTTATTCTAAAAGGTTTTTGTATATTTGATTGTGATTCAAAAGCGTAGGCGCCTTTGGAGAAACAACAGCTACTTTAATGAAGTCATCAAACCTGACATTAATTCGGAAATAAAAGAAATGGGACCATGTGCCCACTATATTCTTTGTGTTTTGTTCATTGTATTTAGAATATACAGTTTCGATGTAAATTAAACTCTATATCCATATGTTAAAGTTTACACTCTCATGAACTTAGACTTAGCGACATCGTTTTCTATATTTCATTGCTCACCAAAATGCACTGTAACTAATGTACAAAAGATTCAATTTCCTTCAAGCAGTGAGTAGTCAGTAGTAAGGTAGATCTACCGTAGTCAAGACATTTAGATAAGCTTTAACGACCGCAAACGTTACGAGGCTAATTAAGTTAGTAAGATATCTATCATGTTTTAAATAGCTATGCCCGGTTTGTAATAGCTATATTATTTTGGCTTTCATTCTAACGTAGATGAATCACTTTACAGGTTAGGAAAATTAATTACTTAAAAAATTCTATCGTATTATTTGTTCATTTCACACTTCTTATTATTTGTTCATTATACGGAAACAGCTGACAGCTTAAAAAATACCTAGGTAGTTTGCTTTGGTAGTTTGCGTACTATAGTGTCAAAATAGTAGATTGTGCACCAAGGGGATAAAGCAGTGTCTTACGTCACGGGCAGCATATTGGACCCTGAGTGTAACGAGGGGACTCTAGAATTAACTCCCGAGCGGGGCGAGGGAGTTTAAACTTAACTCCCGAGTGAAGCGAGGGAGTTATGTAGAGTCCTGAGTGAAGCGAGGGGTTCAAGCTGCCCAAGACGAAGACAGGCTTTATCCCAGAGGTGCATACTCTACTTTTCATACCACCTGCTCGACAATGTCCGATTATATATCATGCAATCTCAACGTAAAGCATGTCATTGACTCCCAAGGGAGATAATGTTGTATGAAACTCCCAAGGGATTAAAGTGATTTGAATTTGGAACGTTAAAATTCGTATGAAAACTCCTAATAGATGCGTATCTATCATAGAGTTTTTCAATAATAATAGTATTACTAAGAGTATTTATTCGAAAATCGAACTGGCCACCTATAATTTTAATTTTTAACATTTTCACCTGTCAAAATCGTCAGTCACAAGTTCCTGAATCTTTAAGTATTGCTCAAATAAACTCCACCACAACTTCCATAAATGTTCCTAGTAAAAATATTACTCTGTCCCTCCATAACTGGACAAATGTGTCCAATATCAATATTAATTTTTAACAAAATAAGTGTTATATTTTTGTAGCCCTGGGTTTTTATTGCCTCACAGTAGGTATGAAAAGTAGAGTATGCACCTCTGGGATAAAGCCTGTCTTCGTCTTGGGTAGCTTGAACCCCTCGCTTCACTCAGGACTCTATAAACATCTAATAGATGGACTCCAAAAACCAGTTTCATTCGCTTTATTGATATAGAATAATACAAATATGGATGAAATATGATACTGATATAATTAAATTAAATTAAATTAAATACCATTTATTTCGGGCTGCATAGGCCCATATTATAAATACCTTATAGACTAACATACATATTACTATATTATATAACTAACACTAACACTAAACACGTATTGTCTGCGACGTGGGGCGCGAAGTGTTCGGGAGTCGTCCTCTGAATCTTCTGAAGGCGACTCCAATCGGCCAGAACTCCTCCTTCTCGAAGGTCGGTAAATGATGGGTTGGAACTCTCACCACAAAAGAACTAAAATTCACTCTATGATGAGATTCCAACCGCTCGACCCTCAAGGCGAAGCTGGTTTTGCTCCTGATGTAGTCCACGACCTGCTCGACCGTCGTAGACCAATGCAGCCGGGACACGTACAGCGGTGTCGCAGGAGTCTCACACCGCAACAGCTGCTCGGGTCCTCCGGGTGCGGTGCCGCGATGGTTGCGGACGACAGGTTTCTTCTTCTTCCTCTCGACCTTGATGAACCCGTCATCATCGCACGTTCGGTCCTTTTTAGAAAGAGGACGCTCTTTTGCAGGGGCCTCCTTCTTCCCTTTGTTTTTCGAACGCGGGGGAGGTGGCGGGGGTTCGCTAGCGGCGACACTTGCGTAACTCGGCACCGGCTCCTTAGCGGGCGGGGAGCGGGCAGCGGGGGCGGCAGCAACGATGTTCGTTGACCCGTCGGATAATGCTGACGGGCTAAACGTGACCGCCTGCGCGCCTCGACGACGAGTGACGTTTGCTGCATCAGGTGACCTACATATTGAATTAACACTTTTTAGCTGTGATAATTCACTACGTAGATCACTTATGGTAGACTCTGATGCCAATGTGCTATGTTTTGTGATAGCCGCCATATTTCATTTACAATTTGTAAAATAAATAGTGTCCGACCGAAAGTTCGGTTTCGGTTTCGGTTTCGGCCGAGTTTCGGCCAAAAATCAAGTTTCGGCGGCAGTTTCGGTTTCGGCCAAAAATGGCCGAAACTTTTGCCGAAACCGAAACTGATTTCGGAAGTTTTCGTGCACGCCCAACTAACATTTTGGCGCTAAGGGAAACCTATTTTGATACTTAAAGTATTATAAACGACATATAAGAGCTCGGACAATAACTATAGACTCTACTGTGGCGTTAGGAATAAATGATTAAAGTTTCAAGAGGCATAATAGAAATAAAGGAAAAATATATAACTTAGATGCTAGCTTGGAGTTTGTCAGAACTTTTGTATAACTTACTCTTAAATCTTTAGGAAATGTAAAACACTAGAACCAATTGTAAGGTGTCTGCTAATACTTACAAACGGTTAAAGTTCTTAAATGGAATTAGTTATATACCTTGTACCACCTAACATCTATGGAGCCGATGGGCTTCTATGGAGCCCTAAGAGCTAAAAGAAAGTTATAGTAGTGATAACTTTAGATATTATAGAGCTATAGAAGTTAAAGAAGTGATAACTAGAGGTATTATAGAGCTAGATGCTGAAGCCTTAGAAATCACCTTTAAATCATTACAGGTTGTATAATAGAATTTACTCTCACGTTATAAAACTCCAAGTGGCATTAAAAAGCTAGCTATAGTTTTTTAACACTGCGTTGGCAATAAAAGAGTTATCAGGAATCTTAGGTAATGTAGAATTAACGCCATTAAATAAACATTACAACAAAATTACAACAAAATTAATATACCGTGTTTCCATTTCATGTCCTAATGAATGCAGAATACCTAATGGATAAAATGCACCAAATTTCAGTATTTGAAGGAATTTTCTACTTGACCACGTGAGTTTCGGTTTCGGTTTCGGTTTCGGCCGAAACTGAAGCCACGGCCGAATATTCGGTTTCAGTTTCGGTTTCGGCCGGAAAACCAGTTTCGGTCGGACTCTAAAAATAAATTATCTGGGGGCACGGCAGTGCCCCCGCCAAGTCGAGCGCGAAGCAAACACTGCCGTACCATCCTTTACTGGAACCATTTCGCCGCATTTTCAGGCCCCTATTTGAGAAGACCAGAACGCAGAAATTTTCTTCATCCAATAAGCTATAATCACGTACTTAAAATCCAAAATTTCAAGTCTGTAGGTCATTTAGTTCCGAAGTTAAGCGAAAGCAAAGTTTCGCATTTTCGACACTCACTCACTCACTCACTCACTCACTCACTCATGATCATCAAAATAGAACTAGTACTTCCCATAAACTTAGAGAGCTGAAATTTGGTACAGAGTTGGGGTTTAATGGCCACATAAAGGGAAAACTATAATAACTAGGATAATCGATCTGGGGGCACGGCAGTGCCCCTGCCAAGTCGAGCGCGAAGCAAACACTGCCGTACCATTCTTTACTGGAACAATTTCGCCGCATTTTCAGGCCCCTATTTGAGAACCTCTAGATAAGACCAGAACGTCGATCTGGGGGCACGGCAGACAGCAGCCAAGTCGAGCTCGAAGCAAACACTGCCGTACCATTCTTTACTGGAACCATTTCGCCGCATTTTTAGGCCCCTATTTGAGAACCTCTAGATAAGACCAGAACGTCGATCTGGGGGCACGGTAGTGCCCCCGCCAAGTCGAGCGCGAAGCAAACACTGCCGTACCATTCTTTACTAGAACCATTTTGCCGCATTTTCAGGCCCCTTTATTCTACTCGAACTTTATTCTACTCGAACATTACACGAATTAAATAAACAAATTACACTAAAATCTAGGAAAATAAATCAATATGCCCACGTTTCTACAAAAAGAAGTGAAATCCCACCAAAAACATTCTGTAAAAAACTAGCCAAGTCTCGATGGAGCTGCTTGTTTATCTCTAAAAAGTAATGAAATCTAGACAAAATCGTGCCAAGTCTAAGGTTCCTTACTGCGGTTTCTTTATTATTATAGTTAATGTTGTGTGACTTGGCCGTTGAAGGGCACACAAGGGTACAAAAGGGGCTCCATGACACCATTGCTCCAATACGTGTGTTGTACAATCAACAACAGTCTAAAATGAGACACTAGCGTCCAATTACCAATACCAGTATGGGCTATTATCTCGCTTAACAAACATAGGTAGTTACAAATGTAAACAAAATTGACTTGTACCCACTAAAGTATAAAGAATATTCAACGGCCAAGTCACTCAACATTAACTATAATAATAAAGAAATCGCAGTAAGGAACCTTAGACTTGGCACGATTTTGTCTAGATTTCATTACTTTTTAGAGATAAACAAGCAGCTCCATCGAGACTTGGCTAGTTTTTTACAGAATGTTTTTGGTGGGTTTTTTTTTTTCAAAATTCGATCGATTTACTCAAAACCTAGGAGTATAGGTACAACTCAAATATCAGTTATAACAGAACTATAATAATAATAAAACATTTCAATAATATATTATGTATTAATACGATGGAAGAAAAAAACATAATGAACAATTAATTAAGTAAAGTCAATGAACTAAATATAAATTTATTTAAGAAGTAATGATTTAAAGTCCCGATATAAAGTTATCTCTTCATGACAATCAGTTGAAATTAATTTTAAGATTAAAATAAGTAATGGCAGAAAACATATTACTTTGAGTGGTTGGTCTATAGAACTTACGAACATAATATAACTATAAAATATAATTAAATTAATGTTAAAATATCAATGTGACTACTCATTTAAGGGTTCCGTACCCAAAGAATAAAAACGGGACTCTATTGGTGAGACTTCGCTGTCTGTACGTCTGTCTGTCTGTGTCTGCGTCACCAGGCTGTATCTCCTTAACGTGATAAACAGTTGAAATTTTTACAGATGGTGTATTTCTGTTGCCGCTATAACAACAAATACTAAAAACATAATCTATACTTCTATACTAATATTTTAAATGAGACTGTCTGTGTGTCTGTTACCTCTTCACGTTTTAACCGCTGAACCGATTTTTAATATATATATAAAATTTGGTATAGACATACTTTGGGTCCCGGGAAAGGACATAGGAAATTTTTTATTTCGCAAAAGTATTGTTCCCGCGGGATAATGTATTTACGCGGGCGGAGCCGCGCGCGAAAGCTAATTTAAAATAAATATCTAGGGGGGCTCCCATACAACGAACGTGTTTTTTTTTGCTGTTTTGTACGGAATCCTTCGTGCGCGTGTCCGACTCGCACTTGGCCGGTTTTTTATGCCATACATCTTAAAACCTGACGATATCAGCTCATCTTCGTATGATAGATCACTTCACAGATTTGGCCAATTAGAATATTAATATATTTATATTATAGTAGATAATCTTTATTACTGTAACAGTGTCGTAAATAACTCTATTTATAATTTGTTATCTAAATAATATATTTGCGGTTTTCTATGGTATATCTTGGTAATGAAAGTATGAGAAGTCTATTTTATTAAATTATTTTTTTATTTTATGCCAAAAGTTTGTATTATTATTATTAGTGTAATTAGCACTTGTTTTAGCCTGAAACACAGGTTTATTCTAGTTCAGGCGCTATTGTTAACTTTATGTAGGTTAAGTATAAATTGTTACCTACTTTTGACCTACCTGTAATTTACAATATTGTATTTTTACTGAATAAGTTAAAATTAAATTAAAAATTAATAATATAATATTTAGGTACTAAACGTAGTGTACAAGAGCTCTCTCTCTTACTTTACTCTCATAATCCAGTGGGACGGGTAACCGACACGACTGACGAGAGATGAGGCGCAGGTCCGACTTTTTACATGCCCATCCGACGCATGGATCATCTTTCTTGACAGACAATCAGGTGATCAGCCTGCATTGTCCTAACCAAACTTGGAAACACATTTTTTTGTTGTTTCAATGCGGGAATCGGCGACCACGAAGTTGAGAACCTAGCTTTAAACCGCTGGATCACCTGGTCTTGGCACCACTTTACATTAAAAATTTTTGGTGGATTTGATTTTATTATTTTTACGAAGTTTGTTGAAGTTTATTATTTTAATATATTTTTCACACTTAATTTTTGTTTTTATGAGTAGGTATAATAATATTTATTATTTAAAAAAATATGAAAACAATAATATCCATAATAATAAATTATTTTTATGGGCATAAAGAATTGAGCGGGTCTTAAATCTATAACGCGAATACGATGGAAGTTTCAGTAATTTTCGATCAATGACCTCAGAAACTCTTTGTTACTATTAACCAACTTCAAAAAAAAAAAACATAAATTGTGGTTTTTATCAATTTCATTAAAAATATAGGTATAATTTTAGTAAAAATATTATACCAGTCTACGATTTTTCTACTTTTCCCTACTACTTTTCAACAGCAAAGATTGCAAGATTAAGATAATAAGGATTTAAAGACAATCTATAGGTACTTATATTATGAAGCTGAAGAGTTTGTTTGTTTGTTTGTTTGAATGCGCTATTCTCAGGAACTGCTGGTTCGAATTATTATTTTTGTGCTGGATAGTCCATTTATCGAGGAAGGCTTTATAGACTATATAACATCACGCTGCGACCAATAGGAGCGAAGAATCAGTGGAATATGTTGCAAAAACGGGGAAATTTATTCATATATAAGGGCTTACGTTGCGTGCGCTGCGTAAACGCAAGATCCAATTATTCATAATATTGTTGTTCGGTCACAAGAAAATAAAACTAAAAATATCACTTACGCAGAAGTACTTTAAAATATATCTCTATATACAGTGTGTAACAAAACTAAGTGATAATACTTTAGGATGTGTATTGTGTATGGAGTTCGGTGTGAAAGTAGCAGCACTGAAAGAGCAAAATTTTTTTTTGTGATTTGTATGGGCAAGCGCCCCAGCGTCATGGATTTGCTCATATAAATCACAAAAAAAATGTGCTCTTTCAGCGCTGCTTGCTACTTTCACAGTGAACTCTTTATTATAGGGAACAAATACACACCCTAAAGTATTATCACTATGTTTTGTTACTCCTTGTATAAAAGAAAGTCGTGTTAGTTACACTATTTATTACCCAAGAACGGCTAAACCGATTTGGCTGAAATTTGGTGGGGAGGTATCTTAAAAACAGGAGAAGGACATAGGATACTTTTTATCCCGTTCCCGAGGGACTCAAAACTCGAGACGGGTGGACTAATTTTGGTCTTCAAATAATTGTGAAAGTTCAAGGAAGGTTTTAACACAGAAATATTGAAAAAATACGGAAAAGGTGTAAGTTGTAGGTAGGTGTAGTCATTTTTTTATCCCAGTTCATATTTAAGACAGAACAACGTGTGTCGGGACAGCTTGTTATTTTTATAACTTCTTAATCGCGATCATAATAACAGAAATTGACGCGGACGGAGTCGCGGGCAACAGCTCGAACTATATATTATCAAGGTGTAAGTACCTCTCGTTAATTTATTACTCATATTGTGTAACCTTTCATGGAGGTATAAATAAATTGGATGAATATTTATGACTTATCAAATTACAATTTATGCGATAAAATCGACGAAAACACCATAAAATATGGAGATAGCCTTTCAAGTTTTATAACAATAATAAGTGGATTCGGAAAGCCTACATATTTTATTATTCATTAAATTAACCTTACCATTTGAATCGATGTAATAATTTATATTATGGCGTCGATGATAATGATTCTTTTGTTTAAATGTAAAAGATCAATGACATTAGACAATAGAATCAGCGAGGAATCAGCGTTAAGTTTTTTGTATATTGCGGGATGTATTAAGCTAGTATGTGCCAGTGTCAAATTAAATAGGCGGGGAAAACAATTTTCGTTTACGTTTTCAACACCTTTTTTTTCTAACTAATCAAGTCGAAATTCTAGTCAAAGAAATCAATCGTCAGTGCAGTCAATGAGTCAAGTCAGCGATTCAGTAAAGTGGTAGACGCTTTACTTAATCGCTGACTTGAGTGTCGTGCGTTGAGCGCTATAGAAGTTAGAACGGTCGCGCTCCGCATTACACACGAAGCAAAATTTAATTGTTTTCGAGTCGCGCGGCTGCTCCTTTGCACGTACACCATGGCGATGGTGGCCAACGAGTTGCTGGCGTTCATCCAGCACGCCATTGGACACATTTGTGTATGTTAACGAATATTATGGTAATTAAATCCAATATGACACATTAAGAAACGAAATACCACAACTTAATGGAAGAAACAACAACGTCACACATTCACATCCCGCCAAAATGCGTAGCAACTCTATCTATTTGTACGGTCGTCAACAGTCCCGCTGTACCACTTTTCGACGACATTACTAGGGCCAACAGTGGTACCTACACAGTTTGTCGGCGACCATACATTCGAGGAAATTGAATGTTTAACAGATTGACATACCTACTTCCGAAATTGGTTAAACTATTGTCGCGACATGGTCCCGAGAAACGACAGATGACGACATACACCAAGTCTATATAATATAAACAATTAAATTAATTTAAAGTAAATATAATATAAACAATTATAAGGACGATAAAATTGCTAAACATACATTTTTCCTTACTGTACATTTAACGAGCATTTAGGTACTACAATTCAACGCAACAATACATGTGAGTAAACAGCAAAACGATTATTGCATAAAATATGTGATAATGTTGCTAACGATGACGTAATTCTTTATATTTCCTTAGTAAACGATTTTAGTGGTCGTGATAATTATTTATTTTTTAACTTAAGTTTAATTAAGCTCTTCGGTATAATATAAAATAAATATTGTTTGCTGACCAGAGTGGTTGACAGGTACACCTTCACGTAATTCCCATGGCCACCCACAACTCACCTAGATTAAAATTATACTCTCTAAAGGTAGCCTTCCGAGGCAAGCGATGCGCGACGCGAGACCGCGACCCGAGACCGAAGTAGTGTCGCAGTCTCGCAGAGCCACTGCTTAGTATGAATTATACGGATCACAAAACGTCCCTGCGACCCGAGACCGAAACAGGGTCGCGGATAGGGTTACCATATCTCAGGATTTGTCCTGAGATTTCAGGATTTTTCGACTCTTCTCAGGATTCCGGCCGGATTTAGCAAATTTAGTGATAGCTCAGGATTTTCAATAAAACACAGGTTACATTTTAAAGATCTCTCTTATTAAACTACTAAAAATAATTTTCTTTAAGTAACAATTGCAGTTAAAATCAATACTTATTTATCAAAGTGAAACAAACTAAAAATAATCTTCTTTTGGTAACAATTGCAGTTAAAATCAAAAAAGTCGCGTAAAAAGCGTGCGCAAGATAATAATACGTTTTTGAGAGAAAATTCTCAAGCTGTAGAAAATCTCAGGACTTTTCCATGGAAATCTGGCCTTTTCTCCGGACTTTTGATTTTTTCATCTGGTACCTAACCCTAGTCGCGGAGCCACTGCTTAGTATGAATTGCATGGAACACAAAACGTCCCCGCGACCCGAGACCGAAATAGGGTCGCGGAACCACTGCTTAGTATGAATTGCATGGAAGACAAAACGTCCCCGCGACCCGAGACCGAAATAGGGTCGCGGAACCACTGCTTAGTATGAATTGCATGGAACACAAAACGTCCCCGCGACCCGAGACCGAAATAGGGTCGCGGAACCACTGCTTAGTATGAATTGCATGGAACACAAAACGTCCCCGCGACCCGAGACCGAAATAGGGTCGCGGAACCAATGCTTAGTATGAATTATATGGAGCACTAAACTTCCCAGCGACCCGAGACCGAAATAGGGTCGCGGAGCCACTGCTTAGTATGAATTATATGGAGCACTAAACGTCCCCGCCACCCGAGACCGAAATAGGTTCGTGGAGCCACTGCTTAATATGAATTATATGGAGCACTAAGCGTCCCCGCGACCCGAGACCGAAATAGGGTCGCGGAGCCACTGCTTGGTATGAATTATATGGAGCACTAAACGATCCCCGCGACCCGGGACGCGCAAATGGTGAGCGTGGTCAGAGAACCTAGGCCTTTAGTCAAGAATTCAAGATCGGATACACTTGACTAAAGGCCTTCGCTGGTTTGCTGGCCGCAGTCGCAGGTCGCGGTCTATCGTCGCGGTCGCATACATCTTCCCTACTAACCCTACCAAGTTTAATATCATGTTATCTCTCTCGTTCTTCGTATTTATGAAAGAGAAGGCATGATATTTTAACCCAGGGTTAAATTTAACCCCGATCTGCGCATGTGGGCTTAAGAAAGGGGCATAATATTTATTAACATTTTGTCTTTGTTAAGTCATAAGTGTTATAAAGGTTAAATGATGTCTTAGTGTTTGCGTTATTCATTAGTCATTATAGACACCTTTGTAAACGAAAAATATTTAGTATACCTCTGGTAGCTACCGCGACGGACGTATTTTTACTGTCTATACTAGCTTTTGCGGGTGACTTCGTCCGCGTTGATCCCCATCCCCGTGGGGTATGTATTTCGATTTTCGAACGAGTATTTTAACGGTTTTCGATATAACTATCTGGGTGCCAATATTCAATGCCATCCTTTCGGTTGTTGATATTTCATTATGAACATTTTGGATTTTTTTTCCCCTTAAGGGGATGTATTTAAAAAAAACTATAAAGTATGTACTCAATAATTTATATTTACTAACTCGAATATTATATGTCATGGAAATTTAGACAGGTTAAATAAACTTTCAATCCTCATTTTACACCATCATTCTCGACGCCTTAATCTAGCTCTAACAAACCCTCTACGTATTTAAGAACGTGAATCTCAATTTTCATCGAAATCGGTGAAGATTTAAAGGTTTTCCATCTTTGAGTATCCAACTATACGGAGACGCCATTGTCAGGCGTTCCCCGCTGTCAAAGGTTAGAGCCCTCCGGTCGTGACGGTTGTATAAAACTAGTTGCTGCGCGTTTTAGACGTATTCGGAAAATTACAGCGAGGCGGAACGAACCGGAGCAAAAAATGCCGACTTGCTGTATTTTTTCCTGCAAAAACAGATCGGAAACATCAAATAAACAAAATGATGGTGTTACTTTCCATGTGTATGTATTATTTTGCCTAAATATTAACAATAATTGCGATAAATTAGCAAAAATCCAAAAATTTTACTCGATGAATAAATGTTGCTACTAAATCGTACAACATCCAAATTTAGGGTAATATTTAAAAGTACCTAGTAATTTATAAATCTTCTATTTCATATTCGTTCTTGTTTTTACTATTTCATAATGAAGAAACATGACTTATTAATTAGTACACTATTTACAATTTTGTTTTTCTTCATGATATTATTTCACGAAACACATTAAAAACTTGCAAATTATTATAAAATAATTATCAAATTGTATTAACAAACTTTTGTTTATATTAATTATTATTTATTACAATAAAATATGTGCGGATAAATTTATCCTGGAATTATGCATTTTTAATTTATAAACAGGCCACACTTCATAAAAACTGAGGGTTGTGACAACGTAAAAGAAATATCGATATCGACTTTATCAGTATGTTATTCTGACCATTATTTTTTTAGATTTCCTAAAAATAGGATGATTAGGAATGCCTGGGTCCAAGCTTGCGCTAATCATTTTTCTTGGTCTCCCAAACGTACGAGTACAATTTGCTCAGTGCATTTCGAAGTTTCATGTTTTATTATTCAGACGAACAACAGTAGGAGATTGAAACAGTGCGCCTTGCCAACTTTGAAATTATTAAAGGTGAATTTTATTATTAACTAGTTTTTGCCCGTGAATTTGAACCAATCTTTGAACTACTTATGGTGAACATTGGTAAACATTGAGGTGGAGCAGAACTATTATAAATGCAAAAATCGTATTTAGGCTGGACCCTATTTATCAAAACGATTCCGCATTTTTACTTAGCTCTACCTTTTTAACCGACAAAAAACTGAAGGAGGTTCTCAAGTCAACGCATACTTACGACTGTAGTACGATAGATAGATACAATAGATTTATACTATTACTAGGATAGGATGTGAAAGTTTGTGAGGATGGATAGATGGTGAATGTATGGATGGATGGACGTATGGATGTTCTTTAATAATGTAAAATATACTTTTGTTCTATCATCCATAGTTTCCGCAGCGCATGCGACGAAAGTTGTTTTATGGCATTTTTTACACCTTGGGTTACGTTAGTAAAGTTTTAGAAAGGATCCCTAATCTTTTCTAGCAATAAATATAGCCTATGTTACTCAGGGTGAATGTAGCTTTCTGATGGTGAAATAATTTTTGAAATCGGCACAGTAGTTTTTTAGTTTATTCATTACAAACATACACACAAAAATACAAATCTTTCCTCTTTATAATATAGATTATTATATACTACCTAGGTATATAAACAAATATTTTTTTAAACGACGTACAGTCTGATTAGACCGCAAATTAATATTTATCTATACTTTCTCTCATTAGTTATTCTATGTGCTAGTTAGACTAGTTAGACATACAGAAACTTGTAAGAGAAAATATAGGTAAATATTGAAAAAATCGATTTCGAATTGATTTCGCTCAAAATAATTTTCCCTAAGAGTTTTTAGCATAGTCAATCAACATGGGAACTTACAAGTTTCTATATCATATAGTTTAGAAGTGCCAGGAGGATGACCAACTTATAAACCATTATGGAGACCGATTACTCGAAAATGGTTGACTTTGTAAAAAGATAATGTATGAATTCTTACTGTACGGTCAACAGTGTGTCACTGTACCGTACATCACGTTTCGCACTGTTACGTCGCGTTTACGTCGCCACGCGATATTATAAGTTGAATATTTAACCAGTTCGCGTCAAGCCGCCAATCGGTTCGCGTGCTCTCTTAACCGTTTCACCATTTTACCATTAACCATTTAGTAGTATAAGTTAAGTATTCAATAAACCCATTGAGCTTTACTTGTCTTTTACTCCTGTACGGACACCAAACCACCGTACACTTACTTCAATTTTAAAATACCTATAAACTATACAAAATTTCATTTATATAAATTCATAATTACACATGCTAGAAAGACGGACAGACAGACGGATGGTCAGTGCAAATTTATTAGGGTTTCTTGAGTATTACGGAATGCTACAAATTGGTTGTACGCACCAGCCGCTCCGCAACTAAGATATTCGCAACACTGCTAAAAATGCTAAAATTCTTCTTCACGCTGGATGACGCTCCCATTTTTGCATGTTTCAACATTTTAATACTTATTTACTTTATGATACTGAGCGAAATTGTAAATTAAATATTGTAGTTAAGATATAATAGATATAAATTTAAAATTTACTTTTGCCACACATAATTATTACTAGCCGAAGTCATCGATAGTAAAACATCGATAGTGTCAAGCGCTAGCGGTGCGGTCCCCCCCCCCCCCCCCCCGCAGAAAATGGCGACACTTTTCGCATAGAAATTAGCTGTCATGTCGTCTCCGTATAGTTGGATACTCAAAGTTTTCCATACATAGTTTCAGCCCCTACTACACCCTTTTAAGGGTGAATTTTTCAAAATGTGTGTATATGTCACCGTAAATTTGTAAAAACCATTAGATTGTAATATCACTAGAGATATTATAATATGCTGACAGATTGTCAAATACAAATTTCTCCATACAATTGTACGCATTATTTTTCATTTACCGTGCCGATTGGTTAAACGGCAAGTGCCCCGCGCCGCCATATTTGTTTGCTTTTTCATAATAATAATTATAACGAAAAATAATGCGTACAATTGTTTGGAGAAATTTGTATTTAACAATCTGTCAGCATATCTCTAGTAATATTACAATCTAACGGTTTTTACAATTTTACGGTGACATATAAATATTGTAAATTAAAACTACTTCAAACTTCACATTTCTACCAATATCGGTTACGGCTGAGCGAGCGTCTATATTATGTCAATCTGAGTGAAGCGTGAACCTCTCCTTTTTATGGATATCATTGTTTCCCAAAAAAATTTAAGGTTTCCGTGTTATTTCCTGCCTGCGAAAGTCCTGTCAAAATCAGTCTAGCCGTTTCAGAGATAACCCGAACAAACAGACACAAAGATGGTCGGACAAAACTAAAAATAAAATAATTTTTGTTCTAGACCAGAACCTCAATTCTCGTATTTAAGTAGACTTTCATTTTACTTCATTAGTTTTGTAAATGTAGTGACATGACATGTTACCGTGAACGGATTTTATGCCGTTTCGACCAATCAGAGCGCGTTTCACGTTGGTTTAACGTTCATAAAGACACCTTTTGAGAGTGTAAGCGTGTCGGGACTTGATTGTAATTGTATTAATGCAGGTTTTATTTAGCAGAATTGCCCCCCAGGGGTCGGCAACCTTTTGAGTCGGAAGAGTCAAAAATTACAATTTACAAAATTTGTAAGTTATTGATGAGCCACAATTTTTTTCTTGCCAACAATAATTATATACTACCATAAATAAATATTTTTCATAAAAAACTAATATATTTGTTCATAAGAACTGAGGGGCATTTCTGCTAAATAAAACCTGCATTAATACAATTACAATCAAGTCACGATAAGCTTATGCACCCAAGCGGTGTTTTTATGAACGTTAAACCAACGTGAAACGCGCTCTGATTGGTCGAAACGTCATAAAATCCGTCCACGGTAACATGTCGCTACACTTTCAATCCAAACAAAGTAAAGTTGACTCTTTAAATTTACTACTTTAAATACGAGAATTTAGGTTCTGGTACAGACGCTAAATTGTCTTACGTCGGATGTGCATTAACACCTGCATAGAAAATTTGATACTTAATTAAATGCGAGTGAGCGGAGCGAGCAAGCAAAAATTTTTGTCTATTTTACTGGTTAGGTAACTATTAAACCCAACCCAAACCCAAAAATTAAAAACAGTAAAATCAACAACTTAAATAGAACGTCGGTACAAAATAATAAAGTATGTTACGCTAGTGAGCGGAGCAAACGTATCGTTTTTGTGTTTTATTCCGTGGTTTTAATAACGAATTCTTTTCTTAGGCGCAAGGCCTTCTCCAGGTCGCCCACGCCTTACGTCGCATGTAGCGATTTCCCTGCAACCAGAAGTGGAAGGTGCTGAGCGATAGAAATGGTGCCTTATCCTCGTTCATTAATTCAAAACATTTTTTTAAATATATAAACAATATTTGCGTATAGTACTAAAGAGCCGCAACTCTACATTCAAAGAGCCGCAAGTGGCTCGCGAGCCGCAGGTTGCCGACCCCTGGTCTAGACCGTATGTAGGTACCGTATAGGTATACTTTATCATTTTATGCATTTAGTGCAAAGTTGTTACTTTGAAATTACAAACAGACACATAAATTTTATTTATTTGTAAGTAGGTAATAGGTAAAGATAATTATATATTATGTAGATACTGTAGATAGATTATGTGCGAAGCTTAAAAAAAGTAAACAATTTTCAAAGCCCATTAGTGTATCATTATATGACTCTCTGTTATTATATGAACACCATCATTGTTATTAAAAGCCTGGTGACGCAATAGGTTTTTCCACATGAAGACAGGTAGTTATGAAATCTTAATAGGTTATGTGGAAGCTAAATACTATGGTTAAGTAGGTATGTGGCCAGTGTTGCTAATTCTAAAATTCACTAACGCTGGTGGGAACTAGGTACTAAGTTGGCAACACTGTATTGTTTAAAATGTAGAACAGGGCTATAATTATAAGTTTATAACAGGCACAGAGCTATTTTAATATCACAGGAGTTTACTGAGTACTTCGTTTAATAAAATAAATAAAAACGTCTTTAATCTTAACGAACTGTATTCCAAGGAATTTATCCTCATTTTTTTTTTATTCCAGCCTATCCAGGTAGCCAAGGCGTAGGCGCTTACGCTTACCAGGACTCCGCAGGCAACAGGTACGGTGGTACTTACGACTTGGGCCCAGACGCGATTCCAGCAGAGTCCAACTTCATCAGCCCTTTCAACGACTTCCAGGACGTGGACAACTTCTTTCCCGCGTATTTTAGCAACTTCCAGAAGTTCATAGAACAGTGAGGGCATATGTGATCGGTACGCTGGTCGCTTTCGGTGGCGGTGTGGTGGTGGATTTTGGTGGCGGTTCAAATTATTATTAGGATCATAGAAGTTGGATATTCTCTGCCTAATTCTAATACATAACTATACAGTAGCGAGGCGTGTATATGTCACCGTAAAATTGTAAAAACCGTGAATGAAATAAAACTAGTGATATTGTAAAATGATGATAGACTTCCGGCGCGAATATGCTTCCTATAATTTCACACATTTTTTTTCGTTGGATTATACAAAGTTTTTAATCTTTCGTCATATTTTTACAATCTCGAAAAGTTGCCGCTCGACGGACATAAGATGAGAATCGCATAACAGCGCCGTTGAATCGTGCGCACGGCACTTGTAAACACGTAATTCAACCACGTCTGCCGTCGTTACGGTCACTTCCTTTTTGTTTAAATACTTTGAGACGTCCTAGGTAAATATATAGAAATTGGTCGAGCAGGAGCTTCGTCGATATTGTCCTTAGGCTTAATAGAGGATCCTGCTCTCATGTTTGGGATACAAAACAACTAACTTTACTTAAATAACAATTTCTTAATTCTAGCTTCAATAACTTGAATACCATAACACCAAGAGTGGCTCGACGGCCACGACCTTACAGAAGGTAAACGTCCTTGTGAATCTAGATTATCTATAACCTATTTAGTTATGTTTTATCTAAGTTTTTATCCGACTATGGCGAAGTCAAAAGGAAGGGTCTATGTTTTTTATTTAGTTCTATCCTGGTCCGATTTTAATAAATTAGGTTTCAATAGATTTGTGTTAATAGCCCGTCTTTATAATTTACGTAGTCAAGTAACTATGTTATAAAAACTCTAACTAGAGTTTCTTTAAAAAAACATTAAAAAACTAGCTTTTGACTGCGGCTCCAGCGGTGTAAACTTTTCCCGAATAAAATGTAACCTATATTTTAATCCAAAGCCTAAACTACTACCATACCAAATTTCGTTAAAATCCGTTCAGTAGTTTTTGTGTGAGAGAGACACAAATATCCATCCATCCTTACAAACTTTCACAGTTTTTAATAGTTATAACTAGTATAATAGTTATAACATTATTATTATACTTGAATCTGAAACCTTTACCTACCTTAAATACTTACTATGGCTTAAGTATGCGAAATAATGTTTTTTTCGAAAATCCTAATTTAAATGTTCAAAAACCTTATAAAGGTGAACCTATTATAATATAATATTAACCATTACTATCAAACCTTGACCTTTCAGTCCTTTAGATTTTATCAGTAATCGTCGAAACAATAGGTGTGAGTAATAAATAATATTATGAACTTCTAAAATGACGTAGTCAACAATTTAGGGTCATTTCATACTGGAAACGTTACGCGTAACGCGACGCGGCGCGGGCGCTACATCTTTAAGATAGCTATTCAAAATTGAACTTTATTTATTACACAAAAAGATATACGTTTCATTGTACAAGTGCGAATGTCAAGTTGCGCTAAGCTGCATAGCGCATGTGCATTGTATGAAACGTGAACTTATTGTATAGTGAATAAAGTTCAATTTTGTATAGCTATATTAAAAAGGCAGCGCTGCGTCAAATCGCGTATCAGTCGCGATAGGGTCAAAAAATATTGGTTATTGCTCGTCTTGTCAAAATCTATTGCTTACTATTAACAATACAACGATTTATTGTCAAATGTATAATTATATGTCACCGTCAAATTGTAAAAACCGTCAGATTGTAAAATAACAACGAGATTGTAAAAATATGTTGAATGATTTATAACTATTTATTTATAATCTAACGAAAAATAATGTATTAAATTATAGGCAGGATATTCGCGTCGGAAGTCTATAAACATTTTACAATTTCACTAGTTATATTACAATCTAACGGTTTTTACAATTTTACGGTGACATATACAACAATACAACACAAGAGGTGTGTTGTATTGGCGTTTTAATTTTCATTATATTTAGTAGTGATAGAGGCTTTTTAGTTTAATTTCTGTTAAATAACGTGCTGTTAGATAACTTACAAATGTCTAACAAACATCCACAATACTTAATTTAACTAACACACCGCTATGCAATGCTTTAATTAATTAAATAATATCGAACAAAAGATACATGAGACTATCTTATTTACAGGACATTTGGTTCTAATATAGCGAACCAAAGATTGCCACATGCCAAGACTGCGTACAACCTGACTCCACAGAGAGTGCCACATTTTTCACCTTTCTTCAGGTTCCCAAGCTACGGAGGGTTCCCGAATAGCATAGAACCCATTCAGCCAATACAGCCATTACAGCCAATACAGCCATTACAGCCAAAATTCGGGATGCCTAGCTTCGGCCCTAACTTTGCCTCGAACTCCGCCTTCGCTGGCGCCGTGGCTGGACCAGGAGGTATACACCAGGTTGCCGCTATAGACCCAGCCAGCAGTGTAAGTCATTATGGTTTTTTTTTTTTTATTTAGAGACAGGCCTAGAGGATCAATCGATGCAAGAAGTAACGAAGGACGAATACTAAAAAGTATAGACGTATATATACACCTTTCATAATGGTGTAGGTCATAAAAAAATTTATTTAGTTTTCTTCATCGTAAGGTAGTAAATTAGTAATTGGCTAGCCGCATACGTGTAATATTATTGACAGAATAAATTTGTCAATACTAGTCAACAGTATACAAAAAAACGGCAATATGGCCCCCGCACACAAGGAATATTATTGTCAATATGAGCTTTATTGTCAATAATATGGTGTGTGTGCGGCTAGCCATTAAAACATCAAATATTCAATTGCTTGTAGCTCGGCGGGGTTAAAAAGAGACTTATCTGCTGGGGGTTATCTGCTGTTAAAATCTGTTAACCTCGGGGCGACACACAGTGCATAAAAAAATGGATTGCAATTCCAGAATATCTCACTCCATAAATTACCAAATCAGTTCAGCTCGAGAACAGCTGAACTGATTTGGTAATTTTTGGTCTTGAAATATTTGTGGAAGTTCAGGGAAGCTGAAACGCTTATCATGTATCGTTACTAAGCTCGTTAACAATGTACTCAATTTTCAGAATACACAAAACATCGACATAAGCAGAGCAAGCCAGCCCCAGGGGAAGTCCAACTTCTACGGAGTCTCAAGCTCCTCCTACGTCTCATCAGCGAATGTCAACGGCAAAGTCACCGGAACACGCAGAGCAGAAACCGTCGTCAACGAAAACGGCAAAATAACCAAATACCAAGTCGGAGAATAATTTAGTAAAGTACTTACCTACTCAGATGGGGCAAAAGAGATTACAAGTTAAAAGGGCCAAAGTGTTCCTCTTGACCGAGAAAGTAAAATATAGTAGCAACTAGCATCTCTTGCCCCAAATAAGCTTAATCGATAAAGTATAAGAAATATTGCTTTAACACCACAAGTTTTATAAAATGTTAAAGATTTTTGCGCTTGTGAACGCTAGGCTGTGATTCCGGAAATTATTTAATAAAAGTGGTGTTATTCTTGTAGATTTTATTATTTTATTCCTCAAAGGCTATATTGTCCGGAATCCTTAAGACTAGGGAAAATTTAAAGCACAGAAAATAGAACGCTAATACAATAGAACTGAAAATCAAACACACGAGTGACAAATGTCAAAGACAAATCTGATGATTTCTATTTTCTATGCTCTAAATTTTCTTCGACCTTCTGTATTCCGGATAATATAGTCCCAGCCTAAGAGTCTGTTTCACAATCTACTGAACTGTGTCATATAGCTTATTAGCATGTTTTGTCTCTGTCGCTCAATATGAAGTTAAAGCAGCGACAACGAAATCTAAACGACACTTAGAAGATTGTGAAACAGGCCCTAAATGTTCTTTTGTTTTTTAGGGTTAGCTAAATTAACAATATTTTCTGTAACATTTGAATTTTCGGGGGATAAGGATAGCGAGTTGCGACTCACAAAAGGTTTTACGTATAAAACGTACTAGCTGTTGCCCACGGCTCCGCCCACGTTAATACAGTATCCCACGGGAGCAATGTATTTTCCGGGATAAAAAGTAGCATATGTTTTAATCCAGAGCCTAGACTACTACAATGCCAAATTTCATCGAAATCCGTTCAGGAGTTTTTGCGTGAAAGAGTAACAAACATCCATACATCCTCACAAACTTTCACATTTATAATATTCGTAAGATTATCTGCGTTTATACTCGAGACGACAACACTGTACCTACTTCCAGACTATCAGACATAATGATTTATGCTTAAATTTCTTTTTGATCCTAAATGGTAACAAACATGATTAAATTTACTAAATCAAGATGACGAATAGGTATATCCAAAAATGATCATCATGAATCATATGCAAACAAATAGGATGCGACAGGCACACAATCATGTAAGTACGCATGCGACAATGCACAGCGTAATACCTATTATTAAAACCACCATTGTTCTACCTCAAGGCCGTACAATTATTTTTATTTCACAGGAACTTACATATTTATTTAATTTAATTTCGCTATTTTGCCATCTATTTTTATCTTAGGCGTCGTCGTTTCTATTAACCAAGAGTTTCTTTGTCGGCATCTGAAACCGTTCATCTCTCTACATTTCTTGCAGTAGAAATCTCTTGCTGTGTCCTCACTGATTCTTCGCTCGTAGTCTGGTCGATTTAAGGGAATAAAGTCTCTATCGCCATTCCAATAGTTGACATTTTTATACAGCGGCGTCGGCTTCCATTGATTGAGAGATGGATTTGGGTACAGATCTATTTCATCTCTGAAGTTCCTGCCTGTAGGTACATAGTTGGTGTACACGGGTGCCTTTTGGCGCGTATCTGGTGTTCGTATTTGTGTCGTATCTACGGATTTGTAAGCCTTTATCACCGGTACTTCTCCACTGTCTTTCTGTGTCTTTTTTGGATTTCTTTCTCCGATGTTGTAAGTAAGAGCGTCAGTTTCCCCTGATTTATTAAATCGTGTTTAGCATAAGGACATAATATTAAAGTGCTTAGAATGGATAATAATTTTATAATACCTTGTAAAAATAGGACTAAAAGCACGATTTTACAATTTTTAGTTTAAATATATAAAAGTAAGAACCAAAACCTTATTAACCTAATGTTTTAGGCTACGTTCCTACGAGACTTTTTTTTTTTTGTGGTCGCGATAGAAAAAACAGCAACCTGTAAATTATAGAACTCTGCTCTAATACAATATAGCTGAAAATCGAAGTGTCAAGTGTTGAGTTGTCAAATCTGACATTTTTCAGCTTCATCGTACTAGCGCAGAGTTCTATTCAAGTGATGTTTTTTCTGTCGTGACTCGTGACCATAAAAAAAAATCTCGTGGGAACGTACCCTAACGGTCGTTATTTTGTTTACTTACCATTGATGAGTCCTCTGTAATTATTGTTTTTCAGTTTAGTTGAGACAACTATCGTATGTTTCACTTCAACGTCCTCGTTGTCTTTGCTTGGATCAGCTGGTGTTTCTTCTTCTTCGACAAAGTCTACCTTCGACGATACACTTCTTGCTGAACTTGTTAGAGCTAAAACAACATTTTTAATCCAATTTTTAATTACCTTGTCCAAAACACATTTTAAAGCAGTCACATGATTCTACATCTTTTGTTTTCGTTCATTTCCTAATTCTTGAACCTATCGACAACTTATGTAGTTAAAAAAAGTTGAACATGATAAGTAACTGACGAAGAAATTTAAGTGTGGAAATTAAGTGTTGAAATTAAGTATGGAAGGAAAGTAAATTAGACTACTATAAACTACACAAACGAAGTCGCGTCGCGTCGCGTCGTCGCAATGCAGTTACAGATTAGTAAATAGTTACTACTTAGGGGTCGTCCATTAATCACGTGATGCCTAAAGGGGGAGGGGGGTCCGAAAAAAAATCACTAAGTATCACCAAGGGGAGGAGGGGGTATAAGGAGACATCACGTGTATTAATTTTCGAATCTAGTCTATGCATACCGAAATTATTACTATCGGTCGCAGATTCGTAGTGTTATTTAAATACTTACAAGACAAATGACTCGTATAGTTTTTAATTGCTTAAATTATTCGATTAAATTGTTTTTTAAGTTAAAGTTTTTCTTCAAACATGACCTGCTTACTATGTAAAAAAAATACACGTGATCTTAGGTGGGGGAGGGGGGGGGGGGGGGTAGTATAAAACCTCACCACGTATCACCAGGGGGAGGGGAGGGGTCTAAAAGTTGTTAAAAACATCACGTGATTAATGGACGGCCCCTTACTACGTAAATGCAGAGCTGGGGCATCGCCCTAATGCCTAAAGGGGCGAGCACACGGTGCGTTGCGGTGCCGCACCGCAGCCGGCTTGCCATACAAATTGCTGCTGCCGGCCGCTACAAAAATTGAGGCGTTGGTTACACGTTGCGGCGTCGCAACGCACCCTGTACTCGCGCCCTTAGAGTCAATAATTCATAGTATATCCACTAGTGGCGAAGGCTGGTTCTCCTTCATAGGGAAGCCGTAGCCTGTATAATAGATAGGGATTTGGATGGAGGTCTTCAAAACGTAAGCGGTAAGGGAAGCCGATAGGAATGGAGTTATAGGAACCTCGCCACTGATACCCACCCAAATGAAACGATACGGGACATGGACTTTTAGATAGCTATTCAAAATTGAACTTAATTTATTACACAAGCAGATACACGTTCCACTGTAATGCTATCTACAGACACACGAATTTGGTACGGAGCGTACAGCGAACCATATCCGGAGACCAAATTCGGTGTCGCTACACACGCACGGATTTGGTACGGTGCAGTGAAGCGAAATGCTCGACACTCGTGTGTTCGATTTTATGCTCTATTACATTAGCACAGAGTTCTATTTACAGTGCGGTTTTTAAACGACGACGATGATTCCCGCAATTCATTGATAACGGGCTGTGATACCAACACTTTAAAAAATATTTCTCCCCAAATTTTACCCCTGATTACTTATACCATTGACAGGTCTAAGAGATAATAAGCTAGAAACAAAGGTTATGTGTTTAACATAAAGACTTACGCGTGAATAACATAAAACTAACTTAATGTCTTAATCTGATTTCACTCCCAATACATTTTCATATCCCTGGCTATATACACACATTAAAATAGTTTTTATTATTACATACAAATTGATTCATAAGGAGTAAACTCTAAACATCCTGTCCTCTAGTAAATCCCGTAGATATTTTCCCTAATTTTGGGGGGGTACATCCCTAAGTTGGCAACACTGATACTGTTGTACGGCCAAACCGCCGGACTGCTCTACACACGCACGAATATGGTACGGAGCGTACCAGATCCGATGCGGACAACGGTGAACTCTTCGCCTTCTTCATATGTTCGCCGGACTGCCCTACACACGCTCGGATCTGGTACGGAGCGTACCAGATCCGCTGTACGCTCCGTACCAAATTCGTGTGTCTGTAGACACCATAAGATTTCGAATGTGCATGTTGCACAGGCCACAGCGCATATGCAGTGTATGACTGATGTCATAATATGAAACGTGTATTTTTTTTTAACATAGTTAAATCACTAGCTATCTTAAAAATGCAGCGCCGCGTAGCGTCACGATCGTCGCGGTGTGATCTGACCCTAAGGGTTTTGAAAAATGCTCAAATTGTCTTACCTAGAATAAGAAAACAGATGAGCACTGACGACATGTTTTGAGATGAATCTGAGGCGCACAAAATTACCGTGGCGTGTCTCCTACATTTTATATAAACTACACAAATTGCCGTAAACGATGTCGCAGAGGAACTGGGTAATTACGAGCACAACACACTCAAGTTTTTATCTAACGTTTAATAATATTATGTTAAAGAAATAAAAAAAAACTTTTCATCGGTTAATGGATACAGTATTCTCCGAGCGAAGTTACCTCTCTTGAAATAGGTACTGTAGTGCCTGGGACAGTCAGCAGTTTAAATGTCGTATGGTTGCCAAAGCACATACGGCATTCTCACAACATAGTCAGCCTAGTCCAGAGGAATGATCGTGGTCAATACGTCAGGGGAAAACCATGTGCGGGTTTCCTCACGATGTTTTCCTTCACCGTTAGAGCGTCCATATAATGTACTTGAGATCTGAAAAAGTCTCATTGGGATTGGGTTGGGCCACAACCTGAGATTCGAACCTGCACTCTCTCAAGTACGAACCAAGCGATCTGTCCACTATACTACAACTAGTAAATTTAAAGAAATAACTATACTATAACTAGCTGTCCCGACATACGTTGTTTTGTCCTAACTCCTAACTAACAAACTGTAAATAAGTAACTCCACAGGCCACATATACCTAATCTAAATCTACTCTCTACACCTACACATTTTCCTGCAATTTTTCCAGTATTTCTCACCGTTTATTTATTTATTTATTAAACCTTCCCTGCACTTTTACAATTATCTTAAGACCGAAATAAGTCAAATCGGTAAAACTGTTCTTGAGTTTTAGCGACACATGAATTGCAATTAATTTTTATACATATAAGAAGATTATATTATGTACCCTATTCATTAATCTAGGTATGATTTATAACGATATGCAGATAGCAGATAAAGTTGAAGGTTATGACTTTTTATAAGTAACCATTACTGCCGTCGTGCTACAAATTCGTGATGGTGGAGTTTTTGCGATGAGTGATCATGAGTGGATGAGTGATAACCCATTATAATTACGTGGTCTCATTCAAGGAGCATGTAAAAAGTGACTTACAAAATATCAAGGACGAAAAACATTAGATCCTGACCTCCTACACGTAGGGTTACCAGATGAAAAAATCAAAAGTCCGGAGAAAAGGCCTGATTTTCATGGAAAAGTCCTGAGATTTTCTACAGCTTGAGAATTTTCTCTCAAAAACGTATTATTATCTGGCGCACGCGTTTTACGCGACTTTTTTGATTTTAACTGCAATTGTTACCAAAAGAAGATTATTTTTAGTTTGTTTCACTTTGATAAATAAGTATTGATTTTAACTGCAATTGTTACTAAAAGAAAATTATTTTTAGTAGTTTAATAAGAGAGATCTTTAAAATGTAACCTGTGTTTTATTGAAAATCCTGAGCTATCACTAAATTTGCTAAATCCGGCCGGAATCCTGAGAAGAGTCGAAAAATCCTGAAATCTCAGGACAAATCCTGAGATATGGTAACCCTACCTACACGTGAATCACGCGCATGAACGCACGTGTTTGAGAAAAACATACATAGGTACATATAATCACGCCTTTTTCCCGTAGAGCTAGGCAGAGGCCACTTCTTTCCACTTGCTACGACATACATACTTGTTTCGCTACGTCCACTTTCATTCTTACCATCCATTCCTCCTCTTACAATACAACGTAGCGAAGCGAAGGCGAAAAGTGGACCATGGCTCTCCATGGTCCACTTTTCGCCTCCGCAAGAACGAGACGTGATGGGTGGCGAATCACGTCGCCGCTTTTTGGATAAATAAATGATTTTTATAATTATCCATTGCGTTCCCACGCATTGGCGGAGAGGGTAGGGAACGATAGGTGGTGTGGAAAGGAAGATTGAAGATTGGTAAGTTAGAGTGGGAAATAGGAAATGTAGGATATTATCGCCCAGGAGGGTAAGGGATAGGACGTAATAGCTAGGGAAGCCGGGGTCGCATACCCGTATACTATACCACAACTACCGGCAAGGTAAGTTGGGATGAGTATCCCATGACTAAGAAAAACATCCAATCATATAAACAAAATAAAAGAACTAAGTAACTCCTGAATTGTCAGATTGAGAAACCTCTAACGGCCGTTTTCAATATTCTATCTATCCAAAATCCTTGCTACTAACGGTAGGCAAATCTATCTTTTTGTCCTTACTTGCGTTTCAATAACCTACTGGCAGTAGGCATTTCCTGTCGAAGCAGCACATCCTATCTATGGAAGTAGAAGAAGACGAAGACGGATAGCCAACTAGAGATGGGTAAGCTCATACAAATGAAATGCAGATAGCTTTATCTGCATTTCAATATAAGTTTCAACTTAATCTCCAGTAGGCCGAGCTTACCGAGATACGTCATTTGCTTATCCTCTAGACCGTCGGGCCGAAAAATGGCCGAAATGAGCTGGCGTCGGGCCATCGCGGGCCAATTTGGCGAATCACGGGCGCGACTCCCGCCTTGTAGTTTTTCAAGATTATATTGATAAATTGTAACTTAAACCTATATATATTATACATATTTAGAAACTAGATTAAATTGCCTACGTGATGACGGAATTATAATTTTAAAATAACTAACTAAATAAAAGGAATCTTGATGCAAAAAATACACGAGTTCTTTTTTTTTCAAACTTATTTATTTCAGACCCCAAATAATGCCATATTTATTTGTTAATATTGTAAAATTTGCTTTATTTACATAGGTGGATACTTTAGAAATTTAATTTCAATACAAAACATCTTGTACTATTACTACGATTGGATCTCAGAGATATAACACAAATTACAGTTTTTATGAAAAACAGGACATGGTTTGTTGCTCAATAAACTGCTCAATAAATATTTATTCACATGTTTTTGTATTTTTAAATAGTTCAATATATTTTAAATCAATTTTGTGCCACTTTTGTTTGTTTTCAATGCACAATGAGGGAATAAAAACCCTCGGAAAAAAGGCTTTTTTGACGGGACTGTCTTACAAAAACAATCATTGTAACTAATGTACTTAATTCTATCATTAATTAATGACATTCCTAGGCACTAGAATACATACTATTTCTAATAAAGTGTTCAATTTACATTCCTATTTGAAATTATTGAAATTTGAAATTTTTTTCATACTAACCGAAAGCTGTCAAGTACTCAGTGTCGCGTGCCGGGTGCCGGCACGACGGTATGTCGCAGAAATTTTTAAAATTCCCTCTAAAATTTTTATTAAATCTATACGCAAATGCCCAATATCTCCTTCTTTTTTATTTATGTCCAGCGTGGTGTGGCAAAAAAATTGTAAAAATTGTAGGGTTTTAAATGAAAGAAAAAAATATAACTACTACCCGCAAAGGCGGCACCCGGCCCCTGACACTTCTTGCCCTAGCTCTCAAAGGCGGCACCCGGCGCCTGACACCCAGGAGGTTAACTGCCAAAATCGGGCGTTTTGCCGAGGATAGCAATGTGTACCATGTTGTTCATGTATTATTTTTTATGATATTTCGGTTTTTAATGTGTATGTAATTATTATTTTAATATATGCGCGACAAAATGTTGCCAGCATTTTTATGGCAGTGTTAGAATACCTTGATGCTGCTGTTCTCCTTCACAAAACTGCTTTGAATTGAGTATCATATATTATGTCTCGGGCAGTACATATTTTTACAACCTCAAGCATTGTACAAATAACAATTTTCCAAATTTTGTTTCACTAATAACTGTGAATTTGGAGACATCTTCGACTTCTACTAGGTATCGACTATTGACCACTGTTTAAAGATTTCAAAACTCAAGTTAAGCTATCACGCAGTAACATTTGAGAGAACAAATCTTGCATTAGAAAGTTAAGGACATTTGAAGTACGGTTTTCACCATACTTTAAATGTCAGTCATATTGTTTTCAGCATTATTCGAATATCAGCCATCTTTTTTTCACGATACTTCAAATTTCATAATGGCCCCAAAAATCTTAAAAGTGGTCCTCCAACTAACTGAAGACACTTTTTTACCTCAACATGCCTCGTCTAACATATATAACATGTCTTTGCCACTGTCGTATTTATCAATTTAAACTTATCGTAATATTATTAACTAGATGTCGCCCACGACATCGTTCGCGTGAAAGTTAATTTCTTAGAAACCTTACATTTTTCCTCAATAAAAAATAGCCTATGCCCTTCCCCGTGGTCTACTCTACGTCTGTGCCAAATTTCATCAAAATCGGTCCAGTAGTTTCGGAGCCTATTCAATACAACAAACAAACAAACAAGCTTTTCCTCTTTTTTATAAACTAGATGTTGCGCGCGATTTCGTGCGCGACAAAAAAAATCCCGCGGTAACCGTACACTTTGCCGCGATAAAAGGTAGTTTTTAGTCCTTCCCCGTGGTCTATTCTATATCTGTGCCAAATTTCATTAAAATCGGTCTAGTAGATTCAGAGCCTATTCGATGCAAACAAACAAACAAACTTTTCTTCTTTATTGTATTAGTATAGATTAAAGTATAGATTTCATCGGTGTCGCAAGTCGCAACTGGCGATCGTAATTCGTAAGTATTGGCGTTCGAAATTCAAAATTATACCTGATATTATTATATCGTCTGTGCAAACCACATACCTTGCTCGCTCTTTTATCGTGTGTACTCTTTTACACATCGCCTGTGATTGGTTAAGCAGAAATAGCAGATTAATTTTAAATTTCAAATTACGAAATACTATTCTATTTAATTTGAAAAATTATTTTCAACTTTTACAGAATTTGTTAACTCATGTTTTGTTATTTGCAAAAAACTAATTTTTAGTGAAGTGAACCAACATCGTAGGTGTTGAGTGAACTCGAAATCATATTTATTATGATGAAACAGTGATTTTGATAAAAACTTCATGTATATTAACCACTGTTTATACATGCTTTAACTCAAAGAATATCGGTGAGTATTTGTATAAAATTTTACCATATTTTAACTTCTCGTTTTATTGAAAAAACATAAGATTATATTCGTTTGACGACCTCTGTGGCTCAATGGTTCAGCGTTTTGGTGCTCAAGCCTGGGGTCGCAGGTTCGAATCCTGCAGAAGGAACAAAAAGTTTTTCTGTGTTCCTGGGTCATGGATGTGTATTAAATATGTGTATAATATAACAAAAATCTTAATAATAAAATGTAATATAATTTCATAATTTGCAGGTATTGGATTCCAATTTCAAGGGCACGCAATAATAATTATGACACATATTTCAAGATTCTCATTAGTAGGTATAACGTTACGTTACGCCGCTGTCAATTAATGGCCTGCTAGGCGTACAAAAGTGTACCTACCTACCTATTTTGCACCAAAGGATAACCGCTGAAGTTAATCAGGATATGTTGTTTAATAATGTGGTAATCTGAAATATTTTGATTACCAACCTTTAGCCTTCGTATCCACGAGAGTTTTTTTGTGGTCGCGACTCGCGAAAGGAAAAACTGCACTGTAAATAGAACTCCGCACCTAAACCAGTGTTGCCAACTGCTACTACTAGAAAATTGCTAGACATGTGGCAAAAGTTGCTAGATTGCCAATTTTTTTCCCTCAAAAAAGGTGCTAGAAGTAGCTAAATGCTAATTGCTACTTAAAAGTTGGTAGGTGGGCGTTTTTCAAAAAATATGTACATTTGCGAATTTGGGGTGTCCAAGACTTAAGCTATTTTTTATAATTTTTGTATGCACCATACTGTAACAAACTGCACATTTATTTAATAGTTACACATTTAAGTTACAAAATTGACAATAATATGCAATTTTACTATCACCGACGTTAAAATATCGTAAAACTAAGAACAAAAAAGTGTAAAATATGCATGTCCCACCTACATGTTTGAAACTTTCAAGCCTTAAGTACGATTAGATTAATTAAAAAACGTCACTATTTTTGGCTCTGTGGACGTATGATAAACTCATAATACAGTTTAGAGCTCTGTATTGTACCAATTTGGGCTTGAAATATCTCAAATTGATTTATTATTGTTGTCCCAGGAATATGACAAAACCGGAATTCCGGTTATCGTCACGGTAAAATTTTCATACTTTGATGCAATATTCCCCTAAAATATGGTATTTTTTCATTTCTGACAATACTTATCTTGTCTCTGGTCTAACCGCTATTTTAAAACAAATGTCGGTGTCTTCAAAATCCGTGACGAAATTGGGCGCATTGCGGTGGTGCCGATTTGGAGTTCAGGATAGTAACAGGATTTTATGAGGAATGTCGCAGTTTATTATGTTATTTGCCGTAACACGATCACACTTCTGTTTTTAAAATATCATAAAATAAGTCGAAAGTAATCATAAAATTAACACAACAGCTTCAATTTTTGTTTGAAAGTTTGTTCATATGAATTCGTCACATCAGGTTCGTCACGTATTGTACAGCCGGAATATTTTTGTGACGCACCGGAACTATAAGGCTGAGGCTACATTTTGGTAATGAATATTAATAAAATAAACAATCTTTCGACCATTATGATTTTTTTTTATTTGGAATAGGCAAGTACTTGACCACAAATTGCCCGATGGTAAGCATTGCAGTGTTCTAAGATGAGACACGCTTAAGCTATTAAGAATAGAATAAGTTAAGATTTCAAAAAATATGCGTAAAACTTAAAAAAAAAAAACATAAAAAAGGTATTTTTTATTTAGTTAAGTATAATTTTTTTCTTTTGATTCAGATTAAAATAAATAAAAAAGATTACCTTATAATTATGGTTATAGACTGCTTAATTAAAATGTTCGACCAAATATAATTAATTTATGTAAACTAAGCTTAGTTTTTTCCAGTTTGTCACATACATTTCCAGATAGTCACTGTCCCATATTTTTACCGAGATAAATCTTAGTCTTATTTAAGAAATATTTAGTCATTTAAAAATATTAGTGTAGTTGTAGTTAGCTCTGGATTTGCTATTTATTTTATTTGTTACTTTGTTCAATTTTATTTTAAGTAGTTGGTAGAAATACATAGTATTAATGGTCGGTCGTTCCTACTGTGACGATCTCGAAAGAAAAACGATTGTTCAGCAATGATTATAGTGATTTTTTTATAACTAGATTTTTTTGTTCAAAGATTTGAATGTTATTTACTAAATAATAAAAGCAAATTGACACACAAACTTATATATTTTATTTTATTTACATGTTTCCTTTGTGACGAACCGGAACACGTTCCTGTGAACTATTCCATAAAAATTGAGATTATAACGTTGCTTTTAATTATACTGTCCGGAATCTTTTTTATTTTTATTAAAAAAAGTATATTTTATACATTGAGATAAAAAATTACATTAAAATGTATCTAAATCAAAAACCTGTTCCGGTTCGTCACGTGTACATCTTTTTTGAAAAACGCCCAGGTAGCTATGAAGCCATAATATAATTATCACATTCGCGTAATTCATATAAAAAAGCTTATGATAATTTAAAAATTCGGTCTTACAAATTTTTAATAAGTAGGTACTAACAATATTTAATTTAATACAAAATTAATAAATAACTAACTAGTAAATTTTTAGTAATCTATAGTATTAACTACATACTTCAAAAAAACGGCTGCAAAGCACGCTTTTTTATCCTTCTTTTGTTCAAAAGTACAAACTATTGATATTTTAAATACCATAAATGGGCTGGAATATTAAGAAAAAGAATAATACAGGCTCAATTTAAAGGAAGATATGTAATAATGCTGTCACTGAAAAGTGGCTAGAAAAAGTAGCTAAAAAGTTTAGCTACAACTTTTCACAAATTGTGGCTGCCGAATACTGAAAAATTGCTAGATCTAGCCATAAAATAGCTAAGTTGGCAACACTGACCTAAACTGCAATAGAGCTGAAAATCGAAGTGTCAAGTGTACACGATTTTCAGTTAATATAGTGTAGTTTTTTTCAGTCGCGATCACATAAAAACGCTCGTGGGAATGTAGCCTTACTTTTGTATTTTTTTAATGCAATAAAAACGATCATATTATAGTTGTTTTGTTGTTTATTGTTTTATTTACCTTTTTAACCTAATAATTGGGACCTAAATATAAAATTGAAAACAATAACCTACGTACAGTTTTTTTTTTATTCTAGGCTTGAATCTTTTGCACTTTAGAAGATAATACGTAAAAAAGCTAAAGGAAAAGTTTTTTTTATTCCGAGTGCCACCTAAGTTACGTAGTATAGTTACATTCTCATTTCTCTCTGGATTTAACAACTGATATTAAGGCTACGTTCCCTCGAGCAGTTTTCAAAAAACAAAAAAGAAACACTCGTGGGAATGTAGCCTTACTTATGTATTTTACTTTCTTTAAAATGCAATAAAATGATTGCATTTTAGTTATTTTATTGTTTTATTTAACTTTTTAATACAATAAAATCGACAAAAATATGTACCCAACGTATTTTTTTCATTTCAGACTTGAATCTATTGCATTTTTATATAATGGTTATTTTCTACGTAAAAAAGCTATGTTATAATTTTGAAGTTCGAACACATTTTTTAAATTCGGAGTGCCACTTCTTATTACGTAGGTAGTGTAAAGTTGCTCTCTTTGCTTCGAAATTTGATTTCATTTAAAAATTTACATTCCTTTTCACGCGACTCCTAGCATCAATCTGTTATATTTCACTATTGTATTTAATAAAAAAAACATGATAACTATAGTAAAAAATCATCCCGAGTTTTGATTCTCAATTTAAAGACAATATTTATGGTCTTAACTAATAAATATATTAATTGCAAAATAAATATATGATGTTTTCAAACATGAATCGTTATGTAGTTAGCATGGAATGAAACATTTCAAAAGGCTTGCATAGGCGAGAGAGACGGATGCTATTCTTTAGACATGCTCAAAACAGTACCCTGTAGTGTAATGCTATATAGCATGACTTACCGCATCGCGTCATATGGCATGCTATCACTTATCAGTACGCAGAACACTAAACATGACCTGACATGACGCGCTATACGAACGGCCTGCTATAAGCTATTACATAATATGTCGTATACCTGTGATTGTACTGAATGTTCTGTGTTAGGTAGGCCTTTTATTATTATTATATAGTGTTTATTTTTGACAAAGTTGATTTCACTTCATACTTCATACTTAACACTGATTATCATGAGATACTAGAAAATTACAAAAAGAGTTTCTAGGCTTAGGACTGGCAATATTACACTTTATTTTTCAACTTATGCGATGTAATTTTAGCCTGAAATATGGCATTTTTGGCAACAGGCATGTAGGTAATTAGGTATATATTTTTATGTATATAGGAAACAAATCCGTGTGACGGAGACAGTATCCTGTCTGACAGACTAGACTCCTCGTCACTTGTACTCGAACCTTACCGATATTATCCGACGAACGTCAGAGTACTATCAGAACACGGCAGGCCGCGCCGATCGTAGAGCATGCCGGCCGCCTGGGCATGCCATGTTTAATGTCATACGTCATGCTAAATTTTGTCGGGTAATGCGTACTGCTTCAGTACGCGGTCGTGCTATATTACGCGTAATACATTACTCACAGTAACTACACATCTCTACTATTCTTCAATGGTGATTGGACAAGAATAAATAGGTCCTATCTTTGATTGTGAAACGCATTTCCTATCTATTTTTATTCATAGATTGGCTATCTATTGTTAATTGTAGATACGATATTGAAAACGGCCGTAAGTTGGCAACTAAATTCGTGGTCTGCTACGGTCTCCGGGCTAAATCCGTAAGTGTGTTACAGCTAGCTAGTAAAAATAGAGAAGATGCATTTGTTTTAAATAAGCAAATTTCTTATATATTCCGAAAGGCAACATAAATATGGACAGAAAAATGCAAAAAATACAGTAAACGTTAAAAGTAACCGGATTTTTAAAATTGACGATTTTTTTTTGCTTTGATCGCAAAACGAAAATTAAGTACTGTTCAAATGTTATTTATGTCATTTTTAGGGTACCGTACTCAAGGGTAAAAACGGGACCCTATTACTGAGACTACGCTGTCTGTCCGTCCGTCTGTCTGTCTCAAGGACCGCGATATCTAAACAGTTGAAATTTTCACAAATTATGTCTTTCTGTTGCCGCTATAACAACAAATACTAAAAATAAAATAAGATATTTAACGAGGGCTAGCATACAACAAACTTCTTAAATCCAGAGCTCAACCTACTACCATACCGAATTTCATAACAAATATACTTAGGTACTTACTAATATTATAACTGTGAAAGTTTGTGATGTATATGGATAGATGGATGGATCGATGTATGGAAGTTCTTTAATATGACTTTTGTTCTATCATCAATTGTTGTCGCAGAGCATGCGACGAAAGATGTTTTATGTCATTTTTTTACATCTTGGGTTACGTACTAAAGTTTTAGTAACAGTCCCTAATCTTTTCTAGCAATAAATTTATAAGCCTATGTTACTCAGAAGTCTGGGTGAATGTAGCATTCTAATATTAAGTTGGGTTGGTTCATCTTAGAAGTAAATATCGAATCAAAGAATTTTTAAAATCAGCACAGTAGTTTTTGAGTCTATTCATTACAAACATGCACACACACAAAAATACAAATCTTTCCTCTTTTAAACCAACGTTCTGTGTCAATTTATACTGACGCAGAGTCAAATTTGAAATTTTTATACTGCAAGCAAATAATGACTTCCGTTGAAAATAATGACGGCAAGTTATTTAGCTCTACACGGAATTTTATCGTCTCTAGATTTCGGATCATCCTTAAGTAAATATTGGGACACCAAAAACCATTTTTTTTTTACACAAAATGCCTAATTTATACGAAATTAGGCATTTTGTGTAAAAAAATTAGTTACCATACGATATGAAAATTTCTCGTGTGCTTAAAAAACCTGCCGTCATATCCTCAACGGGATTAAACAATTTTGGAGATTCACGCCAAACATCCTTTTTAAATTTAGCTACATGGAGCTACCGCTACCGAGTACCGACAATACGTGGATCCGCCATCTCTTGGCTATTAGGAAAAACTAAATACTTTTGCTGTGTATACGTAGTAGCTTACTCTTACGAAAGATGGCGCTATAATATTTAAAAAGATGTATAAAAAGCGACACCTAACGGAATACGTGAAAACTACTTACTGCACGAGGTTACGTTTCAAATCTTGTACCTGAACATAGATAAGTATCATTGATAAAAAATTTATTAATACTCATTCGCTAGATGTCACTACTACCTATTCTTACAAGAAATATTACGGAAAACTGTAACAAAAATTAACTACACCTTGTTACAATATTTAATAACTATGTAGTACATTCTTAATATAGGATATTTTAATACTACATAATTTAATATTGACTCTTGAGTAAATATTTCGTGTACTTTGTTAAAGAAATTACCTACTGTAATTTGATTTTGATACATAATAATTAATTAGTAAAATATATTTTATACACACTGGTTAAACTTAAAGTTACAGATAATATTATGTAAAAAAAAGGAACAAAAACCGTTTCGCCCAACGTGGGGCTCGAACCCACGACCCTGAGATTAAGAGTCTCATGCTCTACCGACTGAGCTAGCCGGGCTGTGGTTACTTGTTTCAAAATTGTGTACTAATCATTATTTTAACTCCTTATTACTTATTAACCACCTTAATAATAAAAATAATTATACCACCAGTTAGTACCGGTTGCCGTATTTTGTCTATCAAGTAGCTTCACCGACGTATCCGACATGGTATCTAATATGGAGAAAATATATTTATTGGGAATGCGTTTAGCTATAGATTTTTACTTCCTTCGCAATTATCAAAATAAAAACAAAATGGTGAAGCGAAGTAATGACGAAAATAATAATACAGAGAGGCAAAAAGCTCGAGGTTATTATAATGTAGTACAACGATACATTTTTTATCTTTATTTCATCACTTTTTTATCTAAACAACTTACAGAGACGTAAGAAAACAGGCAATAGTGCAAAGTAAATACGTCAAATCAGTGCATCCTACAGTGCCCTACGGTTAGGTCCCTGGGGATGGTTGAAAGGATATGATGTTTGTCGAACAATCGTCGGGATACAAAACATAAACAGACTTTTAGATTTGAAGGAAGAACGAGCTTGGTACGCACCTGGTTGGAAATGCCCTTATAAAGCTACTTGCAACTTACCCACGTCTAATTCTATAATTAGTAATGCAAAATATTATGTAATAAAAACCTATTAGATTGCAGGAAAAAAGCCTTCATATTTGGAATTTGTTCGATTTGTTCGAAGCATACTCTAAAAGTCTAAACAAATAGTGGCTAATATTTATTCGCTGCCAAATGTACCTACGGTTATTGTGAAAAACATGGATTCTCGAAATCTACATTTAAAGTAGGTAAGGGCACAGAATAAATAATAGTACCTACAGTAATAGGGCAGGCATTTCTTTTATCTAAAATCTACATATTATAATATAGACTTGATTAGACATAAATTAATGCAAAAATATCTCCTACACTTCAAACTCTACTTCACATTTCACAAACGAAATAGAATGTTAAATGTCTCCTAAGTCCTATATTATAAAATAAATTTTCCCGAAAAAGTAGTGTTCCCGTGGGATACTGTATAATATACTTATGACTATATTATAAAATAAATTTTCCCGAAAAAGTAGTGTTCCCGTGGGATACTGTATAATATACTTATGACGCGGCCCGAGAGCAAAAGTTAGTATACAACAGTAGCGTAGGGTTCCTAATAACTCCATTCCTATCGGCTTCCCTTGTCACTTAACTTTTGCAAACCTTCATAGAAATCCCTACCTATTATACATGCTCCGGCTTCCCTATAAAGGAGAAGCAGCCTTCGCCACTGGTACAAGTATTATTAAGTACCTATTGGTAAGCTGAAAAATATACAAAAGTGCTAGGTAAAATACCTGTTACATTTTCTCTAAATGACGTACGCTTTCATTTATCTGAACATTCTGGAAGTAGAATACAGATCTTCCACCTCGTACAGTCGTTGACAAAATCTTTTAAAACATTAAATATTATTTTATTAATATGTATTATTATATAAATAGTCTATATCATATCTATATTCTATACTATAAAATATTATAAATATAATAATATAATAAAGAGGAAATGCTTTGTTTGTTTGTTTGTTTGCATTTAATAGGCTCCGAAACTACTGGACCGATTTTGATGAAATTTTCCACAGATGTAGAGTAGACGACGGGGAAGGACATAGGCTACTTATTATCGCGGAAAAATGTACGGCTTCTGCGAATTTTCTTTTGCACGTACGAAGTCGAGGGCAACATCTAGTATTATATAAAAGGCAAAGCTGATTGACTGATGTATCAATGCACAGGCAAAACCCTTAAGGTTAGAAATTGGCACACGTATTTCTCTATCCATTAAGGAAGGATTTTTCAAAATTCAACCCCCAATGGGGTAAAATAGGTGATGAAGCTTTGTATGAAACTTTTTATTCCATGGACATATATGCATGATATTTCGTATGAATTGAGTACGGAAAGTAATCCTATCAAAAACATTTTCATGTAAAGTGATGCTAAGACAATACCATGCATTAGACTCGTAGTCGTACTCTCAAGTAAAACCAAGCTTCTGACTCTACACGCCTTAACTCGTAATAGCTTTACTTCACAAATTCTACACCTTAGTCAAGTAATCAAGTTATGTTTAAATAGGTACTATTAACTAAAAGTTACTGCAAAAAATTACGAAGGTAACTTTTTAAGTAATCGCACAGTAAGTAGGTACTTTTTATTCCGCGCCTATCAAGCCTTGTCAACCTTATTCGATTAAACGGTCAAATGACATGCTTTTTAAGGCTATATTTGCATCATTAATCAATAATAAATTAATTAATGTAAAGTTTCTTAATTAAATTATTCATGCGAAGTTTTTCTTCATGTTAAGGTTATTTATACAAGCACGTTGTAACGTTCAGGAATTTTTATTAATTTATACGAACGGTTAATTAAAACTTAGCTTTTACTCTTGATACAGTTTTTTCAATTAATAATACTTTGTGCGGGGTTAACTAAGTACCTACTACCTGTGCTACTACCTAAAAATAAATAAAATAAATGTACCGGCTACCTCCCGTTTTTAAACTTTCCTGTAAGTTTTTATACCTATATTCCTTTTCTTTGCTTCATAGTATACAGGCCACAGGGTGTATTTTTATTTGAATTTAATATTTAACCCAACATTAATCAACAATATTACATACTTGTAGCTAATGACAGTACGTATAGATTAAAAAATTTCGTTATACTATACAGAAAAATAATAAGATTATCATTACCTTTAAACTTGTGTTACTACTTTCTACCCACCTAACCCACACTTGTGTGATCGATTTTCAGCTTTATTGTATTAGCGCAGAGTTCTAATCTTCAATGCTCTGAATTTTCTCCGTCCTTCTGGACTCCTGACAATATAGACCCAGTCTGACCACCTTGTATTTAGCAGGTATCTGGATGTTTCCGCTAGGGCCACTGCCGGGTATAGAGCTCTTTGCGCGAAACAACCCGCGCTATAATCTAAGTGGTGTATTGTGAATTGTGTAACAGCCTCTGTGGTCTAGTGGTTAGAGCATTGACTCTCGACTCTGAGGTCGTGGGTTCGATTCCCGCATTGGAACAACAAAAAAGTACTGTTTCCAAGTTTGGTTAGGACAATGCAGGCTGATCACCTGATTGTCTAACGAGTAAGGTGATCCATGCGTCGGATAGGCATGTAAAAAGTCGGAGATGCGCCTGATCTCTCACCAGTCGTGTCGGTTATCCGTCCCACTGGATTACGAGAGTAAAGGAAGAGAGAGTGCTCTTGTGTATTGCGACACACTTGGGCACTACAAAATTACTACTGCGTTGCAGTGGCGAGGGGTTCCTATAACTCCATTCCTATCGGCTTCCCTTACCGCTTACCTTTTGACGACCCTTATCCAAATCCCTACCTATTATACAGGCTACGGCTTCCCTATGATGGAGAACCAGCCTTCGGCTTCCCTATGAAGAGAACCAGCCTTCGCCACTGCTGCGTTGCCTGGTTGCAATGAAACCGGCCACCATCGCCGGAATCGGTGTGGGGAGTTATTATGATTTGTGTCAACGACTGTACTGAGACAGACGAAAATGGCACACGCTAGTAATCAGCAGAGTGGGACTCGATGCTAGCGCTCGACGTTTTTTACTGGATCACATGCATTCTACCACTTACTACAGCTGGAGAATGTAGCTCATTCGTGATAACTTTTAAGGTAGGTATTAGAATTACGTAGTCAAAGAACGTTTGTGTGCTAAAGCCTATTATTAAAAGTAAATGTTTTTTTTAACGATTGCACCCTGCCCAGTAGGTAAAATCCATACTTTCTAATATTATAAAAGGGAAAGTGTGTATGTTTGTCCGTCTTTCATGCCATAACTACTGAACCGATTTAAATGAAATTTGGTACACAGATAGTCTAGAACCTGAGAAGGAACATAGGGTACTTTTCGCGAGGAAATATACGGTTCCCGTTGGATACTTTATTTACAGTTTCACGTAAAACTACTAAACCGATTATAACGAAATTTGGCACAGATATAAAGTAGACCACGGGAAAGGACAAGCTACTTTTCATTGCGGGACATATACGGTTCCCACTTCCCGTGGGTTACTGTACTTACGCGGGAGGAGCCGCGGGCATCAGCTAGTATATTATATTGCTTTTAAAATAACAATTTTCCATCTATCTTTTTGCTAAAAGATTTGTGCGAGTTTCTTACACCGATTTTTACGAAGATTTTTTCTTTTTAATTTTTTACGTGTGTTAAATTTCTACGCTTCGCTCGCGATAGTGCGAACGATCTGAGAATATGTGAACCGGCTCCACACTTCGCGTTTGCAGACTTTTCGGTAAGGTTAGGAGCGGGATTTGCCTAGAACCAGGTAAGTATTAAAATGCTGAAATCTAAATAAAAACCCCCCGACACAAAAAATAAACTCTAAAAAATAATAAATAATATTTTAAACCTATTATAATTATATTATCACATATAATATTATGTAAGTTGAAATATTTTTATTTTCCAATCGTCGCCTCGTCGGGGGACCGCTAAAGTTTATAAATATTTTTACAACAACAGCTAATTAATTATTACGAATTACATTTAAGTAAGTAGGTATGAGCAAATTTTTTTCGGAGTAAATTCTTTTGTTCATTCTGCGACTACACGTGTTTTTTTCACATAGCGGTCCCCCGACGAGACGACGATTGAAAAATAAAATTATTTCAACTTACATAATATTATATGTGATAATATAATTATAATAGGTTTAAAATATTATTTATTATTTTTTAGAGTTTATTTTTTGTGTCCGGGGGTTTTTAAAATTTTTAATTTTACTTTTATTTTATCCTTTTTAAAGTAGGTATAAATAATGATTACCTTACCATATACATACTTTCAACATCATTGAAGTAACATGGTACCAAATTTCGAATCGATAGGACATGTGGACGATAGTCAGATCCCCTCATCAACTAATAAAGAAAAGATGATCTTCAAACGGCTAATCAGGTCATGGTTACCTTACCATGTTCTTTAAATATCGTTGAAGTAACACGGTACCAAATTTCGAATCGATCGGACATAAGAAAGTTAGTCAGATCCCCTCATCAACTAGAAAAGAGCTGATCATCTTCAAACGGCTGATCAGGTCATGGTTACATTAGCATGTTCTTTGAATATCGTTGAAGTAACACAGTACTAAATTTTGAATCGATCGGACATTGGAAAGTTAGTCAGATCCTCTCATCAACTAGAAAGAGCTGATCATCTTCAAACGGCTGATCTTCCCACCACCAATTTTCTCATCAAACGAAGCTACGAACACTGTCGATTAAGTCATCAATATTCTCTTTCAGTGCGCTTTCATTTGAGACCTTACTCGAGTATATTTGCACATTCGGATTTTCTTCCCCGCTTTCACCCCCCACAACTTTTAAACGGCTCAACCGATTTTCATCAAACATGTCTAAGAACACTCGCATGTAAGTCACCTTTAATACAAAAGAAACTAAATTGAAATCGCTTCATCCGTTCGGGAGCTATGATGCCACAGACAGACAGACAGACACACCCACAGACAGACACACCCACAGACAGACAGACAGACCGACAGACAGACAGACAGACAGACAGACAGACAGACACGTCAAACTTATAACATCCCTCTTTTTGCGTCGGGGGTTAATAAAATAACTGGCGAAACAAACTCAATGAGCATTTTAAACCATCGTCCATCACTTCTGTCACAGAATAAATAATAGTACAAGTACTTCTGTGTTATGATTTTTTTATTTTTTAATCCAGTCTCTAAGTGGGCGCAATTCGAAATCCGAACAAAAAAGTAAAAAGAAGCCGCCGAGAGAACGATAATCACGATTGTGTTTAGATAAAATAATAATAACAAAATAAACAAGGCCCGTAATCACCTCATGTCAGATGGAGGTGGCCACGCTTCTGTGATGTCATGGACAATTCCAGATTTATAATAAATTTTTAAGCGAAAAAAATCTGAAATGGCACTTGCTGCCTGCCTTTATATTTCTAAATAATAAAAAAAACTGAAAAAAACTTCATGAACCTGTAGGATTGTAGGTTAAGTCGATGTTGATCCTTTAAGAGGTTGTAGTTCCCATAATTTCCGATATATTCTTGGTAAATATTTACAAGTGGGGCTCCACCTTGAAACGACTGCATTTTTTTTTATTGCATATTTTCATTATAAAACAGTCTGTTATGCAATATTAAGGTGGCGGAAGACCAAAAAAAAAAAGTAAAAAAAAATATTACCGCCCCGAAGACGTTTTTAACGTGATAAAAAAGTTCTAACCTAACCTAACCCAAAACTACACACAGTTTATTTCACGCCAGGTTTTTGTGAGGCCGTGTTACCGCCCCGAAGACGTTTTTAACCTGATAAAAAAGTTCTAACCTAACTAACCTAACCCAAAACTACATAAATGTTATTTCACGCCAGGTTTTTGTGAGGCCGTGTTACCACTCCGAAGACGTTTTGAACAAGATAAAAAAGTTCTAACCTAACTAACCTAACCCAAAACTACATAAACGTTTATTTCACGCCAGGTTTTTATGAGGCCGTGTTACCACTCCGAAGACGTTTTGAACAAGATAAAAAAGTTCTAAACTAACTAACCTAACCCAAAACTACATAAACGTTATTTCACGCCAGGTTTTTGTGAGGCCGTGTTACCACTCCGAATACGTTTTGAACAAGATAAAAAAGTTCTTACCTAACTAACCTAACCCAAAACTACACAAACATTATTTTACGCTGGGTATTTTTGAAGTTGACATGTTTTTTATAAATTTATTTTTTTACATTTTTTTTGTCTTCCGCCACCTTAATATTGCATAACAGACTGTTTTATAATGAAAATATGCAATAAAAAAAAATTTGCAGTCGTTTCAAGGTGGAGCCCCACTTGTGAACAATTACCATATTCTTCAATGAAACCCATTTTCCAAAATTAAAATTTACCAGATTTTTTTCTTTTTTTTATCTCTCCTCCATTTGTTGTAATTTGAGATTTATATTTATATGTTTTGATAGTTTGTATGTAACTAATAAGCTATTTTACTATGATTAATATCATTAATGCCGAATATAATATTTAATGAAAACTAAGACGAAATAGACGATTGAATATTTAAAAAAAAAACAATCTTCTTAATTTTTGTACTTTTTTCTTTCAGATATATAGAAAAACATTCGATTCTGCTACACAACAAACCTTATGTCCGGTTTTTTAAACTTGGAAAGTTATGGACGTTTAAATGTTCCACGTGGTTACTGTAATGGCGATGGCGCGGCCATGCCACTCGAAATTTAGTATTTCATCATTCGACATGACGTTTGAGCGACGGCCAAGTATTTTAAATTAATGTTTAATAAGTGTTTAAAAGCGGTGCTTTTCAAATGTTATTTTCAATTACCCTTTGACATTAAATAATCGCTGGAAAATACCGTTTAAAGTGGTATTTTATTTTCCTATTTTAGAATTGAAAAATAAATGATATGCTAGCAGCAAACGTGCATGGTACTGGAAAAAGATGACATACTTTCTTAATTGTTGAGTGGGAATATTATTAATTATATTTTTTTTTTTTTACTGAAAGCTATCACTTCTATAGTTTTTTAATGAATATATTATTTAATACCAGATGTTCCCTGCGATTTAGTACGCGCAAAAATAAACCCCGCGGTAACCGTATTTTGCTGCGATAAAAAGTAGCCTATGTGATAATATAGAGTCTAAGCTACTAAGTACTAACATACCAAATTTCATCAAAATCCGTTCAGTAATTATTACGTGAAAGACGTTTGACGACCTCTGTGGCTCAGTGGTTCAGCACGTTGGTGCTCTAGCCGGGGGTCGCGGGTTCGAATCCCGTCGAAGGAACAAAACGTTTTTCTGTGTTCCTGAGTCATGGTTATGTATTAAATATGTGTATAATATAATAAAAATCTTAAAAATATGTATAGTATAAAAGTAGATATTATATACAAACATTGCTGTTTATAATTAATATTTATATTAGTACAGATTAGATACATATAGTTTTGTGTTTTCATTTGGGTTTTGTTAGATGTCTCATGTGAAATCTTATCTAGTTCCTACAACCCCTGCCATCAATATTCAATAATATGTCTCCTCCTGGTCTTAAACATAAATAATTAAAGTGATTATAATGAACAAGTTACCATTCTCTACAGCTCGCGCACACCTGTATCAAACACTCAATACTCAATCGAATAAGAAAAGACTTTATGACAGTGGTAATAAGGTTCAATGCTGACTGTCAGATTTAAATAAATTACTATACATCGAGCCACCTGAGAAAATGAAGATGTGATTTTGAAACAAACTCGACGCCTAACATTTTTATCGGTGTCTACTAAAAGTATCTAAAATTAAAAAAAAACAAATAGATTTAACTTGCTGACAAATTTAAAATAATGGAAAATACAGAAAACTAAATGCACTTTATAATTTTTCTCAATAAAACATCCAGATTAGACACCACAAACCTCTTAAAGCTTAAGATATTTCCTTTTTAATCTTCTGAAGCGCGATAACAGTAACCATCAATTTTAATTATTGTGGAAAGTTGGGAGGAAAATAACCTAATAAGAATATATTAAGGCATCGGGGCTATTTTGGGGGAAGATTGTAACACCATACTGTGTTTTGCGGCGTTTTAAAATTATTACTTTATATATTTTTTGGGTAAAGTTTACTAAATGTATTATGTGATATTTTGTGGTGTTTTTAATGTTTTGTAAGTTATTACTAACATAGAAATGTTATAAGCATAGAAAATTTAATACCAAATGCTTATGATATATTTTTAGGATTCCGTACCTCGAAAGGAAGAAACCAAATCCTTATAGTATCACTTTGTAGTCCGTCCGTTCGTCCGTCTGTCTGTCTGTCAAGACCCTTTTTCTCAGGAACGCGTAAAGGTATCGAGCTGGAATTTATATCAAATACTTAAGTCTACAGTTCCTTGTAGCTGTGAACGACAGTCGCAAGTCACAAGGGAATCAAAACCTACAGGGTAACCGTTCCCGTGAACTCAGAATCTTAAAATTTGGTACGAAGCAAAGTCTTATAGCACAGATAATGGAAAACTTAAATTTTTAGTTACATCTTATAATAAAAATATTTTTAATAATTTTAAACTTACTATCCCTACTATGTCTCGATTGTCGTGATGGGTGAACATTTACTTATTTTACATACAGGTTTGTACGGAACCCTCGGTGCGCGAGTCTGACTCGCACTTGGTCGGTTTTTTTTTCAAAAGAGTATTAAAATAATAATAATATAATAATATCTACGGACGCTTCAAACCACGTCATCTGGCCTCGTGCTAAGTATCCGAAGAACTTATCTTACTTACAGGTACCAGAAAACGAGAAGTAAGTATATTTAATACTTTTATACTATACATATATTTAAGATTTTTATTATATTACACATATTTAATACACATCCATGACCCAAGAATACAGAATAACATATAAAAAATAAAACGTTCTTACATCATATATTAAAATATTAATACGTGTAGTAAAAACGTTCTGTACTAAATTGTTTTAATTTGGCTGACAAATTAAAGTTTATGTAGAGGAAGGTGTGCAGAAAGCTAATATTTTTTTAAATGATGATTAGAGATACAAAAAAATTATGAAAATAACAACAACACACAGCTACATCAGATTATTAACACACACTACCGTACGTTTGATAGATACAATTTTATTACACGCTGATGTTTGTCAATATATCACAATATGGACATTTTTTTACTTTTCTAAGTGGCAAAATAACCATTAAAAAGTTCAAAATTCGAATAATATGAATTGTATGGACGTTTTCAGGGACGGAGACAGGAGATAGATGTTATATGTTTTATATTCAGGTATTCAGGTTAAGTTAGTTTGTAAATTGCTTCGTGAGTGTTGCATATTGCATGAATCCCTTGGAACTGAGTTTTATGAATGTCATATGAGAACATGAATTGTTTAATTCGCTTTGGAGTAGTTTGAACTCAATTTTGAGTGAAACGTTATACTTACGTTATGTTACCTGGCAACATCGTTACTACTTACTCGAGATGTGCGTTTAAACTATTGGATAAAGGTAAATATAAATATAATTTAATTATTTATTTAAAACGTGTCCACACTTAAACTGCCCTACTTTTAGGTTGAAGGCGTCCAGACAGATATGGGGCAGACGAGGTTTGATTTTTGTCATCTTAACATTTAGAATTTTACTTTCCACAGTACAATCAGACCGCATTTAATTGACAAAATCTTCTGCAATCAAGATATCATTACTTTATCTTGTATGAAGATTTTTTTCTGTCAAAATATGTACGTCATAGCCCTCATAGCCCATTGGTTTTGAAATTATTTTTTGAATGTAATTCGAACAGTAAACCTAACTTTAATTAAAAACGAAAATCACGCAGTGTAAAGGTACATTGTGTCTATTGAAACAGAATCATGGGTGTCCAAGCTGAACAAAAAACCGAACAGAATAAATATTGGGCCAACAAATAAAAAGGATAATTCCACAAGGGGACAACGTGTCGCGCTGTGACAGCTTGTGATTCGGATATATTTGATTTGAACATTCTATCCTTTTTTGCTTTATTCTGCACGGTTTTATATTAAATGGATGATGATTTTCAAAAACGCTTTATTCGAATTTATTCGTTCAAAGAACTAAAAATATTTAAAGATACACACAAAAATTTAATTACAATCCCTATAACAATAGATCTTTGTAACAACTTATTGTTATTTATCCTACTTCCTACTAATATTATAAATGTGAAAGTGTGTGAGGATGGATGTTTGTTACTCCTTCACGCAAAAACTACTGCCCGAATCATGATGAAATTTGATATAGTAGTAGTTTAGGCTCTGGATTAAAACATATGATACTTTTTATGCCGGAAAAGTACAGTGTTCCCGAGGCTACTGTATTTACGCGGGCGGGGCCGCGGGAATGTGCTAGTAATTATTAAATAAAAAAGTAACATACTCCTTTCACTTGGTATTCAAACTTTTGATGTGTAAATTACCTTTAACCAGAAACAAAAAAAAAAAATTAAGTAACCCCCGAAAAACAAATTGTCCAGCAGTGAGTGAGCTGATGATGATAAATTATTGCTTAGAACACTCTCGATAATGTCAGCTTTTAAACGAAGAAAACTAAATCAAAATCGGTTCATCCGTTTGGTAGTTACGATGCCCGTGACAGACACACACAGACACGTCAAACTTACAACAACCCTCTTTTTTGGTCGGGGTTAAAAATCAAATTATCACTTACGTTTCTGACTGTTTATAAAAATGACAAAATATTCGTGGGGCATTTTGTTTGTATAAATGCACCCCTGCTGGTATTTTTTGCTTCCAGACGCATGACAGTTGTGTCACCATGACACACAAAATATGAAGTCAGTGTGTTGGGCATCCGCCGCGTGACAGAGCAGAAAATGGTCGTGTCATAGAATGAAAGACAGAGAGGTTCAGCTAGTTATGGTTATAACATGTAACATGCTGTAATTACCTTACAAGTACCTACATATTACTTAACATGTTGTTTAATAGTTTAATATTTTCAAATTAAATTGGATACCTGAAACCAAAAAAGAAAAATGCAAATTATCAATTACATAATAAAAAGTTTTCGGTTGTTACAAAAACAAGTTGTTGTAACAAATGTCCTAGATGTTGCTTAATCATGTTTACCGCAGCACTTTTAATCTTAATACAAATTTTATTGTGAATAAATCGCCCTAAAAATTAATGTTATTAAAATCCTTTTTTAACCTAGGCTACCTAGTATTTTCTGCTAAATATACGACATTTTCTCATTTCGATTTGAACCTATACCTGACACATAACCACCACTGAACCAGGTCACGAAAACTATTTAATATGAGACTGGCAACTGTGTAAACACCAGTGGCCGCAACAAGTAAACAAAGTTTCATCGTATTTGGACAGCACCCTGCACCCGTATAAATAAACGCATTCCACATTTTTTTCTTCTAAATTTGTTACAAATAAGCTGTCAAAAGAACTACAATTGTAAAACTAAAATATAATAAAAATTACTATATGTTGCCCGCGACTTCGTGCGCGCAAAAGTTAATTTCGCAGAAACCGTACATTTTTCCACGATAAAACTATGTCCTTCCCCGTGGTCTACTTTACATCCGTGCCAAATTTCATCAAAATCGGTCCAGTAGTTTCGGAGCCTTTAAGGTTCAATATGATATATATTGCTTATGTAAAGACGTTTAAGCAGAAAAATAATTGTCATACAAGAAAAAAAAAAAATTCTTTATATGGGCGAGTTTGCGTTTTGCCGGGAGTCACCCATACATGAGATGACTTTTTACTTTGAGTATGACAAATATTTTTAAGTAGGGTCAGGTTGGGGAAGACCGTCTACAAGGCAAGACCGTCTGCACGCAATAACTTATATTTATGAATAGCTATGCAGCTTGAATTGACAGTCGGTAAAACAGTATCATACTTTGGTTAAAATTTTTAATCATAGATGTCGCTGGCAACACTATGATGGGAGAAAATTTGCCGCCATTTTTATTTGGGTTTCAAAGGTCCATTAAATATGAAAACAAGAATTTCATATGACTTTTAACTTTATTATCCTACAGTTAAAGTGCATATTTGAAGGTAAAATACACTTTTTAGATATAAGTTGGTATATATACATATAACATACCAAGTGACGTGTTAAATGTCAATAGACGGTCTTGCCTCCAATAGCACAGGAAGACCGTCTGCACGACGAATTTTAAAAAATGGTTTGTATTTGAAAGATGTGCTATTATATTGTAATTTATGTAGCACAAAATTGTTACTGTTAATATGTTTCAGCACATGGAATACTTAAGATCGGTCTAGAACATACCAAATATTTGTTTTATTAAATTGAGTAAATTTTTCAATGAAGTATGCCGGTCTTTCCCAACCTGACCTTATTTTAAAATTTAAACATAAGCAGTATAGATCATGTGCCCGTAGTATCTATAATTGATTTTCGGAGACATTATATTAGTTTAGATAAATGAATCGTATTGATATCATAAGCTGATTTTTGGAGTTTAGACCAATCAAAACGGGGTTGACGTTGGTTTGACGTTGATGAGAATACCATTTTGCAGTTTTAACATATCAGGATTCGGGACTGGATCGTAACTGGATGACTAGCCGCAGGTGCACACACACCATAATGTTGGCAATAATGCTAATATGAGGCTAATATTGACAATAATAAAGCTATATTACCGTTTTTTTTTTGTATTATTGACAGAATAAATTTGTCAATACTAGACGTATTGGTGTGTGTGCAGCTAGCCTATTAGTGCAGGATTTAATTAGCAGAATCGTTATTCTGGTGTACGTACAGTTTTAGAACTTACCTGGGCATGAATTACGTAGGTACTCGGTACTCGTAAGTCGTAACTTTCATGTAGTGCGAGCTTTATAATGCCCCGTCCAGACTACTCGGGAAGTAGGCCGAGGAAGTGCTCCGTGAAGTAATCCGAAGTACGAAAAAAAAAAACAAAAGCAATGACAGTGTGGGCACGCACTTCGCTTCGCCTTTTCGTTTCGTACCTAAGGTATTCGGCCAACCTCGCCCTACTTTGCAAGAAGTCTGGACTAGGATACGTTAGTAATATATATTCTTTGACTAGGATGTAATGGATAGTGTGTCGTCTTGATAATATTTTCCATGAAATTGGATTTTTGGTTACATAGCTTTGTCGACGAGCCGCGTCTCGTCGCGTCTACGTGTGTACTAGCCTACTAGGTTACAGGATGGGTCGCTACTAAGTAATATTTATCTAGAAATATTGACAAAGTGATCAATTAGTTGTCACCGTCGTCCGGTGTTCCCGAGATTACAGCACTGAACAAACACACGATATCCATCATGCTAGTGTCAATACAAACGGACATATTAATTTTGTATTAGATATCTTCAGAATAAGGAACGGACGACCTCTGTGGCTTAGTGGTTAAGCGCGTCGGAGCTAAATCTGGAGGTCGCGAGTTCGAATCCCGCCGATGGAACAGTACGTTTTCTGTTTTCCTGGGTCATGGATGATGTAATAAAAATCTTACATATGATATTATGTATGATATAAAAGTATTCCATCCCCGTAAGGCCGTAACACAAGTTCTTCGGATACTTACCAAGGGTACGTTAGTAATATAGGTATATTCTTTGCCAAGGGTGAAGTGACGTGGTGTGAAGCGTTCATAGATTTATTATTAAGGATAGAAAAATTACAAATATAACCCACCAAAAACATTCTGTAAAAAACTAGCCAAGTCTCGATGGAGCTGCTTGTTTATCTCTAAAAAGTTATGAAATCTAGACAAAATCGTGCCAAGTCTAAGGTTCCTTACTGCGGTTTCTTTATTATTATAGGTAATGTTGAGTGACTTGGCCGTTGAACATTCTTTATACTTTGTGGGTACAAGCCAATTTTGTTTACATTTGTAACTACCTATGTTTGTTAAGCGAGATAATAGCCCATACTGGTATTGGTAATTGGACGCTAGTGTCTCATTTTAGGCTGTTGCTGATTGTACAACACACGTATTGGAGCAATGGTGTCATGGAGCCCCTTTTGTACCCTTGTGTGCCCTTCAACGGCCAAGTCACACAACATTAACTATAATAATAAAGAAACCGCAGTAAGGAACCTTAGACTTGGCACGATTTTGTCTAGATTTCATAACTTTTTAGAGATAAACAAGCAGCTCCATCGAGACTTGGCTAGTTTTTTACAGAATGTTTTTGGTGGGATTTCACTTCTTTTTGTAGAAACGTGGGCATATTGATTTATTTTCCTAGATTTTAGTGTAATTTGTTTATTTAATTTGTATAATGTTCGAGTAGAATAAAGTTCGAGTAGAATAAAGGGGCCTGAAAATGCGGCGAAATGGTTCCAGTAAAGGATGGTACGGCAGTGTTTGCTTCGCACTCGACTTGGCGGGGGCACTGCCGTGCCCCCAGATCGACGTTCTGGTCTTATCTAGAGGTTCTCAAATAGGGGCCTGAAAATGCGGCGAAATGGTTCCAGTAGAGAATGGTACGGCAGTGTTTGCTTCGCACTCGACTTGGCGGGGGCACTGCCGTGCCCCCAGATCGACGTTCTGGTCTTATCTAGAGGTTCTCAAATAGGGGCCTGAAAATGCGGTGAAATGGTTACAGTAAAGAATGGTACGGCAGTGTTTGCTTCGCGCTCGACTTGGCAGGGGCACTGCCGTGCCCCCAGATCGATTATCCTAGTTATTATAGTTTTCCCTTTATGTGGCCATTAAACCCCGACTCTGTACCAAATTTCAGCTCTCTAAGTTTATGGGAAGTACTAGTTCTATTTTGATGATCATGAGTGAGTGAGTGAGTGAGTGAGTGAGTGTCGAAAATGCGAAACTTTGCTTTCGCTTAACTTCGGAACTAAATGACCTACAGACTTGAAATTTTGGATTTTAAGTACGTGATTATAGCTTATTGGATGACGAAAATTTCTGCGTTCTGGTCTTATCCAGAGGTTCTCAAATAGGGGCCTGAAAATGCGGCGAAATGGTTCCAGTAAAGGATGGTACAGCAGTGTTTGCTTCGCGCTCGACTTTGGCGGGGGCACTGCCGTGCCCCCAGATTTTATGCGATAGAGAATTATTTATCTATGCTATACTTATCAGACAAGAAGCTTCAAGCTAGTAGTCCTACTTCACTTGAGTATAAACAATAGTAATGCATATTTCCCTGAGTTTTCTTGTATTTTATTTTGTCACAATACAAAATAGGTCAACGTATGATGGATGCTCCAGAGTCCAGACCCACATACAGGGAATGTGATCCATCAACCCAATTGAAATCACGATGACAGATGGAATGAGGGTTCTTCATTTGTAGCGATTATTAATTACGTTATTGTTGCTACAGAAATAATTTATGGTACCCGCTTACGCTAGACAAACAGCTTGCTAAACAGAGGCAATTCTGCTAAATAAAACCTGCATTAATACAATTACAATCGAGTCCCTACACGCTCTCAAACGGTGTTTTTATGATCATTAAACCAACGTGAAACGCGTTCTGATTGGTCGAAACGTCATAAAATCCGTTCATGGTAACATGTCGCCTCACTTTCAATCCAAACAAAGTAAAATGAAGTCTACTTTAAATACGAGAATTGAGGTTCAGAACAAAAGCATTTGCTTGCTTAACCTCGTAAGCTCTGATATACCTTAGCAAGAACAATAACTAAGGCTGGGGCAGGGGGCGGCTATATGATCTGGAATCCGGTGGGCCCGGGAATATTCAGAGCACTTTCAACTCATTTCAACAACTATTTTCAACTCTATTGTATTAGGGCAGATATTTCGAGCACTGAACCTCAATTCTCGTATTTAAAGTAGACTTTCGTTTTACTTTGATTGTATTGTAAGTGAAGTGACATGTTATCATAAACTGACTTTATGAAGTTTCGACCAATCAGACGTTAGACGCTACTATACCGTTTACGAGAATGCCGGTTTGACAGTTTTAGCGTTTTGGGACTTGATTGTAATTTTGCTGGTTTTATCAATCGACTTCCAAAATACAGTAGGAGGTTCTCAATTCGTGTGCATGTTTTTTTTTTTTATGTATGTTACGCGATTACTCCGCCGTTTGTGGACCGATTTTCGAAATTCTTTTTTTATTTTGAAAGGTTGACTCCCGGATTGGTCCCATTGTCACTAAATGGTAGACCTGGTGATGGGATCCATGAGGAATCGAGAGAAATCCTCAAAATTTATAGGGACACCTACAGTTTGAGAATTTCAGGATTATTTATAAAACTGCAAGCATATGTCACTTTTAAATAATCATCATCATCATCATCACCATCATCATCCCACCATATATTGTATGTTGATATTGGTATTTCTTATTGTCTTTTACACTGGTATCGATTTCTTTAAAAATTCACAGTTACTAAAAAGTGAAATTTTGTACCAAGGTGTTCCCTGGATCGAAAAGCACTGAACAGAACTTCTTAGTCTTTAAAGATACACGTTTGGAAATTTCAGCATTGTTTAAAGAATTGCAAGCATATGTCGCTATTAAATTATCATCATCACCACCATCATCACACCATACATCATGATAATTTGATACTGGTATTTCTCATAGACTTTTACACCGATATCGATTTTTGATCATTTACAGCTACCAAAAAGTGAAATGTTGTGCCATGGTATACCATGGATCCAAAAGGACTGAACAGAACTCCTCAGTATTTATAGATACACGTTTCTAAATCTCGGCATTGTTGTAAGAACTGCAAGCATATTGTTACCGCCATCATTACACCATACATAGGTAATCATAATAATATATGATGAAATAGGTATTTTGCTTAATCTTTTATTAGATTCCCATCATCATCATCATCATCATCATTATATATATTGTGTATCAACTTTTACATCATTTCCGCCAACAACTTCATTTTTAGGTAACCTAAGTAGGTATAATATGGTACCAAAAAGTGACATTATGTCAAGGTTCCCTAACCCTGGTTCCAAAAGCACTGAATGGAACTCCTTAACGGTACACGTTTGTAAATTTTGGAATCATTGTTTAAATAACTGTTGTAATAAAAAATATTTAAAAAAATATAGAAACCGACTTCCAAAGTAAAAGCAATAACATTCGTAAAATCACATAAAAGTATGAAATAATTCTTATTGTCGAAATAGTTCCCTTTCAAATTCTACTAAAATGTTACTATTTTTCTACTCAATCTTCTTATTGTTGAGGTCGGTACCAGCCCAGCCAATTTGAACGTGAGTTATTTAAAATATTATTTATATGTATAAGGACGTAGTTGTGTTAAAATTAATATTTTTTATTGAAAGGATTTATACAATTATTTGGGCTGGTACCGACTTCAAAAATAAGAAGATTGAGTAGAAAAATAGTAACATTTTAGTAGAATTTGAAAGGGAACTATTTCGACAATAAGAATTATTTCATACTTTTATGTGATTTTACGAATGTTATTGCTTTTACTTTGGAAGTCGGTTTCTATATTTTTTTAAATATTTTTTATTTTTTTCTTTTCAGTGGTATTATAATATTATTAACTAGTACCTGGGAGACCGAGCTTTGTTCGGAGCTGTTATAGGACACTAAAATATTCAAAAATAAATAAAAATATAAGAGAAAGGAAATAAAAAGAATCACAAAAATATTCATTAGACCGGGTTTCGAACCCGAGACCAATTCGTTAACAACATACAAATTACCATTCTACCATCCATCTGAAGCTACATTTTATCACGGCAAAATGTACGGTTTCAGCGAGATTTCCTTTTGCGCGCACGAAGTTGCGATTAACGTCTACTATAGTTCAATCATGTTTTTTCAATGTCGATTTTAAGCACTTATGCATAAAACACCTCAATGAAGTTAGTTGGAGCAAGAGGTCCCACACTCACGATTTCAAAAATGAAATCTACTAAAAATGCCTAATGTTGAATCGGCCGGCGCAGTGCCGTGTCTCAGATTAGTTCTTAGTAAGTGATCATCTTCTGTATAAAAAAAATCCCCCTTTCCCTCGGTCATTCATTGCATAAAGTGCTACACCAATTTTCATAAATATTTTTTGTGGTGTTGTGTTGACAGAAAAGGTTGCAGGGAAATTAAAAATTTGTAAGAAAACTTAACGATCATTAACTTTTCTATTAAGAGTTTCCTCGATTCCTCATGGATTCCATTATCGTTATTAGGGTATATAGGCTTGGAACAACATATCACTTTTGAGTAGCTCTGAATGTTCAAAGAAATCGATGTCGGTGTAAAATACTATGAGAAATACCTATATCAACATAATATCATGATGTATGGTGTGATGATGGTTGTGGTGATGATGATTATTTAATAGTGAGTAGTGACCTATGCTTGCAGTTCTTATAACAAATACAGACATTTTCAAACGTGTACCATTAAATACTGAGGAGTGCTCTTGAGCCTTTTTGGATCCAGGGTATACCTTGGCACAATATTTCACTTTTTGGTAGCTATGAATGTTCAAAGGAATCGATATCGGTGTAAAAATCTATAAAAAATACCTATATCATCATAATATTATCATGATGTATGGTTTGATGATGGTGGTGGTGGTGATGATGATTATTATTTAATAGTGATATATGCTTGTAGTTTTATAAACAATGCTGAAATTTTTAAACGTATATCTTCAAAGACTGAGAAATGCCGTTCAGTGCTTTTGGATCCAGGGTACACCTTGGCACAACATTTCACTTTTTGGTAGCATTTGCTCGAGTTACTTCAAAAAAAGTCAAAATCACTATCGGTGTCCCTATAAATTTTCAGGACTTCTCTCAATTCCTCATGGATCCCATCACCCGATCTACCATTTGATGACAATGGGACCAATCCAGGAGTCAATCCTTTACAATAAAAAAAGAATTTTGAAAATCGGTCCACAAACGGCGGAGTAATCGTGTAACATACACACAAAAAAAAAAACATACACACGAATTGTAAACCTCCTCTTGTGTTTTGGAAGTCGGTTGAAAATGTATGCGAAAGGTCTGCAATGTCTTCGTCGTCTTCTTCCAAGACCTAGGTCTTATCCCTGATAAATCACACATTTTTAAGTTTATGATTTTCTTTCTTTCTACAACAATACTTCATTAAACAATTTCGATACTATTAAGGACAGCTGGATGGTTAATTAGTAATTTGTGCGGTGTTTACGAATTGGTATCGGGTTCGAATCCCGGTCAGATAAATATTTTTGTGATTCTATTTATTTCCTTTCTTTCCTATTTCTAAATATTTTATCATCCTACATAAATTCTGAGCAAAGCTCGATCTTCCACTTAAAAGAAAAAATAAATTAATATTTAAAAAATATATAAACCGACTTCCAAAGTAAAACATTCTTATAAATCACTTAAAAGTATAAAATAATTCTTATCGTCGAATGCCCTTTAAATTTTGCTAAAATTTAACTATTTCTCTACTCAATTTTCTTATTTTTGAAGTCGGTACCAGGCTACCAGCCCAAACAATTGTATATATAGGTATTCTTTAATCACAAAATCATCAATTTTAACACAACTACGTCCATATACATACATACAAACAATATTTTAAAGAACTTTCCGTTCAATTTGGCTGGTACCGACTTCAAAACTAAGAAAATTGAGTAGAGAAATAGTAAAATTGTAGCAAAATTTGAAGGGCAACTATTCGACAATAAGAATTATTTTATACTTTTAAGTGATTTATAAGAATGTTTTACTTTGGAAGTCGGTTTATATATTTTTTTAAATATTAATTTTTTAGCAGAATTGAATCGGCTGATTTTCCGGATCAGGGCACTGAAAATATAACTATATGCTATAGAGTTGAAAATTGAAGTGTCGAATGTCGAGATATATGACATTCTAACTCGTTACTTGTGTGTTTAATTGTCAGCTCTATTGTATTAGCGCAGACGCAGATGGCAGAGTTCTATTTCTATTGCTCTGAATTTTCCCCGGCCATTCGGATTCCGGATCATATAGTCCTAGCCTTACTTGAGACCTTTAAGAAGCCAAAATGAAAGTATCGCCGAATGTTCCACCAGAGGAACTAAAACTATTGCAATAATTTTGAGTTCGAAAAACTAAGCCAAACGTATAAAATCATCCCAAAAGGCCTGTCGAAATAAACGTGTAAATGTCTGCCCTCCTAACAGTCCGTTTACAGTTAAACTTAGTTAAAAATGTGCATACAAAATGGCACGGCATATAATTCCTAGTTTATTCCCTGAACCTCAATTCTCGTATTTAAAGTAGACAATTTAAAGAGTCAATTTAACTTTGTTTGGATTGAAAGTGTAGCGATAAATTACCGTGAACGGGTTTTATGACGTATCGACCAATCAGAGCGCGTTTCACGTTGGTTTAACGTTCATAAAAACACCGTTTGGGAGTATAAGCGTATCGGGACTTCATTGTAATTGTATTAATGCAGGTTTTATTTAGCAGAATTACCCTCAGGGATATTATGGAGCTCCGTAACCGTAACCGAAACCGATATAACAGCTTCGGATAATTGCAAATATAGGCGGAGCATAAATAAGACTTGTTATGATCATGATTTATGGCTCACGAGCTTTTTTTAATCCAAATGATTACTATATCTGGATCAGAAATGTCATATCCATAACATCTCCTGTTTATTCCATGTCAACCCCTAGAATTCCTGGTTATTATCATTCGATACTGTAGACTACTATAAGTAGATTATATAGTGCGATTCAAATGAGAATAGGATCGAGTCGGCGCCATATTATTTCGAATTTAGACTGTTATGATCTTAGATCATTTAATACAGGATCAGGCACGCGGGGAAATTTTCAAACAAAACTTTCTGCCGATTTTGGTGCGGGGAGGGTAACTCCCACAATGAAAACAAAATCACACATTCACAAAAATATTGTAATCGTTACAAACTCACACATTTATAAAACTGCAACACTAGCTTATTTATTTCACACAAATAAGACTCGCGCTAATATAACAGTGTAGCGTACGTACTAATACACTGGCATGCTAAGTGATGTTACCAATACAAATTATATCGATATATTGTCGATATGAATTTGTATTGGTCACATCTTCGTTATTTGAAAATAATGTATTTTGTTGAAATAAAACCATTCCGAATAATTCCGATATACATATTAATATATTATATTATACGTAATAGTTATGGCAGCAATAAAAAACTTCACATAGGTACGTAAGTAGTAAATACAGTCTATTCACGTTAAGTTTGCAGTGAGTCGTCAGTACATTTTGACGATGTTAAACTGGCTTACCTTTATTGTCAAACGTGAACACGAGCTAAGCGTCATTGCTTTCTAAAGACATTTGCACTGATGACTCACTGCAAACTTAACGCGTACCTATAGGGTGTATTTACCTACCACTTATGTATGTGAAGCTTTTTAAAACCGCCATAGCTTCTACGTGACTATAGAATGCACATACGCACATACTCACATACGCTAATACATAACACATACGTAGATATTATTATGAACACTAAACATACAACTCTCCTTTTTTGCAAACATCAAAGCAAAGAATGACCTAATCTAACCAAGAATATATCAGGACACGTCTAAGGAGGGTTCCGTAACTATAAACATGTAATATTTTTTCAAATTAAGTACTTCAAAAGTTACTGTCTGATTTGGTTCAAAATAATTTTCCTAAAGAGTTATTAGCATAATAATCTATCAGCATAGAAAATTGTAAGTTTCTAAGTCTTATAGTTTAGAAATGCTAGGGAAGACCAACTTATAAATCACTTTGGAGGCCGATTACTCGAAATGGTTGACTTTATAAAAAAAATATGTATGAAACCTTGCCTTTATTTTAAAATACCTATTAAACGATACCCCACATGATGGGATAGAAAGAAAAAAAAATCATCCCCACTTCACATGCATGGAGAGCCACACCTAGAATATCTTATACTTGGAAACGGCTCAACGATTTCGCTGAAATTTGGTATATGGGGGTTTTCGGGGGTACACAATCGATCTAGATTAGTCTTATGTTTGGGAAAATGCGTGTTCGTGTTTTAATGCGTTTTTCTTTCCACGCAGAATATGGTCGCTAATTTCGTCCTGCCGGCCACTGTCCGTTTGGTCCAGCGGGTTAAGACGCGCATGGCAAGAAACGAGTGTTACGGGTTCGAAACCTGCTCAGTGCCTTACTTTTGTTTTTTTATATGTTCAAGTATATAATTATATTGTTATATTTTTTTATTTTTTATAGTTTTTAGACAAGTTAAAAAAAAATGTAGTTAATGTTTCAGATCAAACACCTGATCTACACAGAAATCTATTGTAAATAATAATAATTGTCAGTTCACATTTTACTTTTTAAGTTTACTGTTTATGTAGATTATCACCTAAACACCACCATATTACAATAAATAGTCGCCCAGGTACTAAAATTATTATTATTTTATGATGCCAAATCCGAGATCTATACACAATCTATGATCTAGCTACATAATACTAATCTGTGATCTATGACTGTACCAAATTTCATCCATTTATATTCATAATTAGGCTAACGGTAGAAACGCGGACAGACAGACGGACAGAGCGAAACTATAAGGGTTCCTCAAGTAAACCCAAGGAACCCTAAAAATGACTTGCGCTTCAAAAAAGGAAAACTAATAACTTGTGTCCCTCTGGCTGGGAACATCTTGATTTTATAACGATACCCATCTTGATTTTATAACGATAGTCCATATTTCAAACATCCAAATAAACTGTTCAGCCTTTCAAGTTTCAAAGTTGCGGTAGGGTAAATAATAAACATCACGTACATACATGCATACTTTATACTTCTTGCTTGATCTGTCGTATAAAGTGTAAAATCAATCCAATATTTTTACATCACAAAATATAAAATTAGTATACCAAGAAAAAAAATATTTTTTATCGACATCGTTATTCTAGTGATTGTCACGTCACTCAAAAAGTAATAAAAAAATTCCGCCATGTTTCGAGAATTAAGTGCCATAATAAAATTCGAATCTATTGTATAGGAAATAAAGACTAAAATTCTATATCTAACAACAATAGTCTCGTGGGGAGTGCGCCTACGTCATCATCGAATGTTCTCCGATTTTTTGTCTCGTTTACACCGCTATTCGATACATCGTCAATTTTTACGAAATTACATTTAAATAGAAATATACAATAATTAAATTAAAAAATACTCACAAATGAAAGGTCATTCCATCTTTTTTAAGATTCGACGTGTTGGACTTGTTTTTACAGGACATAAGAGCACAAATCGGCATTTTTAGCGGAGCATTTCGGACGTCCTTTCGATGCTATACCGATGCACATAATGGTTAAAATCGATTACGCAAATAGTTTTTATGAACGCATTAGATTCAAAAATCTTATACCTCGGCAGAGGGGAAATCTCATGTAAGGCGTATCCCGTATTAAATGATCTAAGGTTATGATAGGTAAATTTATGTTGAGATAATTGATAACTATTTAAATTCGATGCAAAACTATTAATATTTATATGCACATAAGTTTTTCTGAAAGTCGCACTATTCAAGTGATATTGGACAGAAAAAGGTCATTGACGTTCCTATTCTCATTTGAAACGCATTATACAAGTATCTTATAATCCTATCTAGATTAACACAAGCAACAACAAACATGGTAAAATTCAGAAGCGGGAAGTCTATTTTAAGCATAGATTATCCATTTAAACTTTGGATATTCTTCAAAGAATATTCAAATGAGTTTTGCGTAACGTGCGTCTTATGATTGATGATACGCCATTTTTAATCATTCCAGAGTAAAAAAATATTGTACACGAAAATAAACTCTACTTCCGTATCATAAGAATCATTTTACTTTGAGCTTTAGTATCCAAAACAACGAAAATGAGATTTTACGAATATTAAAGCAACGTGTTTTGAAAGTCAAATACCACATACTAATAGGAGTTCTGTTAAACGCCAAACGGTCGTTTAAAAATGCTTGTGTGTCTGTAAACTAAGGCAATACTTATAACTATGACTAACAAAACTTATAAGGATATTGTCGGTTAGGGCCAGAAGGTGTCAGCGGGCGTTGTGGCAAAGAATCTATACTAATATTATAAATGCAAATGTGTGTCTGTATGTCAGTCTGTCTGTTACCTCATCACGCTTTAACCGCTGAACCGATTTTTATGAAATTTGGTGTAAACATACTTTGAGTCCTGAGAAAGGACATAGGATATTTTTATTCCGAAAAAGTACAGTTTTGCAGAGGGATAATGTATTTACGCGGGCGGAGTTGCGGGCAAATGCTAGTATAATATAAATATATATTACTAATGTAAAGAGAATCGTCGTTCAATATTATATGTATTTACTTGGCTAAACGTGCGGGGACCACGCGGCGCGATCGGATTACGGGTTTATAATTTGACATAATTTTGACAATATAATTTCATAGTACATAGATTTGTCATTTCTCCGCGACGTATGAAATTATTTTGGCCTCAACCTTCTGCATATCAACATTCAACATGGCTGACATTGGCCAGTGCTGGAGCTGTGATTTGTAGAGAGTATCGCCCCTGCGGTTGTGGTAGTCACAAAGGTTCCCATGGCTCCACCAAAAGCGTGAAGATGGACAACAGGAGGTTTTAGTTGGTAGATCCGGTACAAAGCTATGGGGGATCGGGGATCCAATATAATCCAGCGACACTCCCCCGGGGTCGCTGTGTATGTGTCACCGTAAAATTGTAAAAACCGTTAGATTGTAAAATAACTAACGAGATTGTAAAAATATGTCGAAAGATTTAAACCTATATATTTATAATCTTACGAAAAATAATGTGTTAAATAATTATAGTCAGTGTATTCGCGTCCGAAGTCTATCAACATTTTACAATTTCACTAGTTATATTACAATCTAACGGTTTTTACAATTTTACGGTGACATTGTATGCATACCGCGTTTTTCCTTGGAAAAAAAATGGGCAAGATCGTCTACTAAAAATAGCCAGTAGACAGTGCCGTAAAAAGTATTAACCCAGAAAAAGTATAATTTTTTCCATATAGAGCAAAATTAAAGAAAAAAAAAACTTACCCATTTAGTGTCGACCTTGTGTCGACTGTCGCCATTATTAACCGGAAACAAATAGGAAAATGAGGAAAAGCATTTTCTTTATCTATTGTTAACGATAAGAGCATCAATATTCAATAGATGATTAATGAACGAAAACATATTCGCGTGGGAATACACACAAAAGCAATTTTCGCGACATGAAAAATGTCATATTTACCCATGCTCGATTAAGCGCAAAGGATGGGTTTGAATCATTTTGAATCTAGCAACACTTTATGACACCCGTCAAGCGAAAATAAACTCTATTCCCCTGCGTCAAGACTCAAGAGCTATAAAAGGCCAGTGGTACACAAATTGTTTTACGGATACCCCGGCACAATGTTTTATTGGAAACGGATAATTTATTTTGAGTATTTATTCTCCTCTCAATATCGTGGGAGTTACATGGGATGGGTCATGGGGTTTATTAGGCTATTCCTATTTGTTGTGTTAAGATAATGTTGTAAATGTACGAATCGGTCTTTATTTTTAAGAAAACGGCCAAGTGCGGTCAGACCACGTTTAGAATAGGGTTCTGTACATTTATGATTTAATATTTTTTATGTTACAAGATTACTTACAAGTAATTACAAGTTAAGTAGGTATCTATAACTACTGAACTAACAAAGTTAGTTAATCCTTTATAGTTTTCCTTCAAAGTTCATCACATGGACTACCATCATGAACTTTGGGCCAGCCGTTTAGCTTTTAGAGGGACGCCGGAAAAAAGCGCTTCAAATCTCGCAAACGGATACATAAATAAAAAAATGTAATCGCAACTTCTTTGTGTTTTAAAAGACATAACTAATAATACCCCGCACTAGGGGTAGGGGGTAGTCGCGAGAAAAAAAAAAAACAAAGGCATTTTATAATATTAAATCGATTGAGTTACCACTTAGTACTTACCTTCATTCAAAATGCATTATTAGGTATGTACTTACCTAATATAATATTTTATAATTAGAGGGTTATTATCTGTTGATCCTTAAGTCAAACTTTTAAAAGCCATAGTAGAGGAAAGCATACAACTTAACCCTAAAGACGCTAATGTACATTAAAGGCCAATTTGCATTATTCTCTCCTCAAATTAACCATCTAAGACGGTAGTCCGCAGCTTAAACTTGGGTCTGTAAACGCAATTATCTGAGACCAAGTTGGGCCAACTATAACCCCCAACCTTTGGGGGTGCAAGGGGGGCTGCGGAAATGAAGCCGGACCCGCGTCAGACAACACTTGACGCAGACAACTTGCGTAACTTTTGATTGATATAGATCCAATCTGCATTAAAGCGGGGTTTAGACTTTAGTTACATGTCCCACTTTGATAACATTTGTATCAAAGGATTTCTCGATGTGATAACTAAGGGTCAGTTCATACCGCGATGCCACGCGACGCTACGCGGCACTGTATTTTAATATAGCTATTGAAAAATGAACTTTATTCTCTAAACAAAAAGATACACGATTCATATGACGTCAGTTATAACTTCATACACTGTACATTCGCTGTGCAGTGCGATGCAACATGTCAATAGAACTCTTACAATGAAACGTATATCTTCTTATGTAAGGAATAAAGTTCAATTTTGAGTAGATGTGTTAAAAATGCAGCGCTATATTATGTCGCATATCGTTCCATTTCAGTGTGAAATGACCCTAAGATATTTATTAGGTACTATATACTTATTAGGTATTAGATAATTATTATACTAGACCTAATAATTATCTAAAGTGGTACGGATCAGACAGTGACTATAATATAGTATATACTACAAGTTCTCTATGGCTATTGACGTAAAGTGGCGTACGTAGCTCGGTCTTTAAAACCAGTTTTTTTTTCAGGCTCTAGACTATCTGTGTACCAAATTTCATTTAAATCGGGTGGGTAGTTTTGACGTGAAAGACGGACAAACAGACACGCACTTTTCCATTTATAATATTAGTATGGATAAATGAAATTGCTTATAAATAACTTAATTATGGTTTAAAAAGTAATCAAATCGCAGTAACTGTAAAATATAATTCAATAAAATTAAAATAAATCCGTTAAAACTAGGATTAACTAAACGGGCAAAGTTGAATTCGGGAAACGCCATAAATGAAATCGTCTAACAAATTAACGATACGTAATGGTCGTTATACGTAGCTTAAGGACATTTACGGGTTAAATTATAAGAAAGTTTGTCTTTTTCAGAAAAAGAGTTGAAAATAGAAAATTAGAAAATACGTATGTAGGTACTAAATATTACCTACCTACTGTAAACTTTTTGACCTACAAAAACACTTTCAATCTTGTTTCTTTAGAAAAAAATGTTTTTGGATTTAATATCTTCGTATCATTTTGAGAACTGTTGGCGTATTGGTGTTACTTATAAAAATATATATTGTCTTGGTTTTATTTAAACTACTACCATACCAAATTTCATCGAAATCCGTTCAGTGGTTTTTACGTGAAAGGGTAAGAAACACCCTGGGATGGTGGGTGGTCCATCCATCCATCCTTAGAAACTTTCACATTTATAATAGCAGTAGGATACATCCTATTTTATTTGCCTATTTTGAATACATCTATTTTACTTATTTTGTTGTTACTTCAATTGTTATTTACACCACCTTAAATCTAAATTGCAAAGTTTCGCCAACATCGAATAACCCTAAATCAGGACAAGAAGCTAATAATCCCCGATCGGAGTGAAAGTTGACCTATTTGTGGCTTCCACGGCAATCACACTTTACGTCCCGAATGGAGGATCATCCCCCGGGATAGAAGTCTCGGATTATCCCGGGGTATGGAGCGATTTGTTGCGAATTCGATTAGGATAAGACGACATTGTAGAAGTTGAGTAAAGCAATTATTACTACTAGCAGGTCAGCGTAGTGGTCGCAATCCGATTAAAACTCATTTATTTTCTAGTTTCAACTTTATTGTGTAATTTTCAAATTTTATTTTTAATTTTTATTATTGTGTAACCTAAAAATTTGCATTTTTTTTTCTAGGCAAATGACAAAATGTTGTAAATACTCGAGAACGGCTTGATCGATTTGACTATTTTGTATATATAATTTTGGTCTTGAAATAATTACTAAAGTTCAGGGAAGGTTTAAATAGTCACAAATATTGGAATAATTGCGGGAAAATGCTACAAATAACGTTTGAATTTTACCATACTACTTAAATATTCGCTGTGTTAAATTTTTCACTTGACTGTCAAATATTTATAGGTACGTTTAGTTTACCTGTTTGGTTCATAAAAAACAGCCAGCCACAGTAAGTTGGCAGATGTAGGTGTAGGACGTAGGTAGGGTTGCCATCCGTCCGGGTTTCCCCGGATTTGTCCTAGTTTAAAGGGCGTCCGGGGAGCGTCCGGGCCGGATTTTATTTGATATCCGGGTTTTTGTAGGCAGAATTAGAAAGGCCTAAGTTTTTTTTATTTGCAGCAATAATAAATCTTCCTTTCTTTTTGACATTGCCGTAGTCGGGTAAAAACTGTTCTATGTCCGGGTTTCGTACTCCAAAATCCGGGGTTTTCACGCATCTTGTCCGGGGAGTCATATGTAAGAGATGGCAACCCTAGACGTAGGTCGTAGATATTGGTGTAGGTTGTAGGTGTGGATGTAGGTGTAGTTGTTTATTTTTGTAGGTTCATATAGTTAAGCCAGAATAACGTGTGTCGAAACAGCTAGTGAATAATAAAAAGCGCTCAAGAAAGCATGGAATACATAGATATTCTTTAGCCTCTTCATTTCTATGTGTAAGGCTGCGAGAATAAGTTGTACTCAAAATTAAGTTTAAATTAATTCTTTTTTCTTACTAAGGCTACTATTGTATAATAATATGCAAATAATAGGTACTTATAATATATTCAAGGTGAACTAAGCGAACCAGCATTCATTAAACTAGTTCCCTTATCGAGACAGAGGAAATTATAAAAACTAGATGATTTAAATAATAACATGTATTTTTTATAGGAACAAAAAGTTTTATTGTTATTATTAAACTCTTGCTCGGTGATAGCAAAGAATATATATTACTAACGTGGTGATAGTTAACACGCTGCCCTGTGTGTGTGGACTTGACAAATTGTTTCTTGTATATTTATTTTTTTGTTCATTTTCGAAGCAAAAACTTACAGTACAGTTTGACAAGAATTGTGCGAATGGAGGAGTATGATATTCGGCACAGTAAAAGTTTATGTGGGGGAATTTGTGCAGAAAGCTTAATACTTTGAAGTAAATACTTCTTTAGTGGCGCTGTGTACTTTCTTGGGATGGGTAAAAACTATTAAACTCGCGCGACATGCCACGTGTCCTGATCGAAAATGCGTAAGATGCAACTTGCAATTGTTGTTTGCTGTCTTGGTTTACGCGAGCATGAAACTACTTTAGTTCGTATTGACTTTTGAGCCAATACGAACTTGAACATGAAACTACTTTAGTTCGTATTGACTTTTGAGTTTTTTTTTAATAAATTAAGAAATAATTAGGTATTACAACTTGATAAAAGTAAAAAGAATTAGAACTTTATGTGTAGTTTTGTAATTATATATGCATTTCGAAGTCACAAAAAAGTTGAAATATTTTTTTAAAACATTATTGTATAAAACCTACATAATTACTTTACTTACATCAAATACAAAAAGATTTACTATCGTATGTATCAACATAAACGCGCATTGTCACGAGATATCAGAAATTTTGTGCATATAGCCATACATTTCGTAGCAACTGACTAGCGTGTGACGTCACTTGCTAGTATGACTTTTATATGAGGCGTTTTCACGAGATTCACAAAAGTGATTCAAACAATCCGCAATATCTTGAAAATTTTATTATATCCAGATATTTACAAATGAGAATAAACAGAAAATAATATAGCAATAAAAATGGGCAAATGTGCCGCGCGACGCCCTAGCGGTGCTTTTTCAGTATGTTCAAGCGTAAAGCAAATTCTGTATATCTGCGTCACTAAGGCCCACTAGTCTAGCAGATTCGGTCCAAAGTCTGGCTCCAATTTTTTCGTTGTAAACGACCGCCTTGGCTCTAATAGGTAAACAATTCCTGTAGAAACCTCCGCTGACCGTACCTACTTCTCTATCTAATGCCACGTGGAGGGCAGTCTGCATACCCTCCCAGGGGGTCTTCTGCATGTATTTCAACCCTATCGTAGCGAGAATACCAATTTTCCCAGCGTAAGTCAGGTGTAAAGGCGTTCCGACTGCGCCCGGGTCCACGGCATGCACCACAACGTTGCCTTTCAGTCTCCTAGCCAGCTCCATAGTAAAAACTGTGAGGCAAAGCTTGCTGTTGGCATACACGCGAACTAGCGACCACATGTTGACCACATTCAGCTTGGCAAAGTCCATAACACCTATGTTGTGTAGAATAGATGATATATTTACAATCCTAGCTGGCTCACCTTCCACGCCAGTTTTTTGTAGCAGCGGCAGTAAGAGAAGAGTCAGAAGAAAAGCGCCGTAATAGTTGACAGCCATGATGTAGTTCATCCCGTCCTCTGTCGGGAATTGCTTGCAAGCGCACGTACCGGCGTTGTTAACTAAAATGTCTAGTCTTTTCTCGTTTTTCATGATTTCGGCGGCGAATTTTCTTACAGAAGTAGTCGAGGAGAGATCTAGCAGTTTGAAGATGACGTTGTCGCTGCCGCTTCTTTGGACTATGGCGTTAGTGCCGATCTCACCTTCGTCCTTAAAATGACAAGCCACAATGATTCGAGCGCCTCTCTTGGCCAGGTCTACAGCCAGCTCTAATCCCATGCCTGAAGTGCCTCCTGTCACGATGACTGTTTTACCATCTAACCTCTTCTTGGATGTACAGAATCGATTACAATGCTTGGCATAATAAGCCACACTTAGAAGACCCATAAAAACTGCGATCACAACGTAAAATATCATATTTTTTGCTATGTATTTATTGTGTTGTTACTCATTAGTAATATCTTTAAACTGTATATTTTGTAAATAACGTATATGTCGTCCTCCAAAGGTGTTTTGTAAAGTAATAACTCCGGAAAACATGTTTTATACCCGCTAGGGCGGCGTCGCGCGGCACATAAATATACAAATAAAAACCACCCCGTTTGGCGTCGGCCGGCACATTTGCCCATTTTTATTGCTATATTTTTTGTTTATTCTCATTTGTAAATATCTGGATTTTTATCTGTGATTGAAATTTATTTACTTAGTACAGGGATAAAACAAAGCTGTTATAGTTTTTTGTCTTTGCTGTTGTACTCAATAATAAAATAAATATTTGTTTGTCTCAGAGTAAAGAAATTTGACACCAATTTCACTCCACTCCACTAATCATTGATGTTTGGTTAATTTTGTGCATAAATCACGAATTTTTTTATATATATCGTTATTTGAACACGTATTTATTTAATTAAATAAAAACTTTCGTATGCGTGTGATATAAATTTTCGCCATAATTTAGCTTCAAAAAACCAACATTAAAAAATTAATTTCCAGTGAAATCATGTTTGATATTTTGCATTATGTAGTTTATATTTCTTTTAATTTTTTTTTCATTGTGTAGAACGATTCTTCTAATTTCTAAAAATGTATAATGTGCCAAGGTTTTACTAACAACTCAATAATAAAAATCGAAAAAACAAGCGCGGGTGCCTTCTGGCGTATAATACCGCGTAACGCTCAAGGGGGGTCATGGATTTTTTTTTTACATTGGCCTGTTTTGTTATTAAATAATATGAACAATATATCCACAGAATGTAATTAACGCAAAATCAAATTAAATATGTTTTTTATTGAGTTTAAAAACTAAGAATTGGAAAAAAAAAAACAATTCTTATGTGTTCACATCATGATTGCTTTTATTCGTTAAGTTTTTTTTTAATTCCAGTTACATCATCATATAAGAAATTTATTCTATTTTCTAAATATATATAACATGCAATAGTTTTAAAATCAATTGATTAATATAATCTTGAAAAACCGGAACCGGAGAAACCGCGCGAACGCCTTCAGTGCCGGACGCCGGACCCGCTGACACCATAGAGTATAAAGAGTAAAGGCTATTAGCAAGAGGAAAATTATATATCGTACCTTATCCCCCTATATGACACATGCCAATAAGAAAGAAAGAGATATCTAGTTGTTCGTTAGTTTCGTTTTTTGTAAACGGTTACAGGTTTTGAACATATTATACTAACCAACTTCAGACAGATCAGCTGTCTGAAGTTGGTTACAAGTTGCATTGCTCGTATTTATCAGCAACTTCATATGTAAATATATTCCCGTCCGCCAGTGAAGTCCCTAGTCGGCATTTTGTGTCGATAAAAATCAAAATGATGATGAAAATGTTAATCTTTGCATAGCATAAAATGAAGTCTTTTATTCCGCTTTATGGTTGCTTAGATCTTTTAAACTATTAAATGAATTTAAATGCAGTTTGCAGCCAATAGATAGAATGATTAAAGTGGAAGATTTATGCGTAATGATCTATGCACCTTTGTGATTTATAAATCATTATCAGTCGATCAAAAACGAATTTATGCAGTATTGTCTACAACAAACAGAAGTATGTTGGGGAAGCTAGTCTCTTGAACTATACACCCACACACTATGCAGGCTATCGTCCGATCGACTTGTCAGTTCTATATCCTACTACTATTATAAACATGAAAGTTCGTGAGGATGGCTGGATGTATGGATGGATGTTTGTTACTCCTTCACGCAAAAACTATTGACCAGATTTCAATGAAATTTAAGCAGTAGTTTAAGCTCTGGATTAAAACATAGGATACTTTTCCCTTGGATACAGCTGGTAAATATATAAACAGTAGACGTATAAGACTTTTTATGTCTTTATGCATTTCTCCCTTGAGTTGGGGTACCTACGTGGGATGATAAATAAAAATAGGAAATTTTAATAGATATATTTATTATTTGTTAACAATTGGACATCATTTATTAGCTTACACGTTACGATAACACCAAAAAGCTCTCAGATTGTCAGCATGGAGCTAAATATGTGGAGAAAACAGAGCACAGCAGTCCGTTTACGTGGGAGAGCCATGCTTTGGCACGAACGGTCCACCTGGACCAGATAAATACCACGGCCTCCGGGTACTCAAGGAGTAGTTGCGGATTTTAAGACCGGGATCGTACTTGTGACTCCTCCTATTATGGTATGGCGAGTTACATACTCGCATACATAGGTGGCGATAATCGCTCTCCATCTGGCGATCAGTCTGCCCGTTTTCTGGTCAATTAAAAAAGTACATAGAAGTATCCTTGCAAAAGGCCACCTAATTCCCTGCAAAACCACAAAGCTTAGTTAAATTTGAAAATTTGTGACATGTTTTTGTGATGATGTACAACCGTAACTCCATTATAATATACAGGAATTATTAATTAATAATTATAATGAATAAAAAATACACCACACTATTTTATATTATATATTGTCACTTAGTTTATATTTTAGATCTTACTAATTTGTATAATTGTATGGTGTTTGGTAAATATAAAGTAGACAAAACATTTTTCTTTCAGATTAACATATTTTCTCTTTCGAAGGTTTATCGATATCCAAAACATACATACATACATACTATAATCACGCCTGTTTCCCGTAGGGGTAGGCAGAGACCACTTCTTTCCACTTGCTACGATCTTTACATACTTGTTTTGCTTCATCCACTCCAAAACATCACTATGTAAATACACAAACTCTGAAATTTATACAAAATTTCTATTATATATTGTTGAAATCCGCATATAATGGACAATAAACACATTTATCTACAAGAATATAATAACTTCAGTAAAATTGCTTGTATTTATATAACCTGAAACAATTCGCAACATACTGGTGGAAAGATAACACTTCTTCATGATTTTCTTTCCTCGCAGAGTGTGATTTATAGCCCTCCACCAAACGGGCCATATTAACTTGAGCACATCTTTGTTTTCTAATAAGAATTTTATTATAAACTAAGATTTGTACCAAATAACACACTATAAATTCATGATTTGCTTCTTCTTCTTCTTGTATCATAATGCACACGTAAACAAATGACATTAGCTGTCAGTGGCTAACTTCAGGCCACATCTACTGCTACTAATTCAAAATGTCACATGTTAAAGCAATAAAGTCGTAATTCCAACGTTTAAAATTGGACTCCAATTTGGACTCCAAATTGGAGCAACCTTGGAAAAAAAACGTATAGACATAGAGATGGCTTTCTCTTTCACTCTTATTGGTTTTGCCTTTGATGTTTTGTGAGACAAATAGCTGCCAACGGCTTCGATTTTTGTTTTAGTTCTATGAAACTCCTATTTCTTTGGCTGACACCATCCGGCTTTTGAATTTTTAACAGTCCGACGCCCGAGAGGGTATTACGCATTTCATTTCTCGATATATATTTTACTATGTAGTAGTATCTTCATATCTACTGGCAATCCACGCATATTTTATAGCTAGAATTCAAGAAAAAAAGTTACTTATTGTCTATGACCCCTCTAGTTCATAGATTTATTTCCTGTCACTTAAGCCATTCTGTTTAGAGCCTTTATCATGTACACAACTCCCAGGGCTACGCATGTATGGCTTTATTATAAGCCATACATGCGTAGCCCTGGGAGTTGTTTGTTTGTCAAATTCATTTTATTGACTACACTATTGTAAGCTTAGATATTTTCTATTATCTAGATTCTAGATGAATAGGTACTAGATTATTTAAATTTAAAGAATCAACTTTGTCTAAAAAAATTATCTTGAATTTGAAAGAAAATTACGTTGTTAAATGTATGCTATTTGGAAAAGCATACCTTTGTTACCATTAGGTTTTGGGATAACCAAAATTCACGATACTTACAAACTTATAAGAAATAGGTTCACAAAAATGTTATAGCTAACTTGAGTATTTTATAATTTCAGACTCAATGTTTTCGCATCTCATGCTTTGATTTCTTGGATTTGATTTGCTTGTGCAGCAAGCTTAAAATAGTGAAGAGTACAATTTCCAAAGGATAGTGTAATTTTGAAACGGTTTTTAAGAGAATATTAAGTTTTAATAAATTAATAACTTTTATTGATATAATGATTTCTGCACTTGGTCCCTTGGTTCTGGATTATTAAAGCTTGACTTTATATAATCATATAATATGTATATTGTATTAATTTCATATTTGATCCAAGGATTATTTCAAATTCAACTTATTATAATTTTCATAGTAAGGGCAAAATTAGTGATAAAAACCTATATATTCAGTGGCATAGATCACCAAGTGTATGTTAATTGTGATGCTTTACTAAGCATGTTTATATCTCGAAATAGAGCTCTATTCAAAAAAACGGGTATAAACCCTGCCTCAGCTGTTAATTCTTATTTATTTATTTTATATCTGTTTTTAATAGTGTCTGTCACACTAAGTAACCTTTATTGATGAATAAGTTTTGCTAGATTTCCATTTTATATTGGGTCCTTAATTACGTTTTTTTTTGTTTTTTTGCGCTACACTGTTTTAGATTATACTGGTAGAATCAACTTCTGTTAGTATTTCTTTGTCCTGTTTTTGGTTATTTTAGAAATTATTCAGCCATTTTATTTTGAAATTTGATAGATTTTTGGTACATACAGATTAGGCGTACATATATATACCTAATATGGCATGAGCTACTTTTGTATTGCACCCCTTCCTCCTTCTTTTTGTGGATGATACTACCTCAACTAGAAGGAGCAAGTCTGTTGTTCAGACACAAGTACCTTTTATAGTAAACCTTCTTGTATATATTGTATACACTCCATGATTGTATAAAATACACTGGTGCCTCACAAAGTATCTTAAATACACTAATTGTGATAAGCAACATGTCAATGGAAAACATCACCCATGGATAATGTAAATTGTGCATCACTAGGTTATTTTTGTTATAGCTTGTGCATATCCAGATTGCATAAAGTATGCCATTGTATCTAGTTCACAATTGTATTCAGCAACAAGTCGATATGTCTCGAATATTACTCATGTAAAATGCACCTAATATATTTTAGTCTAATCTTGTTGTGCCTTGCATTCAGCAACACGTCAATTTTTCTTGAATTCTAGCTATAAAATATGCGTGGATTGCCAGTAGATATGAAGATACTACTACATAGTAAAATATATATCTTCGAAATGAAATGCTTCATATAATAATGATCGAACTTCACTTAAGGTAAGTTCGTTTGATCACTTAATATATGTGCTTTTACAAACGGCTTGGTACCCTTGAAACTTAGGGTTCCGTTAATAAATAATTAAATATTAATATTAATTAACTCGTTTAATATTTTATGCAGGTACAATAAGTATTTTTTTTTATTACAACAATAATAGGCTAGATGATGAAAAAAAAATGTAATTGCATAAATGAATAGTAGGTACCTATTCTTAAATATGAGTGACTTCTCAGAAGAAATAGTACCTATATCAAAAGTTTATATCTCTGATATTTGTGCGTTTAAGTTCATACTTATCAATATGAATGTTTTTATAATAATAATAGTAATATCTATGGACGCTTCACACCACGTCAATCTGTATCTGACCCCGTGGTAAGTTCTCGAAGAACTTGTGTTACGGGTATCAGACAACGGAAATATATTTAATACTTTTATACTATACACATATTTAAGATTTTTATTATATTATACACATATTTAATACACATCCATGACCCAGGAATATAGAAAAACTTTTTGTTCCTTCGGCGGGATTCGAACCCGCGACCCCCGGCTTGAGCATCAACACGCTCAACCAACTGAGCCACAGAGGTCGTCAATTTTGTATATAATAATAGGTTGGGGAAAAAGTCTTTTCGCATTATAGTATGTATGAACTTGTCATAAAATATCTTGGGCTATACCAATTGTATCTGGCTGATTTTGGTATCATTAAAAAGTTTTAATTTTACAGAAGACAATTCCAAATTCAAATTAGGTAAATTTGAGATTTTCATTTGTTTTTCTTATTGTTAAAATGAGTGATTCTTATGAAGAATTTCGATACATTTTAAAATTTTATTACAAAAAAGGTAAAAATGCAACACAAGCCGCGAAAAAAATTTGTGATGTTTATGGACCTAATGCAGTATCTGTTAGAGTAGCGCAAATTTGGTTTAAGCGTTTTCAATCCGGAAATTTTGATATCAAAGATGCACGTCGCTCTGGTCGCCCTGTTACGGACAAAACTGTTGCCATTTTTGAAAAAGTGGAGCAAGATCGGCATATTAGTAGTTACGATGTAGCTGAAGAACTGGGGATTGACCACAAAATGGTTTTGGCGCATTTGAAAAAAGCTGGGTACACAAAAAAGCTCGATATTTGGGTGCCTCATGAGCTCACTGAAAGAAACCTAATGAACCGTGTACTCATTTGTGATTCTTTATTACGACGTAATGAAACCGAACCATTTTTGAAGAAGCTGATAACTGGTGATGAAAAGTGGATCACGTACGACAAGAACGTGCGAAAAAGATCGTGGTCAAAGGCCGGTCAGGCTTCACAGACTGTGGCGAAACCCGGGTTAACTCGCAACAAGGTGATGCTGTGTGTGTGGTGGGATTGGAAGGGCATTATTCATTATGAGCTGTTACCGCCAGGCAGGACCATCAATTCTGAACTGTACTGCGAACAACTGATGAGATTAAAGCAAGAAGTTGAGAGAAAGCGGCCGGAATTAATCAACAGAAGGGGTGTGATTTTTCACCATGATAACGCTAGACCTCACACATCTTTAGTCACTCAGAAAAAATTACGGGAGTTTGGCTGGGAGGTGTTAATGCATCCGCCGTATAGTCCTGACCTTGCACCTTCAGATTTCCACCTGTTTCGGTCGCTGCAGAATTCCTTAGGCAGTGTCAGGTTGACATCACAAGAGGACTGCCAAAACCACTTGTCGCAGTTTTTTCATCAGAAGCCCCAAAAATTTTATAGCAATGGGATCATGTACCTACCAACAAGATGGCAAAAAGTTATCGAACAAAATGGCACCTATATACTTTAGTCACTTGTAAATAAACTTTATAAAAAAACCTTTTGAATTTTTATATAAAATGCGAAGAAACTTTTTCCCCAACCTAATATGATGTAAGTAAACTAATGATGTAGGTTTTTTGTTTTATCCTTAAGGGGCAAATAGCCCCTAAAGCTTAAAAATAGCTCAGTTTGAGTCGGAACTACTCCGAAAAATGGGAATAAAAAAATTCAAAAAAATATACATTTCACACTTCAATCCTTCATCTTTAATATCATCGTTAATTTTTTTAATAAGACGAAGATTAATATTAAATAAATTAAAATTAAAAAGCCCTGTTTTCAGATTTCTTTTTCTATCTACTTACTACCTACTACGGCTATAAAGATGGTTCTTTTACGAAAATGTGAAGAATATATTTATCTAACATTTCATCGTTGGATTTTTCGAAATACCGTTTTGTTTTCAAAATATACGTAAATAACTATTATTTTGTGAAAATATTTGTAAGCGGTGCGTGCGCGGGCGCGCGGGACAGTGAGCCGCTGACTTTCGTACGAGGAGGTTGTGTCACTCTCCGCGGTGCCGCTATTTCGCAATCGTTTATTTTACTCTTGAAATAATAGGGAACAACATGCCGTAAAAAATAAATTATGAAAACCTTAGCGAGCACTCTGCCTGCGATAGAATGAAAATGTTCGATCGTTGAATGTACTTTTTAGTTCCTTCAACTTCTTACTTGAAATTTTAATAATATATTAATATAATATTATATAGTATATATTATAGTATAATATTTTATTAATTTTATTAAGAGCTCCGTAGCCTAGTGGGTAGACCGTTTGGTTCGCACTCGAGAGAGTGCAGGTTCGAATCCCAGGTTGTGGCGTGTACCAATGAGACTTTTTCAGATCTCAAGTACATTATACGGACGCTCTAACGGTGAAGGAAAACATCGTGAGGAAACCCGCACATAGTTGGCCCCAGACGTATTGACTAGTTCATTCCTCTGGACTAGGCTGACTATGTTGCGAGAATGTCGTATGTGCTTGGGCAACCATACGACATTTAAAAAACCACTGTCCCAGGCACTACAGTATTTCAAGAGTGGTTACTTCGCTCGGAGAATACTGTATAAATCATCCATTAACGGATGCAAAGGCCTAAGTTTTAATATTTTATTATATAATATGTACTTGTAAATTTCACAGAAAGTGTATAGTTCTATTTCTATGACGACCTCTGTGGCTCAGTTGGTTGAGCGTGTCGTTGCTCAAGCCGGGGGTCGCGGGTTCAAATCCCGCCGACGCAACAAAAAGTTTTCTGTGTTCCTGGGTCATGGATGTGTATTAAATATATGTATAATATAATAAAAATCTTAATTATGTGTATAGTATAAAAGTAGTATAAGATCTAAGTATAAAAGTATTAAATATACTTCCGTTATCTGGTACCCGTAACACAAGTTCTTCGAGAACTTACCACGGGATCAGATTGACGTGGTGTGAAGCGTCCATAGATATATTATATTATTTCTGTTTTAATTGTCTATTTAGTATATCAACGTTTTGAGGTATATAGTACATAATTAATACATATACTATATACCTCAAAGCGTATAGGCATTTTTACCTCATAAGGTAAAAATGCCTAAGCGACATTTATTTATTTATTTAACACACATACAACTACTATTACAGACAAAATCTAATTCGATAGCGTATGAAAGCAAATTCATATTTTATATAATACATATTATGATATTTCCAGTTTAAATAATAATAATTGATAAAAATAATAATTAAAGAAATAATAATTAAAGAAAGACACATATGACGCATAAATTTAGTAAACTTAATAGAACAGTGATTTAAAGTTAAAATTTTTAGAAAAAAAATCATTAAAAATCACAAAATAGTTGGATTTAGATGGTTTTAACATACATCTATATATCAATAAGATACGTGTATCTTATTCTTATAGCAATTTTTGATATTAAAACGAGTCATATAGCTTTCGAATTACAGGCAGTTTATGTCGCTTAGGTAAAAAAGTCCTAATTCGAAAAATAGTTAAAATTATCTAAGCTATCAACGAAAGTTATGTAATAGCAAGTAAAATTGCCTAAATTGTATTTCAAAGGTTTTCAGCAACATGTAAAAATAGATAAGCTATAACTACATTTTCTGTAATAACAGGTAAAAATAACTAATTACAAACACTTTAAAAAAATTATAGTAGTATTCATCTAAATGGCCTAAGAGTTTATAAAATAAAACAAGATAAGTTACATAAATGTTGCTTACATTAAGAATTTTCTACGGCTAAAGTTATCTTAGTAAATTTATTATTCAATGACATTGTAAATTTTTGCTCCTAACTGACAATATTCTCCTTCTTCTTGTTTATATAAATTAATTGCAGTTTCCTTGTCTGACTAAAACAAGCTAAAACATTAACTAATTTTGATCTTGAAATAATAAAAAATATAGAAGTAAAAACTCAAGGCCTAGGATTTCAGCCCATTGCTTTATACTTAACCTGCGGCCCCATTCCTTGAGTTCTCTCTTGGTAGTGCTGTGAGATATTCCACATACCGATTCTGGGCATGACACAATTGGCCCAAAGCCTACCCAGCTCATCCGCGGTTTTGTTGCCGGAGATATTGCCGTTGCCTACAACCCATACCAGACTGATGCTGTTGTCTCGTCCTAGCATGTTTAGCGTTTGAACACAAGCCATAACTAATTTAGATGAAAGAAAGGGCAAAAAGTCCCCATCCTTGTAGCACTATAAGACATAATATATCAAATGAAAGGGCTTAAAAAAAGTGTCATTGTTTTGTATTGTATGACGAAACTCCTCTAAACCATGGGAGAAAAAAGTAAATGAGGGTTAAAGGTTAAAAAAGTTTAAAAAAAACATTCTGTATTATTGCACCGTTTCATAGTGTTGTTACTATGGAACAATTTTTGGAAAGTAATGGTATACACTCAACTTCAGAAAAGTGTTATATTTAGATAAACTGCCTCATATTTTGAGGAAATATATGGAATGATAATAAATTACAAAAAATAAGCTCTTTCCTCAATTTTTTCGCACATAATTACCTTCTGTAAATTGTTTCTTACTTGCAACGCTTTCGAATGGTGCAATAATACAAAATGTATTTTTTTCCTAATTTGCGGGTTCGAATCCTGGCCTGGAAAAGTGGTTTATATAAAATCAAATAATTCAGATAAAACAATTACATTAAAATACATATAATTAAATAGCAAAAATATTTTTAAAATGATTAGGTACAGAAAAAAAGTAAAAAAGATATAGTACATGGTGAATTATTCTTCTGGGCGTTGTAAGAGAAGTCAAAAATAATTAGCAATAGTAATTTAGCCCTACGGAATATTGAGTCCGACTTGATGAAAACTTAAACTGCATCATTTTTGATAACTCAATTTTCCTAGACAGGATTCGAACCCATAGATTATGAAAAAAAATACATCCTGTTATTGTTCTGACAGACTGCGCTGAAAGCATTGACAGTAGCAGAAATAATATCATCTAAATTATCCTAATCTTCTCTATAAGATTAGGATGTTTTATGGACAAGGACAATCTGTAGGCTCTGTAGTGAACAACTCATCACAGCCTCAAACATGGTTGTAAATTGTCCTAAACAAATATATAGGCAAGCCTGTAGGTGGCATGCCCCCGTAGAAGGTCCGTCCACCCGGTTGTCTTTCCTGGATCCGTCCGTGTACCAGACTATGTCATTGGAGTGAACATTGATCCCTATCCTCTACTCTCTCTAGACGATAGGAAAACCTGGTGTTGTTTTGAGAAGCTATGCACCTTGATCATATCGTCTGATGGCATGGCCATGATAGGTGTCTTAAGAAGAGACTATTGCATCTGTCCATGAAGGGTGGACGTCTATTTGACGTCCTGGCCCTGAAAAACGCTACTACCGCCATACATTTGTCATTAAAAATGTACGGTGGTAGCAGCTTTTGATGTAACAAAAGAGATGAACAATATTTGTTATATTCTGATAAATTTTTATAAACATCAACTTGGCAAAATCGCTTTAAAATTTTATCATAGTAACATATTTTGTCGGTAGCGTTAATTCGTTAATCGTTGAAGTTAATTCTTAACCCCAGTTATCGTAATTTTTCCAAGGAATCCACGGAAAACTTTTTATTCTCTTATGGATTCGAACCCGCGCCCTCTGGCTTGAGCACTAAAGCGCTAACCACTGAGCCACAGATATCTTCATCTAAACTGATTCAATTTAAGTCTCTATAACTCCCGAATTTATGAAGTTTTTTGGACCGTTATAGTTTCGTTCAAAGTTTATTACATGGACTACCATCATGAATTTTCCACATTTTTAGAGCCAGCCTTGTTGGCTTTTAGAGGGGGGGACGCCGTATTTTAACAAGAAATGCGCTTAAAAGTGGAATATCGCGCAAACGGATATGTACCTACATCTAAATATAATCTCAGAAACCTCTCAATGTTCTTAAAATGTCTATGTACCTAATTATATCTCCCCTTTTCGTGTAGGTGTAACCAAAAATTATCTTCATTTATTTTAGCACTATGTCGACGTGATAAATAAACTTATCCGTTCAAAGTTTCATATTTCAAGCACCACCGTTTGGATGGATAGACGGACGCGCGGACGGTCGGTCGAACGGAAGGTCATGACGAAACTATAAGGATTCCGAGACATGAACTACGGAACCTTAAAAAAGGAATAATAATGAAACCACACCGTTTTCAGTGACTGTTGCCAATTTAATTGAAAATAGACCAGCTATAGGAGCTATTATATTATGTCCAAGTATGTGTGCAAAGTTTACTCCCATAACCTAGTATATTGATATTTTCTACTACTGACAGGACTAACTAGCGAAACATTAGGCGCATAAATATAGAAATATATTTAGCAATGTTTGCGTTCATTTATGTTCCCACACTCTGTAAATTTAATACTTTTAGTTACATTTTGTCAGTTTTATAAACACTCAGATCATTTAGCTATTAATTCTTGTCTATAAATTCATATGTATTGGAATTTATTGATACTCAAGCGACATTTTTGATTTCGTATTATACCTTAGCGACGTAAGATAATATTTTGGGTACAGGAAAAAATTACATTCTTTTTCGTCATTCTTAAACATTTCAATGAAAAAAAGGGATCCCCTTTTTCGCATAATTTTATTTGTCATAATTTCATTTAGCATACCTCTCTTGGCATAATTATGTTACGCATACTATTACTTTGCCATAATGGTTTCTTAGCATTCTACATCATTAGGCATAAATATAATTTAGACTAATATTTTTTGTCCTAATTTAATGAGGCATAACTCGTAAGGCATAATTTTTCTTGTCATAATAATACTTTGGCGTAATTTCTTTTTGGCATAAACTCGTTAGTCATATTTTTTTGTCATAATAAATTCAAGTAATTCTGTCACAAGGTACAAATATGCATAAAATGGAAGGACATAATGAAGCATGTAAGCCGCTAATATGTTTAAAATAATTAATACAAAAGGTTATTTAATGCAAAAACAATACCTTATCTTTAATTGCATTGGGCTCGTGGTTATGGCTCGGCATGTTCTTAGATAGCAGTTCGTGTCGTTTGTCCGAGTTTAATTTCGTAATCAGTCGAAAATTACAATTATAATTGTTATTTTGTCTTAACTCACACACCCAGTAGAATTTATCATTCATTAGTATGTGAAAAAAAAAGAAGTATGCGTTAATATATTTATGCTTTTTAATATTATGCATAAAATATTATTCTTAATTAATATAATGCGTAAAAAAATGTATGCCTGTTATTAAGTATGCCTAACAATTATTATGCTATTAGTAATTATGCGAAAAGAAATTATGCTAAGAAAGTTATGTTAAATGAATACTATGCGAAACTACTATTAGGTCAAATGAAATTATGCCAAGTAAAATTATGACATATGATTTTATGCGAAAAAATAGGGAACCAAAAAAATATCTAACCGACATACTTAATAACAAAAGTTTTCAAGTAAAAATATCTACATAGCACGAATAGTTATTGTGTCAAATATGTAAAACTATCTTTACACTAATATTGTTTTATTTCACTATGGGTAAAATTCTACAAGTTGCACTTTCGTAAAATAATGGTATGAAATTAAATGCACTGTAGGACAATTCACAAATAATTTGTATGAAGAAAATGTACCTAGTGTCCACGAAAAAAATTTTTTTAAACAAGTAAAAATATTTTTTGCAAACAAAAAAAATTAAAAACATGAAAAATAGACTAAGTTGAATTTTTAAATTCTTCAAAATATCCAAGTGTTTTTTTTTTATAAATCGCTTTTTGTTGTCGCCTAAGAACATAACATTCATGATTTTGTATAAATTTCACTATATCTAAGCGACAAAAGATGATTAGACCCATCGACGCAGAAAAAAATACAAACTCATTGATATTTAAACTCATTTTCGGTATTTTTGTCGCTTAGGCATTTTTACCTTTCAAGCGTCGATATGAAACTTCTTTTTTAGGAAAGCGAAAAAACACCTAGCGGATATTTTAGTGTTTCTGTCAATAGCACTAATTATTGCATTTTGGTGGGCGTAGAGGTGGAAAATGAAATGAAATGTGATGGGTTGGAAGCCGCATTGCCTACCAAATAATTTCTAGATTTCGGGAATAACCTCGACCGGCTTCTACAGAAGAAGAAGAATACATTCTACTTTTTATCTTTGCTCCCAGACCAGAAATAAATTAATATTTTCAAGTTGTTCTTAAATCAATCATAAAGTCGTATAAAAGGGCCGTTCCTCAGTTTATAATTTGAGTCGCGACGCGGCCGCGCGCGGAGATCGCGAGCGCTGCGGGGTGTATGCGGGTGGCGCGGCGGGAAGTGTTAGGCCACGCCCGAATCTGTGACGTCATCTACGGATATTTTCGCCTTAATTGCATTGGGCTCGTGGTTATGGCTCGGCATGTTCTTAGGTAGAAGTTCGTGTTGTTTGTCCGAGTTTAATTTCGTAATCAGTCGTAAATTACAATTATATTTGTTATTTCGTCTTAACTCTCACACCCAGTAGAATTTATTATTCATTAGTACGTGAAAAAAAATGCTACAAAGAAGTATGCGTAAATATTATAAAAGTATGTTTAAATATTAACGCTTTTTAATATTGTGCATACACATATTATTCTTAATTAATATTATGCATAAAAAATGTATGCCTTACAATAAGTAAGCCTAACAATTATTATGCTTTTAGTAATCATGCGAAAAAAATTTAAGCTAAAAAAGTTATGCCAAATGAATATTATGCGAAACTACTATTAGGTCAAATGAAATTATGCCAAGTAAAATTATGACTTATGATTTTATGCGAAAAAATATAGAGAACCCAAAAGGACACCCATATTATTTTTATAAAATTAAGTATCGTATGTCCGTCATATTGGAATTTCAAAACGAATGTCATTTTCGTATCCAGCACTCCCAAAAATCTGGTAAACGACACCCATATCAGTTTTACGAAAAATAAATATCCGCCAGTTTTAAATTTCAGAATAAATCTACATAATATCAACACCCCCCTAAAATTGAGTTTTTTTTTTAAATGGGAATTTTCTTCATCATTCTTCTTTATGTTTTTTTATGTGCGCTCGTTTTGCTGCTTGTATGTTTTTTTACTTACCTACATCAGGGAAAATATATGTGCCTATTCTTAAGGCTGGGTAGACCAAGCAAAATAGGCATTTAACGCTTCCAAGAGTTGCCCGCAATTGCCGCAAAGCGAGCCGCGCGCCTACGTCGCCGGCGTGAACTTACATGAACCCAAAGTGTTACAGTGTAGTCGTGTCGGCAGTAGGTCATCTTATTTTATTATTTGTATTGAAAAAGATAATAAAATCCATAGGTAACTGTTTTAATGCAACACATAGCACACATAATTTGAATAGATATTATAGGTAGGTACCTAAGTCAAAAAGCTTAAATTTTATTCAATTACTAGCTGATGCCCGCGGCTCCGCCCGTGTATGTACAGTAACCCATGGGAATCGTATATGTCCCGCGATAAAAAGTAGCCTATGCCCTTCCCTATGGTCTACTCTATGTCTGTGCCAAATTTCATGATGATCGGTTTAGTAGTTTTTTCGTGAAACAGTAAATAAAGTATCCCACGGGAACCGCACATTTCCCCGCGATAAAAAGTAGCCTTTGTCTTTCCCCGTAGTCTACTTTTCAACTGTGCCAAATTTTATAATAATCGGTTTAGTGGTTTTTACGTGAAACTGTAAATAAAGTATCCCATGGGAACCGTACATTTCCCCGCGATAAAAAGGTAGCTTATGTCTTTTCTCAGGCTCTAGAATATCTGTGTACCAAATTTCATTTAGATCGGTTCAGTAGTTTTGGCGTGAGAGACGGACAAACACACACTTTCCCATTTATAATATTAGTATGGACTAGCTGTTGCCCGCGACTTCGTCCGCGTCAACTGATGGCGCAATAATGCATTGATTTGGACCAAATTTGATTACCATAAAAAAGGTTATAGTGAGTCATTCTTAAAAGATTTTTTTACATCATTTAAAGAGGAAAAATTATTTTATACATATTTTTTGGGTAACTTGAGCCGTTTACGTAGCGCACGCAACACGCTGTGTTCGATGTGTGCATGGAGACGAGTACCTATCGTTAGCTCGTGTGGTCACTAAAGTACGTGTCGTTTCGTGAGATAAAAATACTGTATCAGGTAGGTGCTGACGATTTGATGGTAACTACTTAGGCAGACACTTGCAAAAAATGTATTCCTACTGCCGAGTCCGCACGTTTGCCACTTGCCGCAAAATCCAAACCTCCACAAACGTTTGACTTTTTGAAAATCCGGATTTCCGAATTTTTCTCCCAAAAATCCGGATTATCCGGATAATTCAGATTTTTTCATTTTTTTTAAATTTGTTGCATATTTTATAAAACTTTAATGTTAATTTTACTACTATGTTGTAGCAAAACTTACACTCATTAGTAAAAAAAAAAGAGTTACTTCTTTATAATTTAATTTAAATAAATTCTTATTTTAAGTTGTAAGTATTAGAATTACAATCTGAATAAATAAAAACATAATGAGATTATATCAAAATTATATACTTAATTATATTTATTTTTTCATTTTTAGAAATATTTTTGATTACGTTTCAAATCCTACAATGTTCAGTTTTATAGTTAGTATATTATTTTAAATAAGGTATGTATATATTGTTATTTACTAAATGTTCCAGCAGAAAGAATTATAAAAAAGTGGAATAGCCTGTGATCTTTTTAACGCTTTTTTTACATATCTACGCCACAGTTCACCACTACCGTTTTCGTAAAGTTTCATTTCTATGTGAAAGTACTAACGTAGGAAAATTAATACAGTTTAATAAAACGTAGGAAACTGAAAATCCTTTAAATCGAGATCCGGGGAGTAAAGACAAATCATTTGAAGCATGGGGCTGAACAAATAATTTTGTATGGACGAAATTGGACCACTTTTGAGTTAATGAAATTAAAAACCACCCACCTGTTTGGGTAATAATTAAACACGTAAATGGTGCTTTTAATTCCCTCGGTAACTAACAGAAGTATAATAAGCAATTCTAAGCACAATTTAAAATATATAACTGTTGTAAGATCTTTATTTTAACATTTTACTTACAAATAAACAGTAACATCTTACTCTTCATTGCACTTTGAAGTTTCCGCTATAAGATGAAAACAACATTACTTAAAAAAAATAACAGTGGTTTACACAAATCGTTGGTGCTATTTTTGACACCTATATCTTATCTTTAAAATATTATCTAAAAATAATTATTTCTACGCAAAAACAGGAGCGTTGATTTTCATTTAGTTTTGCTACTGACTCGTTAGTTTAGGTTAGTTTAGTTCAATCAAATTAATTTTAATAATAAAAAAAAATATTACCTTCATTCATTCGGCAAAACTCTCTCTAATCTTAAACCAACCAGTCAGGTATTATCGACTCCAAAACTTCTTCCTGATATCATAGAGATAAGATTTAGGTATTTGGACTTAGATATTCATTATTTAGAAGATAATTAAATATAGTTAAACCACTACATTTCTTTTTAAGCTGTCATATTAATTTGGCATTCTATGATTGCAGAAATTAAAATTGCAATAATATGTTTCGACTTTCGTTAGTAAGAATTCAATAAATATAAAAATACAAAGCTTTAATTGGGTTTGGATTTGCTTATTATACTTCTTACTACTTGTTCAAGTGAAACTGAAACCATATTCAGTGTTTTTATAAATTGGATCACCTATTACTGAACTGTACTACTACTGAAAAAATATAAAATGGTAAGTATCTTAGAAACAGTCCATACATATACATATATAGCGGCTATAATATTTTAGCAGATCTTCATCCCTCGCATCACCATTTAATGGATTGACTATGTTCTACCAAATAACTTGAATAAATGGAAAAATGTGTTAACAATTTCAACAGGACAACAAATAATATCAAATTATCCAAAGGCATGTATTTAAACTCACGACAAAACATATTGATTTCTTATGTTTACGCGAATATTGTTCATTGTTTTAAACACTTACGGATTTTGTCGCACAACACGAAACACTTACGGAAAACAATCACGACAAAACAATTAAATTTTGGATGTGAAAATACCGAATATTGAATACTAAATTACCATGTTGGCTAAAGAATGTAAGGAATAAAAAATTACAAATCTGGTGACTAAATAATACCACTGAATATTCCAAACTGGCAGACAGATATTATATTAGCGAACAAATAACCATCTTGGCGACAATTTGTGAGTACACATTTAATTTAAGAATAGGTACATATATTTTCCGTAATGTAGGTAACTCAAAAAACATACAAGCAGCAAAACCAGCGCACATAAAAAAAACAAAGGAGCGTACAAAATTCCCAATTTTTAATTTTCCTCGACTTTAGGGGGGGTGTAGATATTGTGTAGATTCATTTTGAAATTTAAAAATAACGGTAATTCATTTTTTGCAAAATTAACATAGGTGTCGTTACCAGGTTTTTGGGGGTGCTGGATACGAAAATGACATTCATTTTGAAATTCCAATATGGCGGACATACTTAATTTTATAAAAATAATATGGTTGTCCCTTTGTTGGTTTCTAGGGGTGCTGATTACAAAAAAGTCATCCATTTTAAATTTCCTTAGTAACCCCGCAACCTCAAATTTTCTTCATGATGAAAGAAAAAGAAATTTGAAAATCCTGAATTTTCCAAAATTTCCATAGCTTTATACATCGCTCATAATATCTCCAAAGTAGAGAATTGCCATATTTTTTTTCTATAATCACTTCTATCTCAGAAACAGTGCATCTTACTTGAAAAATAATGAAAATTACCTCACCCTTAAAAACCCCGCAACCATATATTTTCTTCATGATGGGGAAAAAGAAATTCGAAAATCCTGAATATTCCAACATTTCTATAGCTTTATGCATCCCCGTTATCTCAATGTAGAGCATTTATATTTTTTTATAAAATTGATTCTATCTCGGAAACGGTGCATCCTAATGAAAAATAATGAAAATTTCCTCCCCCTTAGAAACCCCGCAACATCATATTTACTTCATGATGGAAGAAAAAAATCTGAAAATCCTAAATTTTCCAAATTTTCTATAGCGTTTTACACCGTTCATGTCTCAAAGTAGAGCATTATCGTATTTTTTTTCTATAATGGCTTCTATCTCAGAAACGGTGCATCCTACTTGAAAAATAATGAAAATTACCTCCCCCTTAATAACTCCGTAACCATATATTTTCTTCAAGATGAGAGAAAAAGAAATTCGAAAATCCTGAATTTTCCAACATTTCTATAGCTTTATACATCCCTCGTATCTCAATGTAGAGCATTTATTTTTTTTTTATTTATAAAATTGATTCTATCTCGGAAACGGTGCATCCTATTGAAAAAATAATGAAAATTTCCTCCCCTTAAGAACCTCGCAACACCATATTTTCTTCACGATGGAAGAAAAATAAATTTGAAAATCATGAATTTTCCAAAATTTCTATAGCTTTATGTGTATAAATGTTCGTGTCAAAGTAGAACATTGCCATATTTTTTTTCTATAATCGCTTCTATTTTAGAAGCGGAAAAATAATACTATTACTGGAAAAATAATAAAAATTTCCTCCCCCTTAACCCGGAAATCGCATATTTTTTTTCATGAATGCCAAAAAAAGAAATTTGAAAATCCTGAATTTCGAAAAGTTTCTATACCTTACATAGCTGGCACCTCTACAAACTACATGTTAATTTTACGAAGATTGGATAGTCTCCATTTTGGAAAATCCAATTTCATTGGAAGACAATTTTATAATCAGCATATGAAACATGAAAAAAGACATCCATTTTTAATAAAAAAAAAATATACGCCATTTTGGAATTTCAAAACGGATTTTATTTTCATATTATTCTGCACCCCCAAAAACCTTGAAAACGATACCCATACCAAAGAAAAAAAACCTCCAATAGTATCCAAAACTGGGATTTTCCGTAGCTTGCAAATTGAATTTTTAGCAGCTATTAATTTATCAATCAAATCTTCATTAGCTACTTACATGGTATAATGGTCACCAACTCATCGTTACTAATTGTATTAAATTTCGCTACTTTTTATCGGGCGATTTTTGTATTTTTTGTCACTTGAGTGATTTCACCAGTTTGGTAATTTAGTCGCCAACATATTAATTCGCTGCCAAATTCAGCAATACAGTATGCTCACGTGCAGTCACCAACTTATTTTTTGTTCACTCGATTAATTATATCCCTTATTCAAATATAAGTCTAGAGTACATACTAATTACAATAATTAAAATATGTAATATTCATAGTAGTAACCAAGATTCGAAAAACTCGAAAATCCGGATTTTTAAATGAAAATCCGGATTTTTAGAATTTTTCGAATTTCGAAGTATCCGGATTGCAACCCCTACTTGCGAGTGACTTGGTGTGTTCTGCAAAGGCAAGCATGACGGATGTTGAGCACGTATCCTTATATTTTATTGTAAATAGAACAGCCTCCGTGGTCTAGTGGTTAGAGCTTGGCTCTCGACTCGGAGGTCGTAGGTTCTAATTTCGATTCCCGCACTGGAACAACAAAAAATGTTGTTTCCAAGTTTGGTTAGGACAATGCAGGCTGATCACCTGATTGTCTGACAAGAAAGATGATCCATGCGTCGGATGGGCAGGTAAAAAGTCGGACCTGCGCCTCATCTCTCGTCAGTCGTGTCGGTTATCCGTCCCACTGGATTACGAGAGTAAAAAAAAAAGAGTGCCTTTGTGTACTGCGCACACACTTGGGCACTATAAAAAATACTACTGTGTAACTGGCTAGGCTACAATAAAACCAGCCACCGTCACCGAAATCGGCGTGGGGAGTTATTTATTATTATTATTGTAAAAACAGAAATCGAAATAAAAAGAAACGAAAAGTACGGCAAAGAAGATGGTAGATGTTACAAATTCATAAAAACTGTTTACTGGCTTATTCAATAATGTACTAAGGCTACTCCACGCATCAGCTACTTTTTTCTCATAATACCTCTAGGTACTATTATTTATTCTGTGATAATACACAATAATAATATATCTATGGACGCTTCACACCAAGTCTATCTGGTCCCGTGGTAAGTTCTCGAAGAACTTGTGTTACGGGTACCAGACAACAGAAATATATTTAATAATTTTTATATTATACACATATTTAAGATTTTTATTGTATTATACACATATTTAATACACATTCATGACCCAGGAACACAGATTTTTTTTTGTTCCCTCAGCGGGATTCGAACCCGCGACCCCCGGCTTTAGCACCAACACGCTCTACCACTGAGCCACAGAGGTCGTCTCATCTAGCAAAAGCAACGACGTGGTGACGATAATGTTATTGTGTATTATATGTACCTATAACTAGCCGACGCCCGCAACTTCGTTTGCGCCTAACTGACGAAAGCGGAACCCTATTTTTTAAACGGAACCCTAAAATAAAAGTAGCCTATATTAGACCTTATGACATCAGCTATCTGCCAGTGAAAGTCCCGCGAAAATCGGTCCAGCCGTTTCAGAGATTAGCCGGAACAAACAGACAGACAGACCGACAGACAGACAGACAGACGGACAGACATTTTTAAAAATTTGTATTTTATTGTAAGTACTGAATATACTTTCAGATGCATTATGTGAAAAGCTGTTAATTTGATGTTACAAACAGACACTTCATTTTTATTTATCTGTATATAGATTTAGTTCAAAAATAAAAAGCATAAAAAAATACAAAACAAACTTTGCTATAGATTTTTATTGTATATTATATTATGTCCATGACCCGGGAACACAGGAAACTTTTTGTTCCTTCGGCGGGATTCAAACCGGCGACCCCCAGCTTGAGCACTAACACGCTCAACCACTGAGCCACAGAGGTCGTCTCATCTGGCAAAAGCAACGACGTGGCGACGATAATGTTATTGTGTATGGTTATATGTATAACTAGCTGATGCCCGCAACTTCGTTTGCGCAGATCTAACGAAAGCGGAACCCTATTTTTTTAAACGGAACCCTAAAATAAAAGTAGCCTATGTTAGACCTTATAATATCAGCTATCTGCTAGTGAAAGTCCCGTGAAAATCGGTCCAGCCGTTTCAGAGATTAGCCGGAACAAACAGACAGACAGACAGACAGACGGACAGACAAAAATTTTAAAAATTGGTATTTTATTATAAGTACCGAGTATACTTTTAGATTCCTTATATGAAAAGCTGTTAATTTGAAGTCACAAACAGACACTTCAATTTTATTTATCTGTATAGAATGTATAGAATTAGTTCAAAAATAAAAAGAAACATAAAAAAATACAAAACAAACTGACTTTCCTTTAGATTTTTATTGTATTATACATATCCATGATCCGGGAACACAGGAAACTTTTTGTTCCTTCGGCGGGATTCAAACCCGCGACCCCCGGCTTGAGCACCAACACGCTCAATCACTGAGCCACAGAGGTCGTATCATCTGACAAAAGCAATGACGCGGCGACGATAAAATATAACATGTTATTGTGTATGATATGTATAATTTAGTTCAAAAATAAAAAAAAACAAAACTGACTTTCCTACACTGCGTTAGAAACGAAAGAATTGTTCGATAAATACGCGGGTAAGGCGTGCGCTAGCAAAACTGACATAGGTCTGTCCTCGTCAACGCCTAGCGGGCGACTGTGGGGCGACTCTAGCGGCTTACGCACGCTGCATTTCAATATAAATTTATTGTTAAAATAATTAAACCAACATGCAAAATGTAACCAGAAATTATTCTTTTTTAAGTTATTAGCTTTTCCTAGATATGATTTTTGAAAGTAAAACTATCATGAACTTCATGAACAAAAAGAAAAATATTCAAATTTAGCCTCCTCTTCGGAATTATTTTTGATCGAGTGAAGTTTTCAATATTATGTTTCGAACCACAAATTGTAAAAGAACATTAAGTAAACAACAATGTGTATTTTTTTTTGGCTTTTTAAAGTTACTATTTGTTTGTTTATTATCGATTCAAAGTCATGTAAAATTGGGTCTACGCGTCCTTAAATTAAATGTGTACCTACTCACAAATTGTCGTCAAGATGGTTCACGGGCGTAGCCAGGTTTTAGTTTCGGGGGGGGGGGGGGGGGGGGGGGGGGTTTCAAGAAAATAAAACGACTACGGGGGGGGGTTAGTATCAAAGTTCTGATTTAGGCTGTTGATTATTTTTCTACAATAACTTCAAAAATCAAATACGCCTCTGTAAATTAGTCAGATCTCTGTATTATATATACCAGCCGGCCCATTTCGGGGGGGGGTTTGAACCCCCTAAACCACCCCCCTGGCTACGCCCATGAGATGGTTATTTTCGTACAAGGTGTGAATAACTTAACAAATCAAAAATGCACATTTTTCAAGGCAGCCATTTTTAAGTTTAAGCTTTATCTGTAAATTCGGATTTTATTTTAATGGATACTTTTTTATCTGAATGTATTTCATTTTCTTTGAGTTTTCAGATAACATAAGATTATTTAATGAATTTACTGTATTTATAATAAAAAAATGACATATCAAGTTGTTCACCAATGAGTTATCAAGTTATTCACCTAAGTACCTTTATGGGAAGTACGTGTGTAAAAAAATTAAAAGTAATAAGTATAGTCTCTATCTACCTCTTATGGGACTAAAATCGTGATATTAGATATATATGTAGGTATGTGTATAGGTATGTATAACTACTAAAAAACAAACAATTGCAAAATAATTATTTTTATTTCCACTTTATTTCCGTTGATGATGGGATCCATGAGGAATCGAGGGAACTCATCAAAATTTATATGGACACATATAGTGATTTAGACTTTTCCTGAAGTAACATAAGCATATGCTACCAAAAAATAAGATTTTGCACCGAAGTATCACCAAGTACCCTGGATCGAAAAGCACTGAACAGAACTCCTCAGACTTTAAAGATACGCATTTGGAAATTTAGGCATTGTTCAAAGAACTACAAGCATAATATGCCACTAACTTACAGTAATCATAATCATCATCTTATTTTCAATACCTAATGGAATCTTATGGCGTATTCAAGAATTATACATTCGATCGTTTATTTTAAACGTTCTTAAGATACATATATTTATAATAATTTAACAAAATATATCACTAAAAAGGGTGAAATTATCATTTTTAAATAAAAAACTAAACCGAATTCCAAAGTAAAAATACACAAAAAAGTATGAAATAAAACTTTTTTTTTTAATTCGGCTTAAATTTTAACTATTTCTCTACTCAATCTTCTTAATTTTGAAGTCGGTACCAGCAAATTTGAACGTGAGTGCTATAAAATATTGTTTGGGCTGGTATCGAACTCAATTCTATAGAATTGAGAAAATTGTCTAGTTTCATGGGGACAATGTCAAATCCGTTATTAATCTTGCAACATCTTATCAGTTGCATCCAATCGTTAAGATAGTTTATTTTAAGGCGGGTAATTTCGACACGAAACAAGATTTCAGGGGGTGAGGTGTGGGGCGCCGGCAATGCGAATCTGAGACGCGCGGGGGAACTGTCCGCTCGCCCGCTCTCGCCGCGATCACTGTCTTGCGACATTATCGCTACGCCACAGTACAAAATATATTTAAGTAGTTCATTTTTGATTTGTTTTCATTACCTATAACATGTGAAATAATATTATTGTAATAAGAAACAAAAGCAGATGACCGAGTATTATTTATAATTATAAACTAGCGTAATTGAGTAGTATAATATAATGTGTTTCTTCTCGAGATTAAGATATTATTTTATTATATACTCGAGATTAATAAAATTAAATATATTATGTGCATAACAGCAGATAATATATTTAATTTTAAAAACTAAAAAAATTTGAATCAAATTTTTTTTCTGCCATTTTTTTCTTATCTTGTAAATTGTTATTTATCTAACCCGTCTGCCTACAATATGACGTAAAATACAACCTCAAAAGTTTGCTCCTTCTACCGACAATCAGCTGTTGAAAGTATTATGAGGAGAATAAAATGAGGATCTTTTGATATATTATGTAATACATAAAATTATTTATTCAGGTTTATGCAACGCAACAAGAAGAACGCAAAACATAAAATATTTGTAATTATTAATATTTGCTTGTAGCTCGGAGGGGTGCGGATTGCACTCCCCAAAAGGGATATTTTTTCGATGAAATTAAACCTTTTATATGCTACTAAAATATCTAAACCTCGAGACGAAATACACTGTATAGTGTGTAAAGTCTCGAGATTAGGATTTTACAAGCAGATACTAAGTGAAAATTTATCGGCAAAACACTTCCTTTTAGGGGTCGCACGTCTTTTTATCGGTTAATTCGAAAGAGTACTTACTTATAAATACCCGAGTAAAACACCCATGAAGGTTACTTGCATAGTTTTAAAATTATCTCAAAGTGAAAATTGTATCCCGCATTGATAAAAAAGTGAAAAAACGTTTTAATTAAAAATTTTTAAGGAATAGCCATAAATATACATTATTTAAAGAACATACAGAAAGCTACATTTTGAACCCTTTTCAAGTCGGCTAAGACTTATGGGGCCATAAAAACAAAGGAAATCGAATTTTATTTTTTATTTTTTTCTGACTAATTTTCGCAAAAGTCGCACCTACAATTTACATTAAAAGAAAGCTAGTGATCACCACTGATAAAATAATCAAATTCTAAAGAGGTGGAGAATCGTAGGAAAATGGTTTTGATAAAATGCGGGATGCGCGGGATTCATATTTAGAAAATTATATACTTTTTAGATACAGAAACTTCTTTTGGACTGTTCAGAACTTAAATAAGAACAATAAAAATGGATAATATAGATAAAAGGTCACATTTAAACCCTTTTTAGCGTGTAAAATAAAAACTGGTTATATAATTTTAGTTATTCTTTTTTTCTGAGCAAGTTCCGCTGAAGTAGCAGCTTCAACTAACATTAATATAACGCTCATACTCCCCACTACTATGTTAAGTTCGTTAAATTGGAGCAAGTGAGGTCACAAGTTGCCGTAATATAGTAACTCCTTAATGTTACACCGTTAAAAGGTGTAAAACGTTGAAATTAATTTTCCACATAAACATTTTCTAAAAAAAAAAACTTATTTTGCATGTGATTCTGTCCTATATTGGATGTGAAGTGCCTTACAAAACGTTACAGGCTATTCATATTGAGAAATAAATATTACATCAAGTCTCCTTGCTTGCTCCTTGGCACAAAACAATAATATAAAGTTGGTTATGATTTCTATCACCTTGTAATGACATTGGAAAATATATATGGTTCTATAAAGAAGTCTTACTCGCATGTTATTTTAGTATAGATATTATAAAATGAACAATTCATGCATATAACGATGTTTTGATCACCACTAACTCTTAACCTGAACATTTTCGTGCTTTTAATATTTGCGTGTATGATGGAAACACAGGACAGTCTCTTTTTTAAATCATATTCTTTATTTACCTTTTCATTTTCACTTGTGGGTACTGAAGAAATAATAGGCGACACTGGAGCAGGAGGGTACAATAGGCCCTATTTCGCCAACTGCTTTACTGCTTACCACAAAATATTATACAATTATAATGACAGTGATTAAAAAAAATACTACCGAAAAAACTGAAGAAAAAGAAACAAAGTGAGTATGAACGTAAGTGGGCAAATTCCTTGCGATTCATTCATTCTCGTCTTCAAAAATATTTATATCCCGATTCCCGAGAAAGAATTATGTTCTGTACCTGCGTCAGATTTTCTTCTGCAAATTCAGCTTCGTCTTCAGTTTCGCTTTCATTTTCGCCTGTGATTATGTCGGGAGTATCAAGGAGAAGCATATCCCTGAACTGTTGTCGAATATGTATGCGTTTAATATAATTTTGTCGGTGATTTAGGCGAATTTCAGCCAAAACAGGATCAGATGACTGCAAAGCTCGGGTAAACAAATCTCTAATTCTCTTTCGCCTGGTCATCTTTCTAGTATGGTGCTCTCCGCTCTCGGTCACTGCGCCAAAACTTATTCCGCAGTTTGTTCCGAGAGCATGCTGACAGGTAAAGCTGAATTTTCAATAATGTCTTTCTCACGAATCAGTATCTTATGTATGGTGACTCTTATGTGTTGCAATCCATAAGTACTTACATATTTTTCTGCAATTTGTGTGCAGTAACTGCCAAACTTAGTACGTATATATTGATATATACTTATTGATGTAAGTCACAACTGAGAGCAACTAACAAATTGTGCATCCCATCTAGCAACCATTCTTCTAATCCTAAAATTTGGGAAACCTTGTGACGGTTCTTATCACTGAGAAGGATCCGTGCAGTATTACGGTCATTGGTCGTTCCCGCATTGACCTTGACGACATCGACTAATAATCCTAGTTGTTGCCTAATTTTTCTTTGGATCTCGGTTTTTTTTAGCTTGGACGAGTTCTCCTTCTGCAGAGTTTTTCCGAACTCTCCAAGTTTGAACGTCTTTCTTGTAGAAAAGATGCAGAAAAAACTCTAAAACTCTGATTCAGCAGTGGAGAGGTGTTGTGATCCCATATTTAAGGGTGCCTTGATCGCATTTCCTGGATGCAACTAGTTCAAGGTTGTTAAAGTGTGAAGCTGTCACATCACAAATTGGGCATCTTAATTGTGAGTTTGTGTTTGTGATAACATTGAAAACTTTGCCATCTATCAAGCATAATGTTAGACGGGAGGTTGTCGTAATAAAAAAATAACGGCCTAGGTTTTTTTTACCTCTATGTTACTTTTTCAGATAGTTTCCTTGTTGTATTGTATGTGCAATTGCATGTATAGAGTGACTGACTACTAATCCTGTCGAACTCCCAGGAAAAATAATTATACGTAACAACTTCTTAAGGCTGCGCTAGTCGGTTTTTTCTCCATACAAACGCTGTTGGTGATTTACTCCAAAGTCAAACATTGTAGACCTAAGTTCTAGTGTAATATCGATTTTTATGACACTTATATAGGTCGGTATTTACTTATATTTCTGAAATTCAAATTAGTGTAGAAGATAATAGCCTCCAAACATCGCCTTTTTAGCGCAACTTTGAACGTAAATAAAAATTAAATGAAGAATGATAATAAAAAAGCAAGCAAATACCGACACGGTTCAATTATTCAGCAATTGAGATAATTTTACTTCAGACAAAAATATTATATAGTTTTTTCATAAAATACCAACAGCTGAGTGTCGATTTGCGTAATTTGAAGACGCCTTTTCTAAAATACTTTACACAGCTGCATAAATGTGTGCAGTATAGCTTCTCTTATAAGTATAGATTACTATTTTATGGGTATATACTTTTTTTCCCCAATATTAGGTGAAATAACAAGCATTTTCCCCGCGCGCAGCACTGAGTTCGAGCCGTTGACTAGCGCACTCTTAATAACTTATTAATAACTAACAAATTGGTCATCCTATCTTGCAACCATTCCTCTAAATCCTATATTATAATATTGGATGTGAAGTGCCCTACAAAACGTTACAGGCTTGGGTTATTCATCCATATTACAATTTTCTGATCATCGCCAACTCTTAACCTGAACATTTTCGTGCTTTCAATATATTCGTTTATGATGGAAACACAAGACAGCCTCTTTCTTAAAATCGTAAAATTATTTATTTGCTCTTCCATTTATACTTGTGGGTGCAGAAGAAATAATAGGTGAGAGGAGGAGCAGCTGTCAAAATAGTCTTCTACCTATTTCGCTAACTGCTTGTGATAGTCATTGGTTATGTAAATCATTTTGAAACTTTTTCTTAACATTTTCATAAATATGTCATACTAGATGTTTCCCGCAACTTTGTTTGCAGAAAAATATATTATATAATATATTTTTGCATAAAAAGTAGCCACTAGCCTTTGTATACATACGGGCTACAGTCTACCTGTGTGCCAAATTTAGTTCAATTCCGTTCAGCCGCTTAAGCCAAACATGCAAATAAATAAACATACAAACAAACAAACTTACAAACTTTCGCAATTATGATATTAGTAAGATTGTTTATGCAATATAAACAATCTTAGTAATTAATCAATAGTAATTAACTTAGTAATCAATCTTAGTTAACAATAATAGTATTTCACTCATACACAGCGGCTACATATAGACTAGTGCTTTTACCTCTAAAAATGGTTAAAAGTAAAATAAATTTATAGTAGGATACAACCCATTGTAAAAGGAAGAGAATATAACAAACATAAAATGAAAAATAATTTACGGGCGATTTGAGGTCGGGAAGTGAAGGGGGTGAGTTTTTAAGGGTAGAAAACGGATTATCTTGATTTCCGGCAAAACTACAAGTCATATGGAAAAAGGTAAATAGCAAAGTTGTAGGTAATAATAAGTTATACTTTTGTGTTTACACTCTTTTCACATAACCTCAAAATTTATGTGAAATATTCAAATAACCAAGTTTTTGGCTTTTTATTTTATTCTTGTACAAAACAAAATGTTTTTTCACGACTTTTGGTGAAAAGGCAAGTATAGAATATGATGAAAAACAGAGACTGTCCTGTGTTTCCATCATACACGCAAATATTAAAAGCGCGAAAATGTCTGAACATGTTTTGATCACCACTAACTCTTAACCTGATTTAAGAGTTAGTGGTGATCAAAACATTGTTATATGAATGAATAGCCTGTAACGTTTTGTAAGGCAATACAGGAAAGAATCGCATGCAAAAAAAAAGTATTATTTTCAGAAAATGCTTTTGTGGAAAATCAATTTCAACGTTTTACACCTTTAAACGGTGTCATCAATCAATCAACCAAATCATTTATTTGCTAGGAATATGGTACAATAAGGCAATTTACATTTCCACATATTCTACTACATGCATAGTGTGCAAATAGGTAAATGTTATTTATTTTAATTAGTCATGAATTTTAAGTGATTAGCTAATAATATAGAATTGTCAAGAAAAAAAAAGTAACAAATGTCAATACATAACGATTACAATTCAATAATTAATACATTACAGACAATGGATACAAACATTTGTTTAACAATCAGAAACAAAATAGAATCAATGCATTTAAGTCAGGAAAATAATATTATAGTCTATATAATGTCAAATTTCAAAACAGAATAATTACAATGTCACATTGCATTTAATATACAATAGTTAGGTACAAGTGATATGATTATTATCAATGGAAAAATTACATTATGTTTATAATTCAATATTTTTGTCGTCGAAGAATTTATTAATTCAATAATACATTTTGATGAGGAGCCAGGTGTTTAGTTCACTTATATATCTTTGTGTTGTTAGTCCTTTAAAATAGTAAGGTAGTTTGTTAAAGATGCGAACGGCCATACAGTACGCATTTCTGCTAAAGATGTTAATTCTTTGGTAAGGAATAACTAGCTTATGTTCATCTCTTTTAATAGCTAAGCTACACTTTTAAGTAAAGAAGCGATCTATATTTTTATATACAAAAACACACATTTCAAAAATATACTGACAAGGCAATGGTAGTATTTTAAGATATTACGGCAACTTGTGAGCTCACTTGCTCCAATTTAAAGAACTTAGCATAGTAGCGGCGTGTATTGGATTTATATCAATGTTAGTTGAAGCTGCTACTTTAGCGGAACGCTCGGAAAAAAATAATAACTAAAATTGTATAACCAGTTTTTATTGTACACGCTAAAATGGGTTGAAATGTGACATTTTATCTTTTTTTTATTGTTCTTATTCAAGTTCTGAACAGTCCAAAAGAAGTTTCTGTATCGAAAAAGTATATAATTTTCTAAAGATTAATCCCGCGAATCCCGCATCTTTTCAAAACCATTTTTCTACGATTCTCCACCTCTTTAGAATTTGATTATTTTATCAGTGGTAGTGGTAATCACTAGCTTCCTTTTAATGTAAATTCTAGGTGCGACTTTTGCGAAAATTAGTCAGAAAAAAATAAAAACTAAAATTCGATTTTCTTTGTTTTTATGGCCCCCATAAGTCATAGCCGACTTGAAAAGGGTTCAAAATGTAGCTTTCTGTATGTTATTTAAATAATGTATAACATATTTTTGGCTATTCCTTAAGAATTTTTAATTAAAACGTTTTTTCACTTTTTTATCAATGCGGGATACGAATTTTTACTTTGAGATAATTATAACTATGCAAGCGAGCTTCATGGGTGTTTTACTCGGGTATTTATAACTAAGCACTCTTTCGAATTAACCGATAAAAAGACGATGTCCGATTTTTGATCGAGATTGAACACTGTGGGTAGCGAGTCGCTACCGTCATCCCGCTGATTTACAAGCAATCGAAATTCGAAGTTTTGGTTGCTTCCTAACGTTGAATAAAATCTTATAAATAATTTTATTTATTTAGTTTTTGTTCTGTTATTAATTTTGGTAAAACATTTCTGTAATGTAAAATGCAGTATAGTCTTAAACATTCTAAAGGCATCGAAAGCGTCTTCTGAAAGAAGAATGTTGTTTGATGGTTGTATTGTTGACATACCAACAGATATTGGCGGACATCCGGATGGATGGACAGATAGACTTTGGTTTCTATAAGTTTAACACAGAAAACTCTTAAGTTTCACACAGCTAAACAAGCAACACATTGATAAAATTGAAATGTTAAATAAAGTAATATTATTTTGTTTTTAAATTTATTTTTTGTCGTCGTCCTGTGGAAGAAACTTGTCGAATTGCTATCGCATCGTCACGACACAGAACGTAACAGTGTGGATATTTCTATTACGCGGCCTCCCGGTTTTAGAACAATCTTTCACTTCCTCTTGGAGTGCTAAAAACAAAGAAAAAATCGTTTGTTTAGTCGTCATTACAGTAGTCACCTCAGGTGTAGATGTAGTTGTAGGTGTAGTAACCTATTCTTAGAACTACTAGAGTACCTACAACTACACCTAATACCTAGTAGTTGAAGGAAGTCGGTGTAGGTAGTAGTTAGTGGTAGTAGGTGTAGATATAGTTGTAGATGTAGGTGTAGTTGTTTGTATTTATTAATTTTGACCCGCTAATAGTTCAGACAGAACAAGTCTGTCGGTATCAGACTGTTCTAATATAAGTATAAGTAAATTCCTTCCGATCGACAGCACCAAATTATATAAATATATTATTTTATTATCTGACCAAATTTTGTGTAGAAAAAGGTACAAGTATAGGTTAGGTTGTAGTAGTAGGTAGTGGGTGTATGTTGGTGTAGATAGTACGTGTAGTTTTAAGTGTTGATATATGTAGTATGTGCAGATTTAGGAAGTAGGTGTAGGTGTAGATGTAGTCGTAGGTGCAGTTATCTACCCCTAGTATTACTAGAGTACCTACAACTTCTCTTACTACCTAGTAGGGGTAGGTTATAGGTGTAGGTGCAGTTGTAGGAAGTAGGTGTACATGTTGTTGTAGGCGTAGTTGTAAATGTAGTTGTTGGTAGTTATTTATTTATCCCACTTCATAGTTAAGACAGAACAACGTCTGTCGGGATCAGAAAGTTCTAATATAAGTAAAAGTAAATACCTTCCAATTGACATCACCAGATTATAGGTAAAGGTAAATGATTTGTTTATAATTCTTGATTGTTATCTGGATAAGATTTGTGTAGAGAAAGTTACAAGTATGAGTGTTAACCTACAGGTTGTAAAGTTAGGTAGTGGGTCCATCGAGCCGTTTAAGCTGTAAGACATGCCAAAAACATACATACATATACCCACATACAAATCACATACCTACACACATACGCTCAAAAAGTATAACACTAAAGGGCCATACTGACTATCCAGCCTGCAAGCTCAAGGCCGCGGATTTGAAGGCAAAATTTTTAAATGATTGACAATATTGACACTAATGACGGCTATTAGTACCGGTGCTGGATTTGCTGGAAGCGCCGTGAGTATGGCCCTTTAGTGAGTGTCCGATAATGAAGTCTTTGCCGATAATAATAAATTATATAAAAACTTACCACCACAATTGATACTTTTTATAACTAGACTGTGTCATCGAGTAATTATGTCATGTATTAAAGGTCACGACTATTGCTATTCTAAAATACAAAAAGTGATGTTATTTACATACCTTCTCATGTAGTTCTCTTTTCCTGTTCTTTTTTTAGTTTTTGATAGTGATTTCTTCTTCGTTTTATTTATTTTATTGCCCATTTTAAACTTACCAACTTTATAAAGCACGCTGAAAAACCTAGCACAGGTCCAACGCTGGCAGGCGCCATCGACTGACTATCGGGCAGGCGAGGTTCAAGGTAGGTCCTAATACGCTGGACAATTTTGGACAAAGCATTTTGGAATAACCATCAATTTATGAAATATATGACCCTATAGGATTTAATAAATTACTAAGTTATATTGAGTACTTCAAGATAAATCATTACATGTAAGAATTATCTTGTAAAAATAGTATTTTCCTATGAAGATATAGGATTAAGACTTTTATTTTGGGCTGTTTTCGGGAACTTATTTAATCGAGTGAAAAACATCTAATCGCGTAACAATGTAGTAAGTTAGTTATCTAGGCAATATCGTTAGTTAAATTGACTATTTTTTTAAAGGGTTTTCCTTATTTGTAAATACATAAACCATTATATAAAGTAAAACGGTTTCGCTCGCTTGCGCCTCGGTGAACCGCCTTAAGCTGCGTTTTCTTTTTAGTTCTTTCAATTAGGGCATGATCCGAGTCACATTCCATGTGGCTGTGTCTTAGATCATTTAATACAGGATCAGGCACGCAGGGAAATTTTCAAACAAAACTTTCTGCCGATTTTGGTGCGGGGAGGGTAAGGGCCAGGCCACACGGTGCGGTACGGCTGCGGCGCGGCGCCTGAGCGGTATCGCAACGGGTCTTTTACATATAAAAATGTATGGTATGCCACACGACGCGTCCGGCGCCGCTCCGGCGCCGCACCGCAGGCGCACCGGACAGCGGCGCGAGGCGGGGCGAGACAGATGAGGCGGGGAGGGGTGCACACAGGGCGACGCCGCATTGATCGTGTGGCCGCCAGTGCGGTGCGGAGTATTGCGGTGCGGTGCGGCGCCGCGCCGTGTGGCCCGGCCCTAACTCCCACAATGAAAACAAAATCACACATTCACAAAAATATTGTAATCGTTACAAACTCACACATTTATAAAACTGCAACACTAGCTTATTTATTTCACACAAATAAGACTCGCGCTAATATAACAGTGTAGCGTACGTACTAATACACTGGCATGCTAAGTGATGTTACCAATACAAATTATATCGATATATTGTCGATATGAATTTGTATTGGTCACATCTTCGTTATTTGAAAATAATGTATTTTGTTGAAATAAAACCATTCCGAATAATTCCGATATACATATTAATATATTATATTATACGTAAAAGTTATGGCAGCAATAAAAAACTTCACATAGGTACGTAAGTAGTAAATACAGTCTATTCACGTTAAGTTTGCAGTGAGTCGTCAGTACAATTTGACGATGTTAAACTGGCTTACCTTTATTGTCAAACGTGAACACGAGCTAAGCGTCATTGCTTTCTAAAGACATTTGCACTGATGACTCACTGCAAACTTAACGCGTACCTATAGGGTGTATTTACCTACCACTTATGTATGTGAAGCTTTTTAAAACCGCCATAGCTTCTACGTGACTATAGAATGCACATACGCACATACTCACATACGCTAATACATAACACATACGTAGATATTATTATGAACACTAAACATACAACTCTCCTTTTTTGCAAACATCAAAGCAAAGAATGACCTAATCTAACCAAGAATATATCAGGACACGTCTAAGGAGGGTTCCGTAACTATAAACATGTAATATTTTTTCAAATTAAGTACTTCAAAAGTTACTGTCTGATTTGGTTCAAAATAATTTTCCTAAAGAGTTATTAGCATAATAATCTATCAGCATAGAAAATTGTAAGTTTCTAAGTCTTATAGTTTAGAAATGCTAGGGAAGACCAACTTATAAATCACTTTGGAGGCCGATTACTCGAAATGGTTGACTTTATAAAAAAAATATGTATGAAACCTTGCCTTTATTTTAAAATACCTATTAAACGATACCCCACATGATGGGATAGAAAGAAAAAAAAATCATCCCCACTTCACATGCATGGAGAGCCACACCTAGAATATCTTATACTTGGAAACGGCTCAACGATTTCGCTGAAATTTGGTATATGGGGGTTTTCGGGGGTACACAATCGATCTAGATTAGTCTTATGTTTGGGAAAATGCGTGTTCGTGTTTTAATGCGTTTTTCTTTCCACGCAGAATATGGTCGCTAATTTCGTCCTGCCGGCCACTGTCCGTTTGGTCCAGCGGGTTAAGACGCGCATGGCAAGAAACGAGTGTTACGGGTTCGAAACCTGCTCAGTGCCTTACTTTTGTTTTTTTATATGTTCAAGTATATAATTATATTATTATATTTTTTTATTTTTTATAGTTTTTAGACAAGTTTAAAAAAAATGTAGTTAATGTTTCAGATCAAACACCTGATCTACACAGAAATCTATTGTAAATAATAATAATTGTCAGTTCACATTTTACTTTTTAAGTTTACTGTTTATGTAGATTATCACCTAAACACCACCATATTACAATAAATAGTCGCCCAGGTACTAAAATTATTATTATTTTATGATGCCAAATCCGAGATCTATACACAATCTATGATCTAGCTACATAATACTAATCTGTGATCTATGACTGTACCAAATTTCATCCATTTATATTCATAATTAGGCTAACGGTAGAAACGCGGACAGACAGACGGACAGAGCGAAACTATAAGGGTTCCTCAAGTAAACCCAAGGAACCCTAAAAATGACTTGCGCTTCAAAAAAGGAAAACTAATAACTTGTGTCCCTCTGGCTGGGAACATCTTGATTTTATAACGATACCCATCTTGATTTTATAACGATAGTCCATATTTCAAACATCCAAATAAACTGTTCAGCCTTTCAAGTTTCAAAGTTGCGGTAGGGTAAATAATAAACATCACGTACATACATGCATACTTTATACTTCTTGCTTGATCTGTCGTATAAAGTGTAAAATCAATCCAATATTTTTACATCACAAAATATAAAATTAGTATACCAAGAAAAAAAATATTTTTTATCGACATCGTTATTCTAGTGATTGTCACGTCACTCAAAAAGTAATAAAAAAATTCCGCCATGTTTCGAGAATTAAGTGCCATAATAAAATTCGAATCTATTGTATAGGAAATAAAGACTAAATTTCTATATCTAACAACAATAGTCTCGTGGGGAGTGCGCCTACGTCATCATCGAATGTTCTCCGATTTTTTGTCTCGTTTACACCGCTATTCGATACATCGTCAATTTTTACGAAATTACATTTAAATAGAAATATACAATAATTAAATTAAAAAATACTCACAAATGAAAGGTCATTCCATCTTTTTTAAGATTCGACGTGTTGGACTTGTTTTTACAGGACATAAGAGCACAAATCGGCATTTTTAGCGGAGCATTTCGGACGTCCTTTCGATGCTATACCGATGCACATAATGGTTAAAATCGATTACGCAAATAGTTTTTATGAACGCATTAGATTCAAAAATCTTATACCTCGGCAGAGGCGAAATCTCATGTAAGGCGTATCCCGTATTAAATGATCTAAGGGCTGTGTCCACTAATCAAAAACTTATGATTGATTGTCTCCAGGGTTGGATGAAAATACATGAATGAATATCATTGCAACAGCGTTTTTTTATTCTGGCCACCACACGTGTCAGAATAAAATGTGACCTCTGTAACTTCAGGTGGCAAAATTTTCCAATTATCTAGGGACTGCATAAACGAAAATGTATCGGATCTGCCGTTTCCGACAGTATACGTTGGTATTAGGAATATTTTATTATAAGTGTCACATACATTATACTACCACATAGATTGCTTGTACTTACGATTAATTTTAATGGAATAACAAGAACAAAATTTACATAAAATCTCTTTACTATCGTGGTTATTCACTAATTCTGTCTGCTAATATTGTAAATGTAAAATTTTGTGAGGATGGATGGATGTTTGTTACTCTTTCAAGCAAAAACTACTCAACACATTTTGATGGAAATTTGGTATGGCAGTAGTAAAGGCTCTGGATTAAAACGTAGTACAACACTGTACCTTCTTTTATCCCGAAAAAGTACAGTGTTCCTTTCGGTAGTGTATTTACGCGGATGGAGCCGCAGGCAACAGCTAGTAACAACAACAAGTAAACGATATTTAATTTTGCTAGAACTCTTAATTGTTTAGAAATCAGTAACTCACAATTAGCATAGGTGTACGAAAAACGTTTTATAGGTGTGTTACTACGACTGTTGGTCTGTTGAATTTTTGCCAAGTAATTATGTAGCTAAATAGAAATAGTATCGTTAACGTTTATATGGCTAATTAAAATGTATAATTGCGTTGTTATTGAACAGCAAGTTTTCACGTTAATTACTTATTCGAAATCAATTTTTAAATATTTATTCAGAGAGAAAAGGAAAGTTGATCCTTACTTTAATTATTCCCACCAAAAACATTTTCATGTAAGTGATGCCAAGATCGCAATGTCAAAAAGTTATTAGATCTCATATAAAACCAAGCTTCTGACTCTACACGCCTTAATACAAGTCTAACATCAGAAACTTTACACCTTAGTTAATTTATGTGGCCTGGCCATTTTGCTACATTCGCTTGGGCGTAAGGTGAAAAATTTACTGACTGTTTTTCTGTTATATTATTCTTGGAGGAACGAAACGGCCAAGCCACCTGAATTGACTGAGGTGTAGAATTTGTGAAGTTAGACTTGTAGAGGTAAGGCGTGTAGAGTCAGAAGCTTGGTTTTACATGAGATCTGATAACTTTGGTGGGATTTCACTTCTTTTGTAAGTTGTTATAACAATATTTTTATTTTCTTTTTCTTTTTATTTAGGGTATATTTCTTGCACAAAAGAGTTTGTTTGAAGAAATTGTTTGTTACCTATATTATGTTTAATTTTCTGTTGAAATTACTACTAAGAATACTCGGAAAATAATTATTTCAAAATTACGTCAGTTTCCAATTCAAGCGACGAACGACAACATAACTAACATAACTCGTAATATACGCAATAGATGACGTTTTTAAACAAATTTAAATTTCATCCCCTAGTTTAAGGGGTTGGAAGATATAAGTTTTAACTTTGATAGTTATTATGTTAGTTGTGTATTTAATATAAGCTTACGTACCAAATTTCAGCTTTCTAGGACATCTTGAAGTATGATATAATTTGTTGATCATCAGTGAGTCAGTGACGAAATCAGGGTTTTTTAGATAGGTATCAATAAAATCTAAAGTACAAGAACTATGTAAATAACTTTACATCCATACTTTAATATTATAAATGCGAAAGTGTGTCTGTCTGTCTGTCTGTTACCTCTTCACGCTTTAACCGCTGAACCGATTTTGATGAAATTTGGTACAGACATACTTTGAGTCCTGGAAAAGGACAAAGGATACTTTTTGTCCCAAAAATTTGCGGTGTTCCCGAGGGATAATGTATTATTATTGTGTGTATATTTGACTGTCTTTTACTGCTAAAAGGTTGAACCGATTTGTTTGAAATTTGGTATGGTAGTGATTTATGCTTTGAACAAACGCGCAGTCTACTTTTTATCCCAAAAATATACAGTGTGCCCGAGGGAGAATGTTTTAATTTGTGTACATCTATACTAATCCATACTAATAATATTATCCATACTAATATAAATGTGAAAGTGTGACCGTCTGTCTGTCTGTATGTCTGTCTGTTACCTCTTTACGCTTTAACCGCTGAACTGATTTTGATGAAATTTGGTATAGGCATACTTTGAGTCTTGCGAAAGGACATAGGATACTTTTAGTCCCAAAGATTTGCGGTGTTCCCGAGGGATAATGTATTATTATTGTGTGTACTTTGACTGTCTTTTACTGCTAAACGGTTGAATTGATTTGAATGAAATTTGGTATGGCAGTTGTTTATGCTTTGGACAAACGCGCAGTGTACTTTTTATCCCAAAAAGATAGAGTCTTCCCGAGGGATAATGTATTATTGTGTGTACTTTGACTGTCTTTTATTGCTGAAAGGTTGAATTGATTTGAATGAAATTTTGTATGGTAGTGGTTTATGCTTTGGACAAACGTGCAGTCTACTTTTTATCCCAAAAAGATATATAATAGTGTTCCCGAGGGATAATGTACTATTGTGTATATTTTTTAAATATCTTTCATGGCTTAAGTGTTTAAACCATTTAAATGAAATATGGTATGATGGTGCTTCGGACAAACAATTTTTTTTTTTTTTTATGAAATAAGGGGGCAAACGAGCAAACGGGTCACCTGATGGAAAGCAACTTCCGTCGCCCATGGACACTCGCAGCATCAGAAGAGCTGCAAGTGCGTTGCCGGCCTTTTAAGAGGGAATAGGGTAATAGGGGAGGGTAGGGAAGGGATTAGGGTAGGGGATTGGGCCTCCGGTAAACTCACTCACTCGGCGAAACACAGCGCAAACGCTGTTTCACGCCGGTTTTCTGTGAGCCCGTGGTATTTCTCCGGTCGAGCCGGCCCATTCGTGCCGAAGCATGGCTCTACCACATATTAGTAATTAAAGAGAGAACGTAAGATAAGGAAGATACAGATTTAACTTAGAGTACAGTCGGGAGTGGCCAAAAACCTAATTTCTCGCGGGCGGAGCCGCGGGCAAAAGCTAGTGGTTAATAAGTTAACTACTGGGAATATATCCTGAAAATTCTTTTATCTGCTATAATCTAAACCGACGAAACGCTTCGAAAAAAGGTAGTCTGGTAGTGCTCTTGTTTCGCTTGGCTTATCTTATCAGATATTATAAATGTCAATGTTTGTTTGGTTGTTACGCTTTCACGTAAAAACTACTTAAGCGATCATCATAAAATTTGGCACAATATAAAATACCTATAGGACATGTGCTATTTTTACCGCGGCAAAATGTACGGTTCCCGTGGGGATTCGGTATTTACTAGAGTCCGACCGAAACTGGTTTTCTGGCCGAAACCGAAACTGAAACCGAATATTCGGCCGTGGCTTCAGTTTCGGCCGAAACCGAAACCGAAACCGAAACTCTCGTGGCCAAGTAGAAAATTCCTTAAAATACTGAAATTTGGTGCATTTTATCCATTATTCTGCATTAATTAGAACATGAAATGGAAAGACGGTATATTAATTTTGTTGTAATCATTTATCTTTATATATATAACAGAGGCTCCATTATAGTAGAGGATACGAACTAAGGTCGACCTTCACTGATGTGTTAACCAGATGAAAGTGATATTTTATCAAATAAAATAAGTTTCTGAACATATTTAAATTAGGCAACCCCTTAAAAAATAGTCAAGACTATAATTAATTCAAAGTCTAATTTTTTTAAAAGTAAATAATATAACGTGTGACATAATATAAGGTATATCCATCCGAAACCCAGTGAACCCATGAAACTGAACAACTTTTCCCAAGGAACATAGGTCGAAATATGAAAAAAAAAAATTTGGACCTCCCATATAAACCGCATGGTCAGCTAATCAAAATAGTATGGGAGGACCAATTTTTTTTTTTCATATTTCGACCCGTGTTCCTCGGAGAATGTTGTTCAGTTTCATGGGTTTCGGATGGATATACCTTATATGTCACACGTTGTATTTACTAAAAAAAAATACTTTGAATTAATTATAGTCTTGACCATTTTTTAAGGGGTTGCCTAATTAAATTATGTTCAGAAACTTATTTTATTTGATAAAATATCACTTTCATCTGGTTAACACATCAGTGAAGGTCGACCTTAGTTCGTATCTTAGACCATTAGGATAAGATATTTATTACAATATTATCGAATAGCTCAAATGCTGAACGATCAGAAACGTGACAAGTTCGATGCCACGTATTCCCGTATTTTATCCTCAGATTTCCTAATCCAGTAATTTCCAAATCCAAGCAAATAATAACCCAGTCTCCATGACAACGATTTCCTATGACATCTCTCAATACTGGCATCGACCTCATCCAAATAGTAAAACTACTTGACGTCTCTAATCAATAATCATAGACAATCTTAGCTTTAACACGCTCCGACACGGCCATTCTGACAATTCGCACGTCCCTGTGCGAAACAAATCCGTTGACACTCCGACAAGATCACCCTGGCGACTCTGAGATCCTTGTGTGAAGAATATTCATGTGCATCAACGTTCCGACACGGCTATTCTGATATGCACACGTCCCCGTGTGAAGCTTCTCACGTCTTCGTTTCAAGCTTCTGAAAAAAACATTTGACAGCACAGTAAAAGGTTCTCACTCGGTCAACCTGACCTCGAAAAATTAATAAGAACTGCTTTAATCAAAGTTTTAATCCATGGACATAACATATAATTTTCTCACATTCTAACACATCAATACCTCCTTCCTGTGTCAATTACACTCTATTAACATCCTTCATCTAACCTTTATCTAGTGTTCTTAGAGTTAAGTTTTAATTTACATTTTATACTCTAAGATTAAACACACATGAAGTATACAGATACAACACAATATCAACCATAATCTTGCTACCAAATAAATCATGACATGCTTTACCACACACTTCACACTTTACATGTACCATCTCAATATCAAAAAACGATGCTGCTTTATTCCCATCCGGTAGGCAGCTAAAGAGCCGACTCCATCCGGGCTAACTATATTCAACCACTGCAGCATTGGTACAATACAAGGTCACCTCCATCCGGTGCACCTCACTACAAAAAACCACTGGGTTGCCTCCATCCGGCACCCAGTCACACGGCCACCTCTATCCGGTGCCTTCTCTCGTCAAGCAATGGGCTGCCTCCATCCGGCACAAAAATACCATCCGTGCTCGCAATCCGCAGTCGCATTCCGCATTCGCAATCTGCAGTTGCAATTAACAGTTGCAAACGAAAATACTCATAGTTTACATCTTTTAACATACAGTTTACAATGTACTTCAAAATCTTAACGTATTTTGGACCGCTTAGATTATTACCTGATTGAGCGCGCCGAACATCTGGGTGAAATAACTAAACCTTTAATAGTAATTAAACCAAAAGCTAATATAATTTTACTTTAGTGCTAAACAGAGCGTCGTATTTTCGTCGTCACGTCAAGAACTTTTAACAAAATATTTTTGCATTTAACTTTTTTAATAAATATTTCCAGAAGCAGAGACAGGCGAGCATAAGAACATTGACCGAACCGGTAGCACATTTACAAGAAATAAATAAAGATTTAGTGCCTCATATGACTATCGAGCACTTTAAAAATTATTCCAGAATTGGAAAAAAAAAAAAAAATACTGTCGCAAAAACGTTGGACTATAGGGCAACCCGATCGTCTTTGTTTTAGGCTCAAATTGTAGCTGACTAAATTGTCCAGAGGAATTTTTCGCAAATTTTGAAATAATTCGTCGTTTCCAAATTATCGAGCTCCAAAAAATATAAAAAAATCTGAATAAAATTTAATTTTTATTTCACTGTTTCAGCCATAACTTTTATCTTTTTTTTTTTATTATTATTTTCTCGTGAATACGCGTCTTTTGAGCTTTTTTTTTTTTGAATATCATATCCTTCACAACTTTCCACGATATAAGGGAATCTTAGTTTTTCATGAAATCGGAGCTTGCACTGGAGCGAACGAAAAGAAAGTTACAAGTCAAAAGTATATCGTATTTTTTCTAGCTATACAAACTGCAATTAATAATGAAGGGTCAGGTGTTTCACAATACTCCCGCCGAATGTAAGCAGTTAACTTGTTACACTAAGTTAACCTAACACGTCATATTAGTACGATTACGCTGAAGATTGATATCAATATAAAACTTTTGAATTTTCAAAGTTTCTGATGGAAATGATACGTTTCTTTCTCATAAATTCAATAATCGTTTGGTCGTAAGCAACTTTGGTGCGTTTATAACGACAAGGGTATTCTACTCGAGGTTCATTTTCACGTTTACAGATGAGCAATCGGATTGCTGATGGAAAATAACCATAGCCGTCGCTTTTATTACCATACCAAAAGAGTCATAAATGCGTTGCTAGTCGTTAAGATAATCTTAGGTCTCCTGTCGCGCAATTTTTAAGTATTTTTGGTTTTACCTAAGTACCACAATATTCTAGGCAATTTGATTTTAGCATGTGTAACAATATACATTCGAAGCCCACAAAGTAAACCAAAAGGTCGATTCTACTAATCAAATTCCGTAACAATACAGTTACGATCCAGTCCTGATAATATATTAAAACTGTAAAAATGGCACTCTCACAAACGTCTAACCAACGTCAAACCCGTTTTGATTGGGCACAACTCCAAAAATCTGTTCATGACATCAAGACGACTCATCCACAACTCAACAAAAGCAAACTAAAAGTGTAAGTCAACTACGAGAATTGGGGTTCAGAATAACTGATAGTTGGCACAGAGATGACTGAATATACCAGTAGTGAAAAACCTCCTCCTGACATTTCATAAGCTTACTACATCTGTTACTTTCTGGTCGATATCCTTTAACTTCATTGGAAGTAACTGCAATTTTAAATCCACGGTTTTAATATGCGCAAGGAAATTCAGGCTTTTGAAACTTTTCCATTACTTTCTACTTAAAACATTACCGATCAATAATTGACAATATTTATAAGATCAAATAGCTTATAAATATCAGAAAAAGTAAGATCAGGACAAAGATTGGTGATTTGCTTTGATGTCCGTTTTCGCAAACTAGAGTATGTATGTTGTGTCTTTAAGATGACGTTGCCATAGGTTGACATTTCCGGTTAGATTCAAGTGGTTCATTTTTCTGAAGGTTTGGGGGCCGTTATACCAAATACTCCATAGACCTTAGGAAAACAATAATTATTAGGAAAATCGGATATTAACTTTTTCATTATACCTGCTTTTTCTTAAAACAGGAACCTATGTTCAGAAGATAGATGATTCGTCATTTCGATATATTATAGTAAAAAATTTAGTCATTCGTATCGTATCGAAATAAGTTGTTATTTCTTTGTTCTAAGTAAACATTTTTTCAATGGCTCGGCTCTGATCACTAACATTCCCAACGCTGGGGCTCGGATCTCTCATCAACTGGAAGTTGCATCAGTCTACTACGTTACCTAATCACAGAACACTTATTACGGAGAAGAATGTCGACCTCATACAAAAAAATTGGGACCAGATAAGCGCCTCTAGTGAGCTGCCTCTTCAAAATTTTAACCGCCTTCCAACAAAGGAGGACTACTTAATTGATTATATTATTATGGCAACAAATTTAAGATACGTAATTATAGTTTAAGATATCGTTAAATTCCTCTTTTGAATACAATTTGACATTCCAAATTAATAAACAATTTCACTTGGTTAGATAATAATCTAGCGCCTGCCACATGAATTTTCAACTACTATCTTAAAGTATCATGCGAATCCTTATTGCAAAGTTAGATTTTGATAAACGGACAAAACTGTATTTTCAATTTGATCCAAAGGTTGCGAAGTACTATAATTTTATGTTCGTTTTAAATATTATTTTTACTTGTGTCTCATGAAATAAATTGTAAGTTATTATGTACTCAAATAAAAATGTCATTCGTGAGAACGCGCAAGATCACGCTCCTTCTATATCATAACAAAGATTACTTAAATTTGCAAAATTTTAACAACTATGTCATACATTCTTATAGCACGTATAGCATCATTTGCAAAAAGCAGTACACTGTAAGAAGTAAATTATTACACTCATGCACATCGTCTTAGACTTCAACAGGCTACGCGTCGCTATATAAGTAGGTAGGTACACACATAAGCAGTCGTTCGATACACAAACTAGTATCTAACCTAAAATCTTAGTTTGAGATGCGCTAACTCGGTTAGACCATGAAGCCATTAGCAACAAGAGAAGCAACATCTTATATGATCTTTATTAGCTAGGTAATTTCGCTATGTCTATCAAATGAAAGAGACTTCATAAACAATACTAGATCAATTCTACCAATATTTCGAGAAAAATATCGTAATGGAAGAAATACGCTCACCACAGTTATTGAGTGTCCAAGTTGGAATCTTTATGCCCAATATATTATCAACTCCTTTAATTAATAGTTTATAGAGCAGAACTGCACCTGCCACGTGATTTATCGTCAATTCCCTCCAAGTATGTCAATATATAGTGTCCTTGTCTCCCGCTGTAAAATAAAAATAAACAATACATGACATATCTCAGAATTGCTATTAAACTAGCTTTGATGTTCTGATGCAGCTAAACGTCTTTAACAAAACTTTTCCTCATGCAGGACAATCAATTGACTTGTGTCCCTATCAACCACAAACAAAGCATTTGCGAGCAGTGTGTTGACCACAGGATCTATCTCTAGTTTTGGCTTTCCATATCTTATGTTTGTTATTATTATATTTTTAGCGATCAATACAATTCAACTTCAACTCAAGAATCTTGTGTATTAAGTCTCCGCTACGGATTAACCCAATATCCTTTGTAATTGGAAAGTGAATGCAGTCTGATTATTTCATCTTGCTTTCACACCATGAAGATTCACCCAATGCATGTAAATACACTCTTCTGACTCTAGTGTCATTCTCATTCTGCCCTTTGCACGTTATGCTCCGAAGGGTCTTTCTATGTGGGTCGTGAGTTTCTTCGCACTTCTGATAACAGAGGCTCCATTAGGATAAGATATTTATTACAATATTATCGAATAGCTCAAATGCTGAACGATCAGAAACGTGACAAGTTCGATGCCACGTATTCCCGTATTTTATCCTCAGATTTCCTAATCCAGTAATTTCCAAATCCAAGAAAATAATAACCCAGTCTCCATGACAACGATTTCCTATGACATCTCTCAATACTGGCATCGACCTCATCCAAATAGTAAAACTACTTGACGTCTCTAATCAATAATCATAGACAATCTTAGCTTTAACACGCTCCGACATATTTATATATAAAAGAAAGTCGTGTTAGTTACACTATTTATAACTCAAGAACGGCTGAACCGATTTGGCTGAAAATTGGTAGGGAGGTAGCTTAGAACCAGGAGAAGGATATAGGATACTATTTATCGCGGGAAAATGTACGGTTCCCGTGGAATACTGTATTTACGCTTTTACGTAAAAACTACTTAACCGATCATCATGAAATTTGGCACAGATATAAAGTAGACTACGAGGAACAACATAGGTTACTCTTTATTGCATAAAAATGTACGGTTCCCGTGGAATACTGTATTTACGCTTTTATGTAACTACTTACCCGATCATCATGAAATTTTGCACAGATATAAAGTAGAGCACGGGAAAGGACATATGCTACTTTTTATTGCAGAAAATGTACGGTTCCCGTGAAATACTGTACTTACGCTTTTACGTAAAAACTACTTAACCGATCATCATGAAATTTGGCACAGATATAAACGTAGACCACTGGGAAGGACATAGGCTACTTTTTATCGCGGGAAATGTACGGTTCCTGTGGACAACTGTATTTACGCTTTTACGTAAAACTACTTAACTAATCATCATGAAAATTGGCACAGACATAGAGTAGACTACGAGGAAGAGCATAGGCTAGTATTTATCGCAGAAAAATATATTTGGGGATTTAGTAAATAGGGGATTTAGGGATTTACAAATAATGTAATTTACGCGACGATACTCAAAGTAAAATTCGAAGGTGAGGAAGTTCTCATTCCGAAGATCCCGATGATCCCTACCGAATACCGATATGCCGTTTGAGTTCAAACGACTTCAATTTGCGATCCGTCTTGCATTCGCCATGACCATTAATAAGTCACAAGGCCAATCCTTGAAAGTTTGTGGTCTGAATCTACAAAATCCATGTTTTTCACCTGGTCAATTATATGTGGCATATTCACGGATCGGAAGACCATCTGCGTTATTTATTCTTGCGCCTGATAATAAAACGAAAAATGGTCTATTACAAGATGCTTTACTGAAGATTGCAACCCATGCACCAAAATACATGGCCCATTTTAACAATCATTAACTGAATGAATACAAGTAATCTTGATGTGAACGCAATGTTTACACAAAAAACCCTTGCGTTTCGGTTTTTGAAGCTAAATTATGGCGAAATACTACGACACACATACCTAAGTTTGTATTAAATTAGTTAAATATATGTTAAAATAACTATTTATACAAAAAAATTTGAAATATGTAAATAATTTTTATCTTATATGTCGTCTGATGGCTCATGATTTTGATCTATACCATTGAGATATAGCTATTGTGGGCTTGCATGGGTAAATCGTGCAAAGAGAATTATTATAGACTTACAATATCACTTGTTTATTCGGAATTACAATTCTTTATTAATGTACTACACCTTACATAATTACTATACTTTAACACTGGCACTAAGACGAAACTATGGACAGTTCCTAGGCTTGTTGCCCGAACAACGACTACTCGAGATGTCATAGCTCATTCTCTTAACGTGGTAGGCACACCACACCAAGACCACATCCCCACCACGTCGCTTGTACGAACTTCAGACTAGACTCCGTCAAAGCGCGCCAAACACGTTTCTAATAGAGGGCACACTTGTAGTTTCGTTTCCGCTTTATGACCGGATGCGACACGGCCATCCTGTGTAGCACACGTCCCCGTGTGTGCTAGTCTGAAACAAAAGAAAATACCACACAGTATCGTTCACGCTCGGCTATACCTGACCTTATCTATTTTGTCTCATAACAAACTCAACTCCTTTTATCAATAATCATTTTACTTTTAACTCAATATTTTGTGATTTGTGATATTAAAAAGTGTTCTACAATAGTCAGCCCTGTGACCATTACAAATATGTCGAGTAGTCATCCCTGTGACTACAAGTGTTCTACGATAGTCAGCCCTGTGACCATTACAAATAATATGTCGAGTAGTCATCCCTGTGACTACAAGTGTTCTACGATAGTCAGCCCTGTGACCATTACAAATAATATGTCGAGTAGTCATCCCTGTGACTACAAGTGTTCTACAATAGTTAGCCCTGTGACCATTTCAAATATGTCGATTAGTCATCTCTGTGACTACAAGTGTAATACACAAACACACACGCATACATAGTTTGTCATCCCTGTGACTAAACCGCAACAAAATCACTAATCGAAAATCTATTTACTTCCGCATTACTGCTTTTCAAAACTTGTATAATTGTACTATCTCTGTTACTGTATAAAACAAATCAATGTTTCTTCTACACTAAGATCTTTTAAAATGTGTTCATTTAAAAGACTACCGAGTCATCACACTACAGTCACGAGATAAACAATTACGCTCACCAAATAATTTTAGTTCCAAATCTGATACTTCAATGAAGTACAGAGTGCAGATCCCTGGCCGCCGCGGCACCCCGTCGCACGGCCCACACCACCTGCTGCACTTCGTCGCGTCTCGTCTCGTCGCGTCGCATCGCGTCTCGTCGCGTCGCTCGAATACTGAACCTGTACATAAAATAACAGCACAAAAATTGTCCAAACTATGTACAAATACGTTCTTTTTAGGGTTCCGTATCCAAAAGTAAAACAGGAACATAAAAATCTAAGACTTTGCTATATGTCTGCCTGTCACCAGGCTGTATCTCAAGAACTGCGATAGCTAGAAAATGGATTTCCTTTTTCTTAAAGATAAACATGTCAGGTTTAATTATGCAATAAAGTTAATTTAATTTCCTTTCAACAATCAAACTGATTGAATGAGGAAAAGGCTTTTACAGTCTGACTATACCAGAAGACTTTCAAGTGCGTTTACAACCTTTTACATGATAACCAAGTTCACCAAAGTTCACTGTAGTCCACCGAAGAGCTTTCTTATCCGCCTCAGTCACAGCCACTGGACCGTTGAACGTGTGCTGCCGCGATCACCGTCATCTTCAGCGCTTTCTCATCCGCCTCAGTCACAGCAACTGAACCGTTGAGCGTGTGCTGCTGCAATCACCATCAACACCAGCCATAGGCACCTGCTTACCGCATACTGCAACTTCTGAAACCGTCAAATTATTTCTTTTAATTTCTTTTCTTTTTGTTGTCAATTAAACTATTATTTCTATAATTTCCGAAACCTATAGTGATGCACGCTCTCACACGCACGCTCATATCTATCACACAAACAATATTATCATGTTATTTTCGCACTTCTAATTATTCCAATCGGCCTAGTCTAAAAAGTAATAGATAGACAAACATGTAATGATTCTTTACAGCTTACAACAACGATATCATAAGCTGACAGAGTTTTCTCGTGAATTGCGAATGTCCTAGAACTTATTATCATATCATCTAACAGTTCTTTTAGACACTTTCAGAATAAACAACAACATACATGACATTATTTAAAGTCACTTTTGAAACTGACCAATGATTAATTTCTCTTACTACGTGTGCAGTAACGCCAAATAAGAAATAAGGCTATTCACAAACTGTATGTACTGTGATTAAAACCAACTACAAAGTTGAGCTTCAATAATTACTAGGTAGGTAGACGTAAAACTTAATTGAAGTCGTTTCAAACTAATATCGCCTAAACATTGTTAATTGTTAAGTACACGTCAACTGATTTTGTTTACGCAGTGCACCAGCTATTGTTTTTCAGGAATACCTGCAATTGGGGCTGTCTTTGTTTTCGCATGAGTTGTTTACAACTTGCGCGTACTGCCGTGACTTGTCATTTTATACAAAGTACAATGTGATGTCACTAAATGGAATGTCGATAATGATTATAATTACCAGAAATAATTTAGCTTTTTCCATCCACTTCGGTTAATCAAACAGTAATAATAATGAGTCTGTAAGACGTATGTCGTATGTACTGAGTATTTGTTTTTACTTTGCGTTAATTTCTACTCACTTTGTTTATTTTTCATAATACTTTGGTTATAATACCAGAATAATTTAGAACCCTATAATGAATTAAGCAACGTTAACGATACAACCAGTTTCCATCACTGTGAAGCGACTAGACCAGTCCACCAGAGGCACAATGAACATCCATTTGGCACCGCCGCCATGGAGGTAGCCTCCACTCTGCCGCTGCTCGGTCACGCAGCGCCGCTTGTTGTCCCTTTGGCGCGGCTATACATTGCCCAGTCTAAGTCCATCTGCACAAAACAGAACAGCAAAACAACAGAACACTAAATTGTAAAGGTTATTTTGAGATATAAGCAAGCAATTTCATGAACACTTGAAACACGAGATAAATCACTAGTTTATTGAACGTCTTAAAAATTATTGCGAGAAATAAAAAGTTGGCTACCGCCTTTTACCAAAACCACCAAATACGTAACCAAAGCCTATTGTTAAGCTACCATCCACCGCGCTCGTGTCACCACCATAGATGTCATGGCACTGTCGTCATCACCTCACCGTTATCCTTACTTCAACTCCCGTTTTCATGGCGGGCACGAACAAAGGGTTATTGGTACAAGGTCACCTTGCAGCATTCAATTCACTGCTGTCCCATAGTTTCACAATTACACAGTCTGCATGGCGTGCTGCCTTGTTGTACATACTGCCAAACTCGATCCACATCAATTGCAATGATTATTATCACTTTTTGTAGCCTTTGTGCGAGCTAGATTACAACTTTTTTTTTTTTTTAATACTTACCCTTACTTTTTCGGACAATAATTTTCTTTCTTTGCACGACTTGATCCCGATTCTGATGTATTTTCAGGGTCAAGTCGCCGTTTTAAATTTGAACACGATTTTACTTCTTGTACTTCGAGCTATAACGAGCTAGAAATAGTTCACGAAAATATTGACAAGTCATACCTGCATGTGAAATTTGTGATACCCATGAATGCTTCCTTTCAAAGCTTTACTAAGAGCTATAGCCGAGGTCGAACCTTGTGGCGGTTGGTCGACAAAACAGATTTCAGCCGTATTACACCCAGCTTGTGGGTCCACCTCTGGCTGGTCCGGGTTGATTTCGGATAAAATAATCACAGGCGTCGTCGTCGGCGATTTGATAGCGTTAATGAGCAGCATCATGGTCTTCTGCTGCACTTCAAACAGGGCGCGTCATTGGGTATCAGATCCCAATTCTGATGTCGTCTGATGGCTCATGATTTTGATCTATACCATTGAGATATAGCTATTGTGGGCTTGCATGGGTAAATCGTGCAAAGAGAATTATTATAGACTTACAATATCACTTGTTTATTCGGAATTACAATTCTTTATTAATGTACTACACCTTACATAATTACTATACTTTAACACTGGCACTAAGACGAAACTATGGACAGTTCCTAGGCTTGTTGCCCGAACAACGACTACTCGAGATGTCATAGCTCATTCTCTTAACGTGGTAGGCACACCACACCAAGACCACATCCCCACCACGTCGCTTGTACGAACTTCAGACTAGACTCCGTCAAAGCGCGCCAAACACGTTTCTAATAGAGGGCACACTTGTAGTTTCGTTTCCGCTTTATGACCGGATGCGACATATATATCAATTAATGCAGATGACAACTTATGCCATTTGTCATTAGATTTCTTTACTCATAGTTTGAAGTTTTTTCTTTTTTATTCGAACGTATTCAGGCAAAAACAAAAAGCTACATGGCCTTCTTTAATGTCTGTAGCAAAATAATAAAAAAAAATCAGAGACTTTATACCATATAGTCTTTAAATCATACGACGCGGGAAGATTGACCTTGAACTTGCCGTGGTACGGCAAGTGACACTTGCGTCTATAGGTGTCACTTGCCGTGCCACGGCAAGTGACACTCAACAGGTTAATATTCCATTGCAAGATATCTAACCTAGCCATTTTTGTTTTTATTTAATAACAACTTAAGTTTTCTTTGTAAACGCGTAATACGACTTTTTATGCTTCTATTAGTAAACTGAGGGTACAGTTCCGTTAACATCTTAATAATAGAAGAAGGGTCTTTAGAATAATTAGCACAGATGACACTTATATCTTGTACTCCATGGGTGTTTTCCAAAAAACTCTTAAATTGTAGGTAATCCATTGGGTAACTATTCGAGGACGAAGTGATAATTGTGTTTATTTTGTCCCAATCCACCAATCCCAAATTGCTGTCTGATGTGAAAGTTTTCTTCTTCTTTCTAACATTTTTGGCCAAATCTATTGATGATGACGTATCGCTGAAGCACGATGCGTCCTCAGACATAATATTATCCACTTCATCGTTTATCATATTACTCTCTGATAATACTTGATTCATATTTTGGTGTGAGGAATGGGAATCAGATGATGGAGGATGCGGGTGTTTTAGCTTCGAGCGAGAATCTGGTGTAATATCCAATTTCGGTGAAGTACCCACCACGCCCGACTGATTTCAATTTCAGGACAATTTTTAGCAATATGGCCAATGTTTTTGCAGGTAAAACAGTGCATTGAATCCGAAGACAAATAAATCCAGTAATTAGTTTCATCGAAATTTATTTGCATGGAGTCTGGAAGCTTAACACTATCTTCAGGGGTTATGTAAACCTGGCGTCTGAAGCTTAAAATGTGGTTAAATCCAGGTTCAGTAAATCCGGCACGTAGAAAGGTGATTGGAGATTGAGGTGTTATGTTGAGATCTTCTAAACTTTCCTAATTGCATCATGGGGAATGACTGGGCATACATTGGAAAGAACAATCCTTTTGTTACGAGTGACGAGCGGTCTGATAGCAATATTTTGCCCGTTAATTTGTATTAATTTATGTTTGTCGACTAATTCATCAGCTAATTCTTTACTCGCAACATACACACAAATTCTGTTATTAGCTATTCTGGATACGAATCTTATTAACGTGGGTTTAATTACCTTAGACAAAGCCTCTGTATATTCTTTTAACAGTGTGTTATCAATGGCATCCATAACGATAGCTTGGTTTTTCTTTGGGAATGTATCATTTTGGGTAACGGCAGCATAGCTAGATGGGTTCGGATTCGGTTGGGTCATTTTCTTCGCTGAGTGATCCCTGTAGTCAGAGATCAAAACAGCACACGCGACAATAACAACAACAAGATAACGCGCGAGCGAGTTATTTTACCTATTTCTTAATTACACACCGCACGTGCAATACGTATGAACGTCAAACGTTCACTGGAATGTCATTTTTATATGATTGTTCATTGAGTGCTTTCATTTTGGCGCCAATACATTTTACAATATTTTGCGATATTAAAATAGTGGAGTGATAAAGAGAACCGAATCGCTGTGATTGCATTATACAAAGTAGGTATGGAGTCAAATTTAATTTTTAAAACTATCCATACGCTTGGTATTAGTAAATGTTTGATAGGTACAATGCGACCTCCTCTGTTTGTGACAGAAAAAGATCTGACCGTCCACGTAGTGTTAATATGAAAAAGGTGGTCAAAGCAGTAAGGGAAAGAATTCTAAGAAATCCTGTCCGAACTCCGAAAGCAAAAGTTTTTATCTCGGGAGATGAAGATAGCACCTAGAACCATGTCGCATATTTTAAAAGATGATTAAGGACTTACAGCCTATAAGAGACGTACTGGTCATTTCTTAACTGATAATTTAAATAAAAAATAATAATTAAAAAAAACTAAAAAACCCGACTGCGTAAAAAGTGAACCAAACTAAGTACATAATGAAAAACTGAAAAGAAAAAAACAAGCACTTAGATGTCCGGTGGTCTAGAATTCCATAATATGTTATTGAATGAATACTATTGAAGAAAATAAAATATAATCTAATAATGGAACACAACAACTAAACAGTCAGGATCCATTGAAAAATTTGATTGGCTGTCGAATAATGGATCCCGACTGTTCAGTTGTTACGTTCCATTAATAGATTATATTTTATTTTCTTCAATAGTATTCATTCAATAACATATTATGGAATTCTAGACCACCGGACATCTAAGTGCTTGTTTTTTTCTTTTCAGTTTTTCATTATGTACTTAGTTTGGTTCACTTTTTACGCAGTCGGGTTTTTTAGTTTTTATTAATTATTATTTTTTATTTTATACTTTTGAGTAATGTGTGTACCTAGCTAGCTATTTACCAGACTGGATTTCCTATCAGCATCAGTTCTAATCACAATTGCACTGCAATGTAAGAATGGTTGTTACGCAACTTTAAATCGATATAGATCCTAAACGGTCAGTCGAATCGAAAAATGTTGAGAGAAACCTAAAAATGATATTTAAATACCTATTCAACGATACCCCACTTGATGTAGTTTGTTGACTTTCATTTTTTTCATTTTCACAATATGGCGTCCAGTAGTCGCCATATTGAATTTTCACTAACGTCATGTCTTTAGTGACACTCGCCGGACTAAGAGGAATCGATTGATGTGTGAATCATAAAAATCGGCCCAGGCGTTTGGTCTGTATAGTGCTTCAAAGGAACATACATACATACATACATATATACATACATACATACATACATACATACATACATACATACATACATACATACATACATACATACATACATACATACATACATACATACATACATACATACATACATACATACATACATACATACATACATACATACATACTAACATACATACATACATACATACATACATACATACATACATACATACATACATTGCGTCGCGCAGTCGGGTAAAAAGAAATGGGATGGTAAAATCGAAACAACTACCTACTGAAGCGGTATACAAAGGGAGGTCACAGAAAAATTTTGTTGACGGATGAGATTTTTTTAAATGTGAGCAACATTTCAACAATTAATATGACCGTATTTATGCTCAAAGCTCTAAGGAAGCTTCCCAATTAGTTAACAGAGTGTAACGTGGGCACTATCCGACTTCAGTGATGGTTTGGTGGGGTATACGCTATGAAGAAGTGACTGAGCCATACTTTTGTGAAAAAGGTATCAAAACATCGACACAAGTGTATCAAGATACCATTGTTGAGAAGGTAGTGAAGCTCCTTAACAACACCATGTTTAATAACCAAGAATGGTCTTTCCAGCAAGACTCGGCACCGGGTCATAAAGCTCGGTCTACGCAGTCTCGGTTGGAAACGAACGTTTCGGACTTCATCACAGCTGAAGACTTGCCGTCGTCTAGTCCCGATCTTAATCCACTGGATTATGATTTATGGTCAGTTTTAGAGAGTACGGCTTGCTCTAAACGCCATTATAATTTGGAGTCCCTAAAACAATCCGTACGATTGGCAGTGAAGAATTTTCCCATGGAAAGAGTGCGTGCTAACGATAAATAAATTTGATAAATAAAACTAAATTGATAACTGGCCTCAACGTTTAAAGGACTACCTATATTGCAGCCAATGGAGACCACTCGAATCGAATAAGCTTTTTATATTTTAAATTGTTTTATATTTATGTATTAAACTAACACACTATGTTATTAGCAAAAGAACTTTTTTTTTTCTGTTTCAGTATTTATGGCAAAACTAGGTATAAGACCTGAGCTAATTTTGTTCATGGTGCAATGATGGTGCAGAAACCCGAGGAAGGAGAAGACTAAGAGAATTTTATTTAAAAATAATATAATGGCTATGATTAAAATTATGATGAAATACGGTAGGGTTGTAGTTTAACCTCTGGAATAACACATAGGATACTTTTTATCCCAAAATAGTACAATGGTCCCATGGTATACTGTATTTACGCGGGCGGAGATGCGGGCAAAAGATAGATGTAAATGAAAGTATCAAGGGTTACAAATTAGCAAGATTCGCCAACATATGGCTCGTTCGGCATTCGAGCTTTTTTATTCGATTTTTACATAATATGTATCAGCTCTGTAAAACCACACAAACACTACGTTAACATACATTGCAACCTAAACCTTTTCTCTTAGTCATAAAGTTGATATTGCGATGAGTTTTATTTCTATGAATTTTCCAACTATTTCGGGTCCCTTACAGATGGCTGAACATGGGTTTGGGTACTTAATTACGTGATAGTGGACCTTTCGAGAGGAACCCATTCGAGTATCGGGTGGTCCTAGCTAAAATTTATCCAACACTAACCAACAGACTTACTGTAATATTATGAACATTTCTGCTTGGTGTTTATCTGCTTTGTGGCATTAAGTTAATACGGGGAAATTTGTAATGGGGCAATGGTAATTATTGCTATTGTAAGTGCCATGTGTTTTGGAGATATTTAAGGTCCCCTAGTTAAGATATTAGGGACGATCTAAATTATTAGGCAGCTGTGTCTCAAAATGTTTTGCTTAAAGCCTTCCTTAAATAACATGTATATTTTAGGTACGTTGTGTGCTAACATCGCTTCTCTCGAAATATTACTTTCGGGGTAATATTGACCCCCATCTGACTTAAGGGTTGAATTTGAGAAAAAACTCTTTTTTTTCGTTCGAGAAAGTTCGATTGAAAATGTTCTAATGGAAGAAAGTAACATTGGTTTTGAAATTATAATGGTTAGGGTTTTGCGGTCGACTTCGTCCGCGTCCAAATCTCAATGCACGTGGGGTAGGTATGTATTTTGGAGTTTGATTTCTAACAGATTTCTACGTCATAATAACTTCAACGCAATCCATTCAGTTGTTAACGTTCCACTATTCAAATTTCATGAAAATTCGGATTTAAATACAAACTTTCAACACTTATTTTACACCCCCAGATGGTGTTCAATTTTCATCAAAATCGGCGCAGATTTAAAGATTTCATACAAACATAGTAAATTAAGACTTCTGTCCAAATTTCATATTTCTAATACGTACGAATTTGTACAATCGACAAAGTTGCCGCTCGACCAGATATAAGATGAAAATCGATTAAAAGCACCGTTGAATCGTACGCACGCACACATACTGACGTGCAAATGCGTAGTTCAACCACGTCTGCAGTCGTTGAGGTCCCTTACTTTGTGTTAAAATATTTTGAGGCGTATTACGTTGAGGAGTGTAAAGGCAACTTTTGAAACTGGTCGAGCACGAACTTTGTCGATGGTACCTACGTATAGAAACGTGAAATAGAAATGTCAGTCCGGATGTATCTCCTTTTATATAGTACCTATATTATGTAAATATCAGCATTAAGTAGGTGATTCAGCTGTCTAGATAGGTATTAGGTAGCTCTGGAATGGCTCAGTCTAGCCTTAGGCTAATCATTATGTACCTACTGACTACTGACTGAATGTATAAATTGGGTTCATGGAAGCAATTATTTTGATTTGTATTCTGTCGTACTCGTAAAGCTAGCCTGAAATAGCTCGGAATGATCCTAGGGTCTTGGATCTTCAAATTGTCCAATATTAAATTATAAAGTTCTTTAAAAACCTTTCCGTTTAAAGGACAATGCCCACGGATGGTATCGCTTCAATTGAAATTGTGCCATTAACTTAATACATTGAAAATTCCTGTTTTTATTTTAGATTAAATTTGTAATTATTAATGCAGTTTGAATTCTCCGGAATAATAATGATCAAAAACCAATAATATTCTTCATTGATTTTTTTATATGCCCGTGTGGTCTCGGGCTAAAGAATAGGACCACCCCATCTCCTCTCTATGGGTGTCGTAGAAGGCGACTAAAGGATAACAGCCGGATAAGAGGACAAACATCTTCCTCGCCCGCTTGGGCTCCGGTAACCGTTTCATGGCGGTATAACCATGTATATATTCTGGAATGCTCTAAATGCCACAACTGATAGTGGGCAGCAGCGCTATTAGTGAAAAGCATTCCAGTCTGCGGTCACCAACCCGTTCGCCAAGCGTGGTGACTACGGCAAATCCAAATATGCAGCACAACCCAAATTCACGGCCCCCAGTTCCCGGTTGCTGCGCTATTCCTGGCCACGGTACCGGCCACGGTAACGGCGCGGCGGGGGGTGCTAAGAATCCCCGGGCGACGGCAGGGTACCACCTCCGAAAATTAGACTTGGCTACGTATAACGGACGCTCTCTACGGCTGAACGAGCACGTTGCTGAGCTGGAAGTAGAGTTAAGTCGTATTAACTGGCACATTGTGGGGTTATCAGAGGTCCGAAGACAGGGTGAGGAGACGATAACTCTCGATTCCGGTCACTTGCTCTACTTCCGAGAAGGACATCAACCATCCCAAGGTGGCGTCGGTTTTATAGTCCACAAATCGCTTAAAGGCAACATCGTAGAAATAGGCAGTGTGTCGGCAAGAGTGGCATACCTTGTATTGAAGATTACAAAAAAATACTACCTAAAGGTAATCCAAGTGTATGCCCCAACATCCGCACATCCTGACGACGAGGTCGAGGCCATGTACGAAGACATAGCGAAAGCCATATTTGGTACTAATACATTCTACACTGTTGTCATGGGCGATTTCAACGCTAAAGTGGGAGTACAAGAGAGTGGCGAGTCGAAAGTAGGTCCCTTTGGCTATGGGCACAGAAATCACAGGGGGCAAATGCTAGTAAACTTTCTCGAATCCAAAGGACTTTTTCTGATGAATACCTTCTTTCAGAAAAAGCCCCATAGAAAGTGGACCTGGCGAAGCCCCGATAACGTGACGAGGAATGAGATTGACTTTATTATTTCTGACAAGCGCCATGTATTCAGAGATGTCTCCGTGATTAACAGGTTTAATACCGGAAGTGATCACCGATTGGTAAGAGGCAGCCTGAGTATAAATGTCAGTGTAGAGCGAGCGCATTTAGTAAGGTCAACTCTCAGGCCTACACGGCCCCAGGTAGAAGCCGGCTGCGAAAGCTTTCAGCTAGAACTCCAAAATCGATTCGCCATGTTGGAAACCACGAAGGACATAGACCACACCGCCAACAGTCTAGTTCGTGTTATCTGCGAGGTGGGTTGTAAGTACTTTCGTCCAAAGAGCCATGGACGCAAGTCTATGCTCTCCAGCGAAACTCTGGAGTTGATGAGGAAGAGACGAGAACAAATAAATGCCACACAATTTGAGCGTCAAGTTCTCAATCGGGAGATTAAAAAGCAAATTAGACGCGACACCCGCCGGGCGAATACCCAAGCCATCGAGCAAGCCATAGTGCGAAATAAGGGCTCGAAGGTATTCGCTAAGCCCAATAACTCCCGTTGTCACTTGATGAAACTCAATACTCCACAAGGCACTACCGTCACCTCGAAGCCGGAGATCCTCGCTGAAATCGAAAGGTTCTATGGGGAATTATACACCCAAAAAACAAGCCCACCCCAAACCCATCATGCAGATGACCCACGGGCCAGACTCACGCGCCACCTTACAGATGAGCTTCCTGATGTCGACATGGGTGAGATTAGAATAGCTCTCAGTCAGCTTAATAATAACAAAGCACCGGGAGATGACGGAATAACCACAGAGCTGCTCAAGGCAGGAGGAACACCCGTCTTGACTGAGCTTGTCAAGCTCTTCAATTCCGTCATCCACACTGGCACTACCCCGGAAACATGGAGCAGGAGCATAGCGGTTTTGTTTTTCAAAAAAGGCGATAACACGCGACTAGAAAACTACCGCCCCATTTCACTCCTGAGCCACGTGTATAAGCTGTTCTCGAGGGTTATATCGAATCGTCTTGCCCAGAAGTTTGACGACTTTCAGTCACCGGAACAGGCCGGGTTTCGCAAAGGCTACAGCACTGTGGACCACATACACACACTAAGGCAAATTATACAGAAGACCGAGGAGTATAATCAGCCTCTCTGCCTAGCGTATGTGGACTATGAAAAAGCCTTCGATACCGTCGAGACCTGGGCTGTGCTAGAATCCATGCAGAGATGTCTCGTCGACTGCCGATATGTCGAGGTGTTGAGATATCTGTACAAGGCCGCAACAATGACCGTCCAAGTACAAGAACAGAGTACAAAACCAATCCAACTGCGTCGAGGAGTAAGACAGGGAGATGTTATCTCTCCAAAACTGTTTAATAACGCGTTGGAGGACGTTTTCAAGACGCTCGATTGGAACGGACGGGGACTGAACATAAACGGCCGGTACATCTCACACCTGAGATTCGCAGATGACATAGTCATTATGTCAGACTCTCTGCAGGACCTGGAAGAGATGCTGAACAGCCTAAGCGATTCTTCAAGACGGGTGGGTCTCGGTATGAACCTGAACAAAACTAAAATCATGTATAATGAACACGTTCTCCCGAGACCAGTCGTCGTAAATGGCGCTAGTCTCGAAGTTGTGCAAGAATACGTATATCTTGGCCAAACCATTCAACTCGGGCGGCACAACTTTGAGAAGGAGGTGAGTAGAAGAATACGCTTGGGCTGGGCTGCATTCGGGAAGCTCCGGGACATCTTTGAATCGTCGATCCCACAATCCCTTAAGACCAGGGTCTTTGATCAATGCGTTCTACCGGTAATGACATACGGAGCCGAAACGTGGACACTCACCGTAGGCTTGGTTCATAAGTTTAAGGTTGCTCAGCGTGCGATGGAAAGAGCAATGTTAAGGGTATCTCTGGTGGATAAAATACGTAACGACGTTATTCGCCAGAGAACTAAAGTCACCGACATTGCTCAACGAATTAGCACGCTGAAGTGCAAGTGGGCCGGCCATGTCTGCAGACGGACAGACAATCGATGGAGCAGACAAGTATTAGAGTGGAGACCACGCTTAGGCAAACGTAGTGTAGGACGTCCTGCGGCACGATGGACCGACGATTTGAAGAAGGTGGCTGGCAGCGGATGGATGAGGGCTGCCCAAGATCGGGATGGTTGGCGCTCATTGGGGGAGGCCTAAGTTCAGCAGTGGACGGCGATAGGCTGATGATGATGATGATGATGATTTTTTTATATTATCACTGAAAATGGCTGACATTAATACGAAAAGTGTTGCCATTTAAGGTGTAATTAGTGTCACTCAGTAATTTAAATCGATTACCAAGAGTAATCGACTATAAACATGTTTTAATATTTTCTACGTCTAAAAATCATTTTTATTCTAAACTAGTTCCTTATTTTTAATTAAAGCCGAAAATAAACTATTGATTGCGAAATATTGTAGAAGTACATACTTCGTCGTCTCAAGTAAAACCAGAATTTAAGTAGTATAATATATTATCCATATGCAGTGTTAAAATAAAATATTAAAATGAAGATTATATATAAATAAATAGTCGGGTACGCATAATATAGCGAGCAGCCCCACGAGGCATTTTCTGCTACGTAGACGTACCGACTACCTCAGACACGGTGACCCGGCCGCTCGGTTTTTAGGCTGGGACTATATTACCGGAATCTCACCGGCCGAAAAAAAGCATAGCAATGAAAATAGAACGCTGAAGTCTGGGGCCCGATTCTCGTGCCTCGAATATCGGTGCGATTGTCAGTCTGTCCCGCTTTCCTTGCGCGGCAAATACCTCGTGAGGAGGCTCTCTATGTATGGACCAGCCTAATAAACCGTTAAATTCTGCTCGGATACGCCAAATGTTTTTAATTCATTTAATATCCACCACTCGATAATATCGATTGAACAATATTACATTTTGACATCTGGTAACACCGAGACGGCGATGTCTCAAACGTCATCGCCGTTCCTTGAATGCACGAAGTAGGTATCTATACTTAGTGCTTGAATGACTCAAAACGACGACGCACGTTATTGTTTGAATTTTTGGTTTGTAATTTGTACCTACCGGGACCGTGTGAATATTTCTTGTGTAGTTTGATACAATCAGTACAAATAAACAGAGTGATAGTGAGATAGAGACTCTTTTTAATTAAGTTTTATCATATATTTTAAGCTTTATAGGCTCAAATACGAGGCGCAACGTTACTTAACTCGTATTTTTAAATTGAAATTGCCGTAAACTCCGGAGAGTTATAAGAATCGTAGTTGATGTATTAGAAAGAGATATAATCAAGCTATTATTTAAGCTAAAATAGCTAATGGCACAAAAATATTTTTAGCGATACTAAGTTCCATAGACACTTGAACATTCTCCTTTCCAAAAATAGAATATGTTGTTTATCTATGCTTCTATTATATACTTATACTATAATTATATACTATTTAATATATACTATTACTATTTACTATTACTATATACTTATATTATAAATGCGAAAGTGTGTCTGTCTGTCTGTCTGTTAGGTACCTCTTCACGATTTAATCGCTGAACCGATTTTTAAGAAATTTGGGATAGACACAGTACCTATACTTTGAGTCCCGGGAAGGGCAGGATATTTTTATCCCGAAAAAGTACAGTGTTCCCGCGGGATAATGTATCTACGCGGGCGGAGCCGCGGGCAAAAGCTAGTATTATATAAATTTAAAATAGTAAAAAATACAGTACTTGTCTATTAATAATACGCGTAAGCTTTTTAGGGTTCCGTAATACTTAAGGAACCCTTATAGTTTCGCTCTGTCCGTCTGTCTGTCTGTCTGTCTGTCTGTCTGTCTGTCTGTCTGTCTGTCTGTCTGTCCGCGCCTCTAGCTCCTGTAATTATGAATATAAATTAATGAAATTTGGTGCAGTTATAGATTGTGTATAGATCACGGTTTCGGGATCATAAAAAAATAATAATTTTATATTTTAGGGGTGGCTCTCCATACATCTGAAGTGGGGATGAAAAATATTTTTTCACTCTACCCCATCGTGTGGGGTATCGTAGAATAGGTCTTTTAAAATAAAGACAAGGTTTCATACGTTACTTTTTTATAAAGTTGACCATTTTCAAGTAATCGGCCTCCAAAGTAGTTTGTAAGTTGGTCCCCCCCCTAGCATTTTTAAACTATAGGAGATAGAAACTTGCAAATTTCCATACTGATAGATCATGCTAAAAACTCTTTAGGTAAAAATTATTGTGAACCAAATCGGACAGTAACTTTTGGAGTAATTAAAAAAAAAGCATATTACGCGTTTATAGTTACGGAACCCTCCTTAGACATGTCCTGACATGCTCTTGGTTATGTTTTTAATTATTATATGATAGCCGGTTCGTTAGAATTTTGAACGGAAGCGGAGCCCTATTTTTCAACGGAAAATATAGATTTAAAAAGTACCCTGTGTTCCGCGGAAAATAGCGCTAAAAACGTTAGCAAAATGGCGACCGCTGGCGTTAAATCTGCCAGTGAAAGTCTGATGAAAATCGGTCCTGGCGTTTTAGAGATTACGCCGGCACAGACAGACAGATAGACGGAGAAAGACAGAGAAAATTTGAAAAATATATTTTTTGGTGTGGGTACAGTGTCGTATATTGGAAAGCTGGCAATTTGAAATTACAAACAGACACTTCAATTTTATTTATTTGTATAGATAATGAGCATATGTAGGTATTAGGTATGTACGCCATTTTTGCTTACAAAATTCAGCTTAATTATTCTGTAATTTCGAATCTCTATGAATCTAAATACTTATATGAAAGGCAAACCTGACTGACTCATATTATCTATCAACGCACAGCCGAAACTACTGAAAGGATTTTGCTGATATTTAGCATATAGATTGTTGTAATGACGTAGGCATCCACTAAGAAACGATTTTGAAAATTATCCCCCTAAGGGAGTGAAAAAGGGGTTAAAACTTTATATGGATAGCGAACTCCACGCGAACGAATTCGCGGGCAAAAGCTACTAATTTATAAAAGTTTTAATTAAATTAAATTAAATTAAATTAAATACCATTTATTTCGGGCTGCATAGGCCCATATTATAAATACCTTATAGACTAACATACATATTACTATATTATATTACTAGCGACCCGCCCCGGCTTCGCACGGGTTCAATACTGATACTAATACTGCGGGTACCTTACTCATAGATCTATCCCTCCCGCACGCGCACCCCCGCCTTGGTGACGTCCACTTCGCAACGGGCCGTGCAGCAAAAATCGTAATATTTTAATTTCGCCATAACTTCAAAACCAAACGTCCAATTTTAATTATTCAAAGACCAAATATTATCTACATTAACTGTAGTTAGTGATGAAATAATTTATTTTGATAAGGAATAATAGCATGAGTAAAATAAACGCGTTTAAATGTAGTCCAAAAAAAATTCAAGATGTCTAAATAAAAAAATGGTTGTTGTGCCTCACTCGACATAGTTAGGTATAGTGTGTCGCGGACTTTTTTGTAAATATTTATAAGATCTACAATTAATTAGAACATTTTATGGTTCTATCTTTTATAGTTTAGGCAGCGTACGCAAAATAAGTAACTTTTCTGGTTGATTTTTTACACCTTGTGTCCGAAAAACCCAAATATCTTACGGAACCCTATTTTTTTCCAAAATAAAATTTAGCCTATGTTACTCGTGGATAATGTAGCTTTCGAATGGTGAAAGAATTTTTAAAATCGGTCCAGTACTTTTTGAGCCTATTCATTACAAACAAACAAACAAACATACAAACAAAGCTTTCCTCTTTATAATATTAGTGTAGATCTGGGGGCACGGCAGTGCACCCGCCAAAGTCGAGCGCGAAGCAAACACTGCCGTACCATCCTTTACTGGAACCATTTCGCCGCATTTTCAGGCCCCTATTTAAGAACCTCTGGATTAAGACCAGAACGCAGAAATTTTCGTCATCCAGTAAGCTATAATCACATACTTAAAATCCAAAATTTCAATTAGTTCCGAAGTTAAGCGAAAGCAAAGTTTCGCATTTACGACACTCACTCACTCACTCACTCACTCACTCACTCACTCACTCACTCATGATCATCAAAATAGAACTAGTACTTCCCATAAACTCAGAGAGCTGAAATTTGGTACAGAGTTAGGGTTTAATGGCCACATAAAGGGAAAACTATAAAAACTAGGATAATCGATCTGGGGGCACGGCAGTGCCCCCGCCAAGTCAAGCGCGAAGCAAACACTGCCGTACCATTATTTACGGGAACCATTTCGCCGCATTTTCAGGCCTCTATTTGAGAACCTCTGGATAAGACCAGAACGTCGATCTGGGGGCACGGCAGTGCCCCCGCCAAGTCGAGCGCGAAGCAAACACTGGCGTACCATTATTTACTGGAACCATTTCGCCGCATTTTCAGGCCCTTATTTGAGAACCTCTGGATAAGACCAGAACGCAGAAATTTTCGTCATCCAGTAAAGTATAATCACATACTTAAAATCCAAAATTTTAAGTCTGTAGGTCATTTAGTTCCGAAGTTAAACGACAGCAAAGTTTCGCATTTATGACACTCACCCAGTCACTCACTCATGATCATCAGAATAGAACTAGTACTTCCCATAAACTCAGAGAGCTGAAATTTGGTACAGAGGTAAGGTTTAATGGCCACATAAAGGGAAAACTGTAAAAACTAGGATAATCGAAGATCTGGAGTACCTGGTGACCCTTATTAGAAAACACAAGAGCCCAACCAAACTATTAGAGATCGACATACTGCCTTTACAAAAAATATTCAACTTGGTGGGCCACTTCATTTGATGTCAAAAATCGAAGGTCTGAAGTATCTGATGAAGAACCCTCAGCTGGTCTCAGCTGATTAGAGATATGGTAATGCCCCCTTCTACTATTGGTACATAAAAAAATCGACTGTCATTGCAAAAATCCAGTGAAGTAGGACACATCTTCTAATTTAATCTAGCCCTAGCGTCCCACTGCTGGGCGAATGCCTCCCCTTCTGCTTTTAATACGCATATAAATGAAATTAAAGGAAAACTGTGGTTAAGACTGGACTGGCTTTTATTCTTATACTTACAAGTTTACAAGAAGAAATAGTCGAACAATTAACTTTATTCTACTCGAACATTACACAAATTAAATAAACAAATTACACTAAAATCTAGTAAAATAAATCAATATTCCTACGTTTCTACAAAAAGAAGTGAAATCCCACCAAAAACATTCTGTAAAAAACTAGCCAAGTCTCGATGGAGCTGCTTGTTTATCTCTAAAAAGTAATGAAATCTAGACAAAGTCGTGCCAAGTCTAAGGATCCTTACTGCGATTTATTTATTATTATAGTTAATGTTGTGTGACTTGGCCGTTGAAGAATACACAAGGGTACAAAAGGGGCTCCATGACACCATTGCTCCAATACATGTGTTATACAATCAACAACGCCTAAAATAAGACACTAGCGTCCAATTACCAATACCAGTATGGGCTATTATCTCGCTTAACAAACATAGGTAGTTACAACAGAATCTGATATAACATTACGTGTAAACAAAATTGACTTGTACCCACTAACGTATAAAGAATTTTCAACGGCCAAGTCACACAACATTAACTATAATAATAAATAATTCGCAGTAAGGATCCTTAGACTTGGCACGACTTTGTCTAGATTTCATTACTTTTTAGAGATAAACAAGCAGCTCCATCGAGACATGGCTAGTTTTTTACAGAATGTTTTTGGTGGGATATAACTAACACTAACACTAAACACGTATTGTCTGCGACGTGGGGCGCGAAGTGTTCGGGAGTCGTCCTCTGAATCTTCTGTAGGCGACTCCAATCAGCCAGAACTCCTCCTTCTCGAAGGTCGGTAAATGATGGGTTGGAACTCTCACCACAAAAGAACTAAAATTCACTCTATGACGAGATTCCAACCGCTCGACCGTCAAGGCGAAGTTGGTTCTGCTCCTGATGTAGTCCACGACCTGCTCGACCGTCGTGGACCAATGCAGCCGAGACACGTACAGCGGTGTCGCGGGAGTCTCACACCGCAACATTTGCTCGGGTCCTCCGGGTGCGGTGCCGCGATGGTTGCGGACGACAGGTTTCTTCTTCTTCCTCTCGACCTTGATGAACCCGTCATCATCGCACGTTCGGTCCTTTTTAGAAAGAGGACGCTCTTTTGAAGGGGCCTCCTGCTTCCCTTTGTTTTTCGAACGCGGGGGAGGTGCCGGGGGCTCGCTAGCGGCGACACTTGCGTAACTCGGCACAATTAACCTAGGTACATAGATTTAATATTTTAATATGGCAAGTACCAACCCTACTAAATGCAATGTAACAGTATTACCCGGACGGATTCGATCGACTTCATTATCATCACAAAACACTTGCAATTTGTGAATTATGGACCATATCCGACCGTGTCCATGATCGGAATAATAAATCCAGTAAAACATTTTCATATAAAATGATACCAAGACGAGACCGAATGACTCGCACAGCGCACTGTCAAGAAGTTATCAGATCTCATCTAGAACTAAGCTTCTGGTTCTACATGCCCTAATTCTACAAGGCCTTACTTCACAAACTCTACATCTTATTCAAATATGTGGCTTGGCCATTTCGCTACGTGCTACAGCAGCGTAAAGGTGTAAAATTTATAATTTAATTGTTCGTTACGTTTTTGTTATACTACTGCTTATGTTGTATGAAACGGCCAAGATTACATTGGTACCAAATTTCAGCTTTCTAGGACGTTCGAAAGTATCCAGTTTTGATAATCATCAGTGATTCAGTGACGAAATCAGGGGTTTTCGATATCAATTAAATCTAAAGTATAAGAGCTATGCAATCAAAACCTTATATTTAATAAGTCTGATACTGGAAACAAATTTTGAAAATTTCGTTCATTTGGTATCCGAATCTAAGTTAAGAGAGTTAAAAAATCGACCAAGCGCTTCGAGAAAGGTAATTTGTTTGAGTCACTTGGATTGTCTTGGCGGTTACACTGCTGTGCCCCCAGATAAGTGCATTACGTAGAAGTCTAACGGAATAGAAAGACCGCAATAGTACGCCAGTATTATTTAATACTAGCCGATGCCCGCAACTTCGTTTGCATAGAAGTAACGGAAACGGATATTTTTTTTTTTTAACGGAACCGTAAAATAAAAGTAGCATATATTAGACCTTATAACATCAGCTATCTGCCAGTGAAAGTCCCGTGAAAATCGGACCAGCCGTTTCATTAGCCGGGATAAACAGATAGACAGACAGACGGAGTCAATTTTTTTATATATTTTAACTAGATTTTGCCGCGTGGAGTTCGGTTGCCATACAAATTTTAACCCCTTTTTCACCCCCTGAGGGGTGAATTTTCAAAAATCCTTTCTTAGCGGATGCCTACGTCATTAGGTACATATATTTTTATGCCAAATTTCAGCAAAATCCGTTCAGTAGTTTTAGCTGTGCGTTGATAGATGAGTCAGGCGAAACTTATTTCACGACGGTTTTCCCTAATAACGTGCACTTCAGGTACGTTAGTAATATAATTATATTCTTTGCTTCGAGCAGCTCAAAATTTGCTGGCATATTTATAAGAATAATCTAGAGATGGTATAAATGGATTTAGGATGGTAGAGATGAAACGATGATGAAGTTTTTAAACTTTATCTGAGACTCAAATAACGAATTCATTTTAAAGGTTGTTATAACTTACAACCTTCAATTTTTTTTTAATTCAAGCGCCTTTTTTTCTCCATTATAAGTGGATTGGAGCGTCGCGTATGCGACGGGCATTGTATGCATATGAACTCATATCAATGAATAGGCGTCCAATTGAAAATTTTAAAAATCATGACAGTGGGCAATAAACAGATGTTTATTTAGGTTTACGGCGTGTACCTGAGAATAATCTTCAATGATCAATCACGTACTAGTAGACTATAGGATCGTTAGATTTGAAGGCATAAGGATGCAGTTTTCCAAACTGCTCGAGTCGCTTTCGTGGTCCAGTTGTTTAGAGCTTGGCTCTCGAGTCTCGACTCAGAGATCGTGGATTCGATTCCCGCGTTGAACCAATAAAAAATGTTGTTTCCTAGACACAATTCAGGACAATGCAGGCTGATTACCTAATTAGTCTGACAAGAAAGATGATCTAAACGTCGGATGGGCATTGGGCATGTAAAAAGTCGGTACTGCGCCTATCTCGCCAGTCGTGTCGGTTATCCTTCCCACTATGATTCGAGAGTAAAGGAAGAGAGAGAGAGTGTTCTTGTGTATTGCGCACACACTTGGGCACTATACAAATAACTCCTGCGTAGCTGGCCTGGTTTCAATGAAACCGGCCACCGTCACCGAAATCGGTGTGGGTCGTGGGGAGCTATTTTTAAAATAGAGAGACCTGAAGACTGCTTGAGTTAGGTTCTACTACTGTTGTCTACCGCGGTATGACAAACTTCATGGGCCTTTGAAGATTGTCATTCAGCTCTCTGCTGAGACACAGAGGTTACCTCAGAATGTTTTCATTTACCGTTTGAGAGGGTTATAGTAGGGGAGCCGAAGAGGGGATTTCGGGAGTAGCTCGAGCGTGTCAGATTAAGCTTGTATAGGCTTCCGACATGTGTCTAGTTATCATGGTATAGAAATCAGATTTCTAACGCGGTGGGTAAAAAAAATTTTTTTTTTTGGAGTATTGAAATGTCATCCAATCTGTCAGATTAAGAGAGGGGCTGTTTAGTATACCCCAAAGAAGCTTCCATAAAAAGCACTGACGATTCAAAGGAGGTAAGCCTGTAGGGACATTTTAAAATATAAAAATATAAAGCTTCATATTTTCCTAACTAAGCTTTGCAGATATTTTATTTTGCACTAAACTAAATGATTTAGTCCTTGTTGTCTAAAATATAATAATAACTGACCGAAATAAGCAATTTTCGGAATATATTTTCTTTTCCAAAACTTTAAAATGGCCGCAGTTTCTGAACCCACCGCTAAAATAAAAAACGCTCTTATTATTTTTTTACCAGTTTTACCTAATGTAAAAAACCTACTAGGTCTCCATGACGCTCGAGTGACTACAAAATTAGCACCTTCCCCTCCCCTACTATTACTATCATAATGTTTGACTGTCTCGCGTAATGACTATGACTTCTAGCGCGTCACGACTCACGATGCAATCGTCAGTTCACATGGAGACGGGACGCGTCGTGCATATTTTTCAATTTTATTTACTTATTTTGACTACACAAAATTATTTTATTTATTGCAAGATTGCGCAGCGCGGCGCCGTTCTTGCAATGAAACGTGTTTTTTTTGTGTAATGAGTAAATTTCAATTTTGAATCACTATCTTAAGGCGCTGTGAGTAGTCAACTATGAAGTATTCGAGGGGGTGAAGGAGATGAGTGGGGGACGTGCCGCCCCCGTTACTGCGGGGGACTTCATGCGAAATACGTCAAAGTGATGTGTCTATAATGTATAAAAGCGTAATTTCGATGAAATCGTAATGTGCTTCATAGCCTAGCGGTATCTTGCCCGCCTAAAGCAAAGCGTAGCGTTTAGGTTCAAATCTCATTACAATTTAATATATTTCAAAATGTCTATTTTCAGTCTAGATTATAAAAAGTCTAATTCCTAATTTTGTGCCAAATTTAGCCATTGCGATTCGAGAAAGTTAAGTTTTTTAGTAAGTAGTTAAAGGGTAAAAAAAATCTAAAAAAAAAGCTCAATTAAGTCACTGAACTCCTAAACGGCTGTACCAATATTAAGTAATGAAAAATTTTGTGTGTCTTCAGGTTGATTCGAGAATGGTTTAGATTTGCAATCGGACCTGGTAGGTGGCGCTGCTGTCAGTAGTCAGTACGTCAACAAATTTAATTCTAAGGCGGTACGAAGTTTGCCGGGATAGCTAGTAGGTATTATTATAATATGCAGTCGAGGTACTGCGGAGTGCGGAATACGCACACTACAACATGTAACACATTACACAGTACACTTTATGACATCACACACATTGACGTTTCTTCCTAGGACGACATTTCATAATTTTATATATTTCGCATTTTTCAGCGGTTACAAAATCTAAACTTGCTTTTGCCTGCAACTTCGTTCGCGTAGCACAAAGCTAAATTTTATCGACTGATTTTATACAATACATAAATACACAATAAAATTCAATATCAAATATTCCCACTCTACATATATGAAACTTCGGCTATCTGACAGCAAAAAAAAATACAATTTCAAATAAGTACCTAGTTTCTGACATTTGTGGTTTAACCAAATAGTCTCTTCGGCTACATCATATTAATTGTAAATATTGTTTTATTTAATCTATTACTAATATAATACAGAGAGAAGGTTTATTTGTTTGTATGTTTGTTTGTTTGCATTGAATATTCTCCGAAACTACTGGAATGATTTTGATGAAATTTAGGACAGATATAGAATAGACAACGGGGAAGCACATAGGCATACTTTTTATTGCCGAAAAATGTACGGTTCCATCGAGATTTCCTTTTGCGCGCATGAAGTCGCGGGCAACACCTAGTCTAAATATATAAAAGGCAAACCTGGCTGACTCATCTATCAAAGCACAACCGAAACTACTGAACAGATGTTGCTAAAATTTAGCACAGATAGTTGTAATGACGTAGGCATCCGCTAAGAAAGGATTTTTGAAAATTCGCCCCCTACGGGTGTAACAAAGGGGTTAAAATTTTGTATGGAAACCGAACTTTACGCGGATGAAGTCGCGGGCAAATGCTAGTAAAAAATAAACGTAGATTACTGAATACTTATTTAGTAATCTACGTTTATTTTTTACTAGCTTTTGCCCATGTACTTACATGTTCCTAATATCTGCTCATGGTGATTAGAATTAGAATTGATTATAATAATTGATAAATTATATGTATAAACTTTACAAACCAACAGAATAATATTTAGGTATATATATATTTACTTATTCTGTTGTCAATCAATGTTGTCAATTTTGAATCAAATATGTTTTTTCTTTCGTCGTGTAATAAATTATATCAATAATTTCGATTACTTTACGTCAGTCTGACTGGCAGCTCGGTTTGCGTACCGACGTTTGATTTTTGGTGGTGAGTTCAAATCCCGGTAAGATAAATATTATTTTTGTGATTTAAGTAATGTCTTTGTTTTTCTTTAATATTTTTTTATTTATTTTTTATTAATTTTTATCGTTGTACTAAAACCTATTTTTTATCGTTGTACTAAACCTAGTACCTACTTATAAAGAGTTTTTGTACCTCCATCTTAAAACTTTGGACTAAAAATTTGGACATTCATCGAATACAATCTTTTCATATTTTATATAATAATTATAATCTACACTAATATTAACAACAACTTAAAGTAACTAATAATAAAATAAGTACATAATTAACCATATACTTTTATTACTGCGAAAACAAGCATCGCTCGGAGTTTTATAGTGCGACAAAAAAAAAGAAAAAAAAAATCGTCTGACCGGGATTCGAACCCGAGACCAATTGGTCGCAACAACGCAAAAAGCCAAAGGGCTACCAAGCGTCTTACGTCAGTTAGCGAAATTACGCATATGTTATAAGTATTACACGACGAAAGAAAAACTAATATTTACCCCCGACTTGACCTTTATGCAGACGACATAAAGGTCCATTCGGGGGTAAAATAAATTTGAACGGACTTTCAACAATAAATTCGAATAATTTTTGAGCAGAAAAGAGGGGAAAAATTTGACATACGTCTCATTAGCAAGAGGCCTAAGCCGGTACTGTCTTATTCAATAGATATGAAAGAGAAGGAATGACAGGTCGCCATTTCGCGATGTTTCATTCGACTCGTACGAATTATTTATCATTGAAATAAATTAATACTAACAAATATCACATTCTATACGAAAAATCAAAACAACAATTCCCTTCCTTTTATTATATTTTACGAAACTGCAAATAATTTTCTCATTTCTGTTCACAAATAATACAGTTACAACTCCAAGAATTTCTATTTTAATGGTAACTTTATGATTTTTTTTTATCGAGAAATTTTACAGATAACGTGTTTTGAAAATGAAGGTCCCCTAGCAAATATGATCAAAATTAACATATATTTTTTTGCTGCACTAAAATGTATCCATTCGTCTCAAAAATTTTTTGAATGAAGCGTATTTCTAGGGTAAGAGCGCCTTAAACTTAGTAATTTCGTTTTCTGTGGTTTAGCCTTTAGGCTTATGTGACATAAGCAGCCTTACATCGCCTCCTCACGTCAAAATCCCAGAACGCCACTGTAGGTATTATAATTTAATAAAGTATCTACTGTAAAGTTATTATTATTATACTATTAATAAAGTTGAAAACAATTTTCCTAATACCAATTACTGATAAATCCTTTTTATTTTATGGGAACTCATAACCGACATGAAGTCATTAAATATCGAGTTTTAACGTTACGATACTCGTAAAGTTTATCAAATCCCATCATCGATGTACTATTCTTTGGAACGTCTCACGTCGCGTTGCATACAAAACGTACCCATAATAATTATAAAATGATAATCGTAATGCTTTCCTTCACGAGCATAAACTAGTGGATGGCTCTCCTTTATAGGAAAGCCCTAGCCTGTTAAATAGGTAGTCATAAGAGGGTCTTCAAAAGGTAAGTGGAAAGTGAAGCCGATAAGAATGGAGTTATAGAAACCCCACGTCACTGGTATCAATGCAGATATGCTGGCGTATCTGGTGTTTATTTATCATGGGAATCAGCCATTGGTATCACCGTCACGTCCTAATGGCGAAAGCACTATAAGCAAAGAATATACATATATAGCTGATCTGTTTTAACTTTTAACTCATAAGATAATCAGACTCATGCCAAGAAGTCGAAAAAGTCGTATATTTAGAAGTCTACGCGAGGGCAAGAAGAAGGCGAAACAAGCTGTTCTGGGGGCTTCTCAGCGAGTCTTTATTTATGGGTTTTCACGGCTGGTTCATCATGGGGTTTTTATTTTTCGGGGTTCCGACGTCCCTATATACAATACGTCAATGTAGCCTTACCATAACATCGATATTTTATCGATACTTCTGACTGTTTATAGTCTATATTGTTTATAACTCTGTTTACAACTCTTCGGAAGATAAAAATGGAATTCTGTGATGTATCGGATTTCTGTATAACCAGAGATTTTATCAGATTTTTGCTCCTTACCCTTTGTACATGGACATAAACTGAAATGGCTTAAAAATATTAATATTACAGTAGATAAGATTTTTAAAATGTTCGTGTTATGTGATAAAATATCAATGACGGTTTTTGATATTTTTTCTGCTATTAGGAGGCAGACCCAACGCACACAAAGCATCATCTGGTGGCGTAAGTGGTACCAATAACGGTCAATAAGAATTTTCGATTCTTTCTCTGTCACCAGGCGGCGCTTGGTAGCTCGACGGTCCTTGTCGAGTCTCAAAGCTGTCACGAATTTAAAAACTTTCATTGAAATTTAAACGTGTTTCTCCGACTAGGTAATATTATGTACTTATCTAAAACGAAATAAGTGTTTAATTTTTCTAGAAAAACGATATTTTCATAAACACACACATACTTGGTTTACTCCTCTGAGCTCTGGGTGCCGATGAAATAGAGAAAAGTATTCACATTCGAAAAAAACAGTATGAATTGTGAAAAGTTTGTGCATTCTCAGAACTTAACTATCGAAATCGAATAACGTTACGAATACGTACTTCTCAAATGTTCGTGATAACCCCTCTCGTGAGATCACCAGAGGGGTAATGTCGAAAATTTTACCCCGCTCCTTTCCTCTTTTATTCCTTAAGAATATTCGTTGTATCCTTAGTCCTTACATCCTCAAACCAGTCCATCTGTTTGTATGGATCACGTCATCCTGCATTATGCATATCCCATGCGATTGTTAGTCAAATAACCCATTGTGCCAGTTTACATCTGATTTCGACCTCGTTAGATGTAAACGAAGCACTCGTTTAGGGTTTATCATCATCATCATTAGACCAGAGTCTCCTCTCAAAGGGTGATGGTATATGACTATAATATGGCTTTCATTTTATAGTTATCAGTGACTTAGCACATAGTAACGACTAAATAATTATGTATGAAATCGCTTTCGTTACCTACTTCAAGACCCAGGAACATAGGGAACGTATCCATACTACGTGTGGACACGTAGTATGGGTACGTTCCCTTTTAGCTGCGCGTCCACTGCATCGGAATCGGAGCGTACGAAGCGTCGTCATTTACGAAATGCCGATGGGGTGCGTCCACTGCATTCGGATTCATCATCGGCAATTTAGTTATTTTTAGTCCGTCAGCCTGAACGTGCATTTGCATTATGGAGAATAGTGATGAGGATATTGTTGTAATTAGTTGTATTTTATCAGAAGAGGATAATAGAAACAAGAGGAAACGAAAGATATGGGTTCATAATATAAACTCAAAAAGATTAATTTTCGGAGAATTTCATACATTATATTCTGATTTATTAGAAGATGAAAATAGATTTTTTGGATACAATCATATGACTCGAAAAAAGTTTTTTGAACTTCACTATATTCTACAATTTTTATTTATTATTTGCCCAATTTCGTCCCAAATATCGTCTCTCCTCAGTTGGTAATAAATAATGTTGATGTTTTAGATGGTAAAGTTCTTTATATTTTTCCACTAAAGTAATTAAAATATCGTCATTCATCGTGAATACTATTTATGTATAGCCGTCGCGTCGTCGCAAACACGTCAGAACTTGAAACGTTCGGAATCCGAATGACGGGTTCACTGCCGATGACGTCATCGGCATAAATACCGGCCTCAGGCGCAGAAATGCCGACCCAGTGGACGCAGTACCATAGAAATCAATACAAAGCAACAAATCCGTACGCTGCGTACGCTCCGATTCCGATCCAGTGGACGCGCAGCTTTTACCTCCCTCCCCCCACGGTGAACATTCGTAGTACATGCCAAAGAAAAATTTAAATCGCGGCAATGGAAATCGCTGCTAGTACAATTTGCGCCTAATTTCATGTTTCAAATATTATTTTTTGTTTCATCCTTGATTGCAACTCTTGATTAAAGCAAAGGAATTTGGTTCATCGCTCCAAAACCTTTGAGCACAACTTTTACTTTACAAACGTCGCAGTAAGAAAAGGGAATTTCTAATTTTGTGTAGATTTACTCAGCTTTGAAATGTCGAAAAACTGCCAAATTTTGCAAGAAACCTCCTATGTAAAATGTAAAGCCTAAAGATTGCAGATTAAGCTTAAACGTGTTTCTTTTTTGAAAAAGCCTAACGCCCGAAATTAATAACGTATCTATAATCTCAGATTGATTTCAATCTTAAATTCTCAAACAAAAATTGACGTAAATTGACGTAAAGTCAATCCTAGGATCGTAGAAATGTATTGAAATCTTGATCTCAGATAGCTAAATTGAGATTAGGATTGATTATTAATTTCGGCCGTAAATCTATACTTCTATACCTACTAATATAATAAAAAGGAAAAATTTTGTTTGTTTGTTTGTTTGCATCGAATAGGCTCCGAAACTATTGGACCGATTTTGATGAAATTTGGCACAGATGTACAGTAAACCACGGGGAAGGACAAAGGCTACTTTTTATCGCAGAAAAATGTACGGTTTCCGCGAAATTTACTTTTGCGCGCATGAAGTTGCGGGCAACATCTAGTATAAAATCAATAAGTATATACCATAATATCTAAAAGTTTCCTCTAAAACATTTCTAACTGATTTAATAGACACGTGCATTTCTTATTCTGCATAATATGGTCAGTGGTTTCAAAATATATCTTGTTTCTGTGTAATAAATCTGTCAGAAAGGTTTTATTTTTTTCAGGCAACACAAAACAAGGCCATTTACTGCGTACTGTCATGACAAATGCTATTCTCATAAACGCACCGCAATTAACATGTTCAGCTCATTGTAAACTGTCTGTGCTGAAATACACGGGGCATGTGCTATACCCGGCGACATCCATAATTAGAAACAACAGGAATGCCGAAAGCAATTTTGTGGGAGCTTACTTTAATCACTCTGTTTAGGTTTATTACATTTTACTGCGTTTCAATTGTTTTGGTTTACTTACATCATGTCTATATAAATCAGGACAATATGCCAATGGGTGTTCCGTAAATATCAACGTGCAATAGGTGTTCTTTATATTATTACTTCAAAAGTCATTGTCCGATTTCGATCAAAATAATTTTCCTAGAGTTTTTGGCATGATCTATCAGCATGGACAATTACAAGTTTCTATCTCTTATAGTTTGGAAATGCCAGGGGGAGAACTTATATACCACTTTGGAGGCCGATTTTTTGAAAATGGTTGACTTTTATAAAAGAGTAATGTATGAAACTTTGCCTTTATTTTAAACTAGCTGTTTCCCGCGGCTCCGCCCGCGTAAATATACTATCGAGTATCCCGCGGGAACGCTGTACTTTTCCGGGATAAAAAGTAGCCTATGTTTTAATCCAAAGCCTAAACTAGTACCATACCAACTTTCATCAAAATCCGTTCTGTAGTTTTTGCGTGAAAGAGGAACAAACATCCATCCATACATCCTCACAAACTTTCACATTTATAATATTAGTAGGAAGACCCATTCATCGATACAATACATGATGGTGTAAAATGAAAAAAACTTTTTTTCATCCCCAATTTACATGTATAAAGAGCCACCCCTAAAATATAAACCTAACCAAGAGCATGTCAGAACATGTCTAAGGAGGGTTCCGTAACTATAAACGCGTCATATGCTTTTTTTTTTAATGACTCCAAAAGTTACTGTCCGATTTGGTTCACAATAATTTTCCTAAAGAGTTTTTAGCATGATCTATCAGCATGGAAATTTGCAAGTTTCTATCTCCTATAGTTTAAAAATGTTAGGGGGGGGGGACCAACTTACAAACTACTTTGGAGGCCGATTACTCGATAATGGTTAACTTTATAAAAAAGTAACGTATGAAACCTTGCCTTTATTTTAAAATACCTATTCTACGATACCCCACACGATGGGGTAGAGTGAAAAAATATTTTTCATCCCCACTTCACATGTATGGAGAGCCACCCTTAAAATATAAAATTATATTTCATTGATTTATATTCATAATTACAGAAGCTAAAAGACTGGACAGACAGACGAACAGACGAACAGACGGACGGACGGACAGAGTTAAACTATAAGGATTCCTTGAACACTACGCCTAACAGAACCCTAAAAACCGCAATCGCAAATGCATTATACAACCAGTAATCTCACTTATTCAAACGGTTCACACTGAAACATCCGTGCAATTCTTTCTGATCGGCACCAAAGAATATATATTACTAATCGGCACTCAGTATTTTATTGTGTTTAGGGCCCAATCGGCGCCATGTTAACCGGTCTGTGATGTAGGGTGTCCTGACTCCTGATTGAGGTATTTATTCAATCGTGAAGGTTTTTGCCACCAGGTTTTTTTTTACCCGACTGCCGAAGCCTAGGGTTATTTGTTTATTATTGCCATTGAATTCAAAACTAAGGATGGGTTCAAACAAATCTTCAGACAAGATATATATTGAACTAGATGTTACCCGCGAAAACCCTGGAAAACCATATTTTGCTGCGATAAAAAGTAGACTGTATTTAAATCCAGAGCTTAAACTACTACCATACCAAATTCATCATCAAAAAGTAGTTATTGCGTGAAAGAGTAACAAACATCCAGAAACATCCGCGTTTATAATATAAGGTAGGATATATACCTAATGATATTGTACATTCAAGGTTAAGTAACGAAATAATATCGACTTCCTCGTCTGGAACTAAATTAACAGAGACATATTACGACAAATGAAACTGAAACGTCCTGTACAAATCAGTTGTGACGTCACTATCCTACCGACTGCGCCAAATAGTTGATTTACGCTCGCGCCTAAGTTTGTCGACCGAATGAATTAACGTCTTAACACTCTTAACGCATGTGTCTGAACGAATGAATGATGAATGAATTGGTACCATGAGAACCAGAGACATGCAAATATCTGCAGAATTTTTATTTAACTTAACTAAAGAGCTAAGTATACTCTGAACTTTTAGATGGTTTTGTTTGTTTTCTGAGTTTATATTCCTATTATATTCATTAGATTTTTCCCATACATTTTGCCGCGATAAAAAGTAGCTATGTCCATCTAGACGGGTCGCGCTAGGCGTATTCGAGGTGGTAAGTGGAAAAAATTCTAAAGTCGCTGAATTTTTGTGTGTTGATAAAGTAGTCCCTGGGGAGCTTATCATTAAGTTTTGTGCCATTTCTGCCCACTGCGTTTTCAGCAATTCCATTATTTGTGGTTGATTTTTTTATATGGCTATAAAAGTGGCAATATTGATTTAAAGTTTAAAATATTAATGGTATCTTAACTGGGACAGCTTCCAGAGTATGGAGACTTAATTTGCGTCGTTTTCGTCCAGTAAAAAATGACTTAGGGTCATTTTTTGAAAACAGTACCGGCAAAAATTCTAAAGTGTGATAAACGACTATTTTCTGTTTAAGACCACTAAAATAGGCCTAAATCCAAATTTTGTGCCACATTAAGCGACTGCGATTCGAGAAATTAAGTTTTTTAGTTTCCCTAAGCTAAAAGCGCTCCAAAAACACATAATCGTTAAATAAAGTTCACGTATTCAATATTATTAAGTCATAAAGAATCTATATTCCAAGTTTGTGCCTTTTTCATGGAGGGTTTAAATAATAAAATGCAAAAATAATATTATTATAATATGCGGTCGAAGTTTTGTGGAATATTCGCACTACATTACACATATACGTAAATGTGTGTGATAAAATGTCATTCGTTCGACTACATTTCAAAATTTTTATATTTCGCATTTTACAGCGATTACAAAATTTAAACTTGCTTTTGCCCGCAACTTTGTTTGCGTAGCACGAATGACGAAGCTGAATGTAATTGTCGCCTGATTTTATACAATACATAAATGCACAATAAAATTTGATATCCGATAGGCTTCCACATGAAACTTCGGTTATCTAACACCAAAAAAATTACAATTTCAAATACCTAATTTTAGTTCTTGAAATTAGTCGTTTAACCGAATAGTCTCTTCAGCTACATCATATTTATTGTATATATAGTATTATTTAATAAAAAATAAATAAATTATTTCAACGCTTGAATTTTATACGTAGGTTGCTGAATACATGTTTCTAATACTCGTGGTTAAGGACTTATTTATTAGGTTATTAATTGATTGTAATAATTTATATAATTAAATACATTTTACAAACCAACAAAATAATATTTGTATATATTGTTATTCATCCCGTTGACAATTTTATATCTAGGGGCACGGCAGGGCCCCGCCAAGTCGAGCCTAGTGAAACATCAGAGCACTACGTACGAATGTGGACCGATCCTTGTACTGCTTTTCGATATTTGTTTACTATGTTTAGTATTAATTTATGTTAGTCTTATAAAATAATTGATTTATAATACCTAACGTTAGTCTTAATTTAATTTGTAATTTTATTATAATTTTTAATTAGTATTATAAAAAGAATTAATTTGTGAAACTGGAAGGAAATAAAAGGTTTTTTATTTTTGAATTTTTATTTATTTATTATTGCTTGTTAGTTTTAATTTAAAACTAGCTGATGCCCGCAGCTCCGCCCGCGTAGGTACAGTAAGTAGTATTAGAAGCTATGATTTTTTTTTCTTTAAGTTATTTTGTTTTTTGTATAACTGACCTTTGAATTACATCAATTTTAAACTTTGCTTGCCTTTTTGGGAATACTCCTTGACTTTTTATTTTTTTAAAGTCTCACGTTACGCAGCCACGGAAAAATTAACCACCAATAATCGAATTGCTGAAAAGGCAATAGGCAGACATGGCACAAAACTTAATTATTAACTCCCTAGGGACTACTCTATCAACTACATATAGGTACAGAAAAAATTCAGCAACATTAGAATTTTTCCACTTCCCACTAAAAAACAGCTAGCGCGATCTGTCTAATGAGTCAAAATGCATAGTTTGAGCGTTTCATTATTTCATGAGCTTTTGTATAAGGCACAACCCACACTAGCAATATTCGAGCGTCGTCGTTGTGCCAGAACATTGTGTTCTCTAACAGAAAAGCTATGAACAGTGACTAAAATATTTTTTATCTTAAGCCTATTTTCTACTTTACGAGTTTGTAAATTCAAGCTTTATAGAGTTAGAGAACGTAGAGTGGAGTCAGAAGGTTCTAGACGAGATCTAAAGACATTTTTTATTGGCGAGTCATAATATTATGGTCTCGTCTTGGCACCATTAAACATGAAATAAATTTAAAATTGAAATTATAAATTTCGCATTTAGAACATTATTACTTGTCAAGTTGTCACATAAATTGTCATTCATTTTGTCGTTATAATATGAAACTTGGGCCCCTCCCCGCGTGGCGAGAGGCCCGCACCCCGTATTCGCCATTGATACATGATAAAAGTTAGTTTTTTACATTCTAATAAAAAATCCCGCGGATAAACATGGTTAAACTTATAGAAAGTGTTTTGTAACACCATAATCATCATATAAATATGAACTCTACTAACTAAAAGTTTCATTAGTAGTTTTTATAGCGAGTTTGAGGAAAAAAAGTGGAATATCTTTATACGAAATTGCCGAATGTGGCACATCTTTCTTACAGACTCAGATATTAACACTCTGAACAGTTTTTTAAGATTTGTCAGACATTAGAATAGTTGTGGGCCTGGTGGGACCATGTTTTATATAGTAGCCGAATACCAGGAAACCCCTGGTTGGATACGACTCAAACTGCATATGTGCATCGGTTACTCTTTCCTTAATATCGTGAAAGTAAAATTTTTAGCTATAATTTACTTTTGGGCCAATATCCATGAAAGACACAAAAACCTAAATTGCTACAAACGCAGCCATCCAAAATGGCACAAAATCAAATTTTAGACTAAGAAGAAGGTCCGGAAACTATATGCAAAAAATAAAAGACTTTAGAATTTTTGCACCCTCAAAACTTATCCAGACCCGTCTAATCCTCGATGTCTACTATATCTGTCCAGTAGTTGCCAAGCCTATTAAATACAAATCTTTTATCTTTCTATTATTCTTAGTTAGATAATAGCCAGAAATACCTAAGATTTTTAATTAAAATAACAGGTGTACACCTGTAATGTTCAATAATAATAATTTACGTGCAATAATAACAATTTATGTTAGCAATATTCTGTTGTGTGCGTCAGGACGGCGGGTGCGGCGCCGAAACCAATCATGCAAGGTCACGTGCGCCTAATGTCCACAACCCTAATCGGAGACGATATTACTTCTCGTTAGGTACTTATTGTGGAAGGATAGTTGCGTCTATATCACCGACCACTTTATGGAATTCCGAATTTCATAGACAATAGAAATAACATTATTTTAGGTAAGTTTGAAGAGATACTACAATTTGATCAATCCAAAAAGCACTGAACAGTTAAAAGAACATTCAAATTTTTTTCGATCTTTTGTTTCTTCATTTCATTTACTTTTTATTATTCTATATTATTATTATGTGTATAGGGCAAAAAAAAACGGTACCATCATTTTGGCCAATGTCGGCTAAAGTCTAATCATAATACTAATTGTATCGAGATACACATTAGTAGGTATTGAGGGGCGTCTAAATCCGAATTGGGCCTGCAGAAGCCCAGGCACTTATAATGAGCCGGTCGTCAGTAATGAGGTGGTAGACACGCCACTGAGTCACAAGGTCAGGGGTCGGGGATTGTGCCCCCCGTTTATTTACGACTAAATTACGTCTTGGACATTGATGTCCTGAATTCTGGGAGGTTGCATTCGTATAAATAGTTGTTTTCACCGACCACGGTCGTCCGCTGCTGGGGATTGGTTCTTCCTTCAATATAAGGGACTGAGGCTGTAATATAGGTATCACACTACTTACTAAAGTGCGGACGCGGAGCATGTAGAATTTCGTACATTGACTTATCGCTACTTGTCACTGTCACCCGCGCACGAATATGTTGCTATCGCGCTCCTATTGCGTACCTGTGTAAACGCAATAGATATATATACTTGCGCGAAAAAAAAGACAAGTAGCGATGAGTCAATGTATAAAATTCTACGTGTTTCCAACCGCACTTTAGATTACTGGCGGTTGGCACATGACTTGGAAGAATATTGTACTTGCAAACTGGTCCTTGGTACGCTAGTGGGTCGGCACAAGTTTTAGCAGAATATCAGTTTTCGTAGGTTACCTCACGTCCGTATAATACTTGAGATATTTCAAAAGTCTTATGGGCACAAACCATGACGCCACAAACTGACGTAGAACCTGCACCTGCACTCTCCAGTGCAAGTAGCAGCACAAGACGAGACTGGCAGAAGGCATTTATAATTAGGCCGCGAAGCTAAGGATTTCACTTTATACCTGACTAGAAGTGGTAACTAATAACTATTCTGTGCTAGAAGTTGCCCGAGACTTCGTGCGTGCAAAACATATATCACGTGGGAACCGTATATTTGCTGCTAAAATAGTCTATGTCTTTCCCCGTGGTGTAATATATATCGAAGCCAAATTTCATCAAATTCAGTAAAGGGCCAAATTCAATACAAAGAAACAAACAAGTCTTTCCTCTTTATAATATTAGTATAGATTTACGAATTATTTTTGGACCAAGATTTTATAATGCTACCACTCGCCCTATATACATAATAAACAGACGGTTTACATGTTAAGCAACGTCTCTCGATATGATACGTCAATGTCACCGGATCATGTAGCTGTTGGACATTCGATATTGGCAAGTCAAATATTGTGAGACTTCTCGTGGGGCTAATTTTACCCCAGATATTCGATACTGTTTTTGCTTTCTCGTATTGCATCTAAAATCCGCAAAAAAATCGTGTATAACACTATAATAATAATCTATACTAATATTATAAAACTGAAGAGTTTGTTTGTTTGAACGCGCTAATCTCAGGAACTACTGGTTCGAACTGAAAAATTATTTTTGTGTTGTATAATCCATTTATTGAGGAACGCTCTAGGTTATATAACATCACGCTGTGACCAATAGGAGCGAAGAATCAGCGGAAAATGTGGAAAAAACGGGGAAAATTATTCATCTTTGAGGGCTTCCGTTGTTTGTTTGAACGCGCTAATCTCAGGAACTGCTCGATCGAATTGAAAAATTATTTTTGTGTGGGATAGTCCATTTCGTGGGGAAAGCTTTAAGCTATATAACATTACGCTGCGACCAATAGGAGCAAAGCATCAGTGAAAAATGTTGCAAAAACGGGGAAAATTATCATATTTGAGAGCTTCCGTTGCGTGCGCTGCGTAAACGGTTCAAGTTACCCAAAAAATATGTATGATAGAATTATTCCTCTTGAAATGATCTAAAAAAATGTCTGTAATAGTATATATCTATCTTTTAAGATTGACTATAACCTTTTTTATGGTAATCAAATTTGGTCAAAATAATGCATTATTGCGCCATCAGTTGACGCGGACGAAGTCGCGGGCAACAGCTAGTAAAGTTATAATTGTTTTACTAGTTTAACTGAAAAATACTTTCCAGTAAGCACAATTTGTTGTTATAATTTTGCTGTAAGGTAACTGTAAATACTAAAATTTTCTCGTCTTTCGCTTATAATTTAATTGAAAAGTGTACTCTGAAGTATGAAATCATATTGATTTTAAATATAACTTATTATTTAACATAATGTATTCAACGATTAAGCTTGATATTTTTTGTACTAAACCCTACTTGCTACACACTCCACAGCAAATATTGTAATAACCAGTATTAAAGTTTGCACAAAAGATGAAAAAGTGTGAGCCATTAGCGAAAATTATTTTAGCACGGAGCTTATTTTAATATTGGAACGTGATCATGCATCTCTATAGTCCCATACCTTGGGGTTCTCCCCGCGTAGGGAGGTGTAAAATTTGTCGATGGGGTCATTTTGGACCGGTGGCACTCGAAGTGTTATTTGATTCTACATTCTACAAATCCCCCTATTGATCGAGATTCCGTTAATGATTATAAAATTTATTGTATTTCAATCCGAAATATCTCTATTTTGTGTTTAATTTTTCTTACAAACACCGATAAGCCGACACGGACCGAGTAGCAGATGTAATGCAAGCAAATTTGTCTGAAAAAAATCATCAAAAGTCATCCTGTTGTACATTAGTGGACCCGCGTGACATCTCACACCCCCTCTCATCCGCACAACACGTATAGAAAACCTTTTTATCGCAAGGAACCCTAAAACAGAAACACATTCATGAACAATTCATTTGAGCCAGTGAAAATCATTTCTCTGGAGTCTAGGGCAAGTGGATCGCCGAATGTTTTATTTCTCTACATTTATGTCCCCCGCGAGATACGACTCACTAGTTTTTTCACTTTCGTCAAATTTGCCTTCAGGGAAGTGACGTCACCACGTCACGTACGACAGAGACAAAACTCACAACATTTTACTCAAGAGATTTATAGCTTGAAACAATTTTTCTTACAGTTCTTACGCAATATTTTTAGCTTTGCTACATGATTTTTCACGCAAATAATCATTATTATAACGCGACTATTTTAGCTATCTTTTGTCACTACACTCACAGCTCACTATGGTCACACTAATAAGAAACCGAAACCCATAAATATCCAAAAAATGTATCATTTTTCTTGAAATGTTCTTCAATACAGGATTACACATTATGCTTGAATACATTAATACAAAATATTTCGAAATACATATTTTACTTGTTACGTAAGGCGTTATCAAAAACATCATTTACCAATACTGACAGTTTTGAAGAGTGAAAATGTATTTTAACCAACGCCATACATTAATATAATATTGTTTTCGAAATTTATTGCTTGCCACATACATGTATCACACGGACAGACAAGATAAAGTCACCTGGATGTAGATAATGGAGACAATGCTTGGATTTACATACATTTGTTGGAAAACGATGTAATAGAGTGCACTGTGATTATAAAAACGCCCAAATGCGTGCCAGGCCACGTAGAATGGGGTTCCGTATTCAACTAAGTATTTCGTTATTTCTATACGAAGTTTTCCAAGTAAGCGTATTTTACAAGTTGGGCGCTTATAACTCCTGAACCAACAAAGTTATCCAAGCCGTTATAGTTTTAATTTAATGTTCATCACACGCCGCCGTTTAGCTTTTAGAGGGAGGGCTTATTATTTTAACACAAGAATATACATATTATTATTATTTACTTAAAAAACTACACTTTATCCAGTGTTGTCGGCGACGTGATGCGCGCTTCGTTCCGGAGTCTCCCCCGGAACCTTCGGTAGACCACACCCGTCGGGCAGAACTTCTCCACCTCGAAGGTCGACAGAAGATGCACCCGTATTCTCACCACAAAGGACTACTAGCAACATAAGCTCTCGATCAATATCTACTTTAAAAACGAAAAAGACCGCCAGGACCCATCACAGGCAAACTAAAACCATTTATTACCATAAACGCATTTATTGTGGCATTTCCTTTATCACAAATATTGACCTGAAGGAAATTTCGTTTGTGAATGTCATCAGGCTTCCGATGCAGGTAAACTGAATATTGTTGCCTCGAAAGGCAATTCCGGGCTGCCTCGCCACGATCCAATAATGCCAACAAGGTAATGCCAGCGTTGAATATAACATTTGCATTTTAAACAAATTGTAAGTATTCGATGAAATCAGAAAGTAAATCTTTTTAAATTTATAAATTTTAATTAAATTCAAAATAAATAATAATAATATTCAAATCTGCAAAATTCGAAACGTTACCGCCATCCACACGCACTCTGAAAATGCATAAATAATAAGAGCGTTTTCATAGTTTTCATATAATATGTTCCACAATATGAAACATTATACGTGTCTGTCATTATCAGTGCTATATGCGATAGCGGTCTGGATATTGTTTTTTTTTTTTAAAAAAGCTTTTATTTAAATGCTCTAAAAAGAAGAAGTAAAAATTTTCCTTTGAAATTTTAACTATCAACTTAATATAACGTTATTACACAATTTATATGATATAAAAGCTTGTCGAGAATGAAACAAATTGTCTCATAAATATATCCATAAATAATTGTCTCATAAATATATTGTCACCCATACTAAAAGTGTGTACAAAATTTCAGCTCAATCCGTTGAAGATATCTGCTTCAAAATTGATTCCATCCGACTTGCAATGTATGTAAGTCGGATGGATGGATTTTATTTATAAAAGCTTTAAATACGCAATTATGTTAAAGACATAAGAGTGTACTTTAGTAATTTATCGGTGTCACATCCGATTTGGGCTAGGGGGCCATTCAAGTATTACGTAAGCAGATTTTTTTCAATTATTAATCTATTCCAAAATAAAGGACTGTATTCATTATTAGTAGGAATCCCAGAAAATGCATTTCGTTTTTAATCTGAGATCTCCCCACCCCCCATGTCATCAAAAATAAGCAAAACAAAGACCTCTTCGCCCCCCCTATAGTGCTTACGTAATACTTGAACGGCCCCTAGTATGGCACCGTGTAATGTGAAAACGCTCTAAAGTCGCTTCAAACTGAAATAGCAGCGGAGCGGCCAGCAGCGTCACTATACTCACATAATATTATATGTATAAGTACATACATACATACATACATATAATCACGCCTCTTTCCCGTAGGGGTAGGCAGAGACCACTTCTTTCCACTTGCTACGATCCTTACATACTTGTTTCACTTCATCCACTTTCATTCTTACCATCCATTCCTCCTCTTACATTCAACGTAGCGAAGCGACTCTCCATGGGCCACTTTTCGCCTCCGCGAGAACGAGACGTGATGGGTGACGAACCACATCGCCGCCATTTTGGATAATTAAATTATTTTTATAATTATCCATTTCGTTCCCACGGATTTGCGGAGAGAATAGGAATAGGAAAATGGAAGGATAGGTGGTGTGGAAAGGAAGATTGGTAAGTTAGAGTGGGAAATAGGAAATGTAGGATATTACCGCCCAGGAGGGCAAGGGATAGGACAGTAATAGCTAGGGAAGTCGGGGTCGCGTACCCGTATACTATACCACAACTACCGGACAGGTAAGTTGGGATGAGTATCATGACATACATAATTATATAAGTATAAGTATAGTATATTAATGACGCCATAATATTAAATTTTATTAAATAAATGGCCATTAAATAAATAACATAAAAACAAGGTTTCATATTTAGATTGTTAACTCATCTACAACACAAAAGAAAATAATCCAAAAGTTAAGTTTATTCTGCTGTTATCAGTGGAAAAGTGAAAATATGCCATAAAAATGTGGCCGCTTATGTAGTTTTTTTCATTCTTTTGTTGTCACGTACAGTATCCAACGGTTATCTCGAGAAAATCCTTTCAAGACAACAGTTTTATGTTATTTTTCCTGCTTGTATAGTCGCAAGCATAAGTAGGTTGAGAAATTAAAGTATAAGTATATATTATACTATAGATCGTCCGGTGTGGCCCGGTGGTCGAAATTCGACCACAGTTCATACATAAGAACTTTAATAATTAATTACTCAACTATTCAAAGCAAGAAGTCAAGAAACATCAAAACCAGTAGATATAGTTAAAAATACATAAGGCCTATCAAATCCTAACTTCGCGGTATCGGAGTAAGGAACCACCTGGAATATTTGGCACCTAATACCGTGTATTTTAAACTTTATTCTTCCTTGATATAATCAGAAAATAGAAGATTGGTAAGTTTTATTGATTAAAAATACATATAGTATAAATATTTATATTATAAGCACTATCGAAATCATTTTAACAGCTTAAAAAACCTTAATCTAGATTCCAAATCCACTTTAACTAAATTTTAATTAAAGTCTAGATATAGTTTAGTCCTGTCTCTGTGAACCAATTATTTCCTTTGTGCAGCGACTTATATGTTCAACTTCATTGATTAAACCGGTGCAGATGTACGGTCCAACGCCTCGCTTTGTGGAAAATTGATCGAAGTCTTTATAGTTTTATAGGAACTTCTAATATGATCGAAAGCCTCCGTGGTCTAGTGGTTAGAGCTTGGCTCTCGACTCGGAGTGATAATTTCTGTCACAATAATGATAAATATTTATTTTTTCTACTTTCATAACAAACTTCTAATCCATCTTCACACCATTAACATCTCTTAACCTAACTGTACCAATGCTTATAGATTCCTCTTCTTAGCAAGTGTTAAAACTTAAATCTCTAAAATGATTTCCGTCTCGACTGTACTGCCATCAGATGAAGGAGGTAATGCGGGCTGAGCTGCTAATGAGAAGGTTTTGGAGCGGAACTCATCTCGCCTATCTCTGGCACACTTTGTCTGATGCTCTTATAACTCTCATAGCAGCTTTATTAGAATCTATAATTAGCAGGTCAGGATTTTATGGCGCCAAACGCCGTTCAACCTAACGTCGTTAAACCTAACGCCGTTTATTTTAACGCCGTTTAACCTAACGTCATTTAAACGAACGCCATTCAACCTAACGCCGTTCAATCTAACGCCGTTCAACCTAACGCCGTTCAACCTAACACCATTCAACCTTTTGTTTGTACTTTGTTTTGTTCGCCGAACTGTTCACCTTTCTATTAAACGCTGATATTAGGTAGGTGAACTATCGTTCTAATTGTTTAAGTTATTGTTACAACATGTAAGTAGGTACCTACAGAAAAATCATTGGCACATGAAGATCGAACCTGCACTACTTCGTGCAAGCAATCTACCATCATCTATCGCATGTGGATTGACGATATAATTAGGTACTAGCAATTCCAATTTTCTGTTCAAATAACTTGTGCGATCTATTCCAGCACATGAAGTAGGCAATTTGTATTCACTATCCAACCTTATAACTTCATACTTGCTACACGCTGCCATACACTTTAATATTGCGTATAAATGAAATTGAGCTATTTATATGGATTTCCTTTTTCGTAAATCGTAATTCGTAATACAATATTGTCAAAATTGTTATATTTGTATATTATACAGGTAATATTATGTTTGAAAATATTTATCTGCTAGATGTTTCCAGCGAATTTTAGTGCGTTATACCAGTACCTAACGATTTTACTATAATATGTATGTATTGATTGATGTGGGTTATAAAAATGCACTTTCTTTCTAAAATCTTCGAGTGCAGCAAGGCAGTGATAGTAAAAAGGTTTAAATAATATTTGTTAGTATAGTTTGTCATTTTTTTTTTGTTTATTTACGATCTCCCTTTGATAGCTTCCTTCTATGCTCTCGAAGACCACACAGAAACTAAAATAAACATCGTCAACGCCAAAAAGAGCCATAGAAAATAAAATGTCAAAATAATTTCCTATAATAAATAACGGGTAGCGAAATTCAAAGTGTCAAAAACACAATACTTTTTACGACCATTTATCAAGTTAAACTATTGTATTGGTGTTTAAATTTTTAACTGTGAGTAAGACATTTGCGGACCACCCCCAGCAATTGAGTTGGGTTTTTTTATTTGAACCCCCGTAGAGAGGACCCCTAAATTTGATAACTTCATTTATTGTCGTGGACGGCATTATGCACAAGTGTAGTCAGTTTATGCACTGTACATTTATTTTATGTACTTCCCATAAATAAGTATTATCTATTGATTGTTATTTATTAGAAATTAGTTATCACTATTGAAGACTCAAATTCAATTTCAGGTGGCATTAATCAAAAATGCTTGCGAATTGCGAAAACATAAAGTTTAGAAATATGGATTGTCATTGTTACATAACGTTTAATAAAAGAATTTACAAATGAACATAATATATTATATACAAGATACGAAAAACGATACCCTTCTTGGCAGCCCTAGCTATTTAAAAACCCAACTGTTCATAAATTTCTTATTGATTCGTATTACGCTAATGAGGGTGATTGATATTTTTTCTGCCGTTAGGGGGCAGACCCAATGCAAAGCGTCATCTGGTGGCGTAAGTAGTATCAAAAACGGTCAATAAGAATTTTCATCTGTCACCAGGCGGCGCTTGGTAGTCCAACGGTCCTTGTCGTTTTAAAAACCTGTCAAATGTCACGAAATTAAAAATCTTTATTGGACTCATTATGTCTAAACAACAGCAGTGCATATTAGAGCCCATTTTGATATTGGCCTCAAAAATGTGCTGCGTGCGAGTGTGTGATTGTTGCCGCTATAACAACGCCCCTAGCGGCAAACAATGGTAACTAATTCGATGCCATACAAATTGTAGTTACAATACGGCCGATGTATCTTGACGAGTCTGAGCTTCGCGCAGAAGGTTGCGCAATAACTGTTTATAAGTGTTTTCTTATTTATTTTATTTGTACTAATCGGTCAACTGTATTAGGGAAATTTTATTAGTACATAGGTATATAAAAATAATACAATAACAGTTTTCTTCACGAGTTGCACATGCGTTAAAGTTCACAGAGCCTGTGTTCAGACCCGTCAAGATACAGCGGCCGTAGTGTACCTTCTTCACGGCGTGTAGTGACAAAAACTCGCACTCAGCAAACTGTCGTCTTTTAGTAAGGACGATTCTTAGTTCTATCTGCTATATAAACCATCAATGACTCTGAGTTATATCCTACTAATATTATAAATGTGAAAGTTTGTGAGGATGAATGGATGTCATATGTATGGATGGATGGATGTTTGTTACTCTTTCACGCAAAAACTACTGACGGATTTTGATTTTTGATTAAATTTGGTAAGGTAACAGTTAGGCTCTGGATTAAAACATAGTCTACTTTTTATCCCGGAAAAGTGCAGTACTCCCTTGGGATACTATATTTACGCGGGCGGAGCCACGGGCAACAGCTAGTGTGCTATAAACCATCAATGAATCTTAGTTCTATCTGCTATTAACCGTCCTCTTTTATGCACATATGCAGGTCCATGCACTCGCTCCCGGGGGCCTCATTTTCCTAACCCAATGCCCTCACATGGAATTGATAGAGATGTTGCAACCGAATAAGTTTCATGGCATGGACTATCCAGTATGGAGATAATTAAGACGATTATAGAACGATTGACTCAAAATAACTTTTTAAGGTATTAAATATTGTCTTTGTTCTAATAAAATCTTAGGTAACCCTCGAGATAGACCAGCAGTAACCGAGCTGATGATAATGAATTATAGCTAAGAGGACGAGGAGGAGAGGCTCAACCATTGCAGCTTTAACACAAACACACAGACGTCAAACTTATAACACCTCTCTGTTTTCGTGGGCGGTTAAAAATATAAAAAAATCGTAAAGTGGGTAGATACTGAGTAAGTACAAAGGTTTTTATGTATTTGACTGTGAAATGTTATTTTTTCGTGTGACCTTCATCAAAATCCGTTCAGTAGTTATTGCGTAAAAGAGTAACAAACACCCACACATCTATCCATCCAAACTTACAAACTTTTGCGTTTATAATATTTTAGTAAGAGTAAGGATTTTCCCGTAAAATCTCTCGAAATAACAGGTATCAATATATAAATACTCAGTACCGGTTGTAACATCTCCTATACTATCTTATCAAGAGCAGCCCCTTCAAACGCGTTAATCTTTTCGAATGTCATTCAGCCTGTCCCTAGGCGCGGGTTCGATTCCGGCATGAACATATTTCAAGTGCAGGATTAGGACGTCTATGTAGTGCGAATGTTTGTCTCTGACAGATGATCGTTATGCCCTCTATAATCTATGAACTTTAATTTTAAGCCCTCTCTAGTCTATGAATTTTAACGTCACTAAAATGCGCCGCAGATGTTTAAGCTTTTGCAGTTTGTCAAAATTATACTTTACGTTGCTTTGGGGGTTGTCGTTGCTAATAATAGACCTAATACTGAAGATTTTAAGGCTTAGGCACAGAATAAATAATAGTACCTAGAGGTACAGAAGAACCACTCCGACAAATGGTTAGAAGAAATAGGGACTCTTTCTGCGATGCGATAAGGTTCAATTCAGCTAACACAACGCTTGATTACCTACGATTATATTTACCTAGAAGTTGCGTCTCTTTCTATCGCGTAATTCTTATCCTTTCTAATGACATTAGGGTTGTCTCATTTTAGAAAATTATTAACCGACTTCCAAAAAAGGAGGCGGTTATACGTATTATATATATTTTTTCTTAATATTTAATTACAACTTTTTTTACCTACTTTCTAGTACCTACCTACTGTACTTTACTGAACAAATTGCTTTCCAAATAAACCTAAGGTAGGTGTTAATAGTACTGTAATAATTTGACGACCTCTGTGGCTCAGTTGGTTGAGCGTGTTGGTGCTCAAGCCGGGGGTCGCGGGTTCAAATCCCGCCGAAGGAACAAAGAGTTTTTTTGTGTTCCTGGGTCATGGGTGTGTATTAAATATATGTATAATATAATAAAAATCTTAAATAAGTGTTAAATATATTTCCGTTGTCTGGTACCCGTAACACAAGTTCTTCCAGAACTTACCACGGGATCAAATTGACGTGGTGTGAAGCGTCCATAGATATTATTATTATTATAATAAATTTGCGCATACCTATAAGTATATACATACTTATGCGTAAACGTAAGCATTTTTTATACCTTCACGGCCTGATATTACTCGGAGAAGTTGAATCACGCCGCCTTATTTTTATTTATATTTACTACTAGGTACTACTAGGTACTTTTGTCAATAAATGATTCTTCAAATCGTATCACATCGGAATAACATAAGACGCGAACAGATAGTTCAAGTGGACTGTGGAGCCAACACCTAAACACTAAATATTGGTTATCAAGTAATTGCAGTAGCAGTAGTAGCTCAAACTATATTTTTAAATATTGTTATACATTATGTTATACGGTATTATAGTTATAGCTGGCCGGGTGATTTTAACCTAACTTACACAGTACCTATCATAATATTATATGCAAAGATTGTAAGGTAGGTATTAAATCCAATCCATAAAACATTGCGACGAACAAATCTCACGCATACGTCGCTCACTGCTCGCGCGCGAGTCCCTCGTAATTGGCCCGTTTAAGGAGGCCGCCGCACGTACTTACATTTTTAATACCTACACGGGGAGTGGGACAGGCCTGGCTTAGGGTCAGATCACACCGCGACGATACGCGAAACGACGCGATGCCGCATTTGTAAGGCTACCATACAAATTTGAACTTTATTTACTAAACAAAAAGATATACATTTCATATGACATTAATCATACACTGCACAAGGTATGTCATGGGATACTCATCCCAACTTACTCAAACTCAAAATTTTTATTTCCATGTAGGTTATAATTTAACGCTTATAGAATTGTCCTACATGATGCCTACCACCGGTTCGGAAACTAGCCCGGCGAGAAGAACCGGCGTAAGAAACTCGCACCTTTTAGCAAAAATATGGGAAAATTGTTCTTTTCAAAAAATATTTTTACAATGTTGTAACTTAACCTATATAACATTAGTCATAAGTACATAGAACATATTTAAGTACATAAAACAGCCTTGCATGGGACCATCTTATTCCCAAGGTGTGCAATCGTTAATGAAATCACTGACTTTATAATAAGCTTTAGCACACAAACGTTCTTTGACAGCTTTTTTTAATTTATTAATGGAAAGATTTTGAACGTTTTCTGGGATTCTATTGTAAAGGCGTATACATTGACCTATAAAAGATTTACTTACTTTACTAAGTCTGATCACTGGTATTTCTAACTTGTTCCTATTTCTAGTATTCCTACAATGTGTGTCACTTTTCTTTTTAAAATTCGTTAAATTCTTTCTGACATACAACACCTTTTGACATACAATTACCTGTCCTGTAGTTGTGGTATAGTATACGGGTATGCGACCCCGGCTTCCCTAGCTATTACTGTCCTATCCCTTGCCCTCCTGGGCGGTAATATCCTACATTTCCTATTTCCCACTCTAATTTACCAATCTTCCTTTCCACACTACCTATCCTTTCCTTTCCCCATTCCTACCCTCTCCACCAATCCGTGGGAATGCAATGGATAATCATAAAAATAATTGAATTATCCAAAATGGCGGCGATGTGGTTCGCCACCCATCACGTCTCGTTCTCGCGGAGGCGAAAAGCGGACCATGGAGACCCGCTTCGCTACGTTGAATGTAAGAGGAGGAATGGATGGTAAGAATGAAAGTGAACGAAGCGAAACAAGTATGTAAGGATCGTAGCAAGTGGAAAGAAGTGGTCTCTGCCTACCCCTACGGGAAAAGGCGTGATATATAGATATGTATGTATGTATGCACAAGGTGCAGTCATGCGGTACGCAGCCTGATGCCGCTAAAATTCGGACTCCTGCAATGAAAGTTATATCTTATTCTATAGTGAAAAAGCTCAATTTTAAATCGCTATCTGAAAATGCAGCACCGCGTCGAGTCGCATTCGGTATGACCTGACCCTTATTTAACGTATTTAATACATCATAACATAATTATTAGGATGTCAGAGACAATATTAATCAAATCAATGGTGATAAAATTTGACGGGTCCAATTAAATTCCAATATGGCGTCGCGTGAAGCGATTACACGCTATTGGTTTATTATGAAGTGTTGACTCACACTTATTATTACCATTGACATACCGTTTCAAAAACATCGCACCTCTAATTATAGCCCGCCTTGTGGACACTGGACAGGGTCTTAAATCGACAGCATGGTATGATCGCCGACAGATCTGGTATACCTCTTTTAAATACCTTAGGTTTGTTCTATCCGAGGATGTTTATGTTGTTATAAATAAATTTCAGCACTGACCATTGAACTTGGCACCGATGCCACCAATATAGATCTCACTTCTTTTATCGTTTTGGCATATCTATTTTGAACATTATTGCTGTAGTTAATAAGATCGAAAAGTGGTTAATAGTAAACTACTGCTACTGCATTACTAGATCTACAATTGATGCTTACCCTATTTGAAAAAACTTAGGGTCAGCTAACACAGTAACGACGCGGCGGTGTGATTTTTAAAATAGCTATTCAAAATTAAACTTTATACAGTACACAAGATACACATTTCTCTGCACGAGTTGCGCCGCGCTTTGCTAAGTGGAACAGTTTGACATTCGAACTACTGCAATTAATAGTATATATCTTCTTGTGTTGTGAATAGTTCAATAGGGGATCGAACTACATCTGAAATATTTAGTTTCATTAATATATTCAGAAATATTGAGGCATTACTACTTGGTAAATGTAAAAAAAATATATTTTATGTGTAGTTTACTAATTAAATACATTTAAAAAGTACCAAAAAATATATTATTTTTTTTTTGCGAAATTGTTAAACAAAACCTACATCATTAGTTTACTATCATATACAAAAACATTCATTATGGTAAGTACGAACTTAAACGCACAAATATCGGAGATATTTACAAATATATTCCGGTGGCCATATACTTCATACACCTTAACCTACAAGTGACGTCATTTGTAGGTCGACTTTAGTATGGAGCGTTTTTAAGAGACTCGCGAAATTTTTTATACAAATCGCTGTACCTTTGAAAATATTGACTTTTGATAGACGGTTTCTTCTGAGAAGTTACTCATATTTAAGAGTACTATTAATTTATGCAATGAAAAAAAAACCGGCCAAGTGCGAGTCGGACTCGCGCACCGAGGGTTCCGTACAAACCTGCAAGGTTTACAAAGTTCGTTCATTACGACAATCGAGTCATAACTATGGTATTTTTATTGCAAAATGACGCGTTTATGAGGAAATGGGTAGTAAGTTTAAAATTATTAAAAAAAAATATATTATGTGATGTAACTAAAAATTTATGGTTTTCGTAATTTTTTCTTTATCTATGCTATAAGACGTTGCTTCGTACCAAATTTCAAGATTCTGAGTTCACGGGAAGCACCCTGTAGGTTTTGATTCCCTTGCAAGTGTCGAAAATTTGCGGCATAAACGGCTGTATCTTTTGATTGCGTTGGCTTAGAAGTTTGATTTTTTCACAGCTTCAAGGGACAGTAGACCTGAGTAATTGATATAAATTTCAGCTTCATACCTCCACGCGTTCCTGAGAAAAAGGGTCTTGACAGACGGACGGACGGACAGACGGACAACAAAGTGATCCTATAAGGGTTCCGTTTTTTCCTTTTGAGGTACGGAACCCTAAAAATAAGTCCGATTGCCTATTATAGCTTGACCGCTGTAAAGTCGACCCTCCCGATGGTCCGCGGGACGCGGGGGCGGGTAGCGCTCGACCAATCAATCAGTCCGATGTCGGCCACCGACGTCGAATAACGTATGCAGCTAGAGCTCGCGCAGTTGAAGCATTGTGCCCGCTACACATGCGATTATTTTACTTAGTTACATCCAACAATAAATATGGAATTACCAAGTCTACGTAATAAAAAGTTAAAAAGTCAAGCAAAGATAATGCTATTGAATGTAGCGAATTATTTTCAAAGGAAGAAATTGGAATTGGCGTCTTCGTCAGGTGATTATTATAGGTAATTAATTGTGTATATATAAAAATAAAATATAATAAAAATAAATATAGAATCAGTCTATTATTTGCCACACTCATATAACTCAAACAATAATTATAATCATTCACCTAAACAATAACACGAAGATTTATCTTGAGATAAATCTCTGTGGCCACAATGCCATGTGTACCCGTGCATACCTCCCGCCCCGCGTCCCGCATACCATCGGGAGGGTCGACTTTACAGCGGTCAAGCTATAGAAAAAGTAAGATGCCATAGACATACTTGTTGAGGAAAAAGGGTTTCCAATTAAATGGCCACACTTTTGAAAAATTTTTGAGTAACTTCTCAGAAGAAACCGTATATCAAAAGTCAATATTTTCAAAGGTACAGCGATTTGTATAAAAAATTTCGCGAGTCTCCTAAAAACGCTCCATACTAAAGTCGACCTACAAATGACGTCACTTGTATGTTAAGGTGTATGAAGTATATGGCCGCCGGAATATATTTGTAAATATCTACGATATTTGTGCGTTTAAGTTCAAACTTACCATAATGAATGTTTTTGTATATGATGTGAGTAAACTAATTATGTAGGTTTTGTTTACCAATTTCGCAAAAAAAAGAATTTTTTTTTTGTACTTTTTAAATGTATTTTATTAGTAAACTACATATAAAATAATATATTTTTTTACATTTACCAAGTAGTAATGCCTCAATATTTCTGAATATATTAATGTAACTAAATATTTCAGATGTAGTCCGATCCCCTGTCGTACGTTATGAATTTGTGGCTGGATTGCTGGCACAATCAGACATGTGAATAAGGGATGCAGTATTAAAGCATACAATTATTGGTAATCAAACGATATTTACATCCCTATCTAGTTAAGGCCACGAAGACCAAGCGAAATAGGCATTTAACGCTTCCAAGAGTTGCCCGCAATTGCCGCAAAGCGAGCCGCGCGCCTACGTCGCCGGCGTGAACTTACATGAACCCAAAGTGTTACAGTGTAGACGTGTCGGCAGTAGGTCATCTTATTTTATTATTTGTATTGAAAAAGATAATAAAATCCATAGATAACTGTTTTAATGCAACACATAGCACACATAATTTGAATAGATATTATAGGTAGGTACCTACCTAAGTAAAAAATGATTAAATTATATTCAATTATTTTGACAGTTTCTATGCAGTGTGTTCTGTTACAAGTATAAAAACACGCTGTGTTCGATGTGTGCATGGAGACGAGTACCTATCGTTAGCTCGTGTGGTCACTAAAGTACGTGTCGTTTCGTGAGATAATAATACTGTATCAGGTAGGCGCTGACGATTTGATGGTAACTACTTAGGCAGGCACTTGCAAAAAATGTATTCCTACTGCCGAGTCCGCACGTTTGCCACTTGCCGCAAAATCCAAACCTCCACAAACGTTTGACTTTTTGAAAATCCAGATTTCCGAATTTTTTCTCCCAAAAATCCGGATTATCCGGATAATTCAGATTTTTTCATTTTTTTTAAATTTGTTGCATATTTTATAAAACTTTAATGTTTATTTTACTACTATGTTGTAACAAAACTTACACTCATTAGCAGGGTTCGAAAATATCCGATATTTATTATAAATATCAAAATATCGGATATTTATGATATATATCCGATATATATCCAAAATGTTGATATATATCCATTTCATATGAAAGCCATATTATTATTTTATTGTATTATTTATGTATTCTATTTGCATATGTGTTACTTACATTATAAACATAATAAATTATTTAAAAAAAATGACGGGTTGCACTCCGGGAGTGCCATCAGAAGTAAAAACTTGAATATTAACATTGTGCATTTTTGATATTTTGGAATGGTTAGGGAATAATTTTGCACGAATTGCTTTAATTATCAGTATAAAAGGGGGGGGGGGTTGGAGGTAAAGCTCAGTATAAAGTTCAATGTGATAGGGATGGTTAGGGTCAAAGGGCAAGGTCAAATGTTAAGGTCAAAAGTCTTCTTGGGAAGGTTGGAGTCAAAAGTCAATACGAACTAAAATAGTGTTAGACTAGCGCCATCTAGCGTCAACCAATGAAACCACTTGGTGTGAACAGAGACAGCGTGGGGCCCCCTACTCAGTACTAGATGGCGCTACTGTGCGAACATTCCAGAATAAATCCAACTCGGTCACGCGAGTCGGGAACTTTTCTGGAATGGTCTGGGACTCGTGTCGACCAATATAAATACGTCGCATGAATGCGAACGGGTTGAGTTCAGTTTGAGCTTCCCTCGAAGCGAAACAGGCGATAAGTGATAACTAGTGATCAGGAGTTCGATTTGAACAGCGAAACAGGCGATTTCGAAGTGAAAACTGGTGATCAAGAGTAATACCAGTGAGTCAACCTACGACTAAGGACACCGTTAGTGCTTTGTGTTGGACTTAGTGCTTAGTGTTTGGACTTAGTGTTTGAGCCTAGTGTTTAATGTTGGACTAAGTGCTTGTGAATAAAGTCCTCAAAGGAGTCAGCAGGTTTTTCTCTCCAAATCCTTCGAACCCCAGCACGTAACAATAGTTCCATGCTTGCGTAAACCAAGACAGCAAACAATTGCAAGTTGAATCTTACACATTTTCGATCAGGACACGTGACCTGTCGCGCGAGTTTAGGGGTCGTCCAATAATCACGTGATGCCTAAAAGGGGAGGGGGGTCCGAAAAAAAATCACCAAGTATGACAAGGGGAGTACGGAGGAGACATCACGTGTATTAACTTTCGAATCTAGTCTATGCATATCGAAATTCTTATCGGTTGTAGATTCGTAATGTTGTTTAAATACTTACAAGACAAATTACTCGTATTAATTCCTTAAATTATTCGATTAAATTGTTTTTTAAGTTAAAGTTTTTCTTCAAACATTACCTGCTTACCTACTATGTACAAAAAATACACGTGATCTTAAGTGGGGGAGGGGGGGTAGTATAAAACCTCACCACGTATCACCAGGGAGAGGGGAGGGGTCTAAAAAGTTGTTAAAAACATCACGTGATTAATGGACGGCCCCTTAACAGTTTTTACCCATCCCAAGAAAAGTGCACAGCGCCGCTAAAGAGGTATTTACTTCAAAAACTGAAATGTTTTTAATGTTTTATTTATTTGGGTACTTAAAATCATCCGAAAAAATCCGAAACTTTTACATAAAATCTATCAGTCTCGAATCTTCATATAAAAGAGCCGGCTTTTTCAACACATCATAGCTTGGCTCTGATAACGCTTCTGTTTAAAATAAAGACATAGCCCAAAATTTCATGATTTAATAAACAGTTATCTATACTTTATACTAATATTATAAATGCGAAAGTGTGTCTGTCTGTCTGTCTGTTCGGTTCAGCGGTTAAAGCGTGAAGAGGTAACCCTCTTCACGCTTTAACCGCTGAACCGATTTTTTAGAAATTTGGTATAGACATACTTTGGGTCCCGGGAAAGGACATAGGATATTTTTTATCCCGAAAAAGTAGTGTTTTCGCGGGATAATGTATTTACGCGGGCGGAGCCGCGCGCAAAAGCTAGTATTCTATAAAACGAAAGTTATAAAATGCTTCATATTAAATGAAGTAAAATCGTTTCTGTACTTTGTCAATTACTTTCTTTGTAAAAAATAATAGAGACTGACACCATTAATGCCGGCAGAAGTGTTGCTATTGCTATTTATGGATTAGAACTTATTAGTAGGGAATATCGCCCACGTCATATAGGTACATTTAGGCAGAAATACAGTAACAAACGCCAAAAATTACTTAATAGTATAACATTTTAAAAACCAATTTGTATTGATATATATCATAAAAAGTCCTTTGATATATATCGGATATATATCGGATATATATCATGATATATATCCATTGATATATATCCTCGAACCCTGCTCATTAGTAAAAAAAAGAGTTACTTTTTTATAATTTAATTTAAATAAATTCTGATTTTAAGTTGTAAGTATTAGAATTACAATCTGAATAAATAAAAACAATGAGATTATATCAAAATTATATACTTAATTATATTAATTTTTTTTATTTTTAGAAATATTTTTGATTACGTTTCAAATCCTACAATGTTCAGTTTTATAGTTAGTATTTTATTTTAAATAAGGTATGTATATATTGTTATTTACTAAATGTTCCAGCAGAAAGAATTATAAAAAATTGGAATAGCCTGTGATCTTTTTAACGCTTTTTTTACATATTCACCACTACCGTTTTCGTAAAGTTCCATTTCTATGTGAAAGTACTAACGTAGGAAAATTAATACAGTTTAATAAAACGTAGGAAACTGAAAATCCTTTAAATCGAGATCCGGGGAGTGAAGACAAATCATTTGAAGCATGGGGCTGAACAAATAATTTTGTATGGACGAAATTGGACCACTTTTGAGTTATTGAAAGTAAAAATCACCCACCTGTTTGGGTAATAATTAAACACGTAAATGGTGCTTTTAATTCCCTCGGTAACTAACAGAAGTACAATAAGCAATTCTAAGCACAATTTAAAACCTATAACTGTTGTAAGATCTTTATTTTAACATTTTACTTACAAATAAACAGTAACATCTTACTCTTCATTGCACTTTGAAGTTTCCGCTATAAGATGAAAACTACATTACTTAAAAAAATAACAGTGGTTTACACAAATCGTTGGTGCTACTTTTGACACCTATATCTTATCTTTAAAATATTATCTAAAAATAATTATTTCTACGCAAAAACAGGAGCGTTGATTTTCATTTAGTTTTGCTACTGACTCGTTCGGCAAAACTCTCTCTAATCTTAAACCAACCAGTCAGGTATTATCGACTCCAAAACTTCTTCCTGATATCATAGAGATAATATTTAGGTATTTGGACTTAGATATTCATTATTTAGAAGATAATTAAATATAGTTAAACCACTACATTTCTTTTTAAGCTGTCATATTAATTTGGCATTCTATGATTGTAGAAATTAAAATCGCAATAATATGTTTCGACTTTCGTTAGTAAGAATTCAATAAATATAAAAATACAAAGCTTTAATTGGGTTTGGATTTGCTTATTATACTTCTTACTACTTGTGCAATTGAAACTGAAACCATATTCAGTGTTTTTATAAATTGGATCACCTATTAATGAACTGTACTACTACTGAAAAAATATAAAATTGTAAGTATCTTAGAAACAGTCCATACATCTATACTAATATTATAAAGAGGAAAACTTTGTATGTTTGTTTGTTTGTAATGAATAGGCTCAAAAAGTACTGGACCAATTTCAAAAATTCTTTCACCATTCGAAAGCTACATTATCCACGAGTAACATAGGCTAAATTTTATTTTGGAAAAAAATAGGGTTCCGTAAGATATTTGGGTTTTTCGGACACAAGGTGTAAAAAATCAACCAGAAAAGTTACTTATTTTGCGTACGCTGCCTAAACTATAAAAGATAGAACCATAAAATGTTCTAATTAATTGTAGATCTTATAAGTATCTACAAAAAAGTCCGCGACACACTATACCTATCTATGTCGAGTGAGGCACAACAACTATTTTTTTTATTTAGAAATCTTGAATTTTTTTTGGACTACATTTAAACGCGTTTATTTTACTCATGCTATTAATCCTTATCAAAATAAATTATTTCATCACTAAGTACAGTTTATGTAGATAATATTTGGTCTTTTAATGATTAAAATTGGATGTTTGGTTTTGAAGTTATGGCGAAATTAAAATATTACGATTTCTGCTGCACGGCCCGTTGCGAAGTGGGCGTCGCGTCGTCGCCAAGGCGTGCGAGTTTAGATCTATGAGTAAATTTTTTGTTTTGTGTTCGTTGTAACTATGATGGATAGATACTTGAGTAACTATTTATTTAGTGATTGTTGTATTGTTAGTTCTGAAAAGTGTAGGTATTTCATACGATAAAAGTATACCCACTTACTTATTTCATTAAGTATTAGCATAGTAGGTACCTATATTAATTTGTTTCTGTTTGTTTTGACTAAATTTCACCCGTTTTGTTAGAGGTTTAAAGACATTCTGTTATCTGTAGTATTAGTATCAGTATTGTACCCGTGCGAAGCTGGGGCGGGTCGCTAGTATACATATATAGCGGCCATAATATTTTAACAGATCTTCATCCCTCGCATTTCCATTTAATGGATTGACTATGTTCTACCAAATAACTTGAATAAATGGAAAAATGTGTCAACAATTTCAACAGGACAACAAATAATATCAAATTATCCAAAGGCATGTATTTAAACTCACGACAAAACATATTTATTTCTTATGTTTACGCGAATATTGTTCATTGTTTTAAACACTTACGGATTTTGTCGCGTTACGTAAACGTAACCGTGAAACGTAAACCGTGACAAAATCCGTAAGTGTTTAAAACAATCACGACAAAACAATTAAATTTTGGATGTGAAAATACCGAATATTGAATACTAAATTACCATGTTGGCTAAAGAATGTAAGGAATAAAAAATTACAAATCTGGTGACTAAATAATACCACTGAATATTCCAAACTGGCAGACTGATATTATATTAGCGAACAAATAACCATCTTGGCGACAATTTGTGAGTACACATTTAATTTAAGAATAGGTACATATATTTTCCGTAATGTAGGTAACTCAAAAAACATACAAGCAGCAAAACCAGCGCACATAAAAAAAAACAAAGGAGCGTACAAAATTCCCAATTTTTAATTTTCCTCGACTTGGTGTAGATATTGGGTAGATTCATTTTGAAATTTAAAAATAACGGTTATTCATTTTTCGCAAAATTAACATAGGTGTCGTTACCAAGTTTTTGGGGGTGCTGGATACGAAAATGACATTCATTTTGAAATTCCAATATGGCGGACATACTTAATTTTATAAAAATAATATGGTTGTCCCTTTGTTGGTTTCTGGGGGTGCTGATTACAAAAAAGTCATCCATTTTAAATTTCCTTAGTAACCCCGCAACCTCAAATTTTCTTCATGATGGGAGAAAAAGAAATTCGAAAATCCTGAATATTCCAACATTTCTATAGCTTTATGCATCCCGGCCCCGGTTTTTCAATGTAGAGCATTTATATTTTTTTAATAAAATAGATTCTATCTCGGAAACGGTGCATCTTAATGAAAAATAATGAAAATTTCCTCCCCCTTAGAAACTCCGCAACATCATATTTTCTTCATGATGGAAGAAAAAAAATCTGAAAATCCTAAATTTTCCAAATTTTCTATAGCGTTTTACACCGTTCGTGTCTCAAAGTAGAGCATTATCGTATTTTTTTTTCTATAATGGCTTCTATCTCAGAAACGGTGCATCCTACTTGAAAAATAATGAAAATTACCTCTCCCTTAATAACTCCGTAACCATATATTTTCTTCAAGATGAGAGAAAAAGAAATTCGAAAATCCTGAATTTTCCAACATTTCTATAGCTTTATATATCCCTCGTATCTCAATGTAGAGCATTTAATTTTTTTTTATAAAATTGATTCTATCTCGGAAACGGTGCATCCTATTGAAAAAATAATGAAAATTTCCTCCCCTTAAGAACCCCGCAACACCATAGTTTCTTCACGATGGAAGAAAAAGAAATTTGAAAATCCTGAATTTTCCAAAATTTCTATAGCTTTATACACTGTTCGTGTCAAAGTAGAACATTGCCATATTTTTTTTCTAAAATCGCTTCTATTTTAGAAACGGAAAATAATACTATTACTGGAAAAATAATAAAAATTTCCTCCCCCTTAACTCGGAAATCGCATATTTTTTTCATGAATGCCAAAAAAAGAAATTTGAAAATCCTGAATTTCGAAAAGCTTCTATACCTTACATAGCTGGTACCTCTACAAACTACATGTTAATTTTACGAAGATTGGATAGTCTCCATTTTGGAAAATGAAATTGGAAGACAATTTTATAATCAGCATATGAAACATGGAAAAAGACATCCATTTTTAATAAAAAAAAAAAATATACGCCATTTTGGAATTTTAAAACGGATTTTATTTTCATATCATTCTGCACCCCCAAAAACCTTGAAAACGATACCCATACCAAAGAAAAAAAAACCTCCAATAGTATCCAAAACTGGGATTTTCCGTAGCTTGCAAATTGAATTTTTAGCAGCTATTAATTTATCAATCAAATCTTTATAAGCTACTTACATGGTATAATGGTCACCAACTTATCGGTGCTAATTGGATTAAATTTCGCTACTTTTTATCTGCCGATTTTTGTATTTTTTGTCACTTGAGTGATTTCACCAGTTTGGTAATTTAGTCGCCAACATATTAATTCGCTGCCAAATTCAGCAATACAGTATGCTCACGTGCAGTCACCAACTTATTTTTTGTTCACTCGATTAATTATATCCCTTATTCAAATATTGTACGTCTAGAGTACATACTAATTACAATTAAAATATGTAATTTTCATAGTAGTAACCAAGATTGATTGAAGTAATTTAGTCGCCAGCATATTAATTCGCTGCCAAATTCAGCAATACAGTATGCTCACGTGCAGTCACCAACTTATTTTTTGTTCACTCAATTAATTATATCCCTTATTCAAATATTGTACGTCTAGAGTACATACTAATTACAATTAAAATATGTAATTTTCATAGTAGTAACCAAGATTGAAAAAATCGAAAAATCCGGATTTTTCGAATTTTTCGAATTTCGAAGTATCCGGATTACAACCCCTACTTGCGAGTGACTTGGTGTGTTCTGCAAAGGCAAGCATGACAGATGTTGAGCTCGTATCCTTATATTTTATTGTAAATAGAACAGCCTCCGTGGTCTAGTGGTTAGAGCTTGGCTCTCGACTCGGATGTCGCGTGGGGAGTTATTTATTATTATTATTGTAAAAACAGAAATCGAAATAAAAAGAAACGAAAAGTACGGCAAAGAAGATGGTAGATGTTACAAATTCATAAAAACCGTTTACTGGCTTATTCAATAATGTACTAAGGCTACTCCACGCATCAGCTACTTTTTTCTCATAATACACAACACAATAATATATGTATGGACGCTTCACACCAAGTCAATCTGGTCCCGTGGTAAGTTCTCGAAGAACTTGTGTTACGGTTACCAGACAACAGAAATATATTTAATAATTTTTATATTATACACATATTTAAGATTTTTAGTATATTTAATACACATTCATGACCCAGGAACACAGAAAAAATGTTTGTTCCTTCAGCATTCAAACCCGCGACCCCCGGCTTGAGCACCAACACACTCAACCACTGAGCCACAGAGGTCGTCTCATCTGGCAAAAGCAACGACGTGGCGACGATAATGTTATTGTGTATGGTTATAATATGTATAACTAGCCGATGCCCGCAACTTCGTTTGCGCCTAACTGACGGAAGCGGAACCCTATTTTTTAAACGGAACCCTAAAATAAAAGTAGCCTATGTTAGACCTTATGACATCAGCTATCTGCCAGTGAAAGTCCCGCGAAAATCGGTCCAGCCGTTTCAGAGATTAGCCGGAACAAACAGACAGACAGACCGACAGACAGACAGACAGACAGACGGACAGACATTTTAAAAAATTGGTATTTTATTGTAAGTACCGAATATACTTTCAGATGCATTATGTGAAAAGCTGTTAATTTGAGGTTACAAACAGACACTTCATTTTTATTTATCTGTACCTATAGATTTAGTTCAAAAATAAAAAGAAGCATAAAAAAATACAAAACAAACTTTCCAATAGATTTTTATTGTATTATATGTCCAAGACCCGGGAACACAGGAAACTTTTTGTTCCTTCGGCGGGATTCAAACCCGCGACCCCCGGCTTGAGCACTAACATGCTCAATCACTGAGCCACAGAGGTCGTCTCATCTGGCAAAAGCAACGACGCGGCGACAATAAAATGTAACATGTTATTGTGTATGGTTATATGTATAACTAGCTGATGCCCGCAACTTCGTTTGCATAACTTCGTTACCCGCAACTAACGAAAACGGATCCCTATTTTTTATACGGAACCCTAAAATAAAAGTAGCCTATGTTAGACCTTATAACATCAGCTATCTGCCAGTGAAAGTCCCGTGAAAATCGGTCCAGCCGTTTCAGAGATTAGCCGGAACAAACAGACAGACAGACAGACAGACAAAAATTTTAAAAATTGATATTTTATTGTTAGTATCGAATATACTTTCATATGCATCAAGTGATAAGCTGTTAATTTGACATTACAAACAGACACTTCAATTATATTTATCTGTATAGATGTATAGATTTAGTTCAAAAATAAAAAGAAACATAAAAAAATACAAAGAAACTGACTTTCCTTTAGATTTTTATTGTATTATACATATCCATGACCCGGGAACACAGGAAACTTTTTTTCCTTCGGCGGGATTCAAACCCGCGACTCCCGGCTTGAGCACCAACACGCTCAATCACTGAGCCACAGAGGTCGTCTCATCTGGCAAAAGCAATGACGCGGCGACGATAAAATATAACATGTTATTGTGTATGATATGTTCAAAAATAAAAAGAAACAAAACAAACTGACTTTCGTACACTGCGTTAGAAACGAAAGAATTGTTCGATAAATACGCGGGTAAGGCGTGCGCTAGCAAAACTGACATAGGTCTGTCCTCGTCAACGCCTAGCGGGCGACTGTGGGGCGACTCTAGCGGCTTACGCACGCTGCATTTCAATATTAATTTATTGTTAAAATAATTAAACCAACATGCAAAATGTAACCAGAAATTATTCTTTTTTAAGTTATTAGCTTTTCGTAGATATGATTTTTGAAAGTAAAACTATCATGAACTTCATGAACAAAAAGAAAAATATTCAAATTAGCCTCCTCTTCGGAATTATTTTTGATTGAGTGAAGTTTTCAATATTATGTTTCGAACCACAAATTGTTAAAGAACATTAAGTAAACAACAATGTGTTTTTTTTTTGGCTTTTTAAAGTTACTATTTGTTTGTTTATTATCGATTCAAAGTCATGTAAAATTGGGTCCACGTGGCCTTAAGTATCAGGAAATGTTTTATGCGTATTTTTACTTTAAAATTAAGTTATTTCCTTTATCTATTCACTTAGATATTTTTAGAAGAAGAAAGGTCATTTCATAACGGATTTTGGTGCAGTTTTTAACTATCGATAGACTGATTCAAGAGGAATGTGTATGATTATCTAACTCTTGATTTTATTCTAAAAAAACTTTGAAAAAATTAAATCTTATTGTTCATCCTACCTAGTTGGTGAATCATAGAACTGGATTGAGAGTTCAACAAGGGTATTATTTATGTAATAACATTAAACTCAGTTAAATAAATCAGTTCAAATGGTAAGCGGACCATGGAGAGCCGCTTCGCTACGTTGAATGTAAGAGGAGGAATGGATGGTAAGAATAAAAGTGAACGAAGCGAAACGAGTATGTAAGGAGTGTAGCAAGTGGTAAAAAGTGGCCTCTGCCTACCCCTTTACGGGAAAAAGGCGTGATTATATGTATGTATGTATGTAAATGGTAAGAGTTAAGTTTTCTTAGATAATTTTCTCATTATCCGATCCGATACCCGATATCGGACCGATAATAATGAAAAAGATAGGCACACATGTTTCAATAATATGAAAAAAGACAGGTACACGTCATGTTTTCTCATTATCTGTTCGATATCTCGGATCGGATAATATAAAAACGCTCTAAGAGTAACTTAACATAAAGTTCAACATATCTACCTACCTTGGCTACCAGCATAATATTATAAAAAGAAACATTAAAGTCTGAATAAAAGCTTCAAAGTTTCCAAGTTACTTCAACTTTACGACCGTTTTAAACTTTTAAATGGAGGTTAAATCCAAGTCCATATGAATACGTCCCATAAAATTATCTTTAATAGAAAACATTACTCTTTTCAATCTTATACAACACAAATTTATTAATTTATTGAGAGTAGCGACAATGAATAGAATTTAAACTACCATATTGATATTTTATTCCATCTTATAACCAATTGCTACTGTCCCATCAATTTTACTTAAACGATACAATAAAGAGAACACACACGTCTCTTTCCATCAATACTAATTTTCAGAGGTGTGAAAGAGACGGAGCAATCGATGATTGTGTCAATAGTGTTGGGCTCTCACGATTATCGATGTCGACGGAAATGTTTCCGGGTTGATACAGTTAAGGAGAATTTATGTGTTGACATAAACGGATATTATTTGTGTACTTCTGAGAAACGATTGTGGTAATAGTTTGCCACAAAACAAACATAAAAGCTTCATGGCCTATTGATTTCTTATAATTTTTATTAATAAGGAAATTATAACATTTAAAAGTTAAGAAATCTAAACCGTAAAAGCGGGTTTTAGAGAACAATTAATGTAGGAAGTTTTCTTCATAAAGGACGGGAAATAAAGACTAAGGTTCAAATCACAACGAGACAACACGATATACGACGCTGCGCTGCATTTTTAAGATAGCTATCCAAAATTCAACTTTATTCGTTACCTACATAGGATATACACGTTACATTGTAACTTGTACGAGTTTGAATGTCAAGTTGTATGTATGTATGACTGATGTCATAATATTATGAAACGCCTCAAAAAACAGCCTCCGTGGTCTAGTGGTTAGAGCATTGACTCTCGACTCGGAGGTCGTGGGTTCGGTTCCCGCATTGGAACTACAAAAAAATTGTTTCCAAGTTTGGTTAGGACAATGCAGGCTAATCGCCTGATTGTCTGACAAGAAAGATGATCCATGTGTTGGTTGGGCATGTAAAAAGTCGGACCTGCGCTTGATCTCTCACCAGTCGTGTCAGTTATCCGTCCCACTGGATTATGAGAGTAAAGGAAGAGAGAGTGCTCTTGTGTACTGCGCACACACTTGGACACTATTACTCCTGCGTAACTGGCCAGGTTTCAATGAAACCGGCCACCGTCACCGAAATCGGTGTGGGGAGTTATTATTATTATTATTAAACGTGAATCTTTTATGTAGTGATTAAAGTTCAATTTCGAATAGAGCTCTACCTTAAAAATGCAGCGCCGCGTCGCGTCGTCGATGTGAACTGACTCTTCACCCTAACATAAATATAAGGCAACCTTTTTTTTTTTTTTTTTAATAGCTTGACTTATTTACTATGCAACAACCGTCACACAATAAAATTCATATCAAATAGGAAAACATAAAATTTTCAAATAACCCTCAAATATAGGTTTAGTTCAAAATGTCTAACGTTATGGGACATAATAACACCCGTACTGCAGACAGCCGTATCAGTCAATTTAGCATAATCAGACTATTTGTCGTCGAAACCGGCGCTAGATAGCGAAGCCCCTCATATTTCCTATGTTATGGGGGAGATTTCAATTTTATCATGACATTGCGAATACAGAGCATGGTGTGATAAGCCTAGACTCTATAGCATCGTTTCTCAACCGGTGGGTCGCGTGTCGCGACACATAAGGGGGTCAAGTTTGTTTTTAAAATCTTAAGTTTGTGTGTTGAAAAATAATAAATACAAACTACGTAGAACGAATATTTTGTATCGAAAGTAGAAAAAATCATTCGAACGTTCGAACCAGTGAAGGCTAATATTATGTACTTATAGCTGACAAATGAAGGTAGATTATATTATAATTTTATAGCGACGGGGTCGCATGACTTTTTACTATATAACTTTTTGGTTTTTTTTTAGGTCGCGACATAAAAATGGTTGAGAAACGATGCTCTAGACTCTAGAGAAACCCCTTCACGACACGACAACTATAACGATGCGATTTATTGTATCGTATTCGTAGACGAAGCATGTGGTGGCAAAGTGTCTACACTTACACTGTTCTACTTTTCGGGTTCTTTGGGGCAGTTGAGGTCTGATATTTAGAATTTTGCTTTCTACATTTTAATCAGTCCGCAATCTGCATCTATTTGACCAAATCTTCTGAAATCGAGATGGCACAACTTTATATTGTATGAAGATTTTTTTGTCATACGTCTTATGGCATCTACAGACACACGAATTTGGTACGGAGCGTACAGCGGATCTGGTACGCTCCGTACCAAATCGTACCAAATTCGTGTGTCTGTAGATGCCGCATGCATTTGAAATCGTATTCGGTAACGTTAATGGCTTAATTCATTGTTTTTCTATCTAGAAAATAATTGTATGTTTGTTGCTTGTTAGATTGACTAAAAATAATAAGAAATTAGCAAATTCCTATGTCTTGTGCACTAAGAAAAGACATTTTTAAATAATATTGCGAGGCATTAGAAAGGCTAACTAAAACTAGGTAACATTTAAATAGATGATAATGGTTAAAAAATATCGGCCCGAATATCGTAGATGTCGTCCCGGACAGTGTAAAACACTTTTACAATCACGTCGTTTTATTCCAACTGTTATCGCTATTGTCAATATTAACTTAGATAGTATTTGATAAAGCCTAGAATTTAATATTACAATTATCGTAATAATATAGGAACTTATTAATGTACAATCTCTCTAATAACAATAGAATAAGCGACAATAATGTGGTATAATCACAGGGGCGACACTCTCCACAAATGACAGTTCGAGCACCGACAAATGTCAGCTATGTTGACTTAAGCCTAGGGTTGACATCGAATTAATTTAAAATATTTTTTTACGCCCGCCTAAATATAATACTTTTTACGCGGGCGAAGCCGCGGGCAAGAGCTAGATACTTAATATGAAAAGAGAAATCATACCTACCTACCTACTTTAATCCACGTCTCAGTTATTTATTGTACTGCGTGTGACAAAAGCAAGGGTTACGTTAGAAAAAATAAGTAATAATTATCGAGGTAGGTAGGTACTTACCTTTCTGGATTATTAGGCAAGCGGAAGAAGAAGAAGAAGCGTATTTTGTCATAACTTTTTTCTTGGTTATTACGGCGACCATATACCTACATACAACCACAATAATTAAACCCACTCATTTTAATGCCGATCAGGAAATTCCTGATAATATGTTAGGTACACGGTACATGCGATTTGAACTTTTAAAGCAGTGTTTTTCAACCTGTGGGTCGCGACCCCCTGGGGGGTCGCGAAGCTTCTGTAGGGGGGTCGCCGGAGGTCGACTTTAGTAAAAAAAAGAACGAGAACTTTAGTAAAAAACAATAAAGATAAAAAATATTGATTTATTGAGTAAGAGAATTTTAACAAAAGGATATACCCATAAATCGATGTATATAATTGTAAAATAATGTGTTTGACGTCCTTTAATATGTACTTATATCCGAATCCTAATTATGGAGACGTATAAAAACGTAAGGAATGAATATTTGTAACACTGTAACATACACATACATACATAATAAAAAAGCGAAGGGTCGGGGGGTCGCAAATATTTTTCCATACAAGGGGGGTCGCATCATGAAAAAGGTTGAAAAACACTGTTTTAAAGGATACTGATTTTTACAATGTAAATTCAAAATAGTCTCCAAATGTCTAACGTCTTAATAGCCATATTTTTTTATTCAAAAATGTACTTAGACCATTGGCCCTTATATTGGAAAAATATACCTTGTGTCCTTAGCAATTGGGTTTAATTTGTACTTAATTCTTAAGTAGTACAAAGACTATTTTAATTATATCAATGCAATTTTACATTTTTATTACCACTCAATAAGTGTTGTAAGTTGGAACACAACTAAGATCGTCGCACAATATCGATAGGTATCGACAGATTTAAATGCGATTAAGTACTACATGTAATATTCAATCTAAAATAATATGCGGAAATCCTTACTAATATTTTACTACTATTATAAATATGAAAGTTTGTGAGGATGTATGGATGGATGAATGGATGGACGGATGAATCTTAAACGGGCAAATGGCATACCACACGTTTGTTACTCTTTAACGCAATAACTATTGAACGGGTTTTAATAAAAATTTGATATACGTTCGAGGTTAACGTTCTACAAACTTTACCCAACCCAAGCATATTTCGTTAAAAATATCGATAAAATCAAATTATTGCATGACATCACTATTCACTAGTGAAACAAAAAACAAATATTTTTTACTATCGTCGCGTCATGTCGCGTCGCTGCATCGGCGAAACTGCCAGCCCCGTGAACCATAGTCCAGGCTGGGAAAAAGTTACTCCCCACCCGCCCCCGCATTCGCCCAGACACGCACACATAGCTGCGAGCGGTGAGTCGTGTAAATCGGTGGAGTGACGGTTCTTTACGTTAGTAATATATAATATTCTTTGGTATAATTGCACAAATTTTATCAAAACGAAAGTTTATTCATAGGGTTGATATTGTATTCTGTTACCTACAAATATTTACTTTCTGGCTTTTGTAAGTTACACAAATTTATTGCTCTAACTTTTCCTGTTTTCCTGAACAACAAGAAAAACAAAAATCAAGGACACTAACTAAATAACTATAGCAGATGGAGGTCAATTTCTATCAGAATATACGAGATTAGAAAAATGCGTTTTTTTTTTGTTGTTTTACCCAATTGGGTGAAAAAATTGAAACGGAAATGCTAATTTTTATACTTAGTGCTTAAATTACGACTTTTTTGCTTGCTTGTAGCATATTTTTCGTAAATTGCCAAAAAACTGCATCTTTCTTTTCTAAAAAAACTGAATTCATAACATTTCTGGCACCTGGTTTCATCTGGCATTATGACACTTTTTCTATAAGACGCTGAAATTACACGAACTTTTCTGTGAAACGCTGAAATTGGATTCCGATATCGCACCATCTATTCAATGCATAACCCACCGAAATTACAGCTTTTCTAGACAAAATATATTAATGACTTCCCACACCGATCTCGGTGACGGTGGTCGGTTTCATTGAAACCAGGCCAGTTACGCAGGAGTAATTTTATAGTGCCAAAATGTGTGCGCAGTATACAAGAGTCTTCATGTACTCTCGTAATCCAGTGGGACGGATAACCGACACGTCACACGACTGACGAGACCGACTTTTTACATGCTCGCATGGATCATCTTTCTTGTCAGACAATTAGGTGATCAGCCTGTATGAAACAACATTTTTGTTGTTCCAATGCGGGAATGGAACCCACGAACTTCGAGTCGAGAGCCAATGCTCTAACCACTATAATATGTCGAATTCTCAGCACATTTTTCCTGCACCGCTAAATCACAGCAAGTAAAGCGCCTGTAGCGCTTAAGGTCTCGGAAACCATACGGTGCGCGGCGTATTGCCTCATTGGGAGCCTTAATGCAATCTTTAACCTTATTCTGTTCGTTTACCCTTCCTTAACTTGATACATGAAATTAGATTGACCTGAAAACGTTGCCTTGAGTTTTTTTTACATGAAATCGACCAGGAAACGAGCAGACGCATTGCCTGATGGTAAGCGATTACCGCCGCTCATGGACACCCGAAACAGGAGTTACACTTGTAACTGCCCTGGGCCCCGATTCTCGTACCTCGAATATCAGTTCTATAGAGAGTCTGTCTCGCTCGCGCGCGTATGATTTGACGCCTGTGTGAATGAATCAGGGCCTCGAATCGAACTGAGATTCGAGGTACGAGAATTGGGGCCCTTGTGCACTTGCGTTCCTGGTCCTAAAATATCCCCAACCCCTTTGCGCGTCCGGTAACCTCACTCATTCAGCGAAAGTGTTATTTCACGCAGGTTTTCTGTGAGGCCGTGGTATTTTTTCCGTTCGAGCCGTCCCATTTGTGTCGCAGCATTGCATGTTTAAAGGTTACAACATTGTCTTTAAAATGTTGGAAAACTTCTTTTAAAATGTTAGGACGGGAAAACATCACCTGACTAGTGTTAGCATAATAATATACCACAGAGTAAATAATACTACACCATGCCTTAACTGATTAAGGGAGCAACAAATCCTGGACTAAAACGTAATTACACCTCTATAAAAACAGAGATATAGCCACAGTGGAGAAGATTACGGGCCAATAAAATCCAGAAGGTCAATTTTGCTAATTAAACCCTGCAATAAAACAGTTACCAGTCCCGATATATTAAAACTGCAAAAATATGGTAGGTTTCCCATAAACATTAATCCCGTTTTGATTGGTCCAAACCACCAAACTCCAAAAAACAGTTTATGATTTCGAGATGACTCATTTATAATTCAACTAATGTTGCCCGCGACTTCGTGCTCGCCAAACTGAATTTTGCGGAAACCATACATTTATTCGCGATAAAAAGTAGCTTACCATCAGGTAATCCATCTGCTCGTTTGCTCTTAGTCCACTAAAATGTGATAAACCTGCAGCCAACTAATATCTTCTTTCAATCCTCCATAAATATCTCGGGGGCTGGAGGAAGCTACAAATCGTGTCGGAAACTGGAATGACAGTGTGGACACGTTTACACCCGCGGTGACGGACGGACGAGCTGCTGACAGTCGCGCCGGCGGAGCAGACCTGCGACTTGATGGCGACTAAAAGTCGCGGATGTTATATGTTCATATAAAAAACAAAATCGTAGAAAACTTATATCGCGTAGAAATAAATAAACATTATTTTAATAAGAAAGCTTACAAACGCTGAACTCTGGAGTCGAGATAATTTTTAATAATCTAGCCGATTTACTTCTGTAAGCAACATAGTGTGCTGAAACAAAACGCCCGTTTTTTATTTATTTACACATACCAGGCGTTCTATTAGGTTGTTTTTTATACTTTCTACATATAATCGTTCTAAAACGACTATGTAACATATCTAAATAAAATGTAAGATTCACAATACAATATAATGTATACTAATGTTTGTCTGTTGCGTTGAATAGGCTCCGAAACTACACACATATATTAGGCCACGGGGAAGAACATAGGCTAATTTTTAACGCGGCAAAATGTACGGTTACTGAGGAAGTGTCTTTTTCACGCACAATGTTGCGGGCAACGTCTAGTATATTAATAAAATTTAAATGTTTCCCTATTTATAGGGAAACATAATATTTGAGACCTATTTATTTACGATTTTACGAAACTTTTAAAATGTCGTCCGTCTGCGCGTGCTCTTGCAATATCATATTTAGTCTGTATGTTAACCTGTGTATTAATTAGCTACATACTGAGCGTTTATATCATGTTTAACGTGTTCACAAATATTTATTCCCGTTATAAAATTAGATGTTTTATTATTAATGTACATCTAAATAGCCATGTTCAGGCGATTTATTTGGATGTTTAAATTGGATAATGTAGCTACTTGATGCTACTCCCGTGTTGAATATACTTTCTGTTCCTGGTACCTGTAACACAAGTTCTTCGGATACTTAGCACGGGGTCAGATTAACGTGGTGTGAAACGCCCATATATATTATTATTAATAACTCCCCACACCGATATCGGTGACGGTGGCGGGTTTCATTGAAACCAGGCCAGTTACGCAGGAGTAATTTTATAGTGCCCAAGTATGTGCGCAATACACAAGAGCACTCTCTACTCAAGATGCATTCGATAATTTCGACGGCGAAGTTCAAAAACAAAATGTATGGGACTTGACTTAAGGCATCGCAAGCGACATGTCACATAACGATAACTTATGTCAAATCCGATACATTTTTGATTTCGAAGTGCGCCGTCAAAATTATCTGAATCTTGACTGGTCTTTTTTAAACGTGTTATACCGAATTAGCTCGTCAGTCAGTGGTGTCCGTCGTCAACGTCTGTGCTCGTCACTCGCTAAGGTGTTTAGCGACTGATGTGATCAACTGATCACACACAGCCATACAAATGAAAAAAGTAAGGAATTTAAAAAGACAAGACTCATCTTATCTTATTAAATTGCTGTAGAATGAAGTAAACCGCACCGTAAGCTCCGCAGTATTGCCGCAGGGTAGAAAATATATAAACTGTTAAATTGTAATATTACTAGAGATATTATAAAGTGTCGACAGATTGTCAAATAAAAATTTCTCCTTACAATTGTACGCATTATTTTTCGTTATATTGTAATAATATATTTACCGTGCCGATTGGTTAAACGGCAAGTGCCCCGTGCCGCCATATATTTTTGCTTTTTCAGAAATAATAATTATAACGAAAAATAATGCGTACAATTTGTAGGGGGAAATTTTTATTTGACAATCAGTCGAGTGTCGACATTTTATAATATCTCTAGTAATATTACAATTTAACGGTTTTTACATTGATATTTAATCTTACATACAGAGCTGAGAAACAGCTTTCATAGAACGATACAGTAGCTCAGCTTTTTGAATATTGCCTTTAGCGCTTCACATTGCCTTTACATATTAAAAAATGCTTATCATCCTAATTAACCACATTTAAACGTATCATCTTTCTTGTTTTCTATATCTATCTTTTGGGTTTTATAAGCTCTGATGACGTTATTAGGCCGACCTTCAAATAACCCGACTTATCTCTTTTTCCTATTTCTTATCATCTTAAGGGTCTAATCAAGTCTAATGATAAGAGCGATGACGTCACGCTTGCGTGTGACCTTGGTGATCCCTCCACCATAAACATGTCACAGGCCGGGAACCGAACCCAGCATGTGTGATGTTATGAGCACGATAAGGTTTTATTGTTAAACTGTTTCCCGTTGTTAAACGGGGACTACACTGGCGGGAAACGACATTGCGTCGATCGACATAATATTGCATAATAAAACCTGCATTTATACAATTACAATCTAGTCCCGATACGCTAAATCTACCAAACGGTATTCTCGTAAACGTTAAACCAACGTAAAACGCGCTCGGATTGGTCGAAACTTCATAAAATCAGTTCATGATAACATATCGCTTTACTTACAATAGGCTACACGACTACATCTAAAATATTAAGTTTCATTAATGTACTCACAAATTTTGAGGCATTACTACTTCGTAAATGTAAAAAATTATAATGTTTTATGTATAGTTTAGTAATTAGATACATCTAAAAAGTACAAAAAAAATATATATTTTTTTGCTTAATTAGTAAACAAAACCTACATCATTAGTTTACTTACATCATATACAAAAACATTTATTATGGTATGTATGAACTTAAACGCATAAATATCGGAGATATTTACAAATATGTTCCTGCGGCCGTATACTTCATACGATTTTACATGGACGTGACGTCATAGCTACGTACGACTTTAGTATGGAGCGTTTTCGAGCCGGACTTGCGAAATTTTGTAAACAAATCGCTGTACCTTTAAAAGTATTGACTTTTGATATACGGTTTCTTCTGAGAAGTTACTCATATTTAAGAGCAATAAAAAAAATTCAGTCGTCTAGCCTATTACAATAAAAGTCTACGAGAATTGAGGTTCAGGGCAGCACCAACGTCCAACGTTTAGCGAACAAATATAATATAACAATTTTACAAGATTAGTGTGGGCTCAGCGTAAAGAAACATTATTATAGGTGCCTTAAGCCTAGTGCCTTCAATTTGATGTTATAATTAAAGGCATATCTAGAAGATACTAGTTTTAAATAAGTGGATAACCTACGCGTACGACCTACGTAATATGAAATATATGTATATTAAATAAGTAACATAGTTTTCATAACATAATGTCCGCATTCTTATTTCTTAGAACAAGCAAACCACAATATAAAATACAGAACATATATTTTATATGAAATCCAACAAGAACAATGCACATGTTTTTTTCATTATACGAACAACTTGAAAGAAATGAAAAGGAAGCTCCAAGAAAAACTTCGTCACGAATAAAATAAACAATGCTAGTCGCTATACCGCTGGAGTCTTGGGAGCCATTTCACCAGCTTAAAGCTAATTTATTAAAATAATAGCAGCTCTTACAGACAATGGGAAAAGGAAAAATATGCTAGGGGAGTAGGGCATACGAATTTTGACAGGAGTATTTTTTTAATAAATATGGGTACGTCAAGTTAAAAAGGCGGAAAATAGAATATTCGTTCAAAAGGCTAGTCAAAGTCCAAAGAAATCGTCAGAGCAGTTAATGCGTCAAGTCAATCGAATCAGTAAAGTGGTAGACGCTTCCTAGGGAGTTTTGGAGAGAACACAAAATAGCATGCTTTTTGAAGTTGTTCCACTTGCCCACACAACATGCACGTTAACGCATATTTAATAGTTAATATTCTACCAATATTAGATACTCAGAACCGAAATAACACAAATTTATGGAAGAAATCGTGAATAAATACAAAACCAACAACATCACACATTTATATATCCGCCAAATTCTAGAAGTGAAATAAAAAGGAAGATTAGTTTAACAGTAATTCAAGCAAATACTTTTTAATACAAGATTTTATTTAGTTTCACCTGTACCTTTGTGTGTAACCAAATCTCAAGGCCAAATCTAAACCCACCTCCCCGTGTTCGATTGAGCTGAAATTTTGCATGCATAAGTCGCTACATACTATAAATTATAATTATTCACAAAATGATCGCCGGAGTCGCTAAAAAAATATTTTTTTACGCAAAAATATACATTTTACAAGATTCGCCATTAATTAAACTTATCATCCATCTGTACCTCTTAAATAAACAATACAAAACATTTATTTCTTCACACGAAACAGACATGTTCGATTTTTAAAACAAAACGCATGCAAATATGCCACCCGTCGAGACTTTGGCATCATACTAAATTCATCTATTTCCTTCACACTAATATACCCCTTATCACTTGTACGTAAAGCCTGTAATTGCGTGTATACTTTTAATGATGATTCAGATCAGATTTATGTAGTCGAGAGGCCAAGACCGCATACATCAATTTCTTGTTCATAGAATACGATAAATTGGTTAAGATTAGAAGCCGGTTAAAATTATCATATTAAACATTCGCAGAATAATCTAACATGAAGATTTATAAATGACAACATGTATATTCTATAAATCAATATCAGAACCTCAATTCTCGTATTTAAAGTAAATAATTTAAACAGTCAACTTCACTTTGTTTGGATTGAAAGTGTAGCGTCATGTTACCGTGAACGGATTTTATGCCGTTTCGACCAATCAGAGCGCGTTTCACGTTGGTTTAACGTTCATAAAAACACCTTTTGAGAGTGTAAGCATGTCGGGACTTGATTGTAATTGTATTAATGCAGGTTTTATTTAGCAGAATTGCCCCCCTGATATAATAATATGCAATATAGATCTTTGAAACTTCCACGATCCATTAATTTAAAACATTGCCAACGTTGCCCGCATTTTCGTTCAGGCAGAAATTCGTCTATCACGTAGGATTTTTCATTTTGTCGCGATTAAAAGTTGCCAAGCCTAATTTATCACTCTATCAAAATGAGGTTAAAGTTTTATCTCTGGTGGTCTACTGACCATTTAAGACTTTATTAAGTTTTACCTATTTTAAAATGTTAATCCTCTAAAACCTATAAGTATTCATCATAAATACCCAAAATACAATCAAAAGTGAAGAAATGCGAACATTAAGGGGAATTACGGCGCAATTAATAAAATGTTGCCATCACAAAAGTTTTAACTCGCAATGGAAGGCGTAAATATTTTTCACAGCGGCCATCTTTAATTGTTGAGTTATGGCGGCGTTTCCCGCGCTTTTCTCGGAGATAAATTATGAGAACAGATGCACGTTTCATGATGTTTTTAACCAATTTTTATATTTAATGGTGCTTTCTTATAAGGATTTAGGTAGGTACTTAGATACTCGCCCATTTCGGTTATTGAATTGGTACTTTGACCTTTGGGAGAGCTTCTATAAAGAGCTTTTTATTGTGTACTAGCGACCCGCCCCGGCTTCGCACGGGTACAATACTGATACTAATAGTGATATAATAGTAATATGTGTGTTAGTCTATAAGGTATTTATAATATGGGCCTATACCGTCCGAAATAAATGGTACTTATTTAATTTAATTTAATTTATTACTACATAATGTCGCCCACTTCGCAACGGGCCGTATAACTGAAATCGTAATATTTTAATTTCGCCATAACTTCAAAACCAAACGTCCAATTTTAATCATTTAAATACCAAATATTATCTACATAAACCGTACTTAGTGATGAAATAATTTATTTTGATAAGGATTAATAGCATGAGTAAAATAAACGCGTTTAAATGTAGTCCAAAAAAAAATCAAGATTTCTAAATAAAAAAATGGTTGTTGTGCCTCACTCGACATAGATAGGTATAGTCTGTCGCGGACTTTTTTGTAGACATTTATAAGATCTACAATTAATTAGAACATTATATGGTTCTATCTTTTATAGTTTAGGCAGCGTACGCAAAATAAGTAACTTTTCTGGTTGATTTTTTACACCTTGTGTCCGAAAAACCCAAATATCTTACGGAACCCTATTTTTTTCCAAAATTAAATTTAGCCTATGTTACTCGTGGATAATGTAGCTTTCGAATGGTGAAAAAATTTTTGAAATCGGTCCAGTACTTTTTGAGCCTATTCATTACAAACAAACAAACAAACAAACAAACATACAAACAAAGTTTTCCTCTTTATAATATTAGTGTAGATATACTTTGATTAAATATTACATAGATACGTTATACCCTTACAAAATGACATTATTTCTGTGCCGCGAGTCGCGACACACATTGACATTTTTCATTATTGTTACATTTCACTCACACAGCAAACAATTGTGAAAGATATGGCATTCTTAATTCAATAGCAAAGGAAAGATGACTGATGACTAGTCATGTTTGTCAATACACGGGACGGACAAAATACATGCTACTCGTCGACCGGCTCGTCGCATACTAACCAAAATTGGCCCGACTCGGGTCGATTCGATATCTACCTCTTTTTAATACAACTACATCTATGGTGTCCTGTTTGTTTTTGGTACAATAAAGAGTTTTTCATTTATTCATTCACTTTAATAATAATAGTTATAGATCTCTTTCAATATGTAGCGTGGGCTACCTACTTTAAAACCACAAACGTTTAAATTGCTGCAATCTTTTATCTCTGAGAAAGTAATTTTGTTCTGTCGTAGGTACTGTGCAAACACACCTTTCCCTTAGTTATTAGAGGGTCTTTGAGAGTAATGTTTGGGTGTGAGTGATCCATATGTTAAGCAAAACCCTAAGATGTATGGAAGGTTTATAAATACGAATAGGCAGAGCTTTTATGCTGATATATGTTTACTCATATTGTGGCTGTTGAGTCATCCTTTGTATGTTTCTCTTTTCAACAGCATTTCTAACAAGCAGAGTACGACTGATTCGTCTGAATAAAATATTCAACAAACCGTTATTTCTAGATTTAAAAAACTACACATTACCATAGACAGGTAACTCATCACTGGCACACATATTTAAGCTGTATCATTACAAGCTCACGCACACATAGAGCTGGGCGCATAATTGAATTATCCTACTATATATCCTACTAATATTATAAATGTGAAAGTTTGTGAGGATATATGGATGGATGGATGTATGGATGGATGTTTGATACTCCTTCACGCAAAAACTACTGAACTGATTTTGATGAAATTTGGTATGGTTGTAGTTTAGGCTCTGGATTAAAACATGGCTACTTTTTATCCCGAAAGAAAACAGTGTTCCCGAGGGATACTACATTTACGCGGGCGGAGCCGCGGGCAACAGCTAGTAATATTATAAATGTGAAAGTTTGTGAGGATGGATGGATGTTCGTTGCTCTTTCACGCAAAAACTACTGAACGGATTTCGATGAAATGTGGTATGGCAGTAGTTTAGGCTCTGGATTAAAACATAGGCTCCTTTTTATCCCGAAAATGTACGTTACTTTGGGATACTTGGGATATTTACGCGGGCGGAGCCGCGGGCAATAGCTAGTCACTAATAAGTTGATAGTAAAAGTTAATTCAAGAGGTAAAAAGTAAAATGACTGAAACTACATGTCTGTTAGAGGGTTTTAAAAATGTTGAGCATTCGACGCTTGGTATTAGAGTTAGTTAGCCCTACGTATACCAATTTCTAGTTAGAAATCCATTAAATATATTCTTAGGTTCCAAGTGGAATAAGCCGCTAGAAAATTTAGTAAGCAAATTGCTTACATATAGAACTAATAATACAATTGACATATAGACCTACTCTACATTATGTAGAGACTCTCTACATCATCTATGAGTGATACAGCCTCTACCCTCTTATTTTGTTGGATTTATGAAATGACTGTAACATTTTTGCAGGGGAAAGTATGCAAAATATGCAATATAATAAAATGAATTGACGAGCTGGTGTCCACAACTTCATAATAGGTTGGGGAAAAAGTCTTTTCGCATTATAGTATGTATGAACTTGTCATAAAATATCTTGGGCTATACCAATTGTATCTGGCTGATTTTGGTATCATTAAAAAGTTTTAATTTTACAGAAGACAATTCCAAATTCAAATTAGGTGAATTTGAGATTTTCATTTGTTTTTCTTATTGTTAAAATGAGTGATTCTTATGAAGAATTTCGATACATTTTAAAATTTTATTACAAAAAAGGTAAAAATGCAACACAAGCCGCGAAAAAAATTTGTGATGTTTATGGACCTAATGCAGTATCTGTGAGAGTAGCGCAAATTTGGTTTAAGCGTTTTCAATCCGGAAATTTTGATATCAAAGATGCACGTCGCTCTGGTCGCCCTGTTACGGACAAAACTGTTGCCATTTTTGAAAAAGTGGAGCAAGATCGGCATATTAGTAGTTACGATGTAGCTGAAGAACTGGGGATTGAGCACAAAATGGTTTTGGCGCATTTGAAAAAAGCTGGGTACACAAAAAAGCTCGATATTTGGGTGCCTCATGAGCTCACTGAAAGAAACCTAATGAACCGTGTACTCATTTGTGATTCTTTATTACGACGTAATGAAACCGAACTATTTTTGAAGAAGCTGATAACTGGTGATGAAAAGTGGATCACGTACGACAAGAACGTGCGAAAAAGATCGTGGTCAAAGGCCGGTCAGGCTTCACAGACTGTGGCGAAACCCGGGTTAACTCGCAACAAGGTGATGCTGTGTGTGTGGTGGGATTGGAAGGGCATTATTCATTATGAGCTGTTACCGCCAGGCAGGACCATCAATTCTGAACTGTACTGCGAACAACTGATGAGATTAAAGCAAGAAGTTGAGAGAAAGCGGCCGGAATTAATCAACAGAAGGGGTGTGGTTTTTCACCATGATAACGCTAGACCTCACACATCTTTAGCCACTCAGAAAAAATTACGGGAGTTTGGCTGGGAGGTGTTAATGCATCCGCCGTATAGTCCTGACCTTGCACCTTCAGATTTCCACCTGTTTCGGTCGCTGCAGAATTCCTTAGGCAGTGTCAGGTTGACATCATAAGAGGACTGCCAAAACCACTTGTCGCAGTTTTTTCATCAGAAGCCCCAAAAATTTTATAGCAATGGGATCATGTACCTACCAACAAGATGGCAAAAAGTTATCGAACAAAATGGCACCTATATACTTTAGTCACTTGTAAATAAACTTTATAAAAAAACCTTTTGAATTTTTATATAAAATGCGAAGAAACTTTTTCCCCAACCTAATATGTGTAGAAACGGAAACTGAATCCAATTTTTTTAAACGGAACCATAAAATAAAAGTACTCATATAAATAAAACTATAACATCAGCTATCTGCCAGTGAAAGTCCTGTGAAAATCGGTCCAGCCGTTTCAAAGCTTATCTGGAACAAAGAGACAGACAGACGGACAGACAAATATTTAAAAAAATATTTTTATTATAAGCACCGTGCATTTAGTGAAAATCTGTAAATTTAAAATTACAAACATACACTTCAATTTTATTTATTTGTATATCTAGATGTCATGGGATACTCATCCCAACTTACCTGTCCGGTAGTTGTGGTATAGTATACGTGTATGCGACCCCGGCTTCCCTAGCTATTACTGTCCTTCCCCTTCCCCTCCTGGGCGGTAATATCCTATATTTCCTATTTCCCACTCTAACTTACCAATCTTCCTTTCCACGACACCTATCCTCTCCGCCAATCCGTGGGAACGCAATGGATAATCGTAAAAATAATTTAATTATCCAAAATGGCGGCGATGTGGTTCGCCACCCATCACGTCTCGTTCTCGCGTAGGCGAAAAGTGACCCATGGAGAGCCGCTTCGCTACGTTGAATGTAAGAGGAAGAATGGATGGTAAGAATGAAAGTGGACGAAGCGAAACAAGTGTGTAAGAAGTGGTCTCAGCCTAGCCCTACGGGAAAGAGGCGTGATTATATGTATGTATGTATATCTAGATAAAATGCTTTGACCAACGACCACTTAACCTAATGTGGTCGCTGGCTTTGACACAATATTTAACTTAAAATTTGTTTATGTTATTACCTTTCAATAACGTTAGTAAAAAGTTTTTCATAATAAGCTTTTGCTGAATTAAGAAAAGCCTTTGCTAAGTTTCTTAATTACATACAAACCAAACACGTATATTTATTAGAAATATCATCAATCACATTATCTGTCGTAGTATCTTTCTACCTCAGTATTCTCTCATGTTTCTTAAGAAACATATAAATCCATTACTTATGACGCCCATAAATATTCCAGGGTCGTAAATATCTGTCGGGGCTTCGTGACCCACAAAAATAGGCCCTTACAAATGTCCCTAGCTATGGGCTCGGAAGGGTTTCCATTTGTGCTGATATGATAAGAGTCTTGTAAAGGTCAAGTACCTTTTAGGGCGATGACGTGAACATAATATTGTGTTATTTTAAAAATAATAATATCTGTAATAATGTGAAGCGTGCTACTCGAAGAACTTGTGTTACGGGGACGGGGGACCTGACAACAGGAGGTATATTAAATACTATACATATATTTGAGATTTTTATTTTTATTATATTTTACACATAATTATGTATTTAATACACATCCATGACTCTGAAACACGGCAAACCTTTTAGTCCCTTGTTTTCGAACTCGCAACCACCGGCTTGAGCAAGGACACGCTTAGCCACTAAGCCACAGAGCTCGTCGAATTTTACTACTTAATATTTTCCTAATTGATTTAATTCAAAAATATAAAATCCAACACATCATGACAGGCGTTAAATTACATATCGTCAAATAATCGATATCGATAATCGATCCATAACAATTCTTGTTTAAAGTTACGGCTATTAAACGAATAGCTTTTTCTATTCGCCTTTTCGAAATGTCATCAAATCTTTGTGCATTAAAATCTGGCATTAAATCTGAGTCTTTGTAAGACGACAGATGGCAGCTAAGCTGATCGGATTAACACGTTCAAAAGAGTTCGACGTAAATCTAGTTGGCTTTGAAATGTGTTCTGTGACTTTTAATAATAGCAGTGAATTAAATAAATAAATGTATATTCATTGTTTAAGAATATTAGCTTTTGCCCGCGACTTCGTCCGCGTGGAGTTCGGTTTCCATACAAAATTTTAACTCCTTTTTCACCCTTTTAGGGGGCAAAATTTCAAAAATCCTTTCTTAGCAGATGTCTACGTCATTACAACTATCTGTATGCCAAATTTCTGCATAATCCGTTCTGTGTTTCGGCTGTGCGTTGATAGATGAGTCAGTCGGGTTTGCCTTGTACATATTAGATAAATCGTTGCAGAACTTGTCTTAGTGCAAGGGTGTTTACATTTTGTTACAGCTTTTAACAAAAAAAGCTCTAATACTAGCCATAATAATAGCTGTCCACACCGATTTCGGTGACGGTGGCGGTGGCCAGTTTTACTAAATCCAGGACAGTTACGCAGGAGTCATTTTGTAGTGCCCAAGTGTGTGCGCAGTACACAAGAGCGCTCTCTCCTCCCTTACACTCGAAACATAGTGGGACGGATAGCCGACACAGCGAGAGATCAGGCACAGGTCTGAATTTTTACATGCCCATCCGACGCATGGATCATCTTTCTTGTCAGACAATCAGGTGATCAGCCTATATTGTCCTAACCAAACTTGGAAAGGACCTACATGAGTGTAAAATCGATATTACACAAAAGTTTAGGTGTAGGTACAATGTTTGACTTTAAAGTAAATCACCAACAGCGTTTGTATGGAGAAAAAACCGACTAGCACAGCCTTAAGGTATATTGATACCTATTACCTGGGTAAACTTTGTTGCGATTTTTTTTGTAACGAAAATAAAGCTATTAATTTGCTAAAATTAATTGACAAAAAATGAATGTACTGTCTACATTATTCCATATTTTATTTTGTTCCTTGCATACTGTTCATAAAAAACGAATTTTCTATTATCAAAATTTAGCGGCGCGTATTTTACATCAATTCGGATCTCATTCATTTATGTTGAACGAAATGAATGATTCGAATCACTCGAAATGAGTACACCGCATCACTTTGAGTATATAACCACTAGAGAGAGTTTTCGCCAGCGAACGCGTGTCCTTTTTCTGCTTGTGTGCATTGCATTAGTGTACGTGCAGGGATGTAACGTATATCGATATAATATCGATAAACTACTCGACTTTTTTGTGGTACCTATCGACGTACCACAAAAAAGTCGATAGATATTTTTATAATTCTGAATTTTTATTTTATAAACACATTTTAAGTTTTATGTCATCAGTTTATAATGTGTAAAACTCATTAAGTACCTTTTTAATTTAAGATATAGGTATTTAAAATTAACAAGATTTTATTAGATGTTTAAAAAAGATTGTGTTCTTATAAGGTTTGTTTGTTTGCATGGGCTCCGAAAGTACTTGACCGATTTTGATGAAATTTTGCACATATATAGAAAATACCACATAGGCAACTTTTTTGCGGCACGGCATTTCTTTTAGCGCGCACGAAGGCGCGGGCAACATCTAGTTTTTATCATAAAAGCGTTTTCCCACTATCCGACACGATATCGGTAAATAATGCTGATAGCCGATACACAATAGCCAAAGGCGAGTAAAATGAAATAATTAGTAGCATAATTCTTTCACACTATTCAGTCAAATGCGTATTTTAATTAAGTATAAAATAAGTATTATGAGAAAACGTTTTATTAATAACTATTTACATTAAATAAAATTACTCCCTATATCTACCAATTGAAAGTTTACAATTCCTAACAATTCTGCACTATTGTAATATAAATAGACCGTTCATAAATATTTTTAGCCGACTTTAAAAAAAGGAGGTTCTGTGTTCGGCTGTATATAATATGTCACCGTAAAATTGTCAAAACCGTTCGATTGTAATATTACTAGAGATATTATATTATGTCGACAGATTGTCAAATAAAAATTTCTCCTTACAATAATTGTAAGCATTATTTTTAGTTTTAATTATTATTATGAAAAAAAAAAATATGCCGGCGCGGGGCACTTGCTATTTAACCAATCGGCACGGTAAATATTACAATGTAACGAAAAATAACGTGTAAAATTGTAAGAAGTAATTTTTATTTGACAATCTGTCGACATTTTATAATATCTCTAGTAATATAACAATCTAACGGTTTTTAAAATTTTATGGTGACATATATTATACAGCCGAACACAGAACCTCCTCTTTATTAGTAAGTAAGCCTTAGTAATACCGACCCGATAATATATCCCGACGGACATACTATCAGGAATCTGGAAGGCCGGGGAAAATTTAGAGCATTGAAAATATAACTCTGGGAGTCTGGACTGATACAATAGAACTGAAAATCGAACACAAGAGTCTCATGTCAAATCTGACAACATAAAAATTTTGCGTTCGATTTCCTCTCTTTGTATTGTATTTGCATTTTTGATTAGCATCTAAATAGTAAATACATTGAGAGATTAGCTGAGTCAGTCAGATTACTCACTTTCTTGGGGGCCTAGCAGGAACAATTGTCAATTGCGTAAGCGTTACGTTATCGAAAGAGATTTGTATAAAAATTATGACAGCGCTCATACAATTGACATTCGATAACATTGCATTTACGCACCTGTCAATTGTTCCTGCTATGCCCATATTTACAGGAATAAAAGTGCTTTTCTATCCGATATCAAACCGATAATGTGAAAGACCTATGTGTTTCATATATTTTACTTGCCCTTGCATGGCTATTGAATATCGATTACTGTATCGGCATTCGATTCCGATATCGTATTTGATCTGGATCGGATAATGGAAAAATGCTCTTTGTGCATTTTAATTGGAAACTAAATAAAAAAATATGTTTAAGAAAGTATAATTATATTATTGTAAGTCTTCTTAATTGTCCGGTAAAACAGAAATATCTTCCCCGTATCAATACCGTCACACCAAGCTGTCTCACTGGTGGAACACACTCTTCTAATTTTCGCATCTAACTGCTTCAATCTATTCGCCTCTTCTTCCGGAGCATTTCCGAGACCTAATAAAACCGTTTAGTAAAAGTTTATTATCTTTATCGATAAACTCTTGTGTCAGTAGGGTACATCACTCAAAATACGCAGAAAAACAAAGCTTTTATTTTGCACAAATTATTACTCATTACGTGATATTCATCATTAAAGCGTGATATAGTACGAAAAAGGGTTCGTTAAATTTAATGATTATCTGTTTATATTATAAAAATACTCATTATTTAGTTCACAAAACATTGTTAAAACATTACGTGTAAAATGATAATTCCAAGTATTTGACACCTTCTGTCGTCATTCTTGAGGCACAATATGCAGCGGCGCAACACATATTAGATGTTTTAAAATTAATATCTCCTTTACACATTTATTTTCATTTATAAAACACAAAATATTCACAGAGCTACTGCTCTGCAATGGCCTACTGAGCTGGCCATAACATGACACGAAACCCGCGTTTATACACCGATATAAGCTCTTTCATTCGCTCGTATTGATACATCGTTAGTAAGACAGAGCAACAGAAAACAATAGTACCAACTTTCAAAAACTATGACTCCGTCTTTAGAAGTCTTTGCCGCATCAACTTCAAATAAATCATTCAATCATTCACAAATGATTGAGTCTAATTCGTTTGGAATGGCAATGAATAATAAATACAGCATTTACCAAACGCTTAATAAATGGGAATTAAATCGAAATTGGAACGCGAAAATTTGTCATTTAATTAAATACTCATCGGCTACTTTTTATTTATTTTATTACCTTCCTATTTAGCACATTTACCTAAAGTATAATATATTTTAATCATATTAAAATGGAGATAATGTGTGTAAAGCTATCAACAGTGAAGTATCGAAAACATTTGCTTACTATTTCACTTTAAATATTTAAGCTTTCACACATACAAACATTTTGAATATTTATAACTTTTAACGTCAGGTTTCCTGGCAAAAATATTTTATTTAACTCAATCTATGTCGAATTTTCTAGGAAAATCGTCACCCATTTCCGGCGGCCATATTGAAAATTCAAAACTAGTGCGACCATGATTTAGGTCGAATCCCAGCGGACAATAAATAAAATCGCGCGTCAGTGGGGCCACGGGGCCACTAGTACAATGGGTTTAAGCCCCCAACATTACTGTTATTACAAATTGCCATTAGAACTCGAATTATTTCCAACGAATTAAATTACGTTTATCGAATCATAATCGAATTATACAACTCTACAACCATAGAGTGGAATAAAGAGGAGATGTGGCAATATATTTTGTATCTCTTGAATTAGATTTTTAAGACTCGCATTTGATATACATATAAATGAACAAGAGTTTCCTCCTTTTTACAGTTCGTTCAGCGTTAATTTACCTCTGACAGGACCTATATGCGGACGACACAACGATAACTCTAGTAATAACTCCGAGGTAGTATTCTACCTATCTACTCTATTGAGTATATAACATATTTTTTATAGGCTAACGCAATTCATTAATCTCAGACCAGCGCAGTGCAATTATTTCGTAGACCTTTCCGGACTAATTCAATCAATTCAATCGTTAGTACGCAATGTGGCGATGTAACGTATCGCCTGCCATCATAGACGTATATATGTATGTATATTAAAGACTAAGCATGTTGAGGCAAAAAGTGTCTCCAGTTAAAGGGTCCCAATTTAAGATTTTAGGCACATTTTGACATTTGAAGTATGGTGAAAACAAGATGGCTGACATTTAAAGTATGGTGAAAACCAAGATGGCCTAACTTTTTACTGTATTTAAAGCTTTGAGTCTTTGGTATAAAGATTTGTTCTGTCAAATGTACGTCATATGCTATCTTGAGTTTTGAAATCTTTGCCTACCATTCAAACTCCGTTTCACATTTGGTTTGCACCTTTTTTCCCCTTTTGCGGTGGAATATCTAAATTACTTAGTGCTTTTAAAATAATTCGGTTTGTATACGCGTGGCCCAGAATTTCGTGGCAAATAATTGTATTAGCTTATGCTTCTGTACGGGAGCTCTCCAAATATAAATTAAATTTAGCCTCTGAACAACTTTCGATGTATTCATTTAATTATTACTCCCCTGAGAAGGTATCCCTATCGTTTTAAAGTACTTATTCGTGTTTAACTTAGAAGATAGAAACTAATCTGTTTAGAAATACATTAACAACAAGTATTTGTTTATTATAGTTTCAAATTCTTTTTGGAAATTAATCATCTTTGATTCCCAATTAAACTTTCTGTATGCGAACGTGTACGTTTATTAACATTAAATAAATAACTAAATAACTTAATAAGCACACTAAAGGGTAACAAACTAATTCCCTTTTTTTTTTTACAAAAGAAATATCAAAACGTACAGCAAAACCGAATACTTAAAGCAAACCGAAAGTAAGACCAAAAAGAATGCATCCAGATAGTTTATACTAATGTAGTTGAGTGTGATGTTGGCGGGGCGAAGTCTCTGTCCGCGGGGGCTCCGGGCCAGTCTTGTGAATTATTACTACCAGCTCGTGCACGTCTCCACTGTAGGACACGACACGTCCCACGGCGCATAAAAACTTCCTACTATCCTACTAATATTATTAATGTGAAAGTTTGTGAGGATGAATGAATTGTTACTCTTTCACGCAAAAGCTACTGAACGGATTTTGATGAAATTCGGTATGATAGTAGTTTTGGCCCTGGATTAAAACACAAGCTACTTTTTATCCCGTAAAAATATAGTGTTCCCGAGGGATACTGTATTTATGCGGGCGGAACCGCGGGCAACAGTTAGTTTATTATAAATCATTGAAACGTACGTTTCGATGATATTTTTAGTTAAAAGTTTAAGTCTTCGAACATAATGTAAGCTTGTAAGCATTTATTCTAAAAAAAAGTTACCACACAAGTTGAATTTAGACATTATTCTCTCATATCGAAGTCGGAAAAAATTAACCACACTCAAAATATGTTTAAGATTTAATTTTTGCTAGTCTTAAGTCAAAAGGTTTTTGTACTTTGGTTTGATATTGGTGGTTTTTCTAGTACGACGTACGAATAACGACTTTATCGCAGTGTAAATAAGTGACATCTAAAAAAAATATTGCTAGTGACATCTAAAATATAAATCTCATTTGTGTACGAAAAGCTTCAACAAATGTGGAATATAAATCGACATTGGATTGACTAATTAATTAATATTAGACATCTCTTCCCTATTAGCATGTGACGAAACTCGAAACGTCTTCTTATCCTGGTAACAGCCGGGTATCTATACTATTTATAGTTATTGATCATGAGTCCAATTCTCGTAATTATTTGTACGTAATCATAATTTCGGTGGTATGCAGTTTCGGTCTGTACTTCGCGTGTAAAAGAGGAGTAAAAATTACTTCCTTTAGCGCCATTAAATCTCGAATATTCTCGGGGCAAAACATCAAACGAAAACTAAAAAATGCGACGGGGCGGCGGTCGTTTACCGTTTACCTGGGGACAGAGAGTTATCTTCACTAAATCGCTCTTGTGACGTCACAGCAGATAGAAAAATTTTGGCACGCTTGGTTTCTATACAGACGATGAGAGTTGCGTTATCTAGCGGACCGAAAAAGAATAATGATCACAAATAATTACGGGAATTAGGCTCCTGTATGCATTACTATAACAATGTGACAAGCGTCTGCCAGTTACTCAAGTGTCAAGCCACATAAGACGCAATCAGGAACCCAAGATGATGCACAGACCGACAGAGATGCAAAAACGTCGCGCAATGTAATGGAAATGTTGTGCCGGTACAATGGTCCCTCGTTACCTCAGAATTTACGATGCGATGGCCGGCCGGCGTATTACGTATGGGCATCAGTTGGTATTGCTATTTCGCTCACACTTTTAACCGACTTTCAAACGGAGGATGTTATCGATTTGATAAATTAATTCGAACTAAATTATATCCTCATTAATAAATATGATCAATATGACAATCAATTCCACCATCTACTATTGACGATATACCTACGAAAATATATCGTATATTTTCGGGAATTCTGTGCGCATGACAGAATTCCCGCAGGAATCGTATATTTTTCTGCGATATTAAGTAACCTAGGTGTTATTCCAAACTCTTAAATCTTAACTACTACAGCGCCACATTACACATAGCAATCACTTGCCAATTGCCATCTATTCCGTAATATCCCCATGAGCCGCGAGCCCACAATGCAAGTGGTTATCGCTAGAGAAATATTTATTTTCTGACTTAGCGCCCACTGAGCACTTGAGGTGCAACTGTGGACCCGTATTTGTTCTTTTTTTTTTTAATGATTGTTCCTGTAACACAATTCTTTAATTCTGACCGACATTTCAAATGAGAAATTGCAACGCTCGCATTTTAGTTAAAGCTCTACTGTATATTGTTAAAATTTAGTTTAAGGTTTGGCTGTAATTTAGTTTAAGGTTAAACTAATGTTTGAAACGGCTCTATTCTTGAAATAAATTTGCAATTCTCGAATTCCCTTGTTAATGAAAATATTCACACTACGGATACGCTAATCCATGTTGGTTTATCTGAAAGCCCTTGACAGACAAAGACATAAACATAGATAAACGTATCCGTGGTGTAAATATTTAAATTAATAAAGGATGAAGGGTGTCAGGTAAAGCAAGAAGTATCACAAAGAATTTACTACACACGTGTCACATGTGCTACTCTTTAAGCTTTTCCTCACTAATATTATAAAGAAGAAAAGTTTGTTTGTTTGTTTGCATTAAATAGGCTCCGAAACTACTAAATCAATTTTAATGAAATTTTGCACAGACATAGCCATAGAGTAGGCCACGGGGATGGCTAGTTTTTATTGCGACAAAATTTACGGTTTCTGTGGGATTTTATTTTGCGCCCAGGACTCGCGGGCAATAATTGTAGTGTAATGATAAAATGAAAATTCTAAAATATCTGACGTACTGACGGAAATTATTTAGAGAGGACATTGTATATTTAAAGAGGAAATTTGATTGTCCTATATATGCTCTTCTATGTACGAGTAATGAATAAAAAAGGTTACTGTAAGCCTGAATACGATGATAATGATGATGACAAGTAAGTAACTTTAGTCAGCAAATCAGTAGCAACAAGCAACATGACCAAATGACTGCAATTCAGCACCGACCATAATGAAATCTGTCTGCGCCAATTTGAATTTAGATGGGAACGGTCGGCGCTGCATATATTAATTAAATCGTCGATCGAGTGTTGCCTGTTGGCTGTTCACTGAACATGTATCGACTAGGGTCAAAGAATATAATATTATTGACGTAAAGAATCGTCATACCACCGATTGACACGCATGACAGCTCGCGGCTGTTTATGCGTGGCTGTGCGAATGCGGAGGCGGGCGGGGGGGCTTTTGTCAGCCTGGACTGTGGCTCACGGGGCTGGCCGCTGGTCGTTTCGTGCTTTGACATAATTGATTATATAATTTCATGATATTTATGATTAGATTTTCTGACGCGTCACGCGACATTTAAAATTATTTCGGTGTCAACCTTAGGCTTACGTCAACATTGCTGATATTCGCCGATGCTCGAGCTGTCATTTGTAGAGAGTGTCGCCCCTGTGCTAGGGTGTTGCCACCTGCCAGTGCATTTGTCATATTATTTTTACAGTGAATATATGAGTTCTACATTTTTTATAAAAAACCATAAACGTATTATATTACTAGCTTTTGCCCGCGACTTCGTCCGCGTGAAACATTTACTTTGGGATATCGCTAAAATTTACCCGCGACTTCATTTACTTAGAAGCAGAAACGTTTCCACCTTACGACTGCCCGCCCGCGCCGTGCGCCGTACATAATTACGCGCTGGACTATATTATTACTGCGATATCTTCTAAAATACTCATTGAAATCAAATGATGTAAACTGCAAATTTCTTCTAGATTAAATGCTTGTAATGAATAACGTATTTACTTGGATAAGGATTAATATCATCATTATGAAAACACCCTCACAAATAATGCTTAATTTTAGAACAAATTTGGTTAGCATAAAAAGGTTATTGTGAGCCAACCTTAAAAGATAGACATATACCGTCGCGGACTTTTTTTTAGAACTTTTAAAGGGGAACAATTCTGTCATACATCATTTAAGCGAAACTTTAACCGTTTCCGCAGCGTACGAAGCGAAAGCTCTCAAAATGGGGGAAAAAAACCCCGATTTTGAAACATTCTTGATTGGTGCTCCGCTCGTATTGAACTTATCATGATGCTATATAGCCTAAAGCCTTCCTCGATAAATGGACTATCTAACACAAAAAGAATTTTTCAATTCGAACCAGTAGTTCCTGAGATTAGCGCGTTCAAACAAACAAACAAACAAACAAACTCTTCAGCTTTATAATATTAAGTATAGATAGACGAGGCATGTTGAGGCAAAAAGTGTATCTAGTTAAATGGCCCCACTTTGGAGATATTTGGGTTTGGAATTTTTGGCGCTAATGTGGAACAAGCGGTAGCGATACATAATTAGGTACATAGAATAATGACATAATCTGTACCCTCCCTTCTTTCTTAGCCGTAGTTGGGTAATAAAAGAGCTTTCATGTATCCAGACAAGAGTGAGAGAGGAGACCACGCTTAGGCAAACGTGGTATAGGACGTCCTGCGGCACGATGTACTGACGATTTGAAGAAGCTGACAGCCGATAGATGGGGGCTGCCCAAGTTAGGATGGTTGGCGCTCATTGGGGGAGGCCTACGTTTAGCAGTGGACGGTGATAGGCGCGTTTCGATGCGTACGAAATCATTATTTCTTTTTCAGAGAGCGATGCAAATATATTAATTAATAACCTAACCAACATCAAGTCAGCCGTCAGAACATGGATAAGGAAGGATTCGTCACTATAAACGCGCAATAGGTTTTTTTTTTTTTAATTACCTCAAAAGTTATTGTCCGATATGTTAAAAATATTTTACCTAAAGAGCTTGACCTTCTTTCCATCTTTTATATAATATAACATTTTGCGGTTAAAACTAACTATTTGTACCCCACACGATCGGGTAGAATAAAAAGATTGTTTACATCCCCATTTCACATGCATGGCTACCCATAGAATATAATATTATCTATTATTAAATATTTTATGATGCTAAAAACAGAATATATTCCAGATATCTAACATAATCTACTACTATAATCATCCATTTATATTCATACTTAAAAGGCCGGACAGACAGACAGACAGACGTACAGAGCGAAACTATAAAATTTCCTTGTTGTAATAGGAACCCTAATAAAAAAGGAACAATGTATTTGAGGAGAAAATTCTCATATTAATCGATAAATACTAATATGTATATTTGTTTGTAATTCGATAATACCTTAATAAAAAGTTTTAATAACAACTACCTGTTGCCCACGACTTCGCGCGCGCAAAAGTTAATTTCGCAGAAACCGTACATTTTTCCGCAATATATGTTCCTCGTGGTCTACTCTACATCTGTGCCAAATTTCATCAAAATCGGTCCAGTATAGGGAATGGAAGAACCGGTCTGATTTTGAGAACCGGGAATTTCGGGACTGGGCAATTTCGGAACCGGGATTTCCCGGAAAATTCGGGAATTTCAGGACTGGTGTGAAGGCATGAAATACAAGTATAATTACTGTTTAAAAAGTAATTCAAAATATAATAATAACATTTTATAGTACAATTACAAATTAAATAAGGTTTTAATGGCAACTCGACAAATCAGCCAACATGTCATCGCCATATTAATGACAATACTACTGGCGATAGTAAAGAGCCGTATGTCATTTTAGTTTATTAGCATTTATTGGTGGTTTTTAAATATGTTATTTCGAGTTATTTGATTTTTGCAAAACATCAAATAGTTGGGGTGCCCAGAATGCTATTAGTGTACATGCTCGAACGTCTAGGTAACCTATTAGAAGTGACAAATTAGATAATTAAAAGACTAAATAACCAGACACATACTGACAATAGCTGACACACTATAGGAATAGTGTGTCAGCTTTTAGCAGTCGTCGTCCTGCGTGGTTAAAAAGTTGTAAAAATGACCATGACATGGATATGCTGAACGCGTCAGATTATAATTAGTGTTGTTCATGCGCAAGTAAGTCTCTGATATGAAGTATATATTAATCTGACGATTTGCGAGAAAGGTGGGAAGGGGTAAAAAAAAATTACTCGAGTGTCAGAAGTTCAATTCAGTGAATCCTACAGATGCTCCAATTTGAAATTAAAATTTTAAAATTAATATAATGCGTAACTATTTTTATAAGGACAATAAAGAGTATTTGAAGGACAATAGGTAAAATCCATCTAAACTGCTCACCAACCCCAAAAGCAACCAATATGCATATTAGTAGGTATACGAATATATACGTATATATTTATCAAAAAAAAAAACAGACGCCATACAGACCTTGTAGGCCAAGTCCCAAGATGTTCTATTTAATTGTCAATACCATTAGCTCCAGTATTGGCTACTATGTCAGTCGATGTGTGGTGCTATCATACTACATATTAATATTAAATACGGCATAATATTATGGTTATTATTTCCTCGCACCGCTCACAGTTAACTTTTATGTACAGAATCTATTATCTAATATTATGAACTACTCATTCTATCCTTTTATATATTTTTCATTTTTGTCTTTAATTCGCTTTCGGAAATAATTAAAAATTATTTTAGCTCATATTTACAATTACCGATGATAGTTTACTTAAGTACTTGTAAATTTTAATACAATTTGTTTGGTACCGAAAATACCGAAATTCCCGGTTCTAAATTTTTGATTCCCGGTTCTCAGAGCGATTCAAAATTTCGGGAATTCCCGGGAATTTCGGGATCGGGATTTCCCGGTTCCATACCCTAGTCCAGTAGTTTCAGAGCGTATTCAATCCAAACAAACAAACAAACTTCTTTATTATATTAGTACATATATAATATAATTATAGTTATTGAATATGTATTAAAAATCGCGACTAAACTATAAAATATTTATCAACTTATAATTATTAGATAAAATTATCAACTTATTTATATTACTAGTTTAAATATCACTGTATGACTTTTAACTTCACTTGAAGCCCGGAGACAAGCCGCACTTAATCATCAATTAACAAAGCTTAAACCCACATTTGAACCTCGTTTAAACAAACAGTATATGGGCACAAGTCATAATTCTTGTCAAACACAATACCACAAGTCTTAATAAATTGGTGTCAAAACGACACTAAAGGGTCACTGACCTCGATGATGCAATTAGTGTAATCACCTCAGACGTATGACGTCACACTTAACTTGAGAAGTCTTAACTGCCTGCAAGTAGCTAAGAGTTAAGACTTACGTTATGCGTATGAAGGGGAATTAAGGAATAGGTGCGCTACTATGGTTCTTAATTCTTATTTATCACCAGATGTTGCCCGCGACTTCGTGCGAGCAAAAGTTAATTTCGCAGAAACCGTACATTTTTCCGCGATAAAAAGTAGCCTTTGTCCTTCCCCGTCGTTTACTCTATATATGTACCAAATTTCATCAAAATCGGTCCAGTAGTTACGGAGCCTATTATAATATAATAATAATAATAATATCTATGGACGCTTCACACCACGTCAATCTGATCCCATGGTAAGTTCTCGAAGAACTTGTGTTACGGGTACCAGACAACGGAAATATATTTGATACTTTTATACTATACATATATTTAAGATTTTTATTATATTATACACATATTTAATATACATCCATGACCCAGGAACACAGAAAAACTTTTTGTTCCTTCGGCGGGATTTGAACCCGCGACCCCCGGCTTGAGCACCAACACGCTCAACCGACTGAGCCACAGAGGTCGTCAAAATATTATTGAATAGGCTATCTACCAATGCCATTGCAAACAAACAAACTTTTCTTCTTTATTATATTAGCATAGATATTTTTTTTTTTAACCATCGACGCAGATAGAGTGGCGTTATAAGTTGTATGTGTCTGGCTATCTCTCTGTGTCTGTATGTGGCATTGTGCTCCTAAACGAAAGGTCCAATTTAAATACGGATTTTTTTGTTTGAAAGCTCACGTAGTCGAGAGTGTCATCATCATCAGCTTGCTCAGTTTAACAATTCAGGGTTTACATTACTTTAATTCCTACTAGGCGTAATATAATAAAACATAGTAGAATAATTAAATTATATATCGGTCTTATACGTTCTAAAAGTCGCTTGACAGACAAGGACAAAACATTGTGAGGTGTTAGGTGGGATTTGGGAAGTCTACTAAAATGTGTCCATACTTTGTTGAGTTCTGACTGGCTGACTTACCAACTAAAAATGAACTTAAAGGTAAAACTACAATCTAGCTTACTCTGCATTATAATATTATGATATTACTACTATAAAGGAACTTACATACATAACATATAACGGAACTTACGCACTACAATTGTATAGCTTATGCACTGTATACATTTTTTATTAGTAAGGGGGAAAACTATTTAAGCATAGGAGAGCCATGCTTAGGAACAAATAGACAAATAGGCTCAACCGCATAAATACCACGGCATCGCAGAAAACCGGCCTTAGGGATTACGGACAATATTATAGTCCCAGCGTAGAGTCTACATCCTCTTGCTATTTGAGACCTTATTCAAGTAGCGACGTTATATTTGATAATGATGATGATGATGACTAAAGTAAATAGAAGGAAATACGTACACGTAATATAGGAAGAGCAAATTAAATACATGTATTATTGTATGATGTATGTTACAAATTACATACAATGTTGTTACGTGGTAGAGCCATGCTTCGGCACGAATGGGCCGGCTCGACCGGAGAAATACCACGGGCTCACAGAAAACCGGCGTGAAACAGCGTTTGCGCTGTGTTTCGCCGAGTGAGTGAGTTTACCGGAGGCCCAATCCCCTACCCTATTCCCTTCCCTACCCTCCCCTATTACCCTATTCCCTCTTAAAAGGCCGGCAACGCACTTGCAGCTCTTCTGATGCTGCGAGTGTCCATGGGCGACGGAAGTTGCTTTCCATCAGGTGACCCGTTTGTTCGTTTGCCCCCTTATTTCATAAAAAAAAAAAAAAAAAAAACAATGAATGTAGCTTTACTACAGCGTAGCGCATACCTACGCTCGCTACGACATATTTTGCTACGAGCACGCGTAGTATAAGGGGCGATTCACACCGAAATGGCAGCGAAGCGGCCAGCAGCATATAATTTTAAACTTCATCTTCATTACTATAAAACACAGTTTCACTTTTTAGGATTCTGTAATTCAAGTCCCGGAACTCTATGGTTTCGTTATGTCTGTCCGTCCGTTTTCGGCTTACGGCTAGAAAGATAAAAAAAAAGTCATGATGGTAGTCCTTGTGATGAACTGTAATGGAGAACTACAACGGCTTTATATAAATTTGTTACGGACACTTGACTTGTAAACTTCGTACAACGAAATATACCTACACATTATATAAAATATTGGTAAAATGGTACGGAACCTTACGTGCGCGAGTCAGACTCGCACTTGGACGGTTTTTATCATTCTGCCAAGCGAAGGCTGCAATTTAGAGAGTTAGATAAATCGACCGTCAGTAATTAAAATATTTTGTGTAAATTTATCAAATTCGCGCTCTTCCGAATAATAATTGAGAAAAGATAATATTTTCAATTCAAACAATATCATTTTCAACTCAACCCCTATCATGAAGTTACCTTGTTTTCCAACCAAAACACGGGGTTGTAAACAACTTCTGTAAATTGAGCAAAACATTTTGACAACCGCAACAACTTTGAATGAAGTTAAACAATAAAAAGTTTCATTAATTTACGAGAAGTTGAAATTACATGCCGAATATGATCAAACTTTGAAGATAAATCAATTAGGAGTGTGATAGAATTATCACTTTTAAATCCCGTAGAATAACAAGTCATATTTTATTCATTACTATTTATCTTGTTTCCGGAACTTCATTTGCGTAGAACTGAAACGGAAACCTATTTTTTTTATCGAATCCTAAGATAAAAGTAGGCTGTTATTCCTTATAACATCAGCTATCTGCCAGTAAATGTTCCGTGAAAATCGGTCCAGTCGTTTCAGAGATTAGACGGACAAACATAAAGACAAAGAAAAATGTTAAAATATATTTTTTTCTTGTAGATACCGTTTACACTAATATATGCATTTAGACAGATAGATACTTTAATATTATTTACTAGCTGTCCTGACACACGTTGTTCTGTCTTTAAAATGAACTGGAATAAATAAATAACTACACCTACAATGCAACCTACGTCCTAATCCTACATACTTCTACAGCCTACACCTTTTCCAATATTTTTCAGTGATTAAACCTTCCCTAAACTTCCACAATTATTTCAAAACCAAAATAAGCCAAATCGGTCCAGCCGTTCTCTAGTTTTAGCGAGACATTGGAAAAAATCACGTTCCTCGGGAACGGGATAAAAAGTATTCTATATTCTTCTTCTGGTTCTAAGCTACCTCCCCACCAATTTTCTGCCTAATCGGTTCAGCCGTTCTTGAATTATAATAGTGTAACTAACACGACTATCTTTTATTTAAATAGATTTGTATAGATTGGCTTTTGTCTGCCCTACCCTGGTGGACAAACTAGCCCCAAAAACGGCTCACGTAATTTATGGATGCCCCCTTAAGAACTATATAAGATAATTAAATAGAAATAATGACTGTTGTTTAGTGCCAATAATAAAAAATCTTGTTATTTGCTTTTTAAAAATGAAAAACAGTTCATTTGAAACTTTTTTTTCTGTTTCTTTATCCAAGCAATGTAAATCAGCAATTTGATATTTATTACAAATAAAAAGTATTAAGTTATAATATCTAATTATAACATCTGTGACAAGATCCAGCTCATCTCTGAGCTGGTCGATACCGGGAGCGTGACGGGAATTCTAAACGCAACTCAAATTGAGCCGTTGGAAATTATATAGCCATAATAAAAGTATATTTTATGCTTTTTACTCGAACAATATAATATTACTACCTTTTGCGCGCGGCTCCACGGGAACACTACTTTTTCGGGATAAAAAATATCCTATGTCCTTTCCCTTGACCCAAAGTATGTCTATACCAAATTTCATAAAAATCGGTACAAAAGTTAAAGTGTGAAGAGGTAACATACAGACACACTTTCGCTTTTATAATATTACTAGCTGTTGCCCGCGGCTCCGCCCGCTAAATATAGTGTCCCTCGGGAACAATGTATTTTCTCGGGATAAAAAGTATCCTATGTTTTAATCCAGAGCCTAAACTACTACCATACCTTTCATCAAAATCCGTAGTTTTTGTGTGAAAGAGTAACAAACATCCGGATCATCCATTCATGCATCCTCAAAAACTTTCACATTTATAATATTAGTAGGAACTTAGGAAGTTTAGAAGTATAGATCCTCTATATTAGTTTTTTGTGCCAAGCCTATCTAGTCCAATAGGGTGTACAACATAAAAACATTTTTAAAAGTTAGTTATTAGATATCATAATATTTCGCATCCAAGAACAGAGGTGATGTATCACAGATTTAAAAAATACGAACAGATAAACAGCTACGTAGGTAGTTTTCGATTTGATTGCGCTACTACGAGCGTACGGTGTGTACACGATAGTGTGAAAAATTGCGGGCCGTTGAAGGAGACGTCAAAATATTCAAATTTGGATCGATTTGTATCGTTCTATGAAAGTTGTTTATCTGTACGTAAGTAGGTACAATATCGACAAAGTTCCTGCTCGATCAGTATCATAGCCTTTGCACTAGGACGCCTCAAAATATTTAAACACAAAGGAAGTGACCGCAACGACTGCATACGTATGCAGTATTGTCACGTAGTTTAACCACGTGGTTAAACTACGTGTTTACACGTGTGCCTACGATTCAACGGCGATGTTAAGCGATTTACATATTATGCCTTGTCGAGCGGCAACTTTGTCGATAGTACAGACATTTTCTATTCTGTGTCTGTACTCTGCATCCTTTAAACTTACCTCTGCAACTATTTGTACAGAATTTTTCGTTAGAAATAGGAGTGACAGACGAGCAGACAGATCACTTGATGTAAGCGATTACCACCGCCCATGGGCCGCATCCCTGTGGGTTAATTCTAGGGGTAATTGCTCAATTCGCTGTATAGCCAACTTGATAGTTTCTACGTATAGCTTCAGTCTCAAGTAAAGCCCTAGCCTGTATAATAGGTAGGATTTGGATAAGGGTCTTCAAATTTCAAAAGGTTAGTGGTAAGTACGAATGGAGTTATAGGAACCACACGCCACTAGTATATGCTTCTGATTATTAACTTCTTGATGAAAGTCAACTGCGGTCTCAGCAACTATTCTTATAGTTCAGCTTCAGCATAATGCGGGTAGCTTATCTGTATAAACTATAAGTCTGACAAACTTTCCGGCAAAGTTGTGGCACAACACCCAACACGTCGCGTGGCGTCGGATGTTGTTGGCTAGACTTAATGAAACACGTAATGATGTGTTTAAACTTCGACAGCATCTGCGTTTGATTAAATACTTTGTTACGAACTGTGGTTTTACTGGAATGAACTAAAATGCCTTTGTAGCTGTACTTTGATATTCTGTAATCTGTTGTTTAAATATCAAAATAAAAGTATAAGAATTCGTAACCAAACAAAAGTTAAAGATTAATAAATATAAAATATATAATATTAAATACGACTTCGTGCGCGACAAAAGAAATCCCGCGGTAACCGTACATTTTGCCGCGATAAAAAGTAGCATATGTCCTTCCCCGTGGTCTATTCTATATCTGTGCCAAATTTCATCAAAATCGGTCCAGTAGATTCGGAGCCTATTCGATGCAAACAAATAAACAAACTTTTCCTATTTATTATATTAGTACAGATGACTCTTGCATGTGTACCTGCTTCTTTTTCATTCAACCGTTTTACCGACCAGAAATAAAAACTGTCATGCAATAAAACAAACTTTATCACTTTTCTTGTAGATCGTTAACCATAAAAACTGTAAAGAGCAGTCAGGGTATTAATATAGTCCCTTTGGGACCCTGTAGGGCCCAGTGAAAAGAAAATGGAGCACAGCAGTAAGCCAAACATGGGGTGAAAATTACCTCCGCTCGTAAGAGGTTCTTATATCGATGCTGTATGGGCTTAGGTTGAAACATGAATGTTTTTGGTAACTTTTGTATGAGTTTTCGGATACATTTATTAAATACTAGATGTTGCCTGCGAATTCGTGCGCGCAAAAGTTAATTACCGTCATTTTTCCGCGATAAAAAGTAGCCCTTGTCCTTCCCCGTGGTCTAATCCACATCTGTGCCAAAATTCATGAAAATCGGTCCAGTAGTTTCGGAGACTATTCAATGCAAACAAACAAACAAACTTTTCCTCTTTATTACTTAAATATTAGTATAGATATTAATAATAATTAGGTAGGTACTATTATTGTTTGTTTTTTTTATATATATTTTCTAATCCAACGCATATGTTACCCAGTAGAATGAAGTGTCTTTTTTTGGTTTATCCTATCTATGTATCCACATAATATCAAAACAACTTTCACAACAACGTAATTAGTTTTGATACTTGCATCAACTTTGCCGTAAATCTCAAGCTGCATCGATCGCAGTATAATTGATTATATGATGGATGGCCGCACCTGATACGCCTACATCTATAACAGCGAACTAAATTGACAGTTTGATGGTTTTAAAACAAAGACTTCAAACTCAAAGTTTTAAACCCTTATTTAACACTCTCCATAGACAATATTTTTAACTAGCATTAATTCCCTGCGGCTTCGCCCGCATTAAATTTGATTATATTTCTAAAATTTAAATAAGCGTAGAAGATAAATAGCCTCCAAATATCGGATTTTAGCGCAACTTTGAACGTAAATAAAAATAAACAAATAATGAAAATAAAAAATCAAGAACATACTGACATAGTTTAATTATTCACCAATTCAGATAACTTTACTTCAAACAAAAATATTATTTAGTTTTTCCATAAAACACCAACAGCTAAGTGTCGATTTGCGTAATTTGAGGACGCCTTTTCTAAAATACTTCACAAAGCAGTGTGTTGCCCGCGGCTCCGCCCGCGTAAATCCCAATTCCCAAAGAAAAACTGTATTTTTTCGGGATTAAAAGTAATATGTTTTAAACCAGAACTCACACTACTACCATACCAAATTTCATCGAAATCCGTAGTCGTTTTTGCATGGAAGAGTAACAAACATCCATCCATCCATCCTCACAAACTTTCATATTATTAAAGTAGTAGGATATTATAGTGCAGTATTCCGCAAAGTGTGTACCGCGGCACACTGGTGTACTGTGGACATTAGTTGGTGTGCCTCAGGAAATTACGGTAATCTTAAAAACTTATTTTTAGTAGGTAAGGGTAAGAAAAATCTATACTAATATTATAAATGTGAAAGTGTGTCTGCCTGTCTATCTGTCTGTTACCTCTTCACGCTTTAACCGCTGATTTTTTTTTTTTAATTTGGTATAGACATACTTTGGGTCCCGGGAAAGGACATAGGATAATTTTTATCCCGAAATAGTAGTGTTCCCGCGGGATAATGTATTTACGCGGGCGGAGCCGCGCCCAAAAGCTAGTAGCTACTTAAGTAAACTGATTTTAAATTTGTGGTGTACTTACCTCCAAAAATGTTCGTTTTCCTAGATGTACTTTGAAACAATTAAGTTTGCGGAACACTCATATAATGTATCTTAAGTACACAAACATTATCTAACGTTATTAAAAAAATACTTCGTCCTGTCCACCTTGTCTGGTCTAAGCATTTTCCGACGAGCCATCCACTGAGCCATCCATCACACAATATGACAGATTCTGCAATACTCCCCGAGCATCAGCAGATTTCAATATCCGCTATCTTTTTATCGTCTGCACATAATCGCTTTCTTTAGAGATCGAGATTCGAGAGAGAGAATGAAAATATAGAGAGAAACTTGCATAATAAAGCTTTGAATTACTTTCATATTTTTGAGACGTTAAACTGCATGTTTAAAAATGGTAGAGTTTATTGATTGAAAATTAGAAAAAGTATTATGCCATAGACGTACCTAGATATTTTAAACAAGGCATGTTGAGGTTTGTCATTTAAAGTTTGGTGAAAACAAGATAGCTGACATTTGAAGTATGCTGAAAACCAAGATGGCGTAACTTTTTTTTGTATATAAAGATTTGTTCTGTCCTATGTGTTATTCATTTATATATAATCAGAATTTCCCCGCGGCTCCGCCCGCGTAAATGTCAGCTGCCCCCCTAGAAGATAAAATAAACGTCAATTTTCCCTAAAATTTAACGTCAAGTTCTCGAAACAGGTATGAGCTGCCCTCCCCTAGCTGAAATTCTGGGTACGCCCTTGACCATCATTCGATTGTACTAGGAGTGTACCTACCCGATTGTACCGTATTTAAAATCGTTTGTACCTTAAAGGGGTAAAAATTACGGGGTGATAAAAATACGGAGTGAACTAAAATGAAAACTGTTTTTACATTTAACAACTATTAATACTCGTATTATTTATTTCATCTGAGTTTAACATATTATTATTTTTCTAGAGACAATTTTCTTCGGATACTTACAAAAAAATTAAAAGCATTTATTATACTTAAGAACACTTAAGAATATTCCGTTTTTATGATTCCATAAGCATTAGGTATTCGTTTCTTTGTGTTCGCATAGTGAAAAGGCATTCCCTTGAATGGTCGCTGTATGAGTCTTTTCATTTTGCGGCGCGCGTTTGGAATACGAAATCATTTTTCCATACTCGGAGTCTCTCTGGTGAGCTGTATTTTCCTTGATTTTAAACTGGTTCTGGATTTTTCATTTTAAAATCTACTTGCTTTTCGTGTCATACTGGTCCTACGACTATTTGTAAACTAACCTAAGAATGGAATTATAAGCGAAGAATGGAAATTAAAGTAACGAACAATGGAGATAAAGTTCCGGGTAGTAAGCAGTTTTTTATTAAAAATATACTGATCTTATCCCGTATATTTTTCTAATTTCTTTAATACCTTATTAACTACTATATATTGTTTCCCGTGACTTCGTGCGCGCAATAGTTAATTTCGGGAAACCGTACATTTTTTCGGGATAACAAGTAGCCAAAATGTGTGCCAAATTTCATCAAAATCGGTCCAAATTAATTGTTTATAACTATTGCAATTATTATTTATGTGCACACACACACACATAATATGCACTAAATACTAATACGCTAATACGCCATTCCGAATCCAATAGTACACATATTAGTATCCTTAGGTTAAAGGTTTTTACTATTAGTTTTAATATTATTTTAAACTAAATATGTAAAAACTAATAGCCAATAATACGATGGACAGAGCTGAGAGCATAAAATAATAAAAAGAAAAATATTAAGTAAATATACTTTAAAATAAGAAAACGTAAGCGTCAGTTCCATGGTCAGTTCACAATGCTACGCGACGCGAATCTTTTCTTTTCTTTTTCTTTTACTACTACCAAGTACCTACCATGCTCTACACAAAAAGTGTTTCAATTGCACATGAACAAAATTCAATCTCAATTGTTGTAGTAAGTAAGTATTAGAAACGTGAAGTGGCGCACGCTTTTAAATATCAATGTATTGTTTTAAAAAAGTACGCGCCGCGTCGCGTTTTCGTGAGCTGACGCTAAAGTAGAGGTTTATGTTTAGTATGAGTACTTACAAGTTTACAACACAGAACTTTTCATGTTGGCATGTTCCGCGTGGTTGGGTTTTCTCTTGGTTTTCTATCTACTTTCAATCTATTTTACATAATAAGAGCTAGAATGATATTCTAGTTTCGCTACACTACGAAAAAACTTTAGGAATAAAATATTTTTATTGATACACATAATTTATTGCTATTATTATATTATTATATGTTATTAAAAATGTGAAAAAGAAAATTTTTCAATTAGGCCCCGACGAGATTCGAACTCGTGATCTCCTGTTTACTAGACAGGCGCTTTAACCAACTAAGCCACGGCGCCGTGTTCATTTCATGTGAAAATAACGTTTGGATCGTTCTACAAGTTACTTGAGAGAAAAAAATCTCGGGTGTAGTTCACGCACCCGAGATTTTTCTTCAAAAATATGTCTATCTCATAAATATTTCCTTCATTAGATATTTTTGTTGTTTTCTTGTCACTTTTGGGTTACACTTAGGGAATGTTATTATTCGACAAATTTTACTATTCGAATAATTCGAATAATGGCTAAACACTATTCGAATAAATTCGAATAATTCGAATAATACGAATATTGGTAATAAACTTTAAATACAAGTAATATAATGCGTTTAGATATATCTGCATATTTAATAATATTAAAATGTGAAGTGTTTCACAAATTACTCTAAAAAAATCAACGTCTTTTTAATAAGAAAAAATATATTTTAAGTTTCAAACCTAAAATACTAAATTGCAATAACTTTTTAAAACTATTAACACATATACGGTTTAGGGCTGGAGCAGACCATGGGTTTGGTTGCCTACTAAGTGGTTTCTCCCAAAAATTAAGGAAAAGATTCACTAGGGGAGAAAATTTTTGGTGTTAGTTTTAGAGGTTTTTTTTTTCTAGTTTTCAATTGAGTTAAGCTATTGATCGATTCAACATAGACAATCGATTTAAAATGTCAGACCTACAATCTGACTTTTTAAATTAAGCTTTTGGTAGTATATTTTAATGTACAACACTAATATTACAGAACATATTGTTTTATTATTTAAATCAGTTTGTTTAAGATTGGAGAGAAATATATTTGCAGATTATGAATTGAACACTGCACAGAAATCGGAATGCACTGTAAATAGTGCTCTGTTCTAAAATAATGCAGCTGAAAACTCTAAACACACGAGTATCGTGCTGTCATAATGGTCTGCTGCAGACCTAATCAGTACATGTGTGTATAAACCGTAGTAAGAATAAGTAAACAAGATAAAACATCGAAATAAAAAGCACTCTTATGTTATCTTAACAAAAAACTTCATAGTTGGTAAAAAGTGGGTGGAAAATCTTTAAAACAAAAATAACCTTTTTCCATTTTCAAGTTAACCATGTTTTTAGTCTCTTTATGTTTTCAATTTTTTCTTGAACGATGAGTTTTATTACAAAAAGGAAGTTAAACAACAGTAGATTTAAAAATTATACATAGCCTGAAGAATGTGTTGATGATTTTCATGTGTGTCGTGTTACGAACCGTTCAGACGATGAAGCGACGGTACAAAGAGACTGAAAAACATTTGACAAGGCCGTGCAAGACTTTAATGGCAGACTCAGCGCTCGCCAAGACCGTTAAATTGTTTCCACTTGTTGAAAATTAACACTTAAATGCAGTTAAGTTCAGAAACATCTTCTTCAGATCCGAAGGGAGGTGTGAAGAACATACTGAAGTGAAGAACACAGTGAAGAAGACTTGCTTAAGTAAAATTGAAACCCTAAAGACAGAGGCGAAGGGCGAGTGGTCTCACCTCGAGACCAAACTCGAGAGCCCTAGTATCGAGTAGCAACACTGTGATACGTCCGTGAACACATACAAAAGGATGAACGAGAATGGTCCAGAATTTTGGTCCCTAGATGAGTGGATTTACTCACTTTAACTTCACAATTTAAAGTGAACTTCTGAAGGGAAGCTAAGTAAACGTGACCTGGTAGGGGATATCTTCAAGCCTACTTTTCAGATAAGAGTCCAGTATGCTCAGGCAGAGTACATATACAATGGGCTGGCATACCTTCAGGAATCCACACTGAGTAATGAGTATGTGGCCATGAAAAGTCTACCTGGAGAAAGATATGGCCAAGAGATTCTTAAAGATTATCTTTAATGTCCTCACCTCAACCCAATTAAGTATACCCTGAGAAGAGCTTAGAAGGCTACTCAGAAGCCGCAAATTGTCACCTACAGTTAGTATATCTCACAGCACTAAAACACGCCCTGATATAAGAATCGGAGAGATTATCGCATTATTCGGCCCCAAAACCTTTTCAGTATGACAAACCTCTTCCAAGCTGTTGTCTGGCCTCGAGTTATTCAAAACCGCAATTTTGTATAACATGTAAGTAAATTTAGTCTTTAAGACTAAGATTAAAATGGTTAATTTTTGTTTTAAGATAAAAATAATATACTGATATAATTATATAATTAATTATTACTTTTAAAGAAAGCTGATAAATCTTGCTTTATTATATGTATTTTGAAAAGTATGAAATTTTAAACGATTTGTAAGTACAAATCTTTTAAAATTTCATACTTACATAAACTAAGTAGTTTTGCAGGCCAGTGTAACACTGTAATAATCAACTTAACTAGGTATCCTTTATTGTTTCACTCTGTTCGTCCGCCTGTCTCTCTTTCTATCTGCTCTTCTAGCTTTATTGCGTCTAGATATGGGTTTTGGTTTGATAAAAAAATATAAATTTATTATAATATATTTAAGTAAACTTCACATGTATGGGAAGCCACCCCGGCTTTCCATACATGTAAAGTGTGTGTTGAATATCTTTTAAAATAAAGGAAAAGTTTTATACATGACTTTTACAAAGTCAACCATTTCCATGTAATCGGCCTCCAAATTGGTTTCACCCCCCTCTGTCATTTCAGGACTATGAAGATTAGGAACTTACGATTTTCCATGCTGGTAGATCATGGTAAATTCTTTTTAGGAAAGTTATTTTGAACGAAATCGAACAGTAAGATTAAGAAACTAAAAATCGTATTACGCTTTATAATAACAACCCTCCTTAGAAACGTCCTAACACGCCCTTGATTAGGTTATTTTGACAAACGTGTGAGAATGGATTTCTTTCGCTGAGGCCTGTAGGAAGTATTCACCTTAAATTTTTTTTTAAATAAAAACAGTTTTGTATTCTTTCAAAAACAGTGTAGTAAAATCTGTTTAAGGATATTATTGACCCAATATTAATAAATAATTAAAATAATGTATTAAATAACGAAACTTTTCCGGTTTATGAACAAGTTTATTACTATTATTAACATATTTTTGAAAAATTAATAAAACATTTTTATTATTCGTTTTATTCGAAATATTCGAATATTGAACCCAGTCATATTCGAATAATAAAATCGTCGAATATTCGAATAAAACGAATATTCGAATATTCGAATAATATTCCCTAGTTACACTGTATAATGCTTCCTATCCTCTCTCATTTCTCCCACGTTAAATCTTATGAATTTATGTGTCTGAGTTTTTTACTGTCGCTTTTTCGTTTGTCACTTCAAAAGTAAAAGTGATAAAATTACTTATTTTGTGGTTAATCGTGGTGCTACCATTTTTTAAAGTAAACTATACCTACCTATAACTCAAATAAAACGGGTATTGAGAGTAAAATAAAAATAATCCGCAGTCGGTAGGATTCGAACCTACGCTCCCAGAGGGAATCTGATTTCTAGTCAGACGCCTTAACCGCTCGGCCACGACTGCCACAAGGATCAATATGAAATTACTGTAATGATAAAGATGGAACTATTTCTATAATACCCTTAAATAAAATATTATTTTTTACAATAATATTATGAATAATTGAATAACTTTCAACTTTGTTATACCGAGGGCCCTGCACACGAAAACTTCGGACTGCGTTCAAATGTCAAAATAGCCCCAAAAACCCCAAAAGTGGAGCCATTTAGGTGGAGACAGTTTTGCCCCGACATGCCTCGGTAGGTATATAATTATGTCTATGTAATCTGTCAAGACTCATGTCCTACCGCCTACGTAAAACAAGACCCTAATTAAATATGAATCACCCATAAAAGACTACCCTAAAACATTACCTTCATTTAATTATATCGGTTAATTAATTGTCCAACAACAAGGGTTCAGTCCCTTCAGCTACCTTTTTACAACGTTGTAAATATTGCATTTTTGTTTATTTTTAGGGTTCTGTAGTAATTGTCTTAAAATAACCCTTATCGTTTAATATAGTCTCCAAAAATCAATTACGAATAGTGACTTCAAACACATTATCTACTGCTTATGTAAAGACGAAATTGTAGATTGTTAGCCTAGGGTTGAAAAGAATCAATTCCCGAGGTAGTTAGACTTTAACATTCTTTTACCCGTGGCATACACTCTACTTTTCATTTAGAATATGAGGAAAATAAAACTAGTTGTTTATCTAAACTATTTGTTGATAATAATATATTAGTAATTTAGTATCCCGGCAATTTGTGTTGACTTTTTAATTTTAAATATGGAACTTGCCGCTCGCCGCGGCAATCGCGGCTTATTCTGCTCAAAGAAGTTTGCGCTAAATTCACACTGGCTGTTTAGAAAGTCATGTAATTTTTAATAGTTTTTTTTTACATAAAACTCTTCACAGCTGACAGCAGTTCTATTTTTGAAGTTTTGAAGATATATACAAATTCATTCCGGCCCGAGTTTTTCCCTCCCTATGAAAGGAAAGCAGCATCTTCCACCCAATAATCAGATAAAAACAACACTACTTTCCGAGTATGAGAAATGAAAAAGAATTATCATACTCCAACTAAAAAATAAATTCTGTCTTGACATAAGCTGCAGATCATATTATGCCCGAAGTATTCGTAATCGGTAATTGATTTTACCAAACCTTATAATTATAATCATGCTTTTTACAATTTCGAACAATTTAATTTTAAAAAATGTACCAAATTATGCTATTTTCTTTTAATTTTAAATTGATAATAATAATTATTACCTTATTGATATGTAATGTCATAGAACAGCAATAATTTTGTATTCTTATATCCATAATAAGTTTATTTTTGAACTCTATTCAAAATTCTTGACGACGTCAGTGGCTCAGTGGTGAGCGCGTGGACCCTCAAGGCTCAAGCTGCCGTAGCGGGTTGGATTAAGTTTTTTTGTTGGATTAATTAAGTTTTCTGTGTTCCTGGGTCATGGGTGTATATCAAATATGTTTATATATTTGCAATTCGAATGTCTCGCTAAAAATCGAGATTGGCTGGACCGATTAGACTTATTTTGGTGTGGAAGTTCAGGTGCGATTTAACCGGTGAGAAATGTTGGAAAAGGTATAGGTGTAGGTTGTAACTCATAGGTGTTGTTGTAGCTGTAGTTTATACTTCATAGTTTAGACAAAACAACGTATGTCTACTGTCGGGACAACTAGTCTTAAATTAATATTTCCTGCACCTATAGCGCAGTTTGAACTTTATAAGGGTTAATAAAATATGTATTTTTCGTAGAATCATTGTAATTTCATTAAGTTTATGACAGTGCTCGATGTGCGATAAGACAGGGGGAGTGTTCAGTGTAATGTTCACTGAATAGGGTAAGTGATCAGATTCCTGTGGGCAGATGGGGAATGGGATTATTATATGTGGACACTGTTTATAAATAACTAGCTGTTGCCCGCGTGTCTGGTGCGTAAATATAGTATCCCTCGGGAACACTGTATTTTTTCGGGATAAAAAGTAGCCTTTGTTTTAATTCAGAATTCCAGAGCCTAAACTACTACCATACCAAATTTCATCAAAATCCATTAAATAGTTTTTGTGCGAAAGAGTAACGAACAACCATCCATCCTTACAAATTTTCACATTTATAATAGCAGTAGGATATACCTACAGCGATTCAGGAACAGAAGTCCAACGCTTTGCGAGTTAAGGCTGGACTATTTGATCCGGAATCCCGTGGACCCACGAAAATTCAGAACACTGAAAATAGAACTCTGAGCTAATACAATAGAGTTGAAATCGAAGACTCAAGTGTAGAGCTGCCATATTATGCTACAATGACATTTGACTCAACACTTGTGTGTTCGATTTTCAGATAAATTGTATTAACGCAGAGTTCTATCATGCTCTGAATTTTCCTCAGCATTTCCGGATTCCGGATCATATAGTCCAAGTCTTAACCTAAGCATTTCCTGATTATAATCTTAATTTTCAATGTTAATTTGAATGACTGACTTTTCTTTAGAAATTATTTTTGCAATAAATCCATACTGTGACCAAATAAAAAAACTTTTAACTCCAATTAATTTATTATCGTTAAGAACTGTTATTCCTATGGTACTTGGTAGGTACGAAATACGAATCCATTATAGAAGATTTGGAAAGTAAATGATATCTCTTCGGGCCCTTAACCAAACAAAAGAAAGCGATGTATTAAGGGGAAGCCTACAGGGATTGCCAGATACAATCTGCAATTCCAAACGGTATCTTATCTTAGCACAAATTAAAGACAGTGGGGTGTCTATGATTAAATAACGTTTTCATCTGTTGAATGTTGATAATAGACAAGTTGGTTTATTTTTAACCAATTTCCAAATAGGAGGAAGTTGTATGTTCAGCTGTGGATGTTTTGTAATCAAGTTATTTATCATGGTGCGGGCTACATGAACGACAATATTATTAGACCTATATTTTGTCATGGGATACTCATCCCAACTTACCTGTCCGGTAGTTGTGGTATAGTATACGGGTATGCGACCCCGACTTCCCTAGCTATTACTGTCCTATCTCTTGCCCTCCAGGGCGGTAATATCCTACATTCCTATTTCCCACTCTCAACTTTCCAATCTTCCTTTCTACATCACCTATCCTTCCCTTTCCCTATTCCTACCTTCTCCGCCAATCTGTGGGAACGCAATGGATAATCGTAAAAATAATTTAATTATTCAAAATGGCGGCGATGCGGCTCGCCACCCATCACGTCTCCTCGCAGAGGCGAAAAGAGGCCCATGGATAGCTGCCGCTTCGCTACGTTGAATGTAAGAGGAGGATGGATGGTAGGAATGAAAGTGGACGAAGCGAAACAAATATGTAAGGATTGCAAGTGGAAATAAGTGGACCGCCTACCCCTACGGGAAAGAGGCGTGATTATATAATATTATTCTATGCCCACCATTTCGGTACCTACTATTACTACTTAGAACTTATAGATGTGGCAATTTATTATAATGTGTTTGTTTTGGTTCTATTAAATAGTGGTTTCACCAAGATTTAGCGTCCAACATCTCGATTATTACGTTAGTGTGGTCACGGAATTACGATTATAATTAATACTCTACTGCAACATAAAACGTGTACCGTTTATTTATAAATAAACAGTATTTACGCTGCACTGCAGCTAAAGTAAATATTAAATAAGGAGCTTTCCAAAAATAAACGATTGGCAAATCACGAAACACTTAAAATCCCGATTCCCGGCTTATGGATGGAAGTGACAGATGACAATTCAAAATTGGAATAGTACCTATTTCATTTTAACCTTTAGCTTTGGTTGGATGCTCTAAGTTTTAGCCACAGTCCACAAGTATATGTTTTAACTTATACCTAACTAATATTAACTATCAAAATATTACTTAACGATTGATATTAAATGAATTAAAAATAACTTATATAATACTATTGACCCGCCCCGGCTTCGCACGGGTACAATACTGATACTAATACTACAGAATGTCTTTAAGCGGGCGAAATTTAGTCAAAACAAACAGAAACAAATTAATATAGGTTAGAGATCGTAATATTTTAATTTCGCCATAACTTCAAAACCAAGCGTCCAATTTTAATCATTCAAAGACCAAATATTATCTACATAAACTGTACTTAGTGATGAAATGAATGAAAAAATGAATTTATTTTGATAAGGATTAATAGCATGAGTAAAATAAACGCGTTTAAATGTAGTCCAAAAAAAAATCAAGATTTCTAAATAAAAAAATGGTTGTTGTGCCTCACTCGACATAATAGGTTGGGGAAAAAGTCTTTTCGCATTATAGTATGTATGAACTTGTCATAAAATATCTTGGGCTATACCAATTGTATCTGGCTGATTTTGGTATCATTAAAAAGTTTTAATTTTACAGAAGACAATTCCAAATTCAAATTAGGTAAATTTGAGATTTTCATTTGTTTTTCTTATTGTTAAAATGAGTGATTCTTATGAAGAATTTCGATACATTTTAAAATTTTATTACAAAAAAGGTAAAAATGCAACACAAGCCGCGAAAAAAATTTGTGATGTTTATACCTAATGCAGTATCTGTGAGAGTAGCGCAAATTTGGTTTAAGCGTTTTCAATCCGGAAATTTTGATATCAAAGATGCACGTCGCTCTGGTCGCCCTGTTACGGACAAAACTGTTGTCATTTTTGAAAAAGTGGAGCAAGATCGGCATATTAGTAGTTACGATGTAGCTGAAGAACTGGGGATTGACCACAAAACGGTTTTGGCGCATTTGAAAAAAGCTGGGTACACAAAAAAGCTCGATATTTGGGTGCCTCATGAGCTGACTGAAAGAAACCTAATGAACCGTGTACTCATTTGTGATTCTTTATTACGACGTAATGAAACCGAACCATTTTTGAAGAAGCTGATAACTGGTGATGAAAAGTGGATCACGTACGACAAGAACGTGCGAAAAAGATCGTGGTCAAAGGCCGGTCAGGCTTCACAGACTGTGGCGAAACCCGGGTTAACTCGCAACAAGGTGATGCTGTGTGTGTGGTGGGATTGGAAGGGCATTATTCATTATGAGCTGTTACCGCCAGGCAGGACCATCAATTCTGAACTGTACTGCGAACAGCTGATGAGATTAAAGCAAGAAGTTGAGAGAAAGCGGCCGGAATTAATCAACAGAAGGGGTGTGGTTTTTCACCATGATAACGCTAGACCTCACACATCTTTAGCCACTCAGAAAAAATTACGGGAGTTTGGCTGGGAGGTGTTAATGCATCCGCCGTATAGTCCTGACCTTGCACCTTCAGATTTCCACCTGTTTCGGTCGCTGCAGAATTCCTTAGGCAGTGTCAGGTTGACATCACAAGAGGACTGCCAAAACCACTTGTCGCAGTTTTTTCATCAGAAGCCCCGAACATTTTATAGCAATGGGATCATGTACCTACCAACAAGATGGCAAAAAGTTATCGAACAAAATGGCACCTATATACTTTAGTCACTTGTAAATAAACTTTATAAAAAAACCTTTTGAATTTTTATATAAAATGCAAAGAAACTTTTTCCCCAACCTAATAGATAGGTATAGTGTGTTGCAGACTTTTTTGTAGATATTTATAAGATCTACAATTAATTAGAACATTTTATGGTTCTATCTTATATAGTTTAGGCAGCGTACGCAAAATAAGTAACTTTTCTGGTTGATTTTTTACACCTTGTGTCCGAAAAACCCATAATATATCTTACGGAACCCTATTTTTTTCCAAGATAAAATTTAGCCTATGTTACTCGTGGATAATGTAGCTTTCGAATGGTGAAAGAATTTTTGAAATCGGTCCAGTACTTTTTGAGCCTATTCATTACAAACAAACAAACATACAAACAAAGTTTTCCTCTTTATAATATTAGTGTAGATTTATATAGCTACGCGACAATCATCGTACGTGTCGTGACAGTTCGCATGTTCCAATCAGATTGCTACCGGATTACAAGCCTTCGTTTACATCAATGAATTTGTAACTGAAGGATTAAGGAGTACCTATCGTGTAACTTGAATGTAAATTGAATTATCAGAAATAGGTATAACTGGTATAAGGAATCCCAAAGGACGACGGGAAAGAATTTAAGGAATCTGGGGCCACTCTCCAATAGCAATAAGATATAATATTATAATGTTGAATAGGCCTTTTGGATTGGAACAACAATAGCGAAGACATCTTTTGTTGTTACTACTTTTTTGTTACATTAGTACTTAGGTACCACTATTTTTTTAAATCTAAGATTTTCAAAAATCAGGAAGTTATTGGTTTTACCCCGTTTTGTAAAAATCGAATTTTCATCAGATCTCGACGTTCTGAGGTCACAGGAAGCTTCCCTGACTACCCCCGCGAGGGTGTCACTATGTCCGTATGTATGTATGTGTGTGTGTAAGTATGTAAACCTCTTATAACTTTTGAACGGTTTGACCGATTTTATTGCGGCTGGCGCCATCCGAAAGGGCTTGGCCAAACTTAGATTTTGAATACAATTTGGACGGATTCGGACAGATAGATTTCAAAAAATCCCAAAAAAAACTGTGAAGAAAATTAAATATTTGATAGGTAAAATAAGATATACTTTTATTTAAATGTTCTATTATTTTTCGCATACGCACAGTACAATACATAACTAGTCGGTATCCAAATATATTATCATTGGAATAAAGGGAATGAATAAAAGCATAATAATTGCATAATCACTCTTATATTCACATTTTTTTCTTTATTTACAAAATTTTACATACAATTCTCGTACTATCTTTACAATGTTTAATCTTAACAGTTACAAACTTTTTAAGCTTTGTAAATCACGCATATTAATACAAAGTCATATGGTATAGTCTACTATTTCAATACAGTCATTATTATCTATAATACAATTAATACATATTATGTTTGTTACATGTTTTTGTGTCATTTCAGTAGATAGGCAAGTTAAAATAAAAGAGGCAAAATAATGACAATACAAAAATAGTAATCCAAACAAAATGCGGCAATATAAGGCTGGGACTATATTATATAGAACGCCGGAAAAAATTCAACGCAGTAAAAATAAAACTCTGAACTAATACAAAAGCGTCGAAAATCGAACACACAAGTGTCGAGTCAAATGTTAATGTCATAATATATGAGACACTTGCTCAGAGTCCTATTTAAGTGCTCTATATTTTCCCGGGCCCGCCGGATTCCGGATCATTATAGTCCCAGCCGTAAGCCCGCTACAGTCCACAACGATAAAACTGCACATTTCGGTCACAGTACACTGTGACGTGTAGCGTGCGACGATTCGGGCGGTCTAGTATGAAGATGTACTACTGCATATTTCTACTGTGACCGAACTGAACAGTTTTATCGTTGTGGGCGTAACTATGTGAAAAAAAGGATACGGAGATACCTACTAATAGGTAATTTTTTATTTAAATAAACTCAGTATTCGTTTTATATATTTTTGACAAAATTAAATAAAAAAACAAAAACAAAATTAAAATTAAAAATGGCTAGTTTAGTAAAAACAAAAGAGTGATAGTCCTTCACATAACACAATATAAACAAAGATTTAAGGGGGTTGTACACTGAGCTAACAAATATTACAAATTGTATATTCTCACATTTATAAATTATTTACAAAGTTCTAGAAAGATCTAAAGTTGTAAATTTGTATTTCGAAGTAAATTACTTATTGTACTTTTTTACTAAAATTGGAAAATCTTATGAAAGTATCGCCGTACTATGTTTGAGACGTCGCAATTCCAATTTTTTTTTTTTTTTAGTGAACTTTTGAACTTTTCAACTAAGTCAGGGAAAACGAATGTAGAGCAATTTTATTATCCTCGCAACTCGTTCGAATTATACGACACGTGTCGACTTCAACCAAAACTGCCAAACAATCACCTTCCTCGACTGCGCATTCACATTTTATGAACTTCAGAAAAGCGACGTCTCTTAATATCGTACGTCAATGTTGAAGACCTAAAGGCTACGTTCCCACGAGCGTTTTTAGTGGTCGCGACAGAAAAAACAGTACTGTGTACTTAGAACTCTGCGCTAGTAAAATAGAGTTTAAAATCGTGTAGAGTTGTCAAATATGACATTTAACACTTGAAACTTCGATTTTCAGCCCTATTGTATAAGCAGTTTTTTTCTGTTGCGACCAAAATAAACTCTCGTGTGTACGAAGGCTAAAACTTGTATACGTCAAATACACGTCATAATTCACATGGTTGTTCCATTACAATGAGGCACATGGATCTAATTACAATATTTACACTCCGCTAAACTAGTATGGCAGTATGTGGTTCAGCTGTCAGTTTGTATATCAGTCTTTTGAACACATTGAGACGATTATTTGTATGATTGAATGAGGGTTAGTTAGTTTTAAAATTGAACTTCAAAAAGTCAAAATTTTGCGTGACGTAATATATGGATGGCTCCTTAGTGTCCATTTAATTGGTCTTGTGCGGGAACCCTCAAACTCTAGCCGCAATCATGCGTAACTTTTTAAAAACTTTTTTTATATCTTAAAAACTTGTCTAGTCGAAATCCTTATTAGCGCTAAACGGAATTTTACTAAAATGGCTAGGCTATTGTGTGCTAATAGTAAATATCAAATATGGTTCCCGAGGATTGAAAACATACGACAAAAACACAAACATGTGACAGCTGCATTATAAATTATAATTTACAATTCAATTAAAAGTAAGGCTGAGGCACACTTTCTAAGGATAATTTAAAAAAGTTATTGGATAATTTCAGTAAAACGTAAATCCAATTTTCTGAAAAAATTATAAAAACGAAATGGCAGTTACAATAACTTAGCATTTACAGCGTCGTCTCTGAACAAATTATATTCTTACACTGATGACTTTTTATCGATGTAATAAATTTAAACCATGATATATTTCTTATGAGGTTTTCAGGAAATTAGTTTAACGTATTACTGAAATTTTAATTATAGCGGTGGGTAATCAATATATCATTAAAAATAAAAATAACCTGTCACGATTTTATCACGTAGCAGCTATATGGCTTGCGTGTTATTAGGACATCTGAACAAACTCTAATTCAGTCAATTTGTATTATATTTTCACAAATAAAAGTAGGATTTCTTTTCACCCTTCATAAACTTATGTTTACGAATAAAATTACATCAAAATAATGTTTCGAAAGTTATTAATATTTTTAATAAATATTGTGTATTCAGTGTGCACTCGCCTTTACATCAGTCTCTTATCTACGCCTCGCACGTTAATTATTATTTACAAGTAGTATGGCTTCCATTAGTAGGAATTTCTGAAAACTGTTATAAAGTAACAATTTTTTCCTTTAAATAAAAAATTCGTTCCAAGTTCAAATAATATAGTAATTATAGTAAGCAGATAGCAGATAAGCAGATCGTATTAACTAAAAAAGTAATAGATGCTTTATACGAGTCGATTTTTGCCACACGGCTAAAACACAACTGTAATGTTTTAATCCGAATAAAATGGTGAGACGATTTGTGAAGCGACTAGCCGTACGGCGAAAATCGACCCGTGTAAATACTAGTAACTGTCTGTAATTTGAAATTCCTAACACTTGGATTCAGTAACAATTTCTGAAACTATACGCACGGATTCAGAAATCAGTGTTGTTGAATCTCAGCGCTGTCATCATATAGAACAGGGAACATGATTAATGAATCAGTTACACAAATCAAATTTACTGAAACGGCAAATTTTCAGAAACTCCTCTCAACGTAACCGTGACGTAAGGCTTCTTTGGTCTACACGAACCTGGTGAGCTGCGTGTGGAACTCCCGCAGGAATATCTGCAGCTGGGGGAGCGTGGGCCGGTCGTCGGGCGACATGGCCCAGCAGTACGCCATCACTGCAAACCTGTGGGGGAGACGTGAAATTAGATGGATAGTGGAAGGACATTGGGATTTTTACTATGTAACAATAGTACCCACGGATAAACTAAACTTAGGCCTTTTCATCCGTTAATGGATGACTTATACAGTATTCTCCGAGCGAAGTAACCACACTTGAAATACTGTAGTGCCTGTGCCAGTTGGTTTTTAAATGTCGTATGGTTGCCCAAGCATATACGGCATTCTCACAACATAGTCAGCCTAGTCCAGAGGAATGACTGGTCCACAACAAAACCTCAATGCTAAAGTTAAAATGATCAATGATTTCTGAACACTGTATAACATTAATAACCATAATTTTTATAAAAAAACTATAATCAGACTATGTAAATTATAGACTATGTTACCCGGGATATTATTAAGAATCTATTAACAACTCATTTATGAAAATCGGACCAGTAGCTTAAGCGCTAGGGTGGAACAAACATACATACATAGACCGCTAAAATCATTATCCTTCCTTTTGCTTCGCCGTAATCAAGTTGTAAAAATATATATGTATAGTGCGATTCAAATGAGAATAGGATCGAGTCGGCGCCATATTGTTTCGAATTTAGTCTGATATGATTGTTAAATTTATGTTTAGATAATTGATTACTATTTAACGTTCTTATTTAAATTCGATTCAAGACTAATAATATTTATATGCACATAAGTTTTCCTGAAAATCGCACATTTCAAGGGATATTTGACAGAAAAAGGTCATTGACGTTCCTATTCTCATTTGAAACGCGTTATATATTAATGACACTTACAGCTCATCAGGGCAATTCGCCGGCTGCTGCAATCGGTACCCGTCCCTCAAATACGCTGCCACCTCGAACGGATCCACCTCAGCGTACGGCTGATGGGCCAGGGTGGTTAACTCCCACATGAGAACCCCCAAAGCCCACACGTCAGCTGATGGGCTGAACTGCTTCTTGGACAACGCCTCTAGGGCTAGCCACTTGATGGGTCTGTTCTCGTTGTCGCCCAAACAGTGGTAGTCGGCGGGAAAGAGATCCCGAGCTAGGGCGTTGTCAGCGATCATCACTCGGAGGTTCTCGTCCACTCTGTAAAGAGAATTAGTGTTAAATATGTGGGAGTGAGACGGTATGAATGTGCATCATCAGCAAAATTTTTAGTGTTTGGAGGACAAACGAAGCGCGCTATCACTTGTAGAAGGCTGTCAGCTGTAAAGGTGCTTCCTCACCTGGAGCATTCGCGTGTAATGTAACATTACATAATCTAGCACCGCTATCCCCAACCCGCGTCCCGCGGGCCGCATGCGGCCCGCCGGGCCTTTATCTGCGGCCCGCGTGAAATCTGTAACCGCGTTAGATAAAGTTGTGAAAAGCGTTCACAATTCCAAAAATCTCACTGAGTGAACATAATTATTATAATACATATCTGTTATTTTATTTTGTGTCGTTATCTCATCTTAAATGTTTAGTTTCACTCTTTTAACTACCTTGTGTTATTCTATTAATAAATCGTTAAATTTAAACAACATATTTTTTTGCCCCTAAAACATTTTGGTTGCGGCCCGCGACACCAGGAGTACAACGGGTTTGTGGCCCGCGTAAAAAAAAGGTTGGGGACCACTGATCTAGCATTACATCAGTGTAGGAGGATAACAGAGCATAACAATGCGCATCTTGTTAAATATAATGTGTAATATCTTGATACAACTTGTAACATAACCGATGTAACAACTAACAACCAAAGTAACATAATATAACATAACCACGGACAAAGTACATAACATTATTGTGTTTCGAGATCAAATTTAAGTCATAATGGCCTGGGCAAAGAGAGAACCCTATTATAAATTTTATAGAAAAATATAGGGAAATCAGGGAATTATATGACTCTAAATATCATCAACACTTTAATTAGTATTGAATGTAAAGCTCAAAGTCGAATCTATAATGTTACGTTTTACGCGAATGCTCGTCAGTCAGGGAGGTAGTAATGTAATGCTCAAAGTAGAATCTACAAAGTTACATTACACGTGAATGCTCCAGGTGAGGGAGCACCTTAAGGTTCACCGTTGTCGGCGACAGTAGGTACAATATCGATAAAGTTCCAGCTCGACCAGTTTCTAAACATTTACCTTGCAACTTGCACTAGGACGCCTCAAAATATTTAAACACAAATGAAATGACCGCAACGACTGCGTGAGTATGTGTACGTGCGCAGAGTTCAACAGCGCTGTTAAGCGATTTTCATCTTATGCCTAGTCAAATGGCAACTCGTTCGATAGTAAGTACATAGAGTTTGTTAAATATATCTAACTCTCAAGCGCGAATTAAATTGTAATAGGCACAAAATCTAGTTCTAATTTCGGTCCTAAATTGTAGTAATTTTTAACCTATTATACCTAATGAAATATTATGTTAATTGTTTTGTCAAAATAGGTGAAAATATCAACATTCGCGTGTCAAGAACTAGGAAATAAATAATTTAGCGCAAGCTGCGTAGGTACTAGTTTATCGCGCCTTAAAACGACGGTAGTTTAACGAAATATTAAAATGAAAATATTTAACAAAATTTTAATAATTATACAGTACATGCTTTTGCACTTAGTGTCGTAAAAATACCAGTTTCATTATAATAATTAAACCAAAAACTAGGTAGAGTTAATTACTTAATATATTTTTGCTTTAATTGGCTCTAGGTTTTAGTGGCCTAGACAGTTAAATAATGCATTAATTAGGTAAATAAAACACCTATATTATTTACAACATTACAGCTTTTTAACCGGCCGTGCAGCTGTATTTTATATTTTTGTGGCATTAAAGGTGCGCTTTCATGGGCTATAAAAATTTATCAAATATTAGCAATTATGGTCGATTGTGACGCGACGTGATAAAATATTAAACAATTTACGGCAACGGCAATGAGCATCAATTTGGCAAAATAATATTGAGCGATAAGTAGCAACTCCAAGAAACCAGACAATACTTTCATACACGAGCAGTTCAGTTGAAAAATAAATCGGAAATTCGTAGTATCGACATTGAGCAATATGGATTATATGGAGCAACTAGTAGCAATATTGCCGAAACAATTTTTTTTTAAATTGCTCCACATTGCTCCACTAATTGTTCCAGATTGATTCATCCGTGTTGCCGAGCAATTATTTCTCAAAAAAACATGCTTTAAGGTATAAATGTCACCGTAAAATTGTAAAAACCGTTAGATTGTAATAAAACTCGTGAAATTGTAAAATGCTGATAGACTTCCGACGCGAATATTCTGCCTATAATTTAACACAATTATTTTCGTTAGATTATAAATATACAGTTACAAATATTTCGACATATTTTTACAATCTCGTTAGTTATTTTACAATCTAACGGTTTTTACAATTTTACGGTGACATAAACATACCTTAAGGTACTAAGTAAATCTCAAAATTCCCTAGCGACAGTCAAAATATAGGACATACCACTAAAAATAAGGCGCCTTAGCCCAAAAAGAACACACACGAAATATGCATATTCATTAATCTCTCCAAAAAACTTACATGCAGTTCCTCGCCGCTACGTCCTTATGTAGTACGTGTTGAGAGTGTAAGTACGATAGGCCATCTAGGGCGTGAAGGGCCATTCTGACCACGTGCTGGGTGGTCAAAGGTGGGGGAGGGGGGCCTGAGTTCCCCACGATATTGACCCCCCGGCACATAAGCAGGAATTGCTTGAGGTTCCTCCAGCCGGCATTCCATGGATACAGGAGGAACGGCGCGGTCTGGTCTTCTATACTCACGCCCAAAACTGAGAGTACTCTTTCATGGTGTAATCCGTAAAGCATACAGCCTTCTTGGAGTAGTAGGGATACCTGTGTAAAAATAAAAAAGTTTACATTGGGTTATATTGTTTGCTACAAACGTTAAAGGGAAAATACTCATTAAGGGAATTGGGAAGCGGTTTGACAACGAGAAAATAGATTTACGGTTCGTCTTTAATCTGTGCTTTATTGCAAGATTGGGGATTGTTATTTGTGTTTAAAAAAATGTTAATCTCGTAGGAGTAATTTCTACTTTTTATGGTTCCGGTTAGGTACCCAAAGGGTAAAAAACGGACCCTATTACTGAGATTTCGCTATCTGTTTGTCCATCTGTCTGTCACCAGGCTGTATCTCCCTAACCGTGATAGCTAGAAAGTTGAAATTTTCACAGATGATGTATTTATATTGCCGCTATAACAACAAATACTAAAAATATAATACAATTTATATTTAAGGGGACTCACATACACCAAACGTGATTTTTCTTCCGTTTTGTACGGAACCCTACGTACGAGATTCAAACTCGCACTTGGCCGGTTCTATTTTACCTGTTTTGGAAAATTTTACTATAATCTATAGAAGTAATAAATATATGTCCAGAAATCAGTCTCACCTGTACTTGAGAAGCGTGTTCCGCTACGGTCTTGACGAGGACCTCTTGCTCTCTCGCTTCCTCATCAGCGTACGTGCCTCGGTACACTCTTCCAAACGTGCCCTCCATGGCCACCGACCGTAGCCTCACCCTACACCTCTGTATGGTCAGCTCTGCGATCCTCTGCTGAAGATCCCTGGCTCTGTCCTCGGGTGCGGGGGCCGGTATTGACGTAGGTCGACGGTAGCTAGTGTAACTGGCTGCGGATTTGCAGGAGGAATCTGGTAGGAACGCGTGTGCATCTTGCTCGTCGCTTCTCGCTCTCCGCAGCTTTCTCGCTCTAGCCCTGCAAGCCGCTGCAGCGATGGCAGCGATTAGCAGCGCTGCTCCCGCGCAGCCAGCGCCAGCATAGAATATATCAGCTGAGGTTGGTGCGTAGGGCGCGTTGTCCACTCTCACAGCGGGCCGCGGGACGTCTTTCAAGCAGATTTTCTTGCGCTGGAAATGCAGCGCTGTGGATGACGATCCGGTGGAGACGTTTAGAGATATAGTGACGTCGACTTCGGCTGCCACAGTGCCTGTGCATGGCAAATCTACCCGCCAGGTCTGGGGTTCGGTGGGAACGAAGCCCTCGTTGGATATGTTGAAGGTCGGCGTGTGGAGGGCTTCGGAGTCCTTCATCACCTTCGCGTGCAGCGTGTACGGTAACTGTAATAAAGGAAACAGCTTATAATTTCTGCTGACATTATATTTATTTCATGAAAATATAGCTGACCAATGACCATACACATAACGATATGCTAATCAGGTAAGCTTGAGCCAACTAATATAGAAACCTGCACAGTTTTGCAACATACACGCTCCGGTTTACCTGCACAGATATACCTATACAGGCAAACCTGTCAGACACACCGTTACGTATAACGTGTATAGCTGGCATACGTTGTAATTTTCTTCCTTGATCACAGATTTTGATATGTGATCATGGAATTTGATGGTCAAAGCATTTCCACGGACTAACACATTATTATAATGAAGTTTTACGTCCACCAATCTCTTATCTTATTCCGCCATTACTTTAACAAGGCGTTTTGGAATTCCTCACCGTCTGCGATAACCTGCATTTGGGTGATGGGCACAATGCTAACGGTATCTGATCACTGATGTAACTGTGCCCCGCCAAATTGACAGACGCACCCGATGCTAAGCAGCATTGATGTTGAATTACTAGAGTAACTAAGTTAGAAACCATGATGTGACATTAATGATTTCAAGCGATTTTTAACCCCCGACAAAAACAGGTGTTACAAGTTTCACGTGTCTGTCTGTCCGTCCGTGGCATCGTAGCTCTCAGATAAATCAATTTTGATGTAGTTTTTTTTTTGTTTGAAAGCTGACATGATCGAGTGTTCTTAGCTATAATTCGACCATCAGCTCGCTCACTGTTTCACGATTCGTGCGTTACTTCTAAATTTTAATTTTGTTTATGTTAAAAGTGTTCAGGTTTTAAATAGCAAAAATTAGGAACTTTCATAAGTTGGAAGATATTTTTAAGTCATCTTTACATACTTGTGGGAGAAATGGCCTAGTAGTTAGAAACTTAGAAACACAGTAACTTTACTGGTGCTACTGCATTACTTAGCTTCGTTTTCAAAACAGTTTGGTACGGTAGAAGTGGGTAGAAGTAAAAACTTACAATCAAAGATTGTTCAGTGCCGACTGACGACTAATTTATACCCAACTATGGCGAAGGTAGGGTAGGGTAGGGTATGGGGTAGGGACTTTGGCCGTCTATGTATCTGTATGTATGTGTTGTGTGTGTGTTGTTCCACTGTAGCACCTAAACTACTGATCCGATTTTAATAAATTTAGTGTCAATAGATTCGTAATGATGGCTCGGGTAACTTAGTCTTTAGCGTAGTCGGTTATCGTTTTTAATTGTGAATCAGTTCGTCTTTTATTTATGTCGAGTAATTTATCTACAAATAAAACACCCATCCGCCAATGTCAGGCCGATCAAATGTCTACCCTTCCTTACGAGTCACGACTCCTTTTAAGTGCTCAAATATACGATGTTTACACAGGGGTATTATTGCAGAAGTTCTCGAAAGTACGATCCTGTTACTCATTACTACTTGTATTACATTACAGCAATTAAGATAAGAATTAAGAACAGCCGTGGTCGAGTGGTTAAGAGCGTGGTCGTGGGTTCAATTCCCGCATTGGTACAAAAATGTTTCATGATTAGTTTCCTCATAATATTATAGCTGATATTAGTTAATTATTCAAAATAATTAAAAACAATTAATCATGACTCAAAAAAACTTTACCATAACAAAGGCGGTGTATACGAGTAGTAATAAGAAAAACAAACTAGCTGATGAAATCTACCAAGACTTAACTACAATATAAGTAGCGGTTACCGAGAAAGGCGCGCCGACAAAGAAAACCGTTTCCATCTTGATAGTGGGTGCAAATATTACCGCGCTATGGACTTCTTTGTTCTCACCTTGGCCATATGAAAACATTCAAATAAACTAGCCTTATCAAGCACTAAACTTAATAAAGCGACGCGACGCCGAAAAGAAGAAAGTCATCATCTTCTTATTTTTTTCTTCTTCTTTTATATAGAGGGTTATAGGTTAAGTCGATGTTGATCTTTTAAGAGGTTGTAGTTTCCATCACTTCCAATATTTTATTCAATGAAACCCACATACCAAAATTAATATAAACAGATTTTGGACTTATGTTGGTGTAGGTTGTAATAATAATAATTAATAATTAAATAATTCAGGTTGCATAGGCCATAGGGTAGGTAATTGTAGGTGTAGATGTTGGTGAAGTTTGTATGTGTAGTAAATTAGTAATTTATTTGTTCCAGTTCATAGTTATGACAGAGCGTGTGTCGGGTTAGCTAGGCGTATTTTTTTTCAAAACGTTGGACGAGGCGCAAAAGGTTAAAGATAAGGAACCCCTATTACAGACTACTGTTTCACGATTCTTTTCAAATTAAAGTTTTCCGCCAAAGAACATCTCAAAACAAAACAAGCTTATCAAAAGCACCGAAAAGTACAAAAGTAAGTAAATATCGTAACGTTAGATGTCATGGTTAACCGCTACACAAACAGCCGCCAACTACAAACACTAATGTAATGATTTATGTACAGACAAATTATACGCTTAACTGTGGTTTATTCTTTTGGTTGAACCGCCACACAGTAGGTCGTTATAAGTTTAAACTAATACTAGTATTATAAACGCGAAATATTGTATGTATGGTAATGATTGTTACTCTTTAACGTAATAACTACATAATATATTGTGGCTTGACCATTTCGTTCCTACAAGAATGGTATAACAGAAAAACAGTCAGTTAATTTTTCACCTTACGCCCAAGCGAATGTATCGAAATGGCCAGGCCACAGAAATTGACTAAGGTGTAGAGTTTGTGATGTTAGACTTGTAGAGTTAAGGCGTGTAGAGTCAGAAGCTTGGTTTTACATGTGCGAGTGCGATCTTGGCATTTTGCTAAGATGTCCGCAACTTCATTCGCGTAAAATCGCAAACCTTAATAGTACCGCATATTTTTCCGAGATCAAAAGGAAGTAAAGAAACCTGCTCAGTGGTTTTCGAATGGAAGGTTATCATCATACGAGGAGCATACTAGGTAGAGTGTTTATTAGTATCATTTGCCAGTTTTTTAATTAACTAGGTACTTAAAACATTCTAAGCACTGTAATAAGCACTTGAAAATAAATAAGCACTTAAATTCACCTTTTAGAAATTAGACTCTAATGAATGCGGTAAAAGCCGTAACTACTTAATTAATAAAACGCCGATTAAGGTAAGTTGTTCGTTTGCTCTTAATTTCGAAATAGAAATGTAGTTTACTTTATAGGTTTATAAAAGCCTTATTAATTAAATTTAATTAGGTTAGACTTATAAAAATATACGCAGGTAACAATCTTAAAAAATTGCTTGAATATAAGCTTTCAAGTACTTTAAATAACTTATTGGTTTTCTCAGTTTACCTACCTACTTAGCTTTCATAACGTAAAGCCCACTAAGGTTTGAAAGACAGTGAAGAATCGTAGATTTATTCAATAATTATCTTTTCCATAAACGTGAGGTTTCCCTCAAAGCATACCTAATAAGACATAATTCCAAATATGGACAATCATTATTTAAACATGGAAACATCGAGATGGCTCATCTCTAGTCTATGGGTCCTAGCTTACTAGCCTTGGATCGGGGTAAACGGGGATTCACGCGACCGCGTCCCATCGTCTCCGCTACACTTTGAGGAATCGCCGCACCACGCTGAATGAACCGCGGGTTTATTACGTATCTTGCAATAGCCAAGCAATAGCAAAAATTGCGCAATTTTTGCGCAAAAATCGCAAATTCGTATTACCTATCTGCAAAAACCTAGCAGAAGCAACCTAGCGACAGTACTGCCTCTACCGAACAATCGAAGAACTATAAATTGCAATCAATCGTTCGATCTCTTCACTGCTGTCTAATTTTTTTGTATTACGTAAGACTTTTACAGTAAAGCGAAAACAATCAGTGAGCAATTTGAACTGTCAGTTAGCAATAATAAGCGAAAATGAAGCAAAGTGCATTCAAACACAACAACGAGCGATTAGCAATCGATCGCATAGATAATACGATTTATTTGACGTTCAGCAATCGACTGCGCGACTATCGCGCGATGGCTGCAAGATTTTTGCTAATCGCTATTTTTACGTAATACGGCGGCCGCTTTGAAGATACACAAAACGTAAAGAGCAGCTCTACAATCGCGCGAATCGCGATCGCGGCTCTACGAGGAACCTACTACATACACATACATACATATAATCACGCCTTTTTCCCGTAGGGGTAGGCAGGACCGCCTCTTTCCCATAGGGGTAGGCAGAGACCACTTCTTTCCACTTGCTACGATCCTTACATACTTCTTTCGCTTCGTCCATTTTCATTCTTACCATTCATTCCTCCTCTTACATTCAACGTAGCCAAGCGGCTCTCCATAGTCCTATAATACACCGTGAGTGTAAATGCGTTCGCGTTCCGCTGATCCTTTGTCACGATCTAAGGCTGGTACTATATTATGATCTGGAATCCGGTGGGCCGGGGAAAATTCAGAGCAGTAAAATTTGAACTCTGCGTCTCTGCTGAAAGTCGAACACACAAGTGTCAGGTCAAATGTCAATGTCAAATCTGACAAACACATTTTCAACTCTATTTATTGTTGCCCAGAGTTGTATTTTGAATACTCTGAATTTTCCCAGGTCATCCGGATTCCGGATCATATAGTCACAGCCTAATGTAGGTACCTACCGCAAACGGAAGGAAATCGTCGCGAAGCCGCGAAACCATCCACACTCGTGATGATCTGGGCCTTTGCGGGCTTGCGCGCGTGTAGACCTCCCATAAGACAATTTCCCAAAAGAAAAAAAGCGTAGCGACCGGCGACCGGTCGCTGTGTCGGTAACTCGGTAGCCCGTCTACGTCGCGCCTAAATGAATGCACATAATATTTGGTTAGTGATGTGTAACAGTCTGACTCGGTATCGACAAACTTGTATTTGCATGCCGGGCGAACGATTCAACATGAACTATAATATAGCAACATGATCGATTCAATAACGAACTGAATACTAATAAGTAAGGGCTTAATCCGTTATGATATGAATATGTAGATGTATTTGGCTCAAGAATAAACATGTCAAGTGCCCTACAAAAAGTTAGTTCCTCGACTTGGAAAGTAATACTTATAAGGTAGTAAATTAGTAATTCTTTTAAAACCTTCCTAGACTATGACAACCCTACTCTTAGCACTAACTAACACTCTAATCAATTCAAATAAATAATGGCAGATAATTTTAAATGCTGACAAATAGCAACACAAAAATGTGCTATTTTAAATAAATTTGTTATTTTATGATCCCAAACATCTATTTATAAATTTAATGTTGTTTATTCAAATTCAAATAGGACGTTCAATTTACATAATAACAGCTTGCCAAGAACTGGATAGCGAATAAAATTACTTTGGACTTGGAAAAACTACTTTTAAAACTTTCTCCGACTTTTTTAAAAGCTTCTGCCGTCTTGAATTAAGGTTTACAAAAGCCAAATAATCATAGATCTGCCAAAGAACTGCTCTGCATAATAACTCCCCACACCGATATCGGTGACAGTGGTCGGTTTCATTGAAACTCGTAAGATGTACTGAAAGTTTTTGCCTACCTACCACTACTGTATTTATATAATAATATAGTAATACGATACTTTTATAACCTTAAATATTGTTTATTTGTTCAACATAAAAAGCGAATAAAATTGCGAAAATTTGTGTAGCATTACGTCAAAGACGGCGGTAGACATAAATAAAAAGCCCATTTACAAAGTTGTATGAGATCGTAAATTAAAGAAAACATTTTTGTAGCTTATACTAAACTAGCTTTTGCCCGCGGCTCCGCTCGCGTAAATACATTATCCGTACACACTTTTTCGGGAACACTACTTTTTCGGGATAAAAAATATCCTATGTCCTTTCCCGGGACCTAAAGTACATATGTCTATACCAATGTATATACAACATGGAGTAGAATGAAAAAAACTTTTCATCCCCACTTCACATGTATGGAGATTGGAGAAGGAGAGTCACTCCTAAAATATGAATTTATTGTTTATTTCTATGATACCAAAACCGAGATCTATACACAGTATTACTATACCAAATTTCAGTTATTCATAATTACAGGAGTTTGAACTTTTGAAGGTACGGACAGAGCGAAACTGTAAGGGTTCCTTGTAGTACCTACTACGGAACCCTAAACAAAAAATAAAGGAGTAAGAAGTTCAATGGGCTTAGTTGGGACATCCGACAGAAGCATACTGTTTTTCCTGGTTCCTGTTCATCATTTACTTTCTACCTGTCACTGGCCATTATAACCCGTAGTCCAGTGGTCAGAGCTCGGCTCTCGACTCGGAGGTCATGGGTTCGATTCCCGCGTTGGAATAGCAAAAAATGTTTCCAAGTTTGGTTAGGACATTGCAGGCTGATCACCTAATTGTCTGTCAAGAAAGGTGATCCATGCGTCGGATGGGCATGTAAAAGTCGGACCTGCGCCTGATCTCTCGCCAGTCGTGTCGGTTATCCGTCCCACAAGGTTTCGAGAGTAAAGAAGGAGCTTGTGTACTGCGCACTCACTTTAGTAGATACTATAAAATTACTCCTGCGTAACTAGCCTGGTTTCAATGAAACCGGCAACCGTCACTGAAATCGGTGCGGGGAGCTTATAACCCATAGACAATGTTAAATTGTGAGATCAACGCCTTAAATAAACCGGTTATGAAAATAACGAGCGACATAGGAATTATCAAACGATTAGTTAATTAATAAAATCAACCACTTTAAATTTGTTTTAATCTATTTGCCATTTCGTGGAATATCAAACAACATCTAATATATTATGTTGATATAATATAATTAGTAGATCTCCTTTTACTGATCTTAATTTGATATGCTAATTTCGCTTTAAACTGAGCGCGTCATCTACATATTAAACATATAAAAACTAGAGTCCGACCGAAACTGGTTTTCCGGCCGAAACCGAAACTGAAACCGAATATTCGGCCGTGGCTTCAGTTTCGGCCGAAACCGAAACCGAAACGGAAACTCACGTGGTCAAGTAGAAAATTCCTTAAAATACTGAAATTTGGTGCTTTTTATCCATTATTCTGCATTAATTAGGACATGAAATGGAAACACGGTATATTAATTTTGTTGAAATCATTTATTTAATGTAATATTAAAAAAAATATTAATTATATTTTAATCTGGGGGCACGGCAGTGCCCCCGCCAAGTCGAGCGCGAAGCAAACACTGCCGTACCATCCTTTACTGGAACCATTTCGCCGCATTTTCAGGCCCCTATTTGACAACCTCTGGATAAGACCAGAATGCTGAAATTTTCGTCATCCAGTAAGCTATAATCACATACTTAAAATCCAAAATTTCAGGTCTGTAGGTCATTTAGTTCCGAAGTTAAGCAAAAGCAAAGTTTCGCATTTATGACACTCACTCACTCACTCATGATCATCAGAATAGAACTAGTACTTCCCATAGACTCAGAGAGCTGAAATTTGGTACAGAGTTAGGGTTTAATGGCCACATAAAGGGAAAACTATAAAAACTAGGATAATCGAAGATCTGGAGTATCTGGTGACCCTGATTAGAAAACACAAGAGCCCAACCAAACTATTAGAGATCGACATACCGCCTTTACAAAAAATATTCAACTTGGTGGGCCACTTCATTTGATGTCAAAAATCGAAGGTCTGAAGTATCTGATGAAGAACCCTCAGCTGGTCTCAACTGATTTAGAGATAATATGGTAATGCCCCCTTCTACTATTGGTACATAAAAAAATCAACTGTCATTGCAAAAATCCAGCGAAGTGGGACACATCTTCTAATTTAATCTAGCCCGTAGCGTCCCACTACTAGGAGAATGCCTCCCCTTCTGCTTTTAATACGCATATAAATAAAATTTAAGGAAAACTCTGGATAAGACTAGACTGGCTTTTATACTTATACTTACAAGTTTACAAGAAGAAATAGTCGAACGAGTAACTTTATTCTACTCGAACATTAAATAAACAAATTACACTAAAATCTAGTAAAATATATCAATAAGCCCACGTTTCTACAAAAAGAAGTGAAATCCCACCAAAAACATTCTGTAAAAAACTAGCCAAGTCTCGATGGAGCTGCTTGTTTATCTCTAAAAAGTAATGAAATCCAGACAATCTCGTGCCAAGTCTAAGGTTCCTTACTGCGATTTCTTTATTATTATAGTTAATGTTGTGTGACTTGGCCGTTGAAGGGTACACAAGGGTACAAAAACGGGATCCATGACACCATTGCTCCAATACATGTGTTGTACAATCAGCAACAGCCTAAAACGAGACACTAGCGTCCAATTACCAATACCAGTATGGGCTATTATCTCGCATAACAAACATAGGTTACAACACAGATATAACATTACGTGTAAACAAAATTGACTTGTACCCACTAACGTATACATAATGTTCAACGGCCAAGTCACACAATATTAACTATAATAATAAAGAAATCGCAGTAAGGAACCTTAGACTTGGCACGAGTTTGTCTAGATTTAATTACTTTTTAGAGATAAACAAGCAGCTCCATCGAGACTTGGCTAGTTTTTTACAGAATGTTTTTGGTGGGATTATGTTTTCAAATTCAGTTGCGTTGTCAAAGCGTTGCCGCAAGAAACGAAGTTAGGCGAGCGTGCACGAAAACTTCCGAAATCAGTTTCGGTTTCGGCAAAAGTTTCGGCCACTTTTGGCCGAAACCGAAACTGCCGCCGAAACTTGATTTTTGGCCGAAACTCGGCCGAAACCGAAACCGAACTTTCGGTCGGACACTAATAAAAACTTAATAACGTCTATCCATCTGTTCTTCTTGAAATGTTATACATATAAATGAGATCATATTATATATATTTAATTTGTATTACGAATTACGAAATAGTTTTAAACCATATTGCAAACCCTAAAATGATTCACAATTATGAAGACAAGATTGTCCCTTACAAAGGACAAGAAAAAAATCCACGTACGGTGAGGGAGGAAGTCTAGTCGAATCTTGTCAAATGTCACTTGAAGGAGAGAGTATTAGCAAACATAACGTACAGTAATCAAAACCGACACACGCAATTTATCGACGCCCAAAGACAATAAAAGAAAAAGCAGCACAAAAGTAGGTACTTACCTATCTTACAGAAAAATTTACTGCCCAAGGCACAGAGGCGTAATCTCTTGAAGAGTCTCCCGTCCAGATTAAGGGCTTAAGAATTAACACGACGTGACGTCACTAATCCCTACTGCAGGATACGAGGTTGCAAGGGCTTAGACCTTAAAACCCTTTAGAACTTTGGCTTTAGGGAATGTTAATAATTTTGGTCTACAGATAAGTGTCAGAGATTAGGGACTCGTGACCTGGCTTGAGGAAATCAAATAAGCCATCAGGGCGAGAGTCTTGAAATTGGTGACAGAAAGCAGAACTGACTCATATTTATTAAAATAAATACAATTACATTCGAGAACAGTCAGGTATATTAATTGTAGATAATGTATTATCATCCACTCCTGGATAACGTTTTATTTTCAGGTTTATATACTCAGAGTGCTGAGTAGACGGGTCGCGCTAGGCGTTTTTGAGGTGGTATGTGGAAAAAATTCTAAAGTCGTTGAATTTTTGCGTGTTGATAAAGTAGTCCCTGGGGAAGTTATTATTAAGTTTTGTGCAATTTCTGTCCACTGCGTTTTCAGCAATTCCATTATTTGTGGTTGATTTTTTTATATGGCTATAAACGTGGTAATTAATATATATTATGGGTGCGAATTTTTGTCACTGCTCGGCGTGAAGAAGTTATATCTACAATTTGTATGGCATCGAAACAACGCCCCTAGTGGCAAACAATGGTAACTAATTCGATGCCATACAAGTTGCAGTTAACTTCTCATGGTGAGAAGTGACTCGCACTGAGCACATGGAACAATTTTAAGCACGATGATTTACTCACCGGTCTCCGCGTCAAACTCTGCCATGTGAAGTGCAGTTCTCCGATCGTGGCTGGCACGGGCACGACGAAGTTCAGGGCATACACGTTGATCTGGCCTTCCCGGACATAGTAGAGCTCTGCTGTCAGTCCTGGAACAGAAAATCTGGATAAGTACAGACAAATAATATGATAGGTACGCTTATTTCTAGGAATATCTGCAAGGTGCTATGAAGATAAAACATAAGTTTCTTTGTTACTTGATCAAAAATAGATACAGTGGGGTTAGTAAGAACAATTGAGAAACCGTATTCGATACCTAATCGAAAGAGAAATGGATAAAAATTATGACAGCATATTGCAATACAATTGACATTCGATAATTTTTCGAATACGTAGAACTTGTCTCGCATTTCTCAAAAAATGATATAAGACTGCAATGATTTTTTAGCGGAGGAAATATTAATAAAAAAGCGAAACCTGATGCTACAGAAATAGTATTCGATCCTCTGCAATCTGATCCCGGATCTATTGAAATACCAGTATTTAAACCAATACACATCAATATGAAAAAGGACAAAAACGTTCGCACGCGCAGCGGCGAGATCAAAGCACAAAGACGCCGCCTTACGCCACCTGTCCACAAATCATGGGAACCGCTAAAAAAGATTTGCCGGAAAATAAGTCTTTGAGATATGGTAATCGACCGTACTGAAGTAGCGTTCGCTTTACCTGGCCTGTTTGGGTCTACTATTTTTAAACTAACTCCAATTCGTCAGACCACAAAGCATAACTGGATTTCGCATTTATAATTTAGGAGACAAATGAGGTAAATTTGGATTTAGATAAGTAGTAGAACCGGACGGCATTATGAAATGGTGCAAATAACAGTAGTCAATAACCAACATTTACCATAAAAACGGCCAAGTGCGAGTCGGACTCGCGAATGGCTTCGTGCCCATACATACAACTATTAGTAACAATGTCGAGTACTAGTATTAATATTGAGCAATAAAATTGCGAAAAAATCACGTTTCATGTATGGGAGCCCCTCTAGCTATCACGGTTCATGAGATACAGGGAGGTGACAGACAGACGGACGGACAGCGGAGCCTTAACAATAGAGCATTAGATAGTTAGATAGCCCTTGGATACGGAATCCTAAAAAGAGAAACTTTCGTCATTACAACTAATTAAAGAAAGTAGTTAATAAAGATTTTGTAGATAATTCAATTTAAAATGTTAAATAGAGATTTCGAGATGGCCGAAGTACACGGAATTTGAATAACAGATTACATTCCACGAACTCGTTACTCGTTATGGGATGTGAGTTGTGACCTATCATCTTACCTTATTACATATTCTTGTTTTTTTCTCCCGACCCTGTTATTAGTAAGGCAAACATTGTTTAATATACAGGCCAATTACACGCAACATGAACAGATGCCGAGTAAATGCGTATTTTGAACTTTTAATGATTAATGGCTACATATTTTGCTGAGCGAAAATTTGAGAGACGACAAGTTAATGACTTGGGCTGGTATTGACAGGTAAAAGAAAAAAAATATTTGAAAAAATTTGTATAATCCAAATTTCATCCAATTAACGCTCTTTATAACACCCACCTTTTTGCATCGGGGGTTAAAATAAACAACAATGCCAATCAGGACCACCAAATATAATTATTATTTTAACGCAATTCTTGTCATCCGAAGCTTAATTAATATACAGATTACAAGTAGCAATCAAATAAATCATAAAACGATGATATGTTACATCAAATTAATTAAAAAACAGGTTGGAACTTTACTAACATATCAACAATTAACTTAATATCCCTATCGGTATATTATGTAAACGAAGCTAACGATCCATAATTTTCACACCGTTAATGGAATATTTGTTTATTCGAGACACGATAAGGACGATTAAGAGTTAAGTGAGCAGCATATGAAAGCCGTTTGAACACTTTATGTGGGTGTTTGTATGCTAAGAGAATACCTAAATGTGTTTGCTAATTATTGCATTGATGATACTTTCTAATGTCATGTTTATTTTTGATTTGGCATGACATCAATAAACGAGTATCTTATAAAAAAAAAGTAAAAACATATGTGTAAGAAAAACTACATCTTAAAGTTTGTCTGTATAAAGGATAGAATAAATTATTATTATTCATCTCGTTAGATATTTCATAACCAAAGCTACATTTCTCATTACTAAGATGTTTCATCGAAATCCAAATCTGATTAAATCTTTAGTGCCTCTTCAAATATTAATATAGCATGAATTTGAATTTTAAGTGGCAATAAAGATATTAAGAAAATGGTTCTTGTAAGTTCATAAAAAGCCCGTAGCGTGTACTGTGCTACTGTTTGCGGCAACTTTAAAGGCGGCAAAGAAAAAGAACACTTCATAGGACAAATAATGTAAGATAACGTTGGCATACTCAGTGGCGCCCGTTTTTTAACTAAATAAACGACCTGCATGCTGGATAAGCCCAAAAAGTTTTTAAAAGATAAGAAATCCTTAAAAAGCCTAAGACGGATGAAAAAATCCTTTTGTATTGACGATATTGTGCGAATAACACCAGAAAGAAATCGCACCATTGAACCGTTCACACCTACGAATAAAGCATTCATTATATTCGAATAAAAGCTTGTAAAAGAAGGAACAAAATAGAGCGCGGCATAATGGCGTTGATATTTCCAAAAACCTCCCCTCAAGGAATGTTAGGGCAAAGATTATTGTGAAATTACACGAAGGCGTGCAAGAAAATAAAACAGAAGCGTAGAGCGTAAACAAAGGTGCAGGCTCGAGCACTTGAGACTGAAGAGACGACAAAATGCCGTTTAAGCTTAAGTTGACGATAGCCCAAGAATTTACAATAACCCGACGGGAGGAAACCGCTAAATAAACTTCTGTTTAATGCATCCATAAGGTATGATGCTAATAAACGTGAGCCGAGAATATCTCTGTGTCCCGTAAAAATCGATGGATATAGCTGGTGTTGCTACATGTTGCAATAACGACAGTTTTATTGGTTGATACCGGAACCGCGTTAATGTTTTAGGGCGTAACAGTTCGACTTCTGTTTCGGTTAATGACAGACACAGGATGCTACTGTAAGAATTTTTCATTTACATGAATTAAGGAAGACTTAATTTTATTCGTACATGACATTAAAGGGGAGCCATAGTAGGAGATTCTTGTAGTAACCGAACGCGTCAGATTAAGATAGTAAAAGTGTCCCACATGTATCTGGTAACCAAGGTATAAAAATCAGTTTATGTGCTTGGAGAGGTAAATATAAAAAGTATCAATACTTAATTAGTCCCGTCAGAAATCAGAATAAGATAGGAGATGTTACGTAGGCCTCAAAGAAGCTCTAACTTAAAGTACCTATTGATGATTTCAATGTAGGATAAGCTTGTAGGGACTTATTTAAAATTGAAGATACAAAGCACTATATTTAAATAATTGAGCTTCTCAGATATTTTATATTGGATTCAGCTAACGGTCTTGTCTAAAATATAATGATAAATTTACATACAAAAGCTACTTTTATGTCTATTTCTTTTTTCTAAGTTTAATAAGGCCGTCCACATCGCACCGCTAAAATAAAAATAAAAACATTCATTATCTTTTTTCATCCTAGCACATAATCTACAAAACCTAATAGATTTCCACGGCGCGCTGCGCTAGAGTAAGTTCACGATTAGCATCATGTGCTCCCTAGCTAGTACTAACGCCTGTGTAAAACATGCCTGTCTATAAAAACTAGTCTGCAAAACCGTGAAAAAACTATATATTATATAAACCGTCTAAATCTATATATTATATAAAACGCAAAGCTGATTTACTGATGTATCAGTGCACATGTCAAACCCTTAAGGCTAGAAATTTGAAATATTGCACACGTATTCCTCATAATATGACGTAGCCATCCACTAAGAAGGATTTTTCAAAATTCAACCCCCAAGGGAGTAAAAAAGGGAATTGAAGTTTACTACCTAATTTCAGGCGGGCGAAGCCGAGGGCGATTAATGCTAGTTATTTATGTTTATAAAATAAATAATAATTTGAATATGCTACCTATAACAATCCATTCTTAATTAAGTTTCAGAAAACTTCTCATAAAAGGTATTCAAGTTGTAAATTATCTTGATGGATAATAGACTGGACGATATATCATCCATGTACACGTTATAAAATTCCATTAACCATTTTCATCACGTAGTCCTGATTTAAGCTTAAGCTTCGGAAGACACAGGATACATGCGCGTATGGACAATAACAATTAAGTCTGTAAGGCGCACGTGCGTGGAATATACAATTTCTACGGCCATTTCAAATATTTGCTTGTTTAGTAAAATATTTTACGTTGTAATACGAATTAAGTTCTTCATAAAATTTTCTAACATATGAAAACTGGTAAGTAATAGTAAGCAAATGAATTTTCTATTACAGTATCCCCCTAACTAATAAAAATATTTATCCAGTAGATAAGCTATACAATGTTTTGTCTTTGTCTGTCAAGCGACTTTTCCAACGCATAAGACAAGGACAAAACATTGTATTGCTTATCTACTGAATAAGTATTTTTATTAGTAAGGGGGTATGAGTTAAAGGTGCATTGCCGGTCTTTAAATTACAAGGCTTGCAGATTTTAATAATTTAAAATTATATGCGATTAGTCCTTAAGATTATTTAAGAAACTAAAAAAATGTCTTTATAAGCTTCTGCAGTCGGTAAGAGTCTACAAAGACGATACGCTAATTCAATTTACCTGATGCAAAAGACGACAAAAACATCAATCTCATGGGCGTCACCGCAGGATCATTGCAGGTGCAGTCAGGTGTTAAATTAAACTAAGGTATTGAGGTAGTATTGAGCGGCAATCCAGCGGAAACGTTATTCGATCTATTGCGTCCCATCCTTAACGAGATTTACTTTACAAAGCTTTAGGAAAAAAATGAGAACGGTTAAAACGTTTCACGTTTGCGTTGGTTGAGGTTAATGCATCGACGATGAGAGGTATACTAGATTATAATTAGAAAGGATACCGTACGGTGGATAAAATTAATTTCTACTTAGAAATAAGATTAGACCAGAGCATATTATATTTTTCTTGTCTAGTCAAGAGAAATATTACTTTTGTATACAAGCACTGGCCATTTTAACCCCCGTGGCCCATCTGATAATATAGGAATATATGAATGATAACAAAAGCAGAAATCACAAAATGCCTCAAAAAATATGGGAGATTTCATTAGATAAGCAAGCCATAAATGAAGGAAAACGTGGAATATACCTACGTACGTATGCATCGTAATGAGAACGCACGAGGGTGAGAATCTTAAGGGGCGATAAGAGCAGTAATTGTCGTCATCTCTCACCGAGACATCCCCCCCCCCCCCTATTAATTACTACAATGAAATTACGACGACATTCCTACACAAATTACACACAAAAGTGGTTGTAATGATGTAAACAATACAGTCGTTTGCATGTACGGTATACCCCAATTTTGAATTCAGGTAGATAATGCCTGTTTATTGTGATTGCAGCTAGTAAATTGTAGTTGTTTGCTTTTCTTTGTTTTGTAGAATCTACAAAGCTTCTCTTTTCCATTAACCCGAACCATTGTCAGATGGTAAAATTTCAAAACTAGGGCATAGCGTCGATGATTGTCTCTTGAGATTCCAAACGTCCCAATCAGTCAAATTTTTCGCTTAGCTTGTAATCTCCATCCATTTTCTTTCAAATATCTGTCTGATAGATGCGAAGTTTTTGCCAATGCATTTCATTAGGTTCAACTATTGTTAGATGCTAAGATAAAGACATTTCAAAACTAGGGCAACGCTTCGAATATCGACCTTCAGGGATTCCAAACGTGCCAATCAGCCGAATATTTCGCTTAGCATGTAATCTTCATCCATTCATCTTCTCCCAAATATCCATGTGATGGATGCCCCGTTTTTGCCCGCGTGCCAGCTAATCCAGTCGCATCAGTTTGACAGCTAAACTTTTTGTCCACACATGTGTGTATTTGATTGCTCACGTTAATTAGCTGCTATATTTAGCCACGCCACATTAGTTTAAACATGAGCCTGAAATTTCGCATCGTTATTTGTGACTAAACTAACATCATTAGTTATGCATTAAGCTCAACTAACAGTTCACATAAGCTTGCCGACCGATTTTTGCATAAGAAATTCTTCTCGATGGATTCTTCAACCTGCTATTTGCTTGGCTTATTGACGATTGTTTGTTAAGTCTAAGGAACTAGTAAGTTTACAGTAACGATACTTTCCAGAGTATAAATAGATAACCTATTGTAGTTTGACTCGAAGACAAAGAACAAACAATTACGTGTTAAGTAGCCCAGATTTACTCAGTTCATATAAATAAGGAAGAGCTGTAAGGTTGGCAGCTCTAACATTTTATATGTTGCTAAGGGATATATATACAGTATGTACTTCAGGACACTTCTGATTAATATTATGGTCATCATTCAAACCTAGAAACGTTGTCAAAGTTATTTAATTTGCGTGTATCTCTCTATTCTCGTCATTTACAAGATAAAATATTATATAATGCACTAAAATCTTATATAATTTCGGTTAAATAGTATAACGAATAACCCATTTACAAAGAAAGAAGAATACAAAGAAATCCACGCGATTTGATTTATAGAAACAAAGACTGACGTAAAAGGCTACACATAAATCGTAGACAACCCTAATAAAGTGAATAATCGTTGTTGCGCACAGTTATTTATCTGCAGTAACGAAACAAATTGTTTGTAATAAAATAAACATGCCCCGTTTACGATCCTCCACACTTCTCGACGGATTTATACTACATACAAACATACACCTGTCGTTATATGCAATACTGTTTATATCGCACCAAAACACTCCATTACCTTTAAACTATTATACAACTTATTACGTTTACATAGGGCTCGTGTTAGTTTAATCGATTTAAAATGGCGTATGTTTCTTGGCGTGGCTAAAGATAAGAGTATTAGTTTAGACAGATTCATGTTCATGTCGTAGTGAGGTGTCAACTGTATCGCAGATGTTCATCGATATGGAATTAATCGAGTCAAATTTAATTAGAGTATCGAGTAACAAAGTTACAAGGATGATATATTAAGAGACTGTTTCATGAAACACTTATTATAAGATCATGATCTTATAATAAGTATAGGTTATTATCTCAGATAGCTTATTCGGAAGTCTTTAAAAACTAAAAAAACTAAAATTTACTTACTATGAAAAGAAAGAAAATAAACTAAAATCTACTTACTATGAAAAGAAAAAAATAAGATTAACAGTGCCTTTTTGAGACGATAAGGAAGAAACTTTCTCATAACTTAAGATTAGAATAACAAACAGACATTTTTAATTTCACCACAAATGTCACCAAAAACAACATTTTCGACACAGAAATTAATTTACCGGCACTCGGGTGAAATTTCGCCGAAACTCGAGACACAAAAAAGTCATTTTTCACTGCGCCTCAAGTTGTTGGAAAAAATATCCGTGACTCGGTCCCGGACTGGATTAAACTCCAACCCTCGACATGCATTTGTAACTTTTACTGCGATACCGATGTCATAGCTAAATGTGCATAAAAATATCATTTTAAACATTTTTACATATACATACATACATACATATAATCACGCCTTTTTCCCGTAGGGGTAGGCAGGACCGCCTCTTTCCCGTAGGGGTAGGCAGAGACCACTTCTTACCACTTGCTACGATCCTTACATACTTCTTTCGCTTCGTCCACTTTCATTCTTACCATCCATTCCTCCTCTTACATTCAACGTAGCCAAGCCTCTCTCCATGGTCCGCTTTTCGCCTCCGCGAGAAACGAGACGTGATGGGTGGCGAACCACATCGCCGCCATTTTGGATAATTAAATTATTTTTGATTATCCATTGCGTTTCCACGGATTGGTGGAGAGGGTAGGAATAGGGAAAGGGAAGGATAGGTGGTATGGAAAGGAAGATTGGTAAGTTAGAGTGGGAAATAGGGAATGTAGGATATTACCGCCCAGGAGGGCAAGGGATAGGACAGTAATAGCTAGGGAAGCCGGGGTCGCATACCCGTATACTATACCACAACTACCGGACAGGTAAGTTGGAAAGAGTATCCCATATATTTTTAAATAAAAAAAATAGACAGCAACATAATAAGACATGTAGGGGATGGCGATTTAGAGACAAATACTCGTATTTAATTCCAAGTACCTGTGAAATAATGAACAATAACAAAAATAACCCCTTATAGATTGTTTGTATGATTAACCAGTTGACCAAGACGAACAATCCATGTTTAATTTACTAACATTTTGAAATTCCTTTCGCTGCCCACGTGGACTGTCCCTTTATCAGCAATTTGGTTATCGCACGGTAGCGCCTCCTAATCTCTTCCTTATCAGTCTTACAAGATTTACTCGGACGTATTGGCTACTTTATACTTAATGTTTGTGTATCGCTACTGGGTTTGTTGCATTTGGGGCTATGAGAAATAAATATTTTTATAATCCTTCAACTTCATTCACTTCAATTTTAATATGTGAAATTATAATTATTCATAACCTTAACTATTATTTTAAGCATTTGAATATTCACAGAAACAATTGTCAAGCAAAATATTTCAGTAATAAAATTTTAATGCCTCACTCGAACTGCAAAATTATTTTAGTTCCAACAAGAAGTCCTGTAACACGCAAGCTCAATAGGCGCAGCACGTTCCAGCGAGCAGGTAATAAAGAAACAAAACATGTGGAATTTCTGGAAACTTCCAAAGCAAACAGCGAGGTGTACAGTAACGAACACGCTTGACAAATATCGCCGGATAAATATTGGCTCGGTCGGATCACAGATTAAACAGGAGCCATCACGGTGGCTTTATTTGACTACCTATGAATTTGTGATAGGAATAGGGAAAGAACGAATATTGATTTGAATGATACCTATAACAGTTTTGGAAGAATACGTAAAATGTTGACGATTGCTGAATTCAACATTGATATTAGAAACTCGGTATAGTAGGTGCCTTAGTAGATATTATAGAAGCGACAGGAGAATAGTTCTAGACAGCCTGAGAAGGATACATTCACTCATACATACGCCCTACCCCATATAGTAAAACAAGTATAAAAAAGGATATTTAAAAATCGCCTACACACACGTTATGCATGTAAATTAATATGTAACCAGAATGCAGAAGGCTGTATGGCATTTAACAGGAGGACCCTAGGGCGAGAGTGCTTCAGTCTACCTGTTTAAACTCAACACCTACCGTTAGCGTGAAGTAGCAAACAGAATTTCATAAAGCTAGACGTTTACGCTGGTACCAGCTTGCACTTCAAACGAGCCCTTTGCTAGTGGTTAAGTCTGCATTGTATCGATTATCGTGTTAATTATGAAAAGGCATATCAGATGGATGGCAAAGTGGCAGAAGTTTTCGCGTTTTGTTTTGGTAAAAGTTAAATGTGTTTCGTTTATGCTGCTTTATGGACAATATTTATTCAAGAACGGTAAGAAAGCCTCGCGAAATCAGCTTACTATGACTAACAAAACGTGCAACATTTGAGTCAGCACCAAAGTATTTGCTTTAACCAGCTGAAGTGCCTAAGGACTCGTTCCATAAATAATGGCAATCGAAACAACCGAGAATTATCGAGTTGGCAGCCGTTCAGAAAATAATTTACAACCAGTTAAGAATATAAAATTTTAGCATCGTAAAGTAAACAATGGACAAAAAGAGCACGCTCTCCGGTTACACCTATAATTTTATTGACGCGTAAAATATACAGCCTTTTTGCGAGTTGAAAAACCTCATTTGATATTAAAGTTTTATGCATTTTAATTTTATTATACTTCGCTGGAGCCTACATAACACTGAAAATTTAAAATAACAAGACTTTTGTTTAGTTTTTACTCTACATTCTTAATTCTTTACTTCCTAAGTTTTTATGGTTCCATACCCGAAGAGTAAAAACGGGACCCTTTTACTGAGACTTCGCTGTTCGTCCGTCTGTCCGTCACCAGGCTGTATCTCGCGAAACATGAATCGTGATGGCTAGAGAGTTAAAATCTTCACAGATTATGTATTTTTTTTTCCGCTATAAGAATAAATAACAAAAGAATATATTTTTTTAAAATAAGTAATAAATACCCATATAAAACTTTTTTTATATTTTATTTATTAATAGGTACTAGTGCTCGATATTAGTACTAATATTTGTATAGATAAGGGAACCCTTTCTATAAATATTGTCTTAATTCAACCTTATATATTTTAAATCAGAATGACCATAACTACCTCCTATTATAAATCCACTAACCAGGATCATATTTTAGGTACATTTCACGCCCCTCCGAACCTAATATCCGTGGTACTCGTGTTAAACTCATTTCCGCCTGTCACTGTCCAGGTCCGATTAGACATGCCTGCTCAGATATTGTTAAGTGAACCTAGACCAACATAGGACAACTATATTTTCAACTCCGTTTATTGATTATATACTTGTCGCATCCGGTCATAAAGCGGAAACGAAACTACAAGTGTGCCCTCTATTAGAAACGTGTTTGGCGCGCTTTGACGGAGTCTAGTCTGAAGTTCGTACAAGCGACGTGGTGGGGATGTGGCCTTGGTGTGGTGTGCCTACCACGTTAAGAGAATGAGCTATCACATCTCGAGTAGTCGTTGTTCGGGCAACAAGCCTAGGAACTGTCCATAGTTTCGTTTTAGTGCCAGTGTTAAAGTATAGTAATTATGTAAGGTGTAGTACATTAATAAAGAATTGTAATTCCGAATAAACAAGTGATATTGTAAGTCTGTAATAATTCTCTTTGCACGATTTACCCATGCAAGCCCACAATACAGTATATCTCAATGGTATAGATTCAAAATCATGAGCCATCAGACGACATCAGAATCGGGATCAAGTCGTGCAAAGAAAGAAAATTATTGTCCGAAAAAGTAAGGGTATTAAAAAAAAAAAGTGTAATCTAGCTCGCACAAAGGCTACAAAAAGTGATAATAATCATTGCGAATGATGTGGATCGAGTTTGGCAGTGAGTACAACAAGGCATCACGCCATGCATACGGCGTAATTGTGAAACTATGGGACAGCAGTGAATTGAATGCTGCAAGGTGACCTTTTACCAATAATCCTTGCTCGCCACGAAGACAGGATTAAGACGGAGTTGAAGTAAGGACAGCCGAGCGGTGACGTGATGACGACAGTGACGTGACGTCTATGATAACATGAGCACGGTGGTGGCTCAACGAGTTCAACGACAGGCTTTGATTATGAATTCGGTGGTTTTGGTAAAAGGCGGTAGCCAACTTTTTATTTCTCGCAATAATTTTTAAGACGTTCAATAAACTAGTGATTTATCTCGTGTTTCAAGTGTTCATGAAATTGCTTGCTTATATCTCAAAATAACCTTTACAATTTAGTATTCTGTCGTTTTGCTGTTCTGTTTTGTGCAGATGGACTTAGACTGGGCAATGTATAGCCGCGCCAAGGGGACAACAAGCGGCGCTGCGTGACCGAGCAGCGGCAGAGTGGAGGCTACCTCCATGGCGGCGGTGCCAAATGGATGTTCATTGTGCCTCTGGTGGACTGGTCTAGTCGCTTCACAGTGATGGAAACTGGTTGTATCGTTAACGTTGCTTAATTCATTATAGGGTTCTAAATTATTCTGGTATTATAACCAAAGTATTATGAAAAAGAAACAAAGTAAATGAGCAGAAATAAACGCAAAGTAAAAACGAATACTCAGTACATACGACATACGTCTTACAGACTCATTATTATTACTGTTTGATTAACCGAAGTGCATTACGCTTGAATATAGCAGTAGTTACTAAAAATCTAAATGATTTCTGGTAATTAAAGATCATTATCGACATTTCATTTAATGATATCACATTGTACTTTGTATAAAATGACAAGTCACGGCAGTACGCGCAAGTTGTAAACAACTCATGCGAAAACAAAGACAGCCCCAATTGCAGGTATTCCTGAAAAACAATAGCTAGTGCACTGCATAAACAAAATCAATTGACTTGTACTTTACAAATATTGTTTAGGCGGTATTAGTTTGAGACGACTTCAGTTACGTTTTACGTGTACGTTGCTACCTATTTAATAACTCAACGTTGTAGTTGGTTTTAATCACAGTATCTACGTACAGTTTGTACATAATCTTGTTTCTTATTTGGCGTTACTGAACACGAAGTAAGAGAAATTAATCATTGGTCAGTTTCAAAACCAACTTTAAATAATGTCAGGTATGTTGTTGTTTATTCTGAAAGTGTCTAAAAGAACTGTTAGATAACATGATAATAAGTTCTAGGACATTCGCAATTCGCGAGAAAACTCTGTCAGCTTATGATATCGTTGTTGTAAACTGTAAAGAAACATTACAATGTTTGTCTATCTATTACTTTTTAGACTAGGCCGATTGGAATGATTAAAAGTACAAAAATAACATGATAATATTGTTTATGTGATAGGTCCATGAGCGTGCATCATGATAGGTTTCGGAAATTATAGGAAATAATAGTTTAATTGACGACAAAATGAAAAGAAATTAAAAGAAATAATTTGACGGTTTCAGAAGTTGTGGTATGCGGTAAGCAGGTGCCTATGGCTGGTGTTGATGGTGATTGCAGCAGCACACGCTCAACGGTTCAGTTGCTGTGACTGAGGCGGATAAGAAAGCGCTGAAGATGACGGTGATCGCGGCAGCACACGCTCAACGGTCCAGTGGCTGTGACTAAGGCAGATAAGAAAGCTCTTCGGTGGACTCCAGTGAACTTCGGTGAACTTGGTTATCGTGTAAAAGGTTGTAAACGCACTTGGAAGTCTTCTGGTACAGTAAGACTGTAAAAGCCTTTCCTCATTGAATCAGTTTGATTGTTGAAAGGAAATGAAATTAACTTTATTGCATAATCAAATCTGACATTTTTATCTTAAAGAGAAAAGAAATCCATTTTCTAGCTATCGCAGTTCTTGAGATACAGCCTGGTGACAGACAGACATACAGCAAAGTCTTAGATTTTATGTTCCTGTTTTTTTACCCTTAGATACGGAACCCTAAAAAGAACGTAATTGGACATAGTTTGGACAATTTTTGTGCTGTATTATTTTGTGTACAGACGCGACGCGACGCGACGAGACGCGACGCGACGGAGCGCAGCGGGTGGTGTGGGCCGTGCGACGGGGTGCCGCGGCGGCCAGGGATCTGCACTCTGTACTTCATTGAAGTATCAGATTGGGAACTAAAATTATTTGGTGAGCGTAATTGTTTATCTCGTGACTGTAGTGTGATGACTCGGTAGTCTTTTAAATGAACACATTTTAAAAGATCTTAGTTTAGAAGAAACATTGATTGTTTTATACAGTAACCGACATAGTACAATAATACAAGTTTTGAAAAGCAGTAATGCGGAAGTAAATAGATTTTCGATTAGTGATTTTGTTGCGGTTTAGTCACAGGGATGACAAACTATGTATGTGTGTGTGTTTGTGTATTACACTAAGTCACAGGGATGACTATTCAACATATTTGTAATGGTCACAGGGCTGACTATCGTAGAACACTTGTAGTCACAGGGATGACTACTCGACATATTTGTAATGGTCACAGGGCTGACTATCGTAGAACACTTGTAGTCACAGGGATGACTACTCGACATATTTGTAATGGTCACAGGGCTGACTATTGTAGAACACTTTTTAATATTACAAATCACAAAATATTGAGTTAAAAGTAAAATGATTATTGATAAAAGGAGTTGAGTTTGTTATGAGACAAAATAGATAAGGTCAGGTATAGCCGAGCGTGAACGATACTGTGTGGTATTTTCTTTTGTTTCAGACTAGCACACACGGGGACGTGTGCTACACAGGATGGCCGTGTCGCATCCGGTCATAAAGCGGAAACGAAACTACAAGTGTGCCCTCTATTAGAAACGTGTTTGGCGCGCTTTGACGGAGTCTAGTCTGAAGTTCGTACAAGCGACGTGGTGGGGATGTGGCCTTGGTGTGGTGTGCCTACCACGTTAAGAGAATGAGCTATCACATCTCGAGTAGTCGTTGTTCGGGCAACAAGCCTAGGAACTGTCCATAGTTTCGTTTTAGTGCCAGTGTTAAAGTATAGTAATTATGTAAGGTGTAGTACATTAATAAAGAATTGTAATTCCGAATAAACAAGTGATATTGTAAGTCTATAATAATTCTCTTTGCACGATTTACCCATGCAAGCCCACAATACAGTATATCTCAATGGTATAGATTCAAAATCATGAGCCATCAGACGACATACTTTTTTTGCCTTCTTTTATGCATGCTGTGATGGCATGCGGTGGAATTCGTGACAATAAATATAACAACAATATTAAAATTATAGAAGATATTCATATCCAAAAATGTCGTAACATAAACACAACATAAATTGTGTTCGAAATTCAAATAATTTATAAACTGTCACCGATACTATCTCTCGAACAAAAACAACGGCCCGTAGGCCGTAGGTAACTAAAAACCGATCCATAAATAAAAAATATACCACATCTCGAATTTTGATCTTGAAGGACGCATTATTAATAACCCACGTCTAAATAAACATACGACAGATAAAAAACCAATACAAGACATTTATTAACACGAACGATGGGGCAAGAAAAAAAGATAAAACCATGATGGCGGGCGACGCGTTAACATAATGTTTATCGTGGGAGGCTGTCAAAACAGTGTCCAGCCGATCTTGATGCACCAGTGAAAGCTAGAAAGGCATGAGATTTAATCTTATTCAAATTGGAAGATGTGAAACATAACCACTTTAATTAACTTTGTTATTGCATGATGATAAAGAGCAGAAAGGCCAACGATGTCAAGTAACAACGATTCAACCTTACACTATGACACACCTGATGATGAGTTAATCGAAACCAGTCGTGTTTATATATAAATTATTGTAAAAATCTAAATAAAGTGAAAAAGTGTGTATAAAAAAGTTGTGTGATATTATTATTACACTATTCAGTCAAAAATGTGATACTGAAATGACCTCTGTCGTTACCAAAATTCCTGTAGAGCACCGAATATTCAACGCTTTGAGTATGTGAAAAAAAGTGAAGAAGCTCAGTTGTTTAGTTGTAACTTATTACGCGATAGTATTCTTTGCTGTGAATACTAAACGGCTTGTTACCCGATTCCAACAGACACGTACTCCGCTCCAATCAAAATATTTTGTAAAGTGCCCTACGTGATCCAACATGGAAGGCACCTTGTTGCCGTTTGTGAGAAAATGGCTGCTCCTCCATTTCTCGAAACGTCTTATCCTTATTCCTAATGCAAATACGAGTTTAGATTTGTTTATTATGTTTTGACGCTGTAAATACTCAAATCGATCACCACGTGTTCATTGTAAGAGGATTAGAATAGGCAGCTTTTGTTAAGCCCAAAAATGGTCTAAAAGAATTCCGGAAGCAGGCAACCGTTTCTTTATATTGCAGGTTATTTTCTTGGAGAATCATAAAAATATATTACACGTTTTATTTCTTTCACGGGTGCGTCTCTTTTTCTATAGGCACTACCTTGTTCGCGAGTACAAGAAGGTGCGATTTCTGCAGTAACATGTTAGTACTTTGTATTACCATAATTACCTTAGCTTATGGACAGTTTCTAGTCATAAATTTCTCGTTTAACAACTGCTATTATTTTAAGTTTATATTACCCTCGTGTTCTAACACCTTTACTGTGTATGCTAATAAAGTCATCAACATCTTGGTTTACTTTAGTATCTTGTTTTCATCCTCAATACTTATCTCGCTCTCCTTCCCAATAAAGTTTCATGGTATTTTTACGGTGTTTTCACGACGTGGAACAAATTTGAATAGCTCGTTAGCCACAAAAAGCAAAAAGATCGTAACAAGGCTCTGACGGAGCGCGTTTATCAATACCAGACGTGAACCATCGCCCATCAGGCTACCGAGATAGATTACCCACATTATCCGAACCTTTTGTACAACCGACTCGATTTAAATTGCTTCGTACAATCTGAATTTAAATTGTTTTCTTGTATCATAGTTTCGATCGCTGCAATTGTTGCAGGAATGCACATTGTATAAACTGTACTTAGAGTAGAATACAATTGAGATAATATTTGTATTTCCTTGCGAAATTTGCATAAATTGTAACTACCTATCTCAAAACTGCTACAGCATTTTTTTTATTCTATCCTGGTGGTCTCGAGTCAGACAAACTGTTTATCGAAATACTCTGCATAATGTTGCCTTTTCTGAATAATGCAATAATATTTAACGACTGAAATAAATCGAGACATCCCACGAATTTTATTACTATAGATGTAAATTTGGACGCTGAATATAACAGGGTAAAGACGTTTATAGCATCATGTTTTAAGTAAAATTCAAACAAAAAAGGTAATCACTAAAAACTTACGATGGTTATAAATTACCCAAAAACCCGCTTACAACAGTCGCTTTTGAATGATGATTACGTTGAATTTAAAACAAACACAACCGCTATTATACCTCCGAGCGATCGTTCAAACCACGCCCAACGTTCTCCATAATTATTAGGAGCCACCGTTGCTATAGTAGCTTTAGATAAAGCTTCGGCGTCACGACAGAATCCTTCTTTTTAGTTCGAACTTAGTCACGACATAGGGTTAAATAAAAACGGCAATATATCGAAAACCAACGATCACACAAATAAACAAAGAGTAACAGACGAAAATAAAAGCAAAAGGATCGGCGACCGAGACCAAATAAAACCCACAATAAACGTTGATTCAAATGAGGTGGAAAATAGAGGGCGAAGACGAGCGTGCTAACGAGTTAAGTTTATTAATGAGCCATATGATTATGTTAACTAGTTCCAATTGGTTTTATTAGATTTTACATATTCATTACTTTACATGTCATTTAAAATATATAAAATTATGATTGTAGAAAGACAAAGAAGTTGATTCAACGACTAAAACAATAAAATGTTTTAAGTTTGGTTTCGAAATTGAACTAGAGCTAAAGTGCTTTCATCAAGTTGAACAACACCGCCCACGCTTTGTATCATACAATACAATAAATAGATTATTTCTTACTAAGAACATACAACGGTATGTTTTCAAAACTTTAATATGAGGAACGTAATTGAAATTCAAATAGGGCCTTTGTGTTCACAACGAACCTAGTTATCTTATTCTATACTTATTCAGATCTAGTGCTTATAATACTTTTAAAACTGACTGACATTTTTGAGTGGAGTATCAGAACTAGGGTCTCGGTGCTTTTGTAAAACATCAGCAAAATAAAATTGAAGTTTAACATTACTCTACAAACGTATGCAATAATTATGATCCCAATTCGACTGTATATTCGCCCAAACCATTAACGGGAATAATATATTAGGGTATAAAGCTATCATTTTCGATTTATATTCCGGCCTTATCAAGCAGTATTTATAGCACTCGCAGCTGCAACTGTCACCATAATAAAAACGTTTTGCATTGACCCCTCCTGTCCTTTTGTTAAAACGTGACTTACCTCAACAGAAAATATTTTGTTCGGATCACGACTAACGTGCACATTCGAATTTGGTTAGCATATTTTTATTCTGGATATCATGATCGTGTCTAGCACGAATCTGCTTAAATGTCGGTGCTTTCAAACGTACTCAGCAAATAAGAGATTTCTTTTATTTACTCTATGACTCTTAAGTAGTTGTTTAAACTACAGAGATTTGCAATGATTTGCAATTCAATGAAATTTTGATATTCTAAAACCTCAATGATTTTACTTAGAATATCAAAATTGAAAAACATAAAAAGCCATAAATTAAATTATGAAATATACTCAATCGGTTTTGAGAAGGATTTTCATGTTGTTAATATCGATGGATCCCATTAAAATTTCGAGGCAAATGTGGACTAAAATCTACAGACGGTCGTAACAGGAGTTACGAGCGGTTAAATAAACTGAAACCATTTGAACCATTAATATCGGTATAGTTAACCGAGACAGAAATAAGTTAACCCGTTGTAGAGGAAACTGTGAGCGTTGAACGTAAAATACCCCATTTTGTTGCGAACCACTAATTTGTTCGTTAGTTATTGTTTCCTTGGGGAAGTGTTGCTTCCGTATGAAATAATTTTGAACCGTCAAATAATACAGACTCATATTGTCTTTTCATGACATATATATAAAACAGCAGTGTCGTTCCTATAACTCCATTCCTATCGACTTTACTTACCCTTTGAAGACCCTTATCCAAATCCCTATCTATTATACAGGCTAGGGCTTTCCTATAAAGGAGAACCAGCCTTCGTCACTGTAAAACAGTAACATTTCTTAACCTTAGGTTGCCCCCATCCATAGATGTAGGTTCAGCGTTGAGATAACACTTGGATCCTGGAATATATCAACGGTTTTTATAAATTGAGAGAGAAATCAAAGGTAAGGTTAATATGTTAATAATATGTCATTATTCAAAATTTATAAGGTTAATAATATGTCACAAATAAAACTCCTTTAGCCGTGACTACATGTTCCAACAATATTTTTCTAACACTTGAAACCCTATTACAGATATTGAAACAATGAAGTAATAATATTTGTCATAAACTTGTCACTGCCGTTAGAAACTCCTGTGCGGTAAGTAAACATTCACAATTCTAATATTTATACGTCTGTCCCAAAAGTGTACTTTCTCATTCAACAACTTCTGTTCACTTGCAGTGTTACAGTCGGTGTTTGGACTGTTTGCCCACACAAGTACACAAGCCGGGTAAAGCAAACATCGATGATTCTTGCTCATAGACAATCATGTGTGAGAAATTATTTTCTGTACAGTCAACAAGGTTTTAGTCGATATTGTTTTAAGAAAATAGATTGATGAGGTATTACTTAATAGAAGTGTATATCGAAACTGGAGTTACCTATTAAGTTAAAAAATTAGTCTCAACAAGAAATCGCACGATAAACAAAGTTAATAGAATTTTCAATTGAAATTAAACTTATCATAAAAATACTTATTTCCTCAATCACCAATAAAGCATAAATTGAATTAACATCCAATATATTAAGCGACACCGTCTTAAATAATGTAACGGTTTTTAGATGGTTACGATGTTTTTTGATTATGTAAATCCGATGCGGGCGGACGCCACGGGAGGCAAAATAGACGGGACCATGTAGCATGCTGTGAAACATCAGAATACACTTCTCAGAATTATTCAGCTATTCAAACAAAATAGCCTCTTGTTTCACGTCCGAGCACGATTGGATATTTGACACCGGCAACCAAAACGCAAGGTGCAGCTGCGCTTGGTGGTCCAATGAAAATTAATATGCGGCCAGTTATTTTATAGCACATAAAATATCTGTATGGGGCTTTAGAAGAAAATAAGGTTTTATGGGAAGTGAACAAAATTAACAACAACTTCTGACCAGAAAATAGATTTAATATTGCAGAATGCATACATATAGAGAAAATTTCAATATATTTTGTTGGATTTGATATTTTCTAATTTAAACCTGTACAAGCAATAGAATAAAAGATCATATTACGTTAGGGGTCGTCCATTAATCACGTGATGCCTAAAGGGGGAGGGGGGTCCGAAAAAAAATCACCAAGTATCACCAAGGGGAGGAGGGGGTATAAGGAAACATCACGTGTATTAATTTTCGAATCTAGTTTATGCATACCGAAATTATTATCGGTTGTAGATTCGTAGTGTTGTTTAAATACGTACAAGACAAATGACTCGTATAGTTTTTAATTGCTCGATTATTTATAATTATTCGATTAAATTGTTTTTTAAGTTAAAGGTTTTCTTCAAACATGACCTGCTTACTGTGTAAAAAAAATACACGTGATCTTAGGTGGGGGAGGGGGGGGGGTAGTATAAAACCTCACCACGTATCACCAGGGGGGGGGAGGGGTCTAAAAAGTTGGAAAAAAACATCACGTGATTAATGCACAGCCCCTTAGATGGTATGAACAGTTAGGGAATCAAAAAAAAATTAAAACTACAGTAAATTTTGACAAATGTTAGATTTATCTATCATAAAATCTGGGTTTTAGAAATTGCTTTGTGTTTTAAAGGGATAAACCCACGTGTGACATTAGCAGTAAATCTGAGGACATAAACAGCGAGGTCATAAACCACACATAGACATCCGTCAATCCGATGCCTCGTAAAGTATTGTTATTTAGGACCACATATAATATGATTTACGAAACATAAAACCCAACAGGGCTTAACAATGCCGGCGGGGAAGATAAGAAGACATCTTAAAGGATATTAGACGAGAAGCCACGAAGTATTTAAAAGCAGAAGTTTTACAGCGGAATCCCTAACAAAAGTTCACAATGCATAGCGAACCAGCAGCAATTTTTTTTTTAATACCTTTTATAAATATCTACTTAAGTCCTTATTTGGCCTGAAATAGGATGATGATTGAGAACATCTTTATCAATAAAATATATTAAAATATGGAGGATGAAGAGGCTTAACCTGAAGCAATATGTTTCGGATTAAAGTTCAAGTGATAAGTTCTAACTACAAGTGAGAACATCCGCAGCAAATTTAACTCCGTGTTTATCCAGGGGTGCACTGAACCAGACGCTATAACCGATACTATCATAATGTTCCACTTTAATTGCTTTCTTACGAACCAATAAAAATCGAGTGGCCTGGTAATATCTTCAATTTTATTTCTCTGGTTATAGAAGACGCTGAAAGGATTGCCTCGAAATGTGTCATGGTTTAATACGTTTAGATTATGAGTTCATTAGTATAGTGATTGTTATGGCTTTCATTGAAACATTAAAATCCAAAATGAACAAACGAATTCATTAAACTTCGAAATCTATCAACAATTATCTCTCTACGTTTCATTTGCAAATGTTGCACACAAATTCGGCAAATGCTGATGCGAATGGTTCCCAAATCATCAACGTTTATGGAGAATTTGGAATATTATTCACAGAACATTCAATTAGGCATTTACTGGAAATTCCATTTTATCAAACATATTCACAGATAAAGTAATTCCTTATTTAAAAGACATTTAAAGGTCAGGTCAAGTCTCATCTATGAACTATTAACCGTATTAAAATCTTGTATTTTATTAACTAGTCTAGACAAAGAAGTTTTTTCCTCAACAGTCTCAACTCTTAACAATTGAGAAACGGAATAAGAAGAAAAGTATTTAAATACGTTTGATAAAAAACTCCAGGTCTCCAAGGGACACAATTGTATTTCTGGAAATTATTTATGGCGTGCCATTCAAATGTAACAAAAACTGCTTTATAACCGGGTGCATTGTACGAAAATATTTTATTTCTGTGACATGTTTGTTTATTTTTGTTTGGTTCACCCTAAACAACTTTTGTTGATTCACAATAAGGCCATATTTCACGGTCATTTATAAATTAGTTCGCTAATACGAGGAAAAAATGTTTGGAAAGTTTTGAGTGGCCATAATTCTAGAACTGAATATTGACTTGCGGGTATCAACTTATCAAGTATCAAGATCGTCCGATCTCTAAAACCAACGATGATAGTACGGTGATACTGTGCAGTGATGATGATACTGACAAATTTTTAACTAAACTTTATCTCATTTTACGTCATCTGCTGTGAAGATTGATTAAAGAATACCTAGTCTTTGGAATACCTTATCTTTATGGTGCATTTGAGAATTCGGTACCTATTCCCTTAAAGCATGAAACCTACATGGTTAATTTGAACCTGGTAACAAGCATAATACACAAAAATCCATTATGACCACGTTATCTAATGATTAACCAACCGAAAGGAATCTTGTGAAGTGGTAGGTAGGTAGGGTTGTCGCAATCTCGAATACGCCATACAATAAACTCTTTGTTTGCGATATATATTTTTGTGAAGTTGGTAGCCCTGGTATGTAAAGTGATTAGCCTTGCAGATGTTAAGTGAGAGAGCAAACATGTGTAGGTGGTGGGTGTACGGTTACTGACGCCTACTGTGGGGTTAGGCGTGTGTGGTCCCAGGCATTATTCGATATTTTAAACCTACTTCGAGGAGGTAGTACCCCTAGGCCCTAAGGCATAACGCCAAAAAATTATCATGTAACTTAACTTATTTTTTTTTTAAACATAAGTTTATGTTTATGGAACACTGGCTATATTTGCAAGAGTTACTTAAGTTCTCTAACTACCCTAACTCTCTTCAAATTTTTCACACCATATTACGACCGCGCTTCACATTTTGATATTACCACAACAATAATCTAAATAAACATGGCGTAGACAATAGTTTATACTAAATCACCGCGCCGCGTGCCACATCCCATTCAATTACCGCCAGTCACAACCCTGATGGGTAGGGGTGGCAATTTTGCGTTGCAAAAATTTTATTGTTATTTTGGTTAAATTTATTGAATTAGGAGCAGGTAAGTGATATGCGATCGAAGTATGGCCATTTGATACCTACTAACTTAGTATGTTAGTAGGTATCAAAATATGTTAATCTTACGCTTCGTACCATAAGATAGAAGATTATCATTCTAAATTAAATGCATCTTAATTAAAATTTTATAAACCCATGACAAAATAATATTTTCAGTAAAGAAAACTAACGCATTCACAGTTGTCGAATTCATCTTTTAGTATGCAGTCTGCAGATTGTAGATCTACTTATTTTGGTCCTCTTTCCTCCTCGGATTTAATTAAGCACTTGCAACCCTAATAAATGATAGGTTGGAACTTAAATAAACACCAGCGAATAAAAGTGGTCGCGTGTCACCACACCACGCTGCGAACACTTCATGGGTAGAAATGACCGTGAGATCATGGAGGGTTAAGAGAAATATTCTATTAACTTGATATATTATGTGTTTTGACAGGAGCTTTTTATATCGGAATAGGTGGAACGAAAGCACCGAAACAATGAACAAAGGCTATAATTTTATATAGTATATTGCTTGCATTTATAATAATCTATGAGTCATAATCATCTACTCCTTTTTAACCCTGACGCAAAAATAATGGTTGTGATAAATTTGTCATGTTTGTATGTCTGTGTGTTTGTCCGTGGCTAGCTCCTAAACAAAGGGTCTATCATCAGCTCGCATACTGCTTGACAATTCGGAGGTTACTTGAAATTCCTTCAAAATTAAAGTCAAAGAGTCACATTTTTCACTACAACGTTATCTGCGTTTTCTCTTCAAAATGGGATTCTGCAAAATGCCTCAACTACAAAGGTGTTTTCTCTTCAAAATAGGATTCTGCAATTGCCTCAACTACAAAGGTAGTTTCAGGTGTAAGCATTTTTTTCCTTTCACAATAGGAGAGCGTCCAAAGCAATTTTCGTCGAGTGTCTATTAGACACTAAAAGCTTAAAACGAACAACGGGAAGTTGGCTGATGGTACGAATTTATTGAAGGTTCGTTGTACTTGTACATAATACACACCTATAAAAACTAGTCCTATTACGTAGAATTTATATTATAAAATGTAAAAACAATTTAAATTTGAAATTATCTAGTTTATTAACATAAAACTTATTGGGGGAATCATTATTGAGCGCGTTGGGCGAAATTTTATGCCGATACATTTCCGGTAGCAAATTATTTTATTTTTGAAATTCCGCTCTTATCTAAATCTAAACGTAGATAAATCAATATTTTGTCTGTCTGTTTTGAATAAGCGCATTACGACAAAAATTACTGATTGAATACGGTTTTCTGTATTTGAGAGCCTTAACTTACAATCGGTTACAAGCATCCATACCTTGACCAAAAACTTAAATAATATAAAGTTAATAAAAGTCCAACTATAGACATTTTTTTTTTTGTTTAATTCGTCCCGAAATGGAACAGGCTAAGGTCTTAGACCATACTGCCTCGTCTGTCGTTTGAGGTATTTCTTTGTCTTATTTCTAAATCGTCAAGTCCAAAGTCTAGTCAAAGTCGAAATAAGTAGTCAGGGTAGTCAATTAGTCAAGTCAGTCGATTCAGTAAAGTGGTAGACGCTTTACTGAAACTTCCTAGGGAGTTTTGGCGGGAAACCTAATTTAGCACGCATTTTGTAGAATGTATCACTTTTTCACACTAATGCACCTCAACGAATAATTAATGGTTAATATTCCACCACTATAACACATTAAAAACAGAATTAACACGAATTTAGAAAAATAATACAGAAACACAACATTGCTGATTGACTTTCCCGGCAAAACTCCCAACCATAGACATTAGACAGGCTATATTACAGCCACAAGTTAAAGCTGACACAAAAAAAGAAATATTTCACGTTTAACCTTTCGACTTTAAATTTGGAACGGCCGCCATTCCTTCATCCATCATAAGCCGTCGGCGTCAAACTGAGCTGAACTAACAAGTGACGTCTCTGGCAGATGGCCTGACCCGGCAGACCCTGGGCTGAAACTTGTCTAGCGTCGTATTAAATGGGTAGATAAGTAACGTGTCACTCATGAGCTGTAAATTAATACAATCTTGTTAAGTTAGAAGTTTATAGGCTAGCGTAGTGGACTACAAGCCGAACGAATTCTTTGATTGGCAAAATTGTGTTGTGCGATACATGATTATAGGTTAGGGTTGCCGTCCTGTTTTCCCAGGACATGTCCTGGTTTTTACAGTGTCTTGGGCTGTCACCTTTAGAAGTTTCAAAGCAGCGTGGGGTTTTTAAAGCACCCTGATAAAGTCTGAATGTATTTTTAAATGCGCGCGCCACTTTAACAATTTTTCTTTGTTCAAATACTTCATGCTTTTTACAATTTATTCAATTAACTGTTGCAACTATTACTGCGTCCTGTATTTAAATTGAATTGTCCTGGTTTTTTTCAACTTCAAATCCTGGTTTTTTAAATTTCGGGTTGGCAACCCTATTATAGGTGTAATTGTGTGAGTTTGGCGACAGCGTCTTCCATGCTGATTTATAAAACACTTCCACTTGTTTTCTGTTCCGTGGTCAGACTCACAACTAATTGTCCCTGCGTTTATACTTTATTTATAAACATCTATTTACACACGTGCACGGCGTGACCTCGCGGCCCAACTGTTTACTGATTTGCACCTTTCATAACGGTTTTAATACCTAATGAACAATGACCATTAACAAACTATCTAGATAAGACTTCGTAATCAAAATGCTAAAGCGCGTCTTCCACCTCACTAAATTCAGTCAAGTGAAATGCATTAAGGAAGTTAGGATCCTAATTAGCATCTAAAACAACCTAAAAATTAAAATCCTTAAATGAATCGTCATCTCCGTTCATCCGTCCGCTGGCCGGTTTTTTAATAATGAGAGTTAGTGCCAATTTCACCAACGCCTGTTAAAGTTAATCGATGATTAAATATCATTATGTCTCTCTCGTTCTTCGAATTAATGAAAGAGGAGGCACGATATTTAGTTATACGATAACCAATAACAGGCGTTGATGAAATTGGAACTTAACCTTTAGACGTTTTTGTTAAGTTAACACTTAACTTAATAATATCTGATATTTTTAGCAACAGATCAGTATTATTACTAACGAACTAGACCCAATAAAAATGTTCTTAGGACATATCTAATATTTAAGCAATTTGTAGAAGAATACAGTTTACTAAAGTTATCATCACATTAGAATGCCTAATAAATAAATTAGGTATCCGATTTATTCACTTTAACACCTAAAACCTGATAACTAACCGTGGCAAAGTATTTTTCAGCTGAAACATGATAAATTATATCTCGTCAAAGCAACCCACAATAACAGAGAAAGGTGATGGCCAATAAAAACTTCTCCCCTTGTTATTTGTACGTTGTATTAACTTCGTAACTTCACCGTTGTTTTACCGGAAAACCAATGAGTCGAGTTGAGAAACCTTTTCAAATACACCGAGCTTTCTGAGTGTATATTATTGGATGTAAAAAGTAGGTATACAGTAACATTGTACAAACGGTAAAATATAACATAAACAGCTATTCGATTTTAAAATGTTTCTTTTATATACTACTAGCTTGCCCGCGGCTCCGCCCGCGTAAATAGTATCCCACGGGAACACTGCACTTTTTCGGAATATAAAAATAGCCTATTGTAGAGTAGGTTCTAGATTAAAACATTCAGAGCCTAAGTAAGTACTACCATACCAAATTTCATTTAAATCTGTTCAAATGTTTTTCGTGAAAGAGAAACAAACAAACATCCACACATACATCCATCGTCACAAACTTTCACATTCATAATATGTAGTTATACTAAAGGCCTGTTTCACAATCGCCTAATATGTATTGGATAGCTTATTTGGAACTTTTGTCGCTACTTAAATTACTTTACGCTTATATATTATTCCTAACTGATGCCCACGACTCTGCCCGCGTAAGTATACCCCGGGAACCGTACCTACATTTCTCTGCGATAAAAAGTGGCCTATGGCTATAGTATATATACCAGGCTCTAGACTATCTGTGTACCAAATTTCATTTAAATCCGTTCAGTAGTTTTAGCGTGAAAGACGGACAAACAGACAGACACACACACTTTTCCACTTATAATATTAGTATGGATATGTATTTTAACATTGATATATTGTAAACATTATAATCGATCAGCGAAAGACATCACAACATAACGTTATCAACGCACACGAAATTAATAGATCGTCGAAAAAGCTTTGGCTTTTTAAAGCTTTTGCGCGCGCGCTGATCGATGTGTGCTTTTTGTCCAGCTGACGTCTCCATCCATCCTCATTCCTCAGCAAATTGCCACATGTAGTCGGTTCCCTTGTAGGGTACATGGTATTCTGTCCTATCGATCATTTTAAAACCAATTTGGAAATGTCAAATTCAATAACACGACGCCATCTTGTATTTTTAAAATTGACGAATTGTATGAAATAGTTTCAGCAGAATAACTAGATCTAAACGCTGTTTTACAACATGAAAGAAAGTTAAAAATACAATGCAAGTTTCATATAACATACCTAGAGGTGGCCTTTATTACATGTATTAAAGATTTAATATTGATGAAAGACCCTATTGGAGTTTACTCAATAAGAAACGATTTGAGTTAGGTACTGACACAAAAACTTTTTTATCTATTTTCATACAATTTTATAAGTAGAAATCGATGCTAGATAAACATTTAACCATTAGCGATAAAAGTTCAAATGTTCAAACAACCGTATATTAATTAATTATATTGAAATAACAAGCACATAAATTTGCAATTCCCTAAGTGAATCTTCGTTGATAGTAATTTCTAGATATTACCGACGACTTGTGAACTATCGCAAATGTATTATAAGTTATAGCCATATGTTATAGGTTATAACTCAGTAGTTTATTGCATCTTTATCGGTTGACAGTAATGTGAAGATATTTAAATGGAGTCAGGAGTCAGGACAGCTTTCCTAAGATAGTTCCTATATGACAAACGATGACTAACTTACAATGTTGGTATAGGGAATGATCCCTAGGGAGTATCCCAAGTATGAACTTGCAGCTAAGAGGTAAGCCACAGAAAAATACATCTGATGATGACTTTGTCCAAACAGTAGAAACAGTGCGAGAAGTCCTGTGTATTATTACTGTAAAACATGAATTTCCACCAAGAACCTACTGTACAATCAATCACATACACAGAAAAATATTCGAAAAATCAAATCTATAGATAAGAGACAATGTTAAGTACATACTTAATATATATTACATTTAAATGTTTGTAAGTATAAGGAACAATAAAATCCTACTTTCTACAACTCTTATAAATGTGAGTTTGTGTGGATGGATGTCTATTATTCTATCACGCACAAAGTATTAAACGGATTTTGATCAAATTTAGAATGCTAGTAGTTTGAGATCTGGATTAACACAGGCTACTTTTTATTCCGAAAAAGTACAGTGGGATGCTGTAGAGGGATACTATATCTAGCCAGATTTCACTTTCAAGCCCCAATCTAAAGGAAATAAAAAAAACAGGAAATTGTATTAAAACCAAACCTCCAGAGACAAGAATCAAGATATACTTGCGAGCAAATAACACGTGTTTTAATAGCTACGAGCATCTTAAGATACGAGTTCTAGACAATTCCAGTGATGGTTTCCAATATGGCTGCCAAAATAATTATTTCTGAGAGCGCAGCGCTGCGTCTCTAGGGACGAGAGTAACAATGGTTGGAAAAAAATCTCTAAGGTGTAACTCCAGTATTTTCTCTAATGCCCTCGTATTTTTACGTATTTTCGTAATTTTTGTCCTTGAGAGAATCTTTTGCTTCAACAATAGATCAATGTGATACCACAGCCGTACCGAATACCGTTGTTAAATAATGCTTGAGTACCTATACCTATCATGAGGAATGTGTTTTCGCTCTCAAGTCATCGGCTTTTAACGGAAACATTCGGAATTCTTCGTATCCTAATTGGAAATGAAATTGTTGCCTCAACGTCTAATTTGTTTGTGTTTCTATTATTGGACGTCGATGGTTTTCGTAATGGGAAATCGTTTTCGGAATACTAAATCAGGAAATAGCTAAATTACGATTATTGTTTTGGTGTTTGTATATTTTATTGGTTATTTTTATTAGCCTATTTAGGAGTTATAATGAGGAACCCATAACTAAGGACAAATTAAGTTAAAGGATATAGACGTATGTTAACGGAAAATATCTGAACCTGTTTGATTGATCCAAAATCCAAAAATCAGTTTATTATATGAATTCGATTCATTTATCTATACTATAATATTATAATAAAGAGGAAAAGTTTGTTTGTTTGTTTGCATTTAATAGGCTCCGAAACTGCTGAACCGATGTTGATGAAATTTGGCACAGATGTAGAGTAGAGCACGGGGAAGGACATAGGCTGCATTTTGTCTCGGAAAAATGTACGGTTTCTGCGAAATTAACTTTTGCGCGCACGAAGTCGCGGGCAACATCTAGTAATTCAATAAAAGCAAAGTTAAATTGAATTCGCTTGTTCTAGGGAAAAGCCAGACAAGTTATAATGGCAACAGTCAACACCTTAAACGGAGGTGGAAGGAAGTTATGGCGAAAGCTACATCGCTAGATATGGCAACACTACATATAATAAGCAAAAAGTTCCTGGTTAATTATCTCATCACTATACTGACGTTAAACAAATGTGTCTACCTACCCCCTTACTAATAAAAAGATTTATCCAGTAGATAAGCAATACAATGTTTTATCCTTGTCTTATGCGTTGGAAAACTCGCATTGTATTGCATAACTACTGGATAAATCTTTTTATTAGTAAGGGAGCTAGTTTACAGCGATACTTTAATTTAGGGTCAGTTCAGATCGTGACGATACGCGACGCGCTGAATTTTTAGGATACCTATTCAAAATTGAACTTTATGCATTACACAAATAGATACATTTTTCATATGGCATCAGCTGTGATCAGTTCACTTAACACTACACATACGGTGTGCAACGAGCTGCCAGTTGCCACTTTACATTCGAACTCTTACATCTTCTTGTGTTATGAATAAAGCAGTGGCGAAGGGTTCATATAACTCTATTCCTATCGGCTTCCCTTGTTTACCTTTTGCAAACCTTCATAGAAATCTCTACCTATTATACAGGCTCCGGCTTCCCTATGAAGGAGAAGCAGCCTTCGCCACTGAAATAAAGTTCAATTTTGAATAGCAATCTTAAAAATGCAAGCGCCATGTCGCGTATCGTTTCATTAGAAATAATCCTAAAGCTCTTAAATACAAGGCATAGTCAGCGAGAGCCTGTGACTAAAGGCCCCTATTAAGTAGCGTTTGCGAATACGGCAGTTAGATAATTAGCTACACCCTACCACAGAATAGATATTAGTTACAACCCTACAGTTCTACACTAATACGTATAGTAAAGAGGAAAGATATGTTTGTTTGTTTGCATTGAATAGGCTCCGAAACCCCCGAAATTTGGCACAGACAGAGTAGATCATGGGGAAGGACATAGGCTTCCTTTTATGCTGAATTTTCTACGGCCTTCCGGATCATTTTTTTTTTATAAAACTAGGGGGCAAACGAGCAAACGGATCACCTGATGGAAAGCGATTACCGTTGCCCATGGACACCCGCAACATCAGGGAAGTTGCAAGTGCGTTGCCGGCCTTTTAGGAGGGAATACGCTCCCTTCTTGAAGGTTTGCAGGTCATAATGGTCCAGAAATACTGCTGGCGACAGTTGATTCCAGAGTTTTACAGTGCGCGGCAGAAAGCTTCGGGTAAAGCGCACGGTGGAGGACTGCCACTCATCAAGGTGATGAGGATGATAAATATTTTGTCGCATGGAGCGGTGGCGAAAAGTTGCAGCAGGTATAAGTCCGAACAATTCCTCGGAGCACTCCCCGTAATATAACCGATAGAGGATGCAGAGCGATGCTACATCTCTACGTAGCTCTAAGGAGTCAAGCCTGTTAGAAACACTATGACAGTCGACAATTCGAGCGGCCCTACGTTGGATACGATCCAGAGGGAGAAGCTGGTACTTTGGTGCCCCTGCCCAGAGATGAGAACAGTATTCCATGTGAGGCCGAACCTGCGCCTTGTAGAGTTGTAGGCGTTGGACCGGACTGAAATACTGCTTTGACCTGTTCAGAACACCAAGCTTCTTGGAGGCTAACTTGGCCTTGCCCTCCAGATGATATCGGAACTGGACCTCGCTCGATATGTTAACACCAAGTATTCCAATGTTGGAGGAGACAGTTATGGGTATGCTTTCAAAACGAGGACATACGACCATTGGCAACTTTTTAGCGGTGAACGCGCAAACTTGTGTCTTAGAGGGGTTGAATTGGACTAAGTTAAGTCTACCCCATTCAGAGACCTTCATGTTCCAATGAATTTTCAATTTGAGAGACAAGTTTGTTTCGACTCTCAATGACATTTTGCCGAGAGATTTTCGCGTGGCCGGTATATAAGGCATCACCCGTGCTGTCATCTGCATAGCAATGAATGCCATTGGCTTGTAACATATCATTGATATACAGTATGAACAGGGTAGGTGATAGCACACAGCCTTGTGGGACACCAGCATCAACAGACAAAGTATCTGAGCATTCACCGTCGACTACGACCCTTATGCTTCTGTCTGCTAAGAATCATATTCAAGTCCCAGCCTTATCGCGGCAAAATGTACGGCTCCCGGGAGATTTTTGCGTGCACAAAGTAGCGGGCAACATCTGATCTTAAATTATGCTACCTACATGTAATGTGATTTTTCTACTACTTTTTAAGAAAGTTCTTTAAATCTGAGGGTCTATTCTGCTAAATAACACCTGCATACAATTACAAACAAGTCCCAATACGCTAAATCTGTCAAACGGTATTCTCGTAAACGTTAAACCAACGCGAAACGCGCTCTGATTGGTCGAAACTTCATAAAATCAGTTAATGATAACATGTCGATTGTCGCTTCACTTACAATACAGTCAAAGTAAAATGAAAGTCTACTTTAAATACGAGAATTGAAGTTCTGTCACAGAATAAATATTAGTCTAACAAGTTCTGTTCCAAATCATAATACAAGTAGTCAGTCAGTACTCAGTACGCACCTAACGCACCCTTTGTTTTGTTTTTTTGTTTTTCTAACGTTCACACACTGTCGTATACTAACACATGGTAGTAATTATTATTATTACCTATTAATAATAATTATACCGTCAGAGTTATAACAAAAGTCGTATAATGGTTTTAAAAATAACGTTACGCCAAGAAAACAGATTTAACCTCGGATTATAGGTTTTGAAGTTTAGTTAGCCATGCTATAACTTATATTCTATTTCAAGTTGGATTAGAGGCATGTAAGTACAGTGTGGTTAAATATTTTTGGTACCTACAGGATGTTAAATTTTATTAATAGGTACTTGGCTTAAAAACTTGGTATAAGAATGCGTTAAATCGGTATTAAGAACTAATATTAAGACTTATAAGCCTTATAAGGTACCATGATGCTTAAGTTATTAACAGTTTTAATAATCTATCTTCATTTTATAAGTATCTACCGTATGGTATTACCAATTTACCTACCAAATTTTTCCATAACAACAAACTATTATAGTATAGTAACAGAATAAATTTGTCGATCCTAGTCAACACATATAAAGCTAGCCATTCAGATCGTGGTTGTACAAGTGCTGATGTTTTAACATACTCGTACCACAGTGTAATAAAGAGATACAGTGGTCCAACGCGTTTGAAGTCGCGCGAAATGCCGCTTTTGTGTAGGTATTCGTCATTGCTGCAGGGTTGTCACAATAATGTGTTTATAAAATCTGTTCTACATTTTGTGTAGGTATTCGTAGTATGTGCATGTAGAGTACTAGGAATAAAACAAAAAAAAAATATAGAAGTATTAATGAAGAGTTTTATTATAAAAAATACAAATGCGTATACAAAAGCTCAGGGTTAGCATGATATATATCAATTGATATTTATGCTTGATATATTATATCAAAATTGATATTTATATTTAAAAATGTAAAAGAATGTTTTAAATGTAAAAAATCTTACATCAACACAGGTCTTATTTTCCGAGAGTTTCACGAGCCTAGGTCATCAAAAACTTGCTATTTGACACGACATTAACTAATCATAGCCGTCGACGCGGCTTGTAACGGCATATGACACCCACGTGACCCCCTGTTTTTCGGAAGAAAATTCCTTGTTTGTTATTATACTATTGTTATACCATTTATACCATGTGTCAAATTAATTCGACTGATAAAATTAATACACTTTTTTTTCTTCTGGTTAGGGGTCGTCCATTAATCACGTGATGCCTAAAGGGGGAGGGGGGGTCTCAAAAAAAATCACCAAGTATCACCAAGGGGAGGAGGGAGTATAAGGAGACATCACGTGTATTAATTTTTGAATCTAGTCTATCATAGACTATGCATACCGAAATTATTATCGGGTGTAAATTCGTAGTGTTGTTTAAATACTTACAAGACAAATGACTCGTATAGTTTAAATTGCTTAAATTATTCGATTAAATTGATTTTTAAGTTAAAGTTTTTCTTTAAACATGACCTGCTTACTATGTAAAAAAAATACACGTGATCTTAGGTGGGGGAGGGGGGGTAGTATAAAACCTCACCACGTATCACCAGGGGGAGGGGAGGGGTCTAAAAAGTTGTAAAAAACATCACGTGATTAATGCACGGCCCCTTATAAACAAAAGTCATTTTATGGTTTTATGGTTTATTTAAATTGATACTCAAAAGTATCTATCGTTGATTTTTAATTGATTTGAAAACTTTTAATATCAATAATAAATAAATGAGTTTAATTTTACTTCCCTATCTTCAAATTATCAGACATACAAATTATTTCGATTCAACTATTACGAAAAAACATATCAGAGTACCTATGAGATTTGTATGTAATTTTGAAAATATCAAAAAATCAAAAATATCGGATATATATCAAAGATATCTGATATTTTGATATTTGTTATAAATATCGGATATTTACGAACCCTGCAAAAGCCACAAATGCGAAACTGAAAGGTATTTTCGACATTTGGATTTACTAGTTTTTAGATTGCGATTGTTGAATTTGACGATGTAGTTAGTAAATTCTCATACGTAGATACAATTTTATTAAAAATTCTGACGGGAAACAGGCGCATGGTTTTGTATTAAAATTAATCTTCTTTAGCTGTTCATATAATTGACCATTGTAAATAAGTACCTACATACAACTCAAACGAAACACTGTCGCAAACCACTTAAAACAATCAAATTAAAAAGCGTCAACCCCGGCTGACGTGTCCCAAGCGAGTGTATGGCAGCTTGGGCTCGCTACCGCCCCTCTCTCACCCCGCACGCATTTTTCAAAAACGTTTGGCACCGTTTCAATTTGGCAGTGCTAGCGGATACGAAAACTCGCATTCACACTATTTAAATAATATAATGTCGTGCATTTTATTATTTTTATGAGGGAGACCTTCAATAAATCAGCAAAGTTCAGCATAAAAATAGTATCTGTTACATAATAGAGATCCTCTAGAAATTAGCGAAAACTTCATCTAAACGTGGACTTACATAAATCTAAATCTATATCTAGTCCTTTGGGCGCAAAGGTACATTTTTCCGCTGTAAAAAGTAGCCTATATGCTTCCCCGTAGTCTATGTATTATGTGCACCGAATTTTATCAAAACCGATCCAGTAGTTTCAGAGCCTATTCAGTGCAAACAAACAAACATACAAAACGTTTGCTCTTTATAATTTTAGTACATTATATATATAGACTACTAAAGTATTATAAATGTGAAAGTTTGTGAGGATGGATACATGGATGGAGTGATGTTTGTTACTATTTCACGCAAAACCAGTGAACGGATGAAATTTTGCATGGCTCTGGAATAATGCATAGGCTACAATTTATCCCGAAAATAGCCTTATTTCAAGTGGGTTTATACATCGATATTATGATTCATGATGATGTTAATAAAGGATTTCTCAAAATTCGCTTCCTAATTCGATAAATTCTCTAGTTTGTTTTCAGAAAAAAAAGATTATTTTAATTAATACCTAAAATTGGCTATTAGAACAGATATTAAAAATTGTAACAAATCAAAAAAAAAAACAATTTAACGCCATAATCATGTTAACATCGCATTATATCACGAAATCGTCTCCGCCCGTGAAATTAAGCTTAATAAAGCTCCCTGACTTAGCTGTCAACAGTACTTTACAGATTCATCGTGTTTATTAGGCACCGATTACACAGCAAAGTTCTGCAGAACAGAATATATAGGTACATAGGTGTAGCTAAATAAAATTCTAACTGCTATCTTTTATCCCTTTTCTCTCCGTAGGGCTGCTGTGCTGGAAGAATTTTCTTTTTAGAAATAAGCAGAACCTTGCATCATTTTTCCATATAAATCGTAATGTTTTAAAATTTTTAAATGTTTCTTGTGTGTAATTGTTAAATAACAAATGAAATTAAATAAAACAATGTGGCTGCGGATGTTTTAAATAGTGAAAAATCGACATGCTATGACCTACTAACTTTCAGTATTGCCTACCTGCATAACAACAATAAAACAGTATTCAAACCTCATCCGTCGATAAGTTTATTTTGCTTGTCGCTTGAGAATATATTTAGATTACCTGCAGACAGACTCGTGTAACTGACGCTTAGCGCTTATATTTATTGAAATATTTCATAGTTAATTCCCTTAACGCGAGGGATTCAATATGGAGCCGACGTTATTAGAATAACATCTATTTCTGTGTGTGCTGTCGTGACTAACGCCAGGGGCACACCGGTACCTTGTGCCAGCTACTAGTGTGTCCCTGGCTTTAGTAAGATGGTCCACGAATATAATGCCCCGTCCAGACTGCTCGCGAAGCAAGGCCGAGGAAGTGCTCCGCGAAGTAACGCAAAGTATGAAAAGGCGAAGCTAAGTGCGCGCCACACTGTCTTATTCGGCCAACCTCGGTTACTTCGCGAGTAGGCTGGACGAGATCATGTGGATTAAGGCCATGTAAGGGTGAAAAATAACTAAAATGCACGTAAAATAACACCTTAACGACCGAATACTAAGACGCTAATCGAGATTAAGCGCCCTCCTATTCACAGGCTGTCGCTGTCTCTACCAGCCCAAATGACAAGGACAGCGTGTGACTTGAGCGTCACTTAATTTAACTATCGTTCCAGTATTCGACCGTAAAGCCCATATGCGCAGATCTGGGTTCTAAGTTTAACTCTGTGTTAAATACCATGTTATCTCTCGTTCTTCGTATTTATGAAAGAGAAGGTATAATATTTTAACCCAGGGTTAACTTTAACCCACATCTACGAAAGTGTTATTTAGTTATAATTTTACTCAAGCACACGAACGATCGCAAAGGAAGACCAGAAGAGTATTGTCAATTGTCATAGTTTTCATCCAGAAAAGAGGTAGTACCCAGTTCGGTTCACTTTAAAAAAAAACTAATATTCTTCAGGTAAAGACGAGCTTATCAGGACAGTGCGCAGTGATAAGGACACTACACAAAAAATGTTGGCATAGGTCGAAATTGACTGCAGATAAGGTAACAGGATGTAGCTAAAATACGGCCAATGCTAATATTTGTCAGTTTTTACTTTTTAGGGTTCCGTAATACTTAACGAACCCTCATAGTTTCGCTCCTTCCTTCCTTCCTTCCTTCAGTATTTTTGTATAGAACTTTTTATTCCTTGGAAATAATATGTATTTGCATGATATTTCGTTTGAATTGAGCACGAAATCACATTGATTTACGTACCTATATTAGCATTTTTTAAATTTAGCCCCTACGAGGATAAAATAGGGGATGACAGTTTTGAATTATTATAAAGATATCGTTTAATTAAAAACCAATTTCACGCGGGAAAAGCCGCCGATTAACGCTAGTTTAAATATAAATGTATGAAATTTGGTACACTTTACAGATTGCGTATAGTTTCGGTTTTGGCACTATAAAATAGTATTCTTCCCCATCGTCGAATATACCTATATTTTTAAATAAAGTGAAGGTTTCATACATGATTTTTTTTTTTCAAAGTCAACCATTTTCGAGTTATCGGCCTCCAAAATAACACATTTTTTAGAAGTAACTTTTTTCCATTATCGGACATATGCCACTATTTTTCTGCATGCCTAAAAATAAAATTATGATCAGAGCCAAATAACGGCATATTTTAGACTTAAACAAAAATCTATCACTAACTACCTACTTAAGTTAAATACCTACGTAAGTAGGTAGTTAGTTACTGATATATTTTTGTTCAATTTGAAGTTGAGTTTTATTTATAAAAAAAAATCTACCTAAATGTCAATTGGTACCTAGTTAATTAAAGTCACCAAAATACATTAAAATAAGCAATTTGTCTTCAGTTTTGGTAACCTCACACTGGTAACCCTATACACGCACCCAGGGTTGTGTGTCAGACTTTGTGTATTTGGCTCCCACAACTGTCGACGAAACTTAAAACTTCATCGGAATATCTGGTAACAGATTGGGCGGTTCAGGTAGATCGTAGACAAAAAACTTTAGACGAAACAATTAGTGTGTTCCGGAGATGTTCCTGCAAAATGGGATTCTGTAATTAGTTTTTAGGGTTCCGTAATACTTAAGGAACCCTTATAGTTTCGCTCTGTCCGTCTGCCTGTCTGTCTGTCTGTCTGTCTGTCCGCGCCTGTCTGTCTGTCTGTCTCTAGCTCCTGTAATTATGAATATAAATTGATGAAATTTGGTGTAGTTATAGATTGTGTATAGATCACGGTTTCGGGATCATAAAAAAAAAAAAAATATATTTTAGGGGTGGCTCTCCATACATGTGAAGTGGGGATGAAAAATATTTTTTCACTCTACCCCATCGTGTGGGGTATCGTAGAATAGGTCTTTTAAAATAAAGGCAAGGTTTCATACGTTACTTTTTTATAAAGTTGACCATTTTCGAGTAATCGGCCTCCAAAGCAGTTTGTAAGTTGGTCCCCCCCCCTAGCATTTTTAAACTATAGGAGATAGAAACTTGCAAATTTCCATGCTGATAGATCATGCTAAAAACTCTTTAGGAAAATTATTTTGAACCAAATCGGACAGTAACTTTTGGAGTAATTAAAAAAAAGCATATTACGCGTTTATAGTTACGGAACCCTCCTTAGACATGTCCTGACATGCTCTTGGTTAGGTTATATTACCTATATTGTTATATGACTTACCGTCTGTAAATGACCAAAAAAAATATATAGTTTCCAAGTTCGGTTAGGACAAAGCAGGCTGATCCCCTGACTAACAAGAAAGATGATCCATGCGTCTGATTGGCATGTAAAAAGACGGACTTGTTTCTCGCCAGTGATATCTGTTATCAGTCCCACAAGGTTTCGAGAGTTTACGAAGAGAGATTGCTCTTGTGTACTACGCATACACTTGGGCACTATAAAATAGATCCCGTGTAGCTGGCCTAGTTTCATTGAAACCGCCACCGTCACCGAAACAAGCAAACATTATTGTCATTCCACGTTTAGGCTGCGACTATATTATCCGGAATACTGAAGACCGAAGAAAATTCAGGGCGCTGAAAATAGAACTCTGCGCTAATTTGTATTAGCTGAAAATCGATCACACGAGTGTCAATGTCATATCTGACAACTCGACACTTATGTGTTCGATTTTCAACTCTTTAGCATTAGTCATTTAGTTCAGAGTTGTATTGTCAGTGCTCTGAATTTTCTCCGGCATTACGGATTCTGTATAATATGGTCCCAGCCTTAGAATATACAATATGTTGCTAATTTAGCACATTTTTCAACACAGAATACCAAGAACTGGTTGCCAATTAGGGAGTACATACTCCGGTACCGAGAGGTCTTATCAGTAACTTGCTAGCCGCTGGTTATAGTAGCTACCTAACTAGCTACAGATTGCTACCACGACTATATTTAGAACAATAGGGAATATGAATATTATCTTGGTGAATATTAAGATATTTTATGTGAGTACTGGGTGGGTACCAGGTACATTTATATTTTACTTTGTACAGCGTAAGTTTTTTGAATTAGGGTTTTTTTTTCAGAAATATAGGTACGTCAGAATAATAAAGACAGACCACTCAAAGTAATTCAAAGATCTGCTGCCCTATTACCTAATATTATGGACTTTGACTGACAACTGGGAATGGGCTTCATTTTAACGTCTGAACTTTATAAGTTGTCTTATAAAAAGTTCAAACGTCAAAATGAAGACCATTCCCATTGTAAGTTGGCTCGTTCGTTTCAGCCTGGTGACGTCCACTGCAGGACATAGGCATTGTCAGTTGAAGTTCTCAATATTATGTAATAGCACCACAGGTAAGAAGAAAATTTAAAGGGTTAAAGTGTTTTGGTATGTACTTAACTCTATCCACCAACAAACAGCATTTTATTTTAATAAAAAGCATAAAAATCGTGCGTTCGAGTATAGGATATCAGTTGATTTATTTGTTCTCAAAGCCTGGGACACTATGGCACACGCAATACGGACATAAACGTACGAGATGTGTTCATTCGATTATGGTTATTTATTGATACGCTACACGTATCCGAATAAGTATTAAAATATCAAATAACTTTATAATGGGAGAGCCATGAGGCTTCGAAAGATACAGGCCTGACAGGATACTGTTCTGAACCTCAATCTTGTAATTAACTTACACTTTCATTTGACTTTTATTGAATTACTAGACGTTGCTCGCAACTTAGTGCGCGCAAAAGTTAACTTCGCGGAAACTATGTCCTTCCCCTTGATCTACTCTACATCTGTGCCAAATTTCATCAAAATCGGTCCAGTAGTTTCGGAGCCTATTCAATGCAAACAAACTTTTACTCTTTATTATATTTTAATAGAAGTATAGATAAATTATATCATAAACTGATTTATGGAGTTTGGACAGATCAAATGGGTTTGATTGAGCCTTGAGGTTAGTTTGACGTTTATGAGAATACCATTTGCAGTTTTAAAATATCAGCACTGGATCGTAACTGTATTACTGCAGGATTTCAAGTAGAATCGACCTTCTGTAAAACTACTTAGGGCTCAGACTACATGCATCCGGAATCTCTCGGGCCGGAAAAAGGCAGCGCTGAAAATAGAACTCTGCGCTAATACAATAGAGTTGAAATGGAACCCACATCACAGCATCACGGCAGCAATTTAATAACTCGATGCTCGTGTGTTCGATCTGCAGCTTTATTGTATTAGCGCAGAATTCTATTTTCAGCGGAGTTTTTTTTCCGGCCGGAGAGATTGCGGATGATGTAGTCCGAGTACGTTGTACCCGAAGCAAAGAATATATAATAGGTTGGGGAAAAAGTCTTTTCGCATTATAGTATGTATGAACTTGTCATAAAATATCTTGGGCTATACCAATTGTATCTGGCTGATTTTGGTATCATTAAAAAGTTTTAATTTTACAGAAGACAATTCCAAATTCAAATTAGGTAAATTTGAGATTTTCATTTGTTTTTCTTATTGTTAAAATGAGTGATTCTTATGAAGAATTTCGATACATTTTAAAATTTTATTACAAAAAAGGTAAAAATGCAACACAAGCCGCGAAAAAAATTTGTGATGTTTATGGACCTAATGCAGTATCTGTGAGAGTAGCGCAAATTTGGTTTAAGCGTTTTCAATCCGGAAATTTTGATATCAAAGATGCACGTCGCTCTGGTCGCCCTGTTACGGACAAAACTGTTGCCATTTTTGAAAAAGTGGAGCAAGATCGGCATATTAGTAGTTACGATGTAGCTGAAGAACTGGGGATTGACCACAAAACGGTTTTGGCGCATTTGAAAAAAGCTGGGTACACAAAAAAGCTCGATATTTGGGTGCCTCATGAGCTCACTGAAAGAAACCTAATGAACCGTGTACTCATTTGTGATTCTTTATTACGACGTAATGAAACCGAACCATTTTTGAAGAAGCTGATAACTGGTGATGAAAAGTGGATCACGTACGACAAGAACGTGCGAAAAAGATCGTGGTCAAAGGCCGGTCAGGCTTCACAGACTGTGGCGAAACCCGGGTTAACTCGCAACAAGGTGATGCTGTGTGTGTAGTGGGATTGGAAGGGCATTATTCATTATGAGCTGTTACCGCCAGGCAGGACCATCAATTCTGAACTGTACTGCGAACAACTGATGAGATTAAAGCAAGAAGTTGAGAGAAAGCGGCCGGAATTAATCAACAGAAGGGGTGTGGTTTTTCACCATGATAACGCTAGACCTCACACATCTTTAGCCACTCAGAAAAAAATTACGGGAGTTTGGCTGGGAGGTGTTAATGCATCCGCCGTATAGTCCTGACCTTGCACCTTCAGATTTCCACCTGTTTCGGTCGCTGCAGAATTCCTTAGGCAGTGTCAGGTTGACATCACAAGAGGACTGCCAAAACCACTTGTCGCAGTTTTTTCATCAGAAGCCCCAAAAATTTTATAGCAATGGGATCATGTACCTACCAACAAGATGGCAAAAAGTTATCGAACAAAATGGCACCTATATACTTTAGTCACTTGTAAATAAACTTTATAAAAAAACCTTTTGAATTTTTATATAAAATGCGAAGAAACTTTTTCCCCAACCTAATATGTCACCGTAAAATTGTTAAAACCGTTAGATTGTAATAAAACTAGTGAAATTGTAAAATGTTGATAGTCTTCCGACGCGAATAAGGTGCCTATAATTTTAACACATTATTTTTCCTTAGATTATAAATACATATTTTAACAATCACGTTAGTTATTTTACAATCTAACGGTTTTTACAATTTTACGGTGACATATATTATTACTAACGTACCGGAGGCCCAAGTAAGTTGAAGAATGAAAAGAATGGAGTTCAAAAGATGAGATAAAAGTTTTGTCTCGTATGCTCTACGAACGATCATAATATCTTTCTATCAGGCCATGGCCTACGACATTTTTTTTACAAAAGTCTAGTTAAGGTTACTGCCTATACACACAAACGTTTTAGGCAAGTTGTTCGTAAGCTTTTTGGAAAATTTTATAGGCAGCGATTCCAAAAACGTGGACGCATCTTCGTAGATGCGACTATTATCTCCGAAACACTTACAATTCTACATTTAAATAGTAATACATCTGTCACAGGCAGTAGAATAGTGGTGGAATACGACCATTGTCAATTCTAATTTCTAAGCAGGAACAAAGGGTACTTTTTGTCCTGACAAAGACGGATAGCACTTTCTGTCAAAAGCGAGGCATTAGTTACCTGGGTAGGCACGGGTCGTATTGTAGCCACAACGCAGCCACTTTAACTGTATTTGAATAAGAGTTTGTCAGAATGTATGTAGCTGGTTGAATTACTTTAAGGCCGGGTAGACCAAGCGAAATAGGCATTTACCGCTTCCAAGAGTTGCCCGCAATTGCCGCAAAGCGAGCCGCGCGCCTACGTCGCCGGCGTGAACTTACATGAACCCAAAGTGTTACAGTGTAGTCGTGTCGGCAGTAGGTCATCTTATTTTATTATTTGTATTGAAAAAGATAATAAAATCCATAGATAACTGTTTTAATGCAACACATAGCACACATAATTTGAATAGATATTATAGGTATATACCTAAGTAAAAAATGCTTAAATTTTATTCAATTATTTTGACAGTTTCTATGCAGTGTGTTCTGTTACAAGTATAAAAACACGCTGTGTTCGATGTGTGCATGGAGACGAGTACCTATCGTTAGCTCGTGTGGTCACTAAAGTACGTGTCGTTTCGTGAGATAAAAATACTGTATCAGGTAGGTGCTGACGATTTGATGGTAACTACTTAGGCAGACACTTGCAAAAATGTATTCCTACTGCCGAGTCCGCACGTTTGCAACTTGCCGCAAAATCCAAACCTCCACAAACGTTTGACTTTTTGAAAATCCGGATTTCCGAATTTTTCTCCCAAAAATCCGGATTATCCGGATAATTCAGATTTTTTCATTTTTTTTTTAATTTGTTGCATATTTTATAAAACTTTAATGTTCATTTTACTACTATGTTGTAGCAAAACTTACACTCATTAGTAAAAAAAAAGTTACTTTTTTATAATTTAATTTAAATAAATTCTTATTTTAAGTTGTAAGTATTAGAATTACAATCTGAATAAATAAAAACATAATGAGATTATATCAAAATTATATACTTAATTATATTTATTTTTTAATTTTTAGAAATATTTTTGATTAAGTTTCAAATCCTACAATGTTCAGTTTCATAGTTAGTATATTATTTTAAATAAGGTATGTATACATTGTTATTTACTAAATGTTCCAGCAGAAAGAATTATAAAAAAGTGGAATAGCCTGTGATCTTTTTAACGCTTTTTTTACATATCTACGCCACAGTTCACCACTACCGTTTTCGTAAAGTTCCATTTCTATGTGAAAGACTGAAAGTACTAACGTAGGAAAATTAATACAGTTTAATAAAACGTAGGAAACTGAAAATCCTTTAAATCGAGATCCGGGGAGTGAAGACAAATCATTTGAAGCATGGGGCTGAACAAATAATTTTGTATGGACGAAATTGGACCACTTTTGAGTTATTGAAATTAAAAACCACCCACCTATTTGGGTAATAATTAAACACGTAAATGGTGCTTTTAATTCCCTCGGTAACTAACAGAAGTATAATAAGCAATTCTAAGCACAATTTAAAATCTTTAACTGTTGTAAGATCTTTATTTTAACATTTTACTTACAAATAAACAGTAACATCTTACTCTTCATTGCACTTTGAAGTTTCCGCTATAAGATGAAAACTACATTACTTAAAAAAAATAACTGGTTTACACAAATCTTTGGTGCTATTTTTGACACCTATATCTTATCTTTAAAATATTATCTAAAAATAATTATTTCTACGCAAAAACAGGAGCGTTGATTTTCATTTAGTTTTGCTACTGACTCGTTAGTTTAGGTTAGTTAATAGTTTAGTTCAATCAAATTAATTTTAATAATAAAAAAATATATTACCTTCATTCATTCGGCAAAACTATCTCTAATCTTAAACCAACCAGTCAGGTATTATCGACTCCAAAACTTCTTCCTGATATCATAGAGATAAGATTTAGGTATTTGGACTTAGATATTCATTATTTAGAAGATAATTAAATATAGTTAAACCACTACATTTCTTTTTAAGCTGTCATATTAATTTGGCATTCTATGATTGCAGAAATTAAAATTGCAATAAGTTGTTTCGACTTTCGTTAGTAAGAATTCAATAAATATAAAAATACAAAGCTTTAATTGGGTTTGGATTTGCTTATTATACTTCTTACTACTTGTGCAATTGAAACTGAAACCATATTCAGTGTTTTTATAAATTGGATCACCTATTACTGAACTGTACTACTACTGAAAAAATATAAAATGGTAAGTATCTTAGAAACAGTCCATACATATACATATATAGCGGCCAATATATTTTAGCAGATCTACATCCCTCGCATCACCATTTAATGGATTGACTATGTTCTACCAAATAACTTGAATAAATGGAAAAATGTGTCAACAATTTCAACAGGACAACAAATAATATCAAATTATCCAAAGCCATGTATTTAAACTCACGACAAAACATATTGATTTCTTATGTTTACGCGAATATTGTTCATTGTTTTAAACACTTACGGATTTTGTCGCGTTACGTAAACGTAACCGTAAAACGTAAACCGCGACAAAATCCGTAAGTGTTTAAAACAATCACGACAAAACAATTAAATTTTGGATGTGAAAATACCGAATATTGAATACTAAATTACCATGTTGGGTAAAGAATGTAAGGAATAAAAAATTACAAATCTGGTGACTAAATAATACCACTGAATATTCCAAACTGGCAGACAGATATTATATTAGCGAACCAATAACCATCTTGGCTTAAATTTGTGAGTACACATTTAATTTAAGAATAGGTACATATATTTTCCGTAATGTAGGTAACTCAAAAAACATACAAGCAGCAAAACCAGCGCACATAAAAAAACAAAGGAGCGTACAAAATTCCCAATTTTTAATTTTCCTCGACTTTAGGGGGGGGGGGGGGGGGGGGTGTAGATATTGTGTAGATTCATTTTGAAATTTAAAAATAATGGTCATTCATTTTTCGCAAAATTAACATAAGTGTCGTTACCAGGTTTTTGGGGGTGCTGGATACGAAAATGACATTCATTTTGAAATTCCAATATGGCGGACATACTTAATTTTATAAAAATAATATGGTTGTCCCTTTGTTGGTTTCTGGGGGTGCTGATTACAAAAAAGTCATCCATTTTAAATTTCCTTAGTAACCCCGCAACCTCAAATTTTCTTCATGATGAAAGAAAAAGAAATTTGAAAATCCTGAATTTTCCAAAATTTCCATAGCTTTATACATCGCTCATAATATCTCAAAGTAGAGCATTGCCATATTTTTTTTTCTATAATGGCTTCTATCTCAGAAACGGTGCATCCTACTTGAAAAATAATGAAAATTACCTCCCCCTTAATAACTCCGTAACCATATATTTTCTTCAAGACGAGAGAAAAAGAAATTCGAAAATCCTGAATTTTCCAACATTTCTATAGCTTTATACATCCCTCGTATCTCAATGTAGAGCATTTAATTTTTTTTTATAAAATTGATTCTATCTCGGAAACGGTGCATCCTATTGAAAAAATAATGAAAATTTCCTCCCCTTAAGAACTCCGCAACACCATATTTTCTTCACGATGGAAGAAAAAGAAATTTGAAAATCCTGAATTTTCCAAAATGTCTATAGCTTTATACACTGTTCGTGTCAAAGTAGAACATTGCCATATTTTTTTTCTATAATCGCTTCTATTTTAGAAACGGAAAAATAATACTATTACTGGAAAAATAATAAAAATTTCCTCCCCCTTAACCCGGAAATCGCATATTTTTTTCATGAATGCCAAAAAAAGAAATTTGAAAATCCTGAATTTCGAAAAGTTTCTATACCTTACATAGTTGTTACCTCTACAAACTACATATTAATTTTACGAAGATTGGATAGTCTCCATTTTGGAAAATGAAATGTTTCATATGCTGATTATAAAATTGGAAGACAATTTTATAATCAGCATATGAAACATGGAAAAAGACATCCATTTTTAATAAAAAAAAAAAATACTCCATTTTGGAATTTTAAAACAGATTTTATTTTCATATTATTCTGCACCCCGAAAAACCTTGAAAACGATACCCATACCAAAGAAAAAAAAACCTCCAATAGTATCCAAAACTGGGATTTTCCGTAGCTTGCTAATTGAATTTTTAGCAGCTATTAATTTATCAATCAAATCTTTATTAGCTACTTACATGGTATAATGGTCACCAACTCATCGGTGCTAATTGGATTTAATTTCGCTACTTTTTATCTGCCGATTTTTGTATTTTTTGTCACTTGAGTGATTTCACCAGTATGGTAATTTAGTCGCCAACATTTTAATTCGCTGCCAAATTCAGCAATACAGTATGCTCACGTGCAGTCACCAACTTATTTTTTGTTCACTCGATTAATTATATCCCTTATTCAAATATTGTACGTCTAGAGTACATACTAATTACAATTAAAATATGTAATTTTCATAGTAGTAACCAAGATTCGAAAAAATCGAAAAATCCGGATTTTTAAATGAAAATCCGGATTTTTCGAATTTTTCGAATTTCGAAGTATCCGGATTGCAACCCCTACTTGCGAGTGACTTGGTGTGTTCTGCAAAGGCAAGCATGACGGATGTTGAGCACGTATCCTTATATTTTATTGTAAATAGAACAGCCTCCGTGGTCTAGTGGTTAGAGCTTGGCTCTCGACTCGGAGGTCGTAGGTTCTAATTTCGATTCCCGCACTGGAACAACAAAAAATGTTGTTTCCAAGTTTGGTTAGGACAATGCAGGCTGATCACCTGATTGTCTGACAAGAAAGATGATCCATGACAAGAAAGATGATGGGCAGGTAAAAAGTCGGACCTGCGCCTCATCTCTCGTCAGTCGTGTCGGTTATCCGTCCCACTGGATTACGAGAGTAAAAAAAAAAGAGTGCCTTTGTGTACTGCGCACACACTTGGGCACTATGAAAATACTCCTGTGTAACTGGCTAGGCTACAATAAAACCAGCCACCGTCACCGAAATCGGCGTGGGGAGTTATTTATTATTATTATTGTAAAAACAGAAATCGAAATAAAAAGAAACGAAAAGTACGGCAAAGAAGATGGTAGATGTTACAAATTCATAAAAACTGTTTACTGGCTTATTCAATAATGTACTAAGGCTACTCCACGCATCAGCTACTTTTTTCTCATAATACACAACACAATAATATATCTATGGACGCTTCACACCAAGTCAATCTGGTCCCGCGGTAAGTTCTCGAAGAACTTGTGTTACGGGTACCAGACAACAGAAATATATTTAATAATTTTTATATTATACACATATTTAAGATTTTTATTGTATTATACACATATTTAATACACATTCATGACCCAGGAACACAGATTTTTTTTTGTTCCTTCGGCGGGATTCAAACCCGCGACCCCCGGCTTGAGCACCAACATGCTCAGTCACTGAGCCACAGAGGTCGTCTCATCTGGCAAAAGCAATGACGCGGCGACGATAAAATATAACATGTTATTGTGTATGATATGTATAATTTAGTTCAAAAATAAAAAAAAAAACAAAACAAACTGACTTTCCTACACTGCGTTAGAAACGAAGAATTGTTCGATAAATACGCGGGTAAGCCGTAAGCAAAACTGACATAGGTCTGTCCTCGTCAACGCCTAGCGGGCGACTGTGGAGCGACTCAAGCCGCTTACGCACGCTGCATTTCAATAATTATTTAATGTTAAAATAATTAAACCAACATGCAAAATGTAACCACAAATTATTCTTCTTTAAGTTATTAGCTTTTCGTAGATATGATTTTTGAAAGTAAAACTATCATGAACTTCATGAACAAAAAGAAAAATATTCAAATTTAGCCTCCTCTTCGGAATTATTTTTGATCGAGTGAAGTTTTCAATATTATGTTTCGAACCACAAATTGTAAAAGAACATTAAGTAAACAACAATGTGTATTTTTTTTGGCTTTTTAAAGTTACTATTTGTTTGTTTATTATCGATTCAAAGTCATGTAAAATTGGGTCCACGCGGCCTTAATGTAAGCATGGACGTAAAAAAATGTGGGTAGGTATGACTTATGAGATACCTAAAGAGCTGATGCCCCCGGCTCCGCCCGCGTAAGGACAGTAACCCACGGGAACCTTATAAGTCCCGCGACAAAAAGTAGCATATGTCCTTTCCCCATGGTCTACTTTATATCTGTGCCAAATTTCATGATAATCGGTTTAGTAGTTTTTACGTGAAACTGTAAATAAAGTATCCCACGGGAACCGTACATTTCCCCGCGATAAATAGAAGCCATATCCTTTCTCAGGCTCTAGACTATCTGTGTGCCAAATTTCATTTAAATCGGTTCAGTAGTTTTGGCGTGAAAGACGGACAAACAGACAGACACACACACACACTTTCCCATTTATAATAAGAGGCCGTGATATTTTTCAATGCATTGCCAGCGATGGCGTTTCCACACGTTTATATTGCTTACGTTATCCTTAATTTCAAATAATACAGGAATTGAGCTCTAATATTATAACTTAATACGACAATTAAAAAAGTACATCCTATCCTATTATAAATGTGAAAGTTTGGATGGATGGATGGATGTCTGTCTTTCACGCAAAAACTAAGGATTTTGATGAAATTTGGTATGGTAGTACCTAGTTAAAGCTCTGGATTAAGCTACTTTCTATCCCAAAAAAGTAGTGTTCCCGTAAGATAACCGTATTTATGTGGGCGGAGCCGTGGGCAAAAGCTAGTTTTCTATAAAAATGTCAAAAGTACCGATAAAAAGGCTTAGGTTTATTGTTCTGAAGTGACATATTGTGATAAAGCGTGCACCACGGGACGTTTTTGAGGAAGGTATTGGGTACACTTTTTGTCGCCTCGTGTAACGTGTTACGGGTAGGTAAAAGGAAGATTAAGATAAGGATTTTCTGACCCTTTTTTGTGAGTAAAATTTGCCAAGTAATGCGATTAAATTAATTTACTTACGACACAAATTTCGGCCACATGCTCTTGCTTGTGATTTCAAAATCGTTCATAGACGTAGAAAAAAAGACGGTTTTTTTTCTACGTCAATGAGTACACATTATAAGTATGTTTAGTTAACTTTGAACGTAAGTTTATTTCTATATTATGCTAACTTTACTTTTACTGATTTTTTTTGTATTTAATACCTAATTGTGAAATGTACAAATACATACATAATTATATTTTTATAGTAGGTACATACTTAAGTACCATCAATAAATTAGTCGTTTTACCTTGAGCGTTTTACTATAAACATTGTAAAAGTAAAATATTATAGTGTATTAAAACGTTAAAATTATTATTAGGTACGATGGAGTGCATTTGTTATCATATTATCAAGTTTGCGCGGTAATCAAATGATAATGTTTTGATAATATCTTTAATGTGCATTCATCCATACATTGTGATGAACTACATCATAGATTATACAGATATATATACAACTACATTGTTAATACAATAATAATATCTAAGAATGAAAATTTTTAAACACACCTTGCACACATTTGACTTTGCTTTAACAGAAGTTTAAAATACTTGGCATTAACAGTTGTTCGTTTATGTATCATAATAAACGACAATACATTGAATATAATGCAAAAACTTACCCAATAATCTCCAGACTTCTGCACTGCTAAGGTAAACATTGAGATGTCCCAAACAGTACGGCAACAACAGCAAAAACGTTATTAACCTCATTGTCTTAGTAAAAGTTTTACTTTCGATACAAATCCAAATCGTACACCAGATATTTGATTCACATTTTAAAACACCGGCACGGTCCACAAACGCTGAATTCACGATACAAGATTTACACTCGGATAAATGTTCAAACGCAAATATAAACGAATGCTACCACACTGTTATGGTTGAAATTTAATAGGAACTCGAATAATCGTTAGAAGATTGTAACAATATTTGCAATGGACACGTAAATTCCGCGAATAAACAATGATTACAAATTGTATTTCGCTAAAACGCGCTGACACGCCTACCTACTGCAGTATGCGGTCACAAACTGGTTCAAAAACCGAATTTCTGTTTTATGTTTACGGCGCGCAACGCGTGTTTGACAGGTGCTGATATAGCGCCATCTACCGCACAAGCTTGCAACTATTACATTTTATAACGACATTCAAAGTACAATATTTAATCAACAGAGGTCGCACTATGGTTTGTATTCTGGATAAATTACGTTATATTTTAAATAAATGTAGGTACGTACCTACTACAATAATTTATAATAGGTTACATATTAAAATACTCTAGCAGGGGTTCCTAAAAGCTTTAAAGACAATGAAATACTAAAAAATGATTACAAACTTTATGTACAAATATAATAAATGATTTGATTATTTTTGGGGTTCCTAATCAAAGCTTCATTTCATATTATATTTTAACAGATAATAATTAATACATTTGGCGGAACCCTATTCGGACTATTCTACAAAACCCTAGGGAGAAACCATGCTCTAAGACGTAGAAATTTTGTTAAGTAATATGAAGGTCTTTTTTAACATTTATAAATAAGTCTTCGGTAGTATAGTGGTCAGTATCCCCGCCTGTCACGCGGGAGACCGGGGTTCGATTCCCCGCCGGAGAGGTTTTTTATATTAGTTTTTTTTACTCTCAACAGTTACATTAATATTGTACTGATAAAAAGGATTTACTTTTATCCAATTTATAATGTCTCTCCGTTTCTAATTATTATTCTTCGTGGATATTTTCGATTATTGACGACTAGATGTTGCACGCGACTTCGTGCGCGCAAAATAAAATCCCGCGGTAGCCGTACATTTTGCCGCGATAAAAAGTAGCCTATGTCCTTCCCCATGGTCTAATCTATATCTGTACTAAATTTCATCAAAATCGGCAAAAGCTAGTATATTGTATTTAGGTAGGTAATGTAAAAATTAATTTTCTGAAATAGATCACTTTTACAGAAAATCAGTATTCCTTTTTGGAGTGGTTTCTGAGTAGAGACAGTTTCCACATGCATTAATTGGTGTTTGGTTTGGTTCTAAGTTCTAAGCGTCAGTTCATACCGAGACGAGATGCGGCGCTGCGATTTTTTGAAGATTGAGATTCAAAACTTTTTTAACTTTTTTTACAACTGAACTTTTTTATATACGTATAGTCTCGGTATAAGCTGACACTAATAATTCATTTTAAAAACCTGCTGTCATAGTCCATACTCCATAGATGTATTATTCTGCTATTAAATTATTATTTGGTATTGAAATAAAAACGCGAAATAGTAATTTAAAATATAATTAATTTAATACAAAGTTGTTTATAACACTAATCCTTTTCTCAATAAATATGTCTCATGCCTTTGGTAAAATACATCAATTTATAAAACCAAGTACATCACACAGATTAAAATATAACATCGAAATAATTATGTATATAGTAATTGTATAAAATATTTCATAGTATTTAAATAGTTTCAACAGTGTAGTAAGTATATTCATAATCTTAAAATATTAAAAGTTTCGCCGATACACATAAGCGCAGAAGTTTCATAAGGTAAAAATTAATATGGCACAGAGGAACTGAAGGGACGGACGCGAGTTTATTAATCTTTTTGTTTCTTTTCTTTTTTACGCGGCGGGGGCACGGGCGCCTCGCCACTCGGGGCTGCCTCCTTTTCTTTCTTGACCACCTTTTTCACGAGCTTCTTTTTGGGGTCCTCGGTCGGCGTGGGGGGACTTTGAGTTTGCTCGACTTTCGCCGAGATCGAGGACTCTATTTGAGCCGCGGTCGTCGGCTTCGATTTCGGTTTGATCCCAATCTGGCTTAACGAGACGGCGGTGGGAACCGGGGGCGTGGGTACCTGGGGCCCCTGGACGATGAGGTTCTTTGGTTCGGGCGCGATTTTAGGCGAGGGTGCTGCAGGAGGCGAGGGGGAGGTGACGGTAGTTCGCAGTTCGATGGCGATAATGGACTGCGCGAGCGACGCTGCGTCCTCTAGCTCGCTGTCCGGAGTGGGGAGGGGGTCGGCGGCGGCGGGGGGGTGCAGCTGCAGCTTCTCGGGCTTGCGCCGCTCCTCCGCTACACAACATATTCCCGCCTTTATTCTCTCTTTTGGTTAGGTGGCGTTAGTAGTGTCACATTAGAGAGCAAGCTCGGTTAGGGCCTGTAACACCAAGGAAAACGAAGCGCATGGGTAAGTTGAAACGATGCAGGAAAGTTAGATGTCAGTAATCAGATTAGAATCACATAACAGAGAGCGTCAAACGACATAGAAATTGTTACCAAAAGTAAAGGACCAGAAATAACACCAGATATTAGAGGTTACTACGCTGAAAATGACGCTTTCTGTTCATTGCAAGGAAAGTAGTCACTAGCTATTTCACTTAAAATAATTTTGAGAGACAATTTACATGTCCAAGAAACAAATATTTTTTTCCATAAAACGAATTGTAGAATAACAATAAATAAATATTATAACTCTCCTTGCAATGGTTACAAATAAAGAATAAGAAGCAAAGAAAATAACACAAAGAACAACTGCAATTTTTCAATTACAATAAAACTGCAACTATCCTCCCAAATGCAACGCGATAGTGTCCTTTAAACGAACTGTTTGTTAAAATGGAAAGATGAGAATTTGATCGTGAATGAGGAGACTTGAGATTTTTAAATATCTTGTTTTGATAGCCCTGCCGTTATGTCCCCTTGGACACAACTCAACCTTTGTAGAGTTAATAATCTTCAGAAAATACTAAAGAAATTTAATTGGATAGAAATCTATAAAATGGGCGTTGTTTTGGGTCCAAGTCTTATTATTACCTGTTCTATCAAAGGCGCGTCTCTTTGGCTGCTTCCTCGGTAGCTGGGTGAAATAATAATGAATTTTGAAACTTAAATTCTCATAAATTAACATAAAAACCAAAAACACAAACTGCACAAAAGAGAAAAACTGTGTTTTTTACGGAATTAAATGGGCGCGCGTCTCCTCAGATCATTCCACAAAAGACACAGTTGTAAAATATTAGTAAAAGAATATGAAAATTGCACAATGAACTCGGTGAGATTCAGAATGCAAAGCTTTCCAATTCACTAAATACTCTTTTACTCACATTTTGCTGCCGGTGCTGCAGCGGAGTCGTCTTTTGAGGGTGTAGTAGCTAAAGGTGGGCTATCAGATGCACCTGCTTTTTTGTCGTCCAATTTTAACGCTTCTAAAGCAGACACTGGAACATCAGAAACCGTTTCAGTCTTTTCTTCACTAGGAATAGCATCTGTTTTAGTTGGTTCAGGAACAGGAATTTTTTCCTCAGTATCTGCTTCGGTTGTTTTAGGAGGGACTACTTCTTGCTGTCCCTTAGGTTCTGATTCGACAGGAGTTGGAACGACTTCTGTAGACAGTGCCTTATCGACTGCTTCAACAGGTGCAGGGATAGTTGCTAGGGGTAATTCTTTTGTCACTGCCTCGGCAGGTTTAGGGAGATCTTCTATAGGTGATGTCTTGGACTCTGCTTCAACTGATTTTGGTAGGGATTCTGAAGGCAGTGTCTTAGATTCTGTTTCAGTTGCTTTTGTGAGGTCTTGTGGTGCATGCTCTTTTAATACTGCTTCTGCAGGTACAGGGACAGCTTGCCCATCAGGTTGAGGAACGCATGTTTCAGAAGGTGCTTTATTTGTCTCTGTTTCGAGAGGTTGAGGACTCGGTTCTTCTGGGCTCAGATTCTTAGTATCTGTTTCGACTGGAACAGGAAGGGGCTCTTGGGCCTGTTTCTTAGTTACAGTTTCAACTGTTGCAGTTAGGGTTTCAAGCTCTGGTTTTTTGGAGGCGGGGAAAGATTCTTTCGCTACCAGTTTTTCAGTATCTGTTTCAACTGGCACCGGTAGGGGTCCGTCTTTAGGTAAATCTTTTTCAGGTGATTCGACAAGCACAGGAGGGGATTCTTTTAATGGGCTAACATCTTTACCTCCAGCAGATGGCGTAGCCGGTGAAGGCGACTGCTGCTTTGGCGGTGAACTAGGTCCTTGACTTAAGGTCTGAGATATTTTTGCCCATATTTTGTCAAAAGAGTCAGCACCCATATAGTCGATGTTGCCAGCTTCCCAACCTTGACGGCGTGATAACTCATCGATTGCTTCGCTCTGCAAGTCTTCACCAATGCGCGCCAGATGACCTGCGACTCCCGTCTGAAACATAATAAACTTAATTGTGGGTGAAGTCAATGTTCAGGGGCGCATCGATGTTACTGAAAAGAAATGAGTGATGAAAACAAAACACTAAACAATTGTTAAAAGGTGCGTGCTAATTATTATAAGGGTCATGCACTACAAGCGTATTAAAGTATACTATGTACAATATTTCATTCTAAGATTCACCTGTTTTTTTTTTTCATTTTATAAAAACGCACAAATGATCGCCAGAATCTGAAATATCCCATTTTACCCATATATTATGTTACACTTACATGATTTTCCCCATTTATTTCATTTGTCTCATCGGGAGAATCTATAGCATCTTCAAACGCTTCTGGACTACCAGGTGGCGTTGGTGACGGTGAATGAGGTACACATTGTATTTCGTGCGAACAAATCTTTCTCCCTCTGGAGTCAATAGTGTTTCGGTGCCTTAAATAAAAATCATCATATGGATGCCTAGGTAGTAATTCTTCATACGTATCGCATTCGTCATCCGAAACATAGCCATTCAGTGTTGGATTTTCACTTTCGTTGGCTGTATAATCTAAATGCACTGAATACACATAAGGCGTAAACTTATGAATTGGTTCTTGGTTGTTATTATATATCACAATTTCTTCAACCTTTTTATTATAACTAACCTTACTAGCTTGAGGATTACGTTCACTAAATGTAGTAGAGTTATTATCAGTATCGTTCGCACCATGCGTTATTTGACTAGGAGTTTGAGTACTATGATTATTAGTATTATTGTTTGTATAGCTTATTGTATCAATATACTGTGAGTTGGTAGGATAATTTTCTTGAATGTTATCATTATGATATGACTTCGAAGGTTCATGATAATGGTAAACTTGTTCTGTATGACGTTCTTCGAAGTGTTGTTGGTGATTAGTTTGATCTGTTTGCGGATTTTCAGGTCTGTATTCGTTATAATTGTGATGATTTTCTGCTTGAGAATTTGTATTATATGCCTGGATAGAGTGATGAGTTTCTTGATACGTTTCTTCTCTAAATGGACATTCAATTTGTGGTGGATTGTGACCGTGGCTATTTTCATCAACCGAGGGCATATATTCCCATGCGTATTTTCTGACTTCATGGTAATCCATTTGTGGTACCTCTTCTTCCGAATTATTAGACATAGGCGGTATATGTCCCCTATAAGTGTTCCAAGGGTCATGAAATTCTGTCATGTCTACATCAGGTTCATATTCTGTGAGATACTGGTATTGTTTGTCTGGATGATGCCAAGGAAATTCAGAGAGAGGATTAAGCGTAACCTCATAATGACCAGTGCTTAGATCTTGATCTATACACTCCTCTTCTAGATATTCTGGCTCATGATGGTAATGTTGCGGAGGGTGTTCCTCCGCTTCGACCTATTGTACGAAGTGATAAGTAGTAAGCATGCAAAGGTGCACTTGAAAAAAGCTTCATACACTAAATAAGTCTATAGTCTAATCGGTGCAAAAGCTTTATTCAAGCAAATACATATTAATAAAACAAAACTAATATAAATAAACATACAATTAATAATTTATGAATAAACTATGTTCAAAACTAAACAATCAGTAAGTATATTTTTTATCATTATAAAATTATAGTAATAATGTATGTTTATTTACATAGAGGTGATTATTTCACCAAAATACCAACACCATTCCACTAACCCAGCTAGTTATTTCAGTTAAAAAAACCGTGCGAACTGCAAAGCGACATGGAAAAATACAAGTTAGAAAATGTTAGTATTTTGGAGAAAAAATCTTTATATTTGAAAAGGTTGCATAGAATTAGAACTAGCAAAAGCTCAAAGAATAAATGTTTTGGGGGAAATACTAACAAATTTCTAGAAAAAAATATCACATGTAGTTACATAAACAATGAAAAGGAAAACTTTTTTATTTTATTAAGAGACCTAAATGTTCTCACCTCAGTAGAATCCTGGGACGGCTGAGGAAACATGTTCAATAGGACAGTGTAAATAGCTAGACTTACTGAGCCTAAGTGAGAACGCATTGAGAATTTGCGGTAGCGCGTGAAACCAAAGAACGATACAGTCGATAGAGTTACAGTAATTGATATCCATAATGTTCAATAATAATACTGTCAAGATTTTGCAAAGCCGCATAAAGTGCGTTTTAAAGATACTTAAAGCACTCCTGGTATTTATGTGTAATCAAGAGAAATATTTAGCTTTTTATCAAATAATTAAACATGCTTCGCTTCCTTCCAATGATTTTTCAAAAGGTTCAGTAAATCACAATACGACATCTCAATACTCAAAACTGTGTTTATATTCACTTACCATGGCCGTGTCTAATTTAGTGTGGACTTCAGAGGTGAAGATGCTCCACCATAGTTGGAGGAAATCACGCAAATGTTCCGGAGCGTCCACGGTGTGAGTTCGCCAGTTGTAGTGTTGCAGCCAGGGTTTGGAGGCGCCGATGAAATGAATGATCTTGAGGTCTCCACCGTATCTGTAAATTTTAGGTACGAGCTTGTATAGCGAACTAAAGATCCACATGTGAATCTGACAATGGGTATACATAATATTATGTTAGTTTTCACAACATAATTAGCATAGTTACATTTTACATAATGCATAGAATGCAAACAATGTCATCTACGTAAAAATACTCTAGCTTTTGAATAATTTGCGTATATGTAATTATGTAGTACGATTGGGAATCGTACTACATAATCGTTTGGGTATGTTAATAAACAGGCAACAACATTTTCAGAAAATAATAGATGCTAGAAAATTTTGCTGTACCCATTATCAAATCACAAAAGCAATATACCTAGGTTCTACCGGTGCAGTATTTATTTAAATAAACTTTATTTTGAGGCTCATATTTTCAGAATGAAATTATTTTACTTACTGTTTCAGCGCAGGCAAATAGGAATAGAACGCTGCCGATGTTACATTGTAGAGGAACGGCAGATGTTTGTTGATGTCTCCGTGAGCCCAGTCCGAGAAGTATAAGTTCAGAAGACCTTGATCACCACCTACAAAATTAAATTTATAATAGTTACTAGCTGTTGCCCGCGCCTCCGCCCGCGTAAGTACAGTATCCCAAAGGAGCACTGTACTTTATCAGGATAAATAGTAGCCTATATTTTAATCCCGAGCCTAAACTACTACCATACCAAATTTCACCGAAATCCGTTTAGTAGTTTTCGTGTGAAAGAGTAACAAACATCCATCCATCCTCACAAACTTTCACATTTATAATATTAATAGGATTAGCCATTAGGACTTACCTCTAGAAAATTTTATATGACTCTGAAAGACCCCGGGAAAATCGTAAAATATTTGGATGACTCCTATACATTCGTTTGGTATCATTTTTTTAAAGTTTGTGTCTCTAATTAAACTACTGTACTTTTGTCTCTTAACGCCCGTTCTTATGTTATTATTCGGCTAGGCTTGTTCTCGAACCAAATGGATAATTATTATGAAAGTATTAACTTCTAATATAGGTACTCATAAGTAAAATGGTTGAGTTTCGAGTTAGTTTTTTATTTACTCTGTACCTACTACTAGTACTCTTACCATCAAAGCTGCCACGTTCCTGAGCGAATTTGATGATGCTGCTGAACGTGTCTGCAGACGGTTTGAACACGAAGACTCCGGAGTTGAAACAGTCTGGCCAGCCCACATCAGGTGCGGCGGAGAGTTCCTCACGATCGAACAGTTCATCGCAGTTTTGTACCACCTGAAACATTTAATTAGGTATTAAACACGTGCATGACAAGTGGTATTTTGTAGCATATGAGTCATATGGTATAGGACGCACAAGGAAAGGATTGCTATGATCATGCAGCATCATAAAATCATAAGCGCTTGTTTGTTTTAGATACTTTCTATGTTAAGTTAATATCACGGAACAAATAATTTACTTTTGTACTTGTTGTAACTTGCAACATTAATAAATAGTCTCAACCTCTGCACTCAAGACTCCATAATTTCGTTAATGTATTCCAATTTCCAATAGATTCCTTCATGTAATAAAATAATAAAATACATATTACACATATTACTAAATAGTTACTATATGGATACTACGTAAATACTACTCTTTAAGTTATGAACACCCACGAAAACTTACTATAATTTTATTTCCTTAGGTGTTCCTATTTTAATATTAATAAAGCAGTAAAAGCAGATTATAGTTCAGTATCAAGAAACGCATTGTTTCGGCACTACATTGTAATATTAATAGACCCACAAAACATCCAAGATTGTTACAATGTTGGTCATTTGGCGCCATTTAGGTATAAGTGACTAATAGTATCGGCGCGTCAATTCAAGATATCAGAACCTCAATTCTCGTATTGTAAACTTTCATTTTACTTCATTAGTTTTGTAAATGTAGTGACATGTTACCGTGAACGGATTTTATGCCGTTTCGACCAATCAGAGCGCGTTTCACTTTGGTTTAACGTTCATAAAAACACCTTTTGAGAGTGTAAGCGTGTCGGGACTTGATTGTAATTGTATTAATGCAGGTTTTATTTAGCAGAATTGCCCCCCAGCTGTCTTGTGCAAATTAGTATTTAATACATTACAAAATACAATTTTATTGGCTTATGCTTGTTTTATTACCTAGTCATTATAATCGCCTTTGTTAAAATGCCTAAAATTATTGCACTGAAATCAATCGATTGATTGACAATCGGTTTCTGTAACAGTACCAACTAAAATGATTTTATTTATCAATATTTTCGCATAGGGAAAGACAGAGACCACAAACCATTTAATGGGATCCACATTCCAGACTTCTCTCGCATTACTTATTGTAGATTAACAGCGTCCGTGGTCTTGTGGTTAGAGCATTGGCTCTCGACTCGAAGGTCGTGGGTTGGATTCCCGCATTGGAACAACAAAAAATGTTATTTCCAAGTTTGGTTAGAATTAGAACAATGCAGGCTGATTACCTGATTGTCTGACAAGAAAGATGATCCATGCGACGGATGTAAAAAGTCGGACCTGCGCCTGATCTCTCGTCAGTCGTGTCGGTTATCCATCCACTGGATTATGAGAGTAAAAGAAGAGAGAGTACTCTTGTGTACTGCGCACGCACTTGGGCACTATAAAATTACTCCTGCATAACTGGCCTGGTTTTAATGAAACCGGCCACCGTCACCGAAATCGGTGTGGGGAGTTATTATTATGTAGATTAAATAATTTCTAGAATTTAGGAATATTTGTGAGAATATTATTGTATCATCGTTGTAGATATGAAGCAGATCACTAATACGGAATACCTACAGTTGTGCATTGCACTGCCTCGAACACGTGAACACCCAATTTATCGTGAATTTTTATCGAAGCTACTGACACATTAACCTATGATAATAACGTGCCATTTAATTCATACCGGCTGCGATTGTATGCTTTTTTCATATTAAATCACGCATAATATTGGAATTTGTGAAAGTTACATAAATTCATTCATAACCAAAGAATACTAATTGTTACTATTTACTCTCATCTCACAAAAGTTTCATTTCTTGTTTATGTTTTAATTTTAACTTTTTTCCTGCATTAACGTCACAATTTGTTATTTGGGTACATTACACGTCTTTTCCTGCTCTGGTGATATGACTTACATAATTTGTGTTGTTAATGAAAACATTATAACATGCATAAGTACTTATTAATCGAACTAGCTTTTGTCCGCAACTTCGTCCGCGTGGAGTTTTGTTTCCATACAAAATTTTAACCCCTTTTTCACCCCAATAAGGGAGCAAATTTTCATAAATCCTTTCTTAGCGGATGTCTACTTCATTACTGTACATCTGTATGCCAAATTTCAATAAACTCCGTTCAGTAGTTTCGGCTGTACGTTGATAGATGAGTCAGGTTTGTCTTTTATATTCAAATTAAGCTTGTAGGTATCAAAAATCAAGTTCTTTATACCTACTTGACTATAATACTTAGTCCCTTTCACGTACCTACGTCTTATATTAATATTACTATATTATATACTTATTATAGGTATTTTTCTCTTTTGCTCTATATCTGTTTTAGAAACATAAATCCAGCTTCATCGTATCTACACTTATATAATAAAATAATTAGTTATGTAGTAAAATTTTCTATATTTTAATAAAAGCTAACAATAGTTTCTAGATTCTTTGAAGTTGAAATTAATTAAATTTGAAACTACCTACATTATACGTTTCACATGAATTCCAATAAAAATTCGCAGAAGAAAAGTATTTTGGCGATTTGGAGTTTGTCCAAAAATCTCAGTTAACATATAGGCCACGGTTTTGGGATCAGTTGTGTTATCGTGTAGGTAATGTTCCCCCCGCATCTGTCATCATATATTGTCGGCTTGAAATTATATAATAACAATATGTTTATTTGTTAAAAATGTTGCAGTAAGTATTACTAGTAATAGGTCTATTCAACAATAAGTACTCACTGTAAGGCTGCTTTCTGATAATAATAATTTAACAGTTAATCCCCTCTAATAAAATAATGGCAATTCTACATATTTTTAATTATTAAAAATTATGTAAGTATAGGTATTATGTGCAGGTATTATGATTATGAACCTTCCTAATAACCTTCGGTTATTAGATACTGTGCCTATTTAATTTAAACTTCGTTAAAGGTGAAACTTGAATACCTGGATAACCTTATGTCATTATAAATAATAACAATAAAGTGGTTAAAATAAGAAATAATAATAATAATTAGGACTAGGAGGAAATTTTATACATATTAGACACGTTTCTAACTACATATTTAACTATTACTTCCTTGCAACAAATCGGCAAGGATATAATACAATTCCTTTGAGTCATTATGATTTTAAAAAGCTAGGATAAGAAAATAATTAATATAAAATCAAACTGGACTTCGTTGAGTTCAAAACCTTAAAAGTCCCATCAAATTAAACCAATTTAATGATACGTCATACGGGTATCCCGGAACGTGACAATTTGGGGTATCCCAGACCTTTCGTTTAAATGTGATATAAGAATTCCAGTAGACGTTAAATATGCATGAGAGCTAAGACGTGAATTTCAGAGGACTTGAGAGCCATTCTCTTTTTAGATAGCTGTATTTTAGCTATAGATAAGCGTATTGTGCAATACCGATCGATATGATCAGATGATAAAATATGGGTAGTATGTATTCAAGATATCAAGTTTTACTTACCAAAGTATCAGCGTCGAGGAACACGCATTTCTCATACTGAGTGAGATTCCAACAGTGCAGTTTTGTGAATGTGATGCCGAGCTCGGGTCGCTGCAGAAGGGCCAGATGAGCAGCGTCTCCAGAATCCAATACATCTACTGTTACCACCTCTGCGAAGACTGCGCCTAGACGCTCCCTGTGGAAGACCATGAAATTACGTATACATTACCATTTTTGGCCCCTGTTTACTATCTAAAGGTTAGGTAGCTCCCCTAGAATTCTTCTTAGGAAACTTTTTCGTACTTCACAGTAATGCCACCCAATATGTATTAATAGGTACGTGAAGCGAAAACTTCCCTTTCCTTTTTACGAAAATTATGAAATTTTGCATAGTTACAGTTTATGTGGAGAAAGGTGTGCAGAAAACTAATATATTTTTAAACACTTTTTCGGAATTCATAAAAAAAAAAACCCAGGGTTTCTTTTACTTATTTTAAACGCATCGTATGTGAGCTTATAATCTGAGGTACTGTGTGTAACTTTACTTTTATTAATTTAATGTGTAATTCATTAAAAACTTTCTATGTTGTAAGTGAAGGCTTCAGTGTTTCACTGCGAAAAACTTTATCCATGGTTAGGTTCGAGCTCAGAGCAAAAATATATTAAAATTCCAACCTTGCTCGTTCCGATTTCAAAAATTGTGTCAAGTTTATTTTTCATCCAATGCCAATGGATGTTATGCATCTGCAATGATCATTAAAAGAGGACATAAAATCGCGATGTCTGATCAGTTTAGAAAAGACGTTCAAGATTTGCGATTGCGCAACACTTCCGCAAAAACAGACGCAGACACTTGTCCAGGGACGTCAGAGTGTAGGTTTAGATAGCGGTGGACTGGAATTAAATTTTACTAAAGATTTATCTTCTGACGTCAAATGTGTGTCATACCCAAATGTACCACAGCTGGTAGGAAATGTTCCTGCACTATCTACGCAGTACGGATTTGTCTTTCCTGTTTTGAAAAGAGAAACATGATCATCACACGACAAGAGTCAATCAGTGTCCATCACTTGGACATCACAAAACATATTCTTTGGTGTTTAAGAAATTCTCCGATAACAAGACTCCCGGATTAAACAACGAAGTTTTGTCACTGCTTATTTTATATCGAGCGACAGAGACAAAACTAGAAGTCTGTGGACAAAACATACAAATAAGCTATCTGACACTTATTATAAGATTGTGAAACAGGTTTTAATATTTTTTAATCGCAAACCGAATTAACTTTGCTTTTAGATAGGTTTGTTTATTCACCAACGACCAAATAAAATTTATTAAAATGTGTTATTACTAGTGAAGTAATCTATTCGTGATAATTCAATTGGTGATGCGACATAAGTATATCATCTAAATTACCTCATAGCATCAGTAACAGAAGGCGTGATGAGTACCACGGCAGGGATAGCCGAGCCAGCTCGGCGGAGCGAGTGCGCCAACACCAACGCTCCTAGACCGTACGAGTCGTTTGTCGCCAACGTTACCCATGCTCGATCTGTTGACAAAAACATTAATTTTACATTACAAATAAATATAATGAGCTCTAGTCGTGTTTGCGCTGGGCTTCACTCGGCCAACTAAGCGAGCGACACCGAGCGATTACAAGGCGAGGCAAATCGGCTGCCTACACCACTAAGTATAGATACCAAGTATGACGTCATCTAAGTAACCAAAAATCGTGGCAGATAAGCCAGATAGAAACCCACCACCACCAAATGACCACCCCGTAGAAATGAATTCTTTCATCAGAAGAATAGACAAAATGACAGATTGATAAAGGAAATATGTCATTTAGTCGATACAAACTATCAGTGTGTCTATGCTTGTGTAAACAAAATGTATTTCTATGGTGGAGTGCTCACTAATCATGCTACGCGTGTAAGAGACAAGAGAGGACTAACGAATAAAGTTTTAAATTTTAAATGAAATAAGCTTGAAATGCTCAACATTACTTTAGAAGGCGGTTAACCTACCTTTCAGAATTAATATTCAGAACTCTTTTTTTTTTGTAATGTGATGGCAATTCGATTTGGTGACAATATAATACAATATTAAGTATTCTGTGGCATTACTACATTTTAACATGGCTCTGATAAATAAAAAGTGAATGGTATAAGAACAAACATAGCAGCAAGTAAAAGTAAAATTCACGATAACAATTAACTGGAGCTTGATTGATATGTCGTATGTATTGGTCCTTACCATCCTTACATATGAAATTGGCGTTTTGTCGTAAATAGATCTGTTTTGGTTAGGAATTTCAATTGTATATCGCTATTTACTCATGAGTTTTATTTTTAGTGCATTTGTGTTTCGAAAACCGTAATTCATTTGTTTTTTCCTCCTTTCGTAGTGAACAATATGCATAAGTTTATTTTCTTCTATAAATTAAATGTACACGTAATAGGTGTAGGTTTAAAGTGACGATAGACGTCTCTATTTATAAACAGCATGATAATTTCCAACATTAATAATATCGGTTGTATGCCAAAGGCGTAAAACCGGTAAAATGTATGCAAATGATTACTAGATATTTAAGTAAATCTCATTATTTCGATGCAATCGTCGTAGAAAATTAGGAAGTGCGCAATAAGAGCTATGGCGTAGGTTAACAAAGTGATCTTTGATACTAAATATACTTGTAGTATATATGTAAGCACAATGCACATATGTATGTTGTTCAGTCACTAGTGTACTTGTTGTTGCACTGTCATTGTTGTTGACAAATATTGACTACTTGCAATGGATCAATAAAATAAAGGGAACGTTCAACCACAGTTCAACGTACCCATACTACGTGACCACTTTTTACCCATTTTTCACCCCCCCCCCCCCCCCCCACGGTGACCATCTGTATTCGGAATTTCCGAGACCCCCAACCTCCTCCTTTTCACGTGGGTGATACTAATGGCGTCGCGCGAGATCTTCATAGAAGCAAAGCGGGAAGACGTTCAGGGAAAATATCTCATAGAGTATTATGTCGACTACGAGACAAAAATCGAATCCCCTCCCCCGGTGACCAAGCGCAGTATTTTTAAAACCCCCCCCTTAAACAGGTCACGTAATATGGGAATGTTCCCAAACACGGTATTTTAAGCTCCAAGCCCTCCCGAATATTGTTCGTGTTCTCAATATTGATTTTCCAATCATAACTCCAATTTTGATGCAAGCAAATCATTTGGACTCTGAAACCGCGGCTACTTAGCACCTCTTCGTAGATTTGCTTCGATTGAGTGACAGTTCTGTGCACACATTTTCGACCACCCGGACATAGTATTGCTTCCTGACGCTTAAAATTTTAGTTTCCGCATAAAGTCTTTGAGTAGGATACCTTTTCGGCTTGCTGAGGGCGATTTTTAAAACTCTTCTTTGAGCTCTTTTTATTGGGATAAGATTAGAAGAGGAAGATCCACTCCAGGCCAGAATACAGTAGTTAATGAGTCTTTGATACAGAGCGTAGTAAACAGTTTTTAGTGTTTGATCATCGACTACGGCACGAACGTTACGCATGACACTCATCAACTTCCTCACGCGTTTGGTCATTTCAGAAATGTGAAGTTTAAAAAGTTAGTCTTTCGTCCAGAATAACGCCCACGTAGCGAGTGAATTCTGTGCGTTCGAAGAGTTGACAGTTGCAGATGTTGTGGGCAATTTGGGGAATGGATAATTAACCGATTTACCGTGGGGGAGGAAGTCGTAGGAAGTCGCAGGGAGTCGGTGGATACAGACCGCGAGCGACCGATTGCACTGGATATTTATGGGGGAGGCCTATGTCCTGCAGTGGACGTCACCAGGCTGAAACGACCGTTGGGGAGGAAATGGCGGTTTTGTGAAAAATAGAGAATTTTGGATTTAGAGGTGTTAAGAGAAAGAAGATTATGTTTTAGCTATTTAGATATAGAGGACATACCGATCTCTGCTGCTGCTGCTGTCAGCATAACAAAGGATGTCTGCAATATTTATGGACAGGGAGGCTGTCATTAATACGAGTATATATAAGAAATAGAGTTGGGCCTAGAATGCTCCCTTGAGGTTATCCTATTTAAATAGGTCGCATACGCACGCATCGCATTTTAAATCTAGATATCCAAATGTATTGATATCTTTCTGATAAGTAGTAAATATGTAATATTTACCAGTAAGTATTTTAGAACAAAAGAAGAAGACTAAGTCCCAATTTCACCAACGCCTGAATCGTTAGACTAAATACATGATATTCACTTGTGTTAATATGAAGAATAAGAGAGACAAAATATTAATATTTAATCAACTATTAACTCTAACAGACGTTGGTGAAATTACGATTGTTAATAAATTTAAGTAACAACCGATTTCCTCTGCTTGAACACACACGATAGGGGCAAGCACGATGACTTAAGCTTGTGTTAGTTTTTGTATTCGATTAATTTATTGCTTTCCATTACAGAGAAAGTAACAAAAAATTTCTACATTTAAACACAAGTTTACAATCTATAATTAAATGATAATGTTGCTAGTTTTATGTTCGAAATTATTAAGCTGTAGGTATGTGCGTGTTGTAGTCCGAAATAGCGCGACACAAATAAATTTTAAAATAAAACTACTAGATAGCATCAGATATTTGTACCGCGACTAAAGCATAGAGTAAACATTATGTAGTTACGTACAGAGAAACAGTTTTTATAGAAGCTTCCATATCGATACAAATTTTGTCAGGGTAAATTAAACTAAGTCTAGCTAACCTTATAGCTTAGGTTATTGAGAAAATCTTAATTGGCACACAACCCGGCAACCTTCACAATCACGTGTGCGGTGACTCGAACTCTCTTATTAATAAAAATGTTTACACCACGGATATGACAATCCATATTGCTGTCTTTGTCTGATAAGTTGGAAATGGATCAGTGTATCCGTGGTGTAAACATTTTATTAAGCGGGAAAGTGGTCTATTCACTAGGGCTAAGGGCCTAGGCCTTTATTATTTTATTTAAATTATGAGACATTTTTATTCATTCTGTTATTTTTCGTGCACACAGTACAATACATAACCATATTTTTGTTTATTAAATTTAGTACATATTAGTTTTATTTAATATTACAATTTTATTATCGTTTAACATTAATTAGACACAAATACAATATAAAAACGTTTTTTTTTTATTTTGACCTCTGGCTTTACTGAATTTTTTCACTCATGCCGCGTACGCGTAGTGGACACGCATACATTCAGTGCCGTTGCACACGTTCCGGTGCCGGGTAGCCGGTCGCAAAATGTATGGCCATATACACCGGTACGTGTGAAACTATCGTACACGGCCATACACTTCGCGACCGACTACCCAGCACCGGCTACCCGGCTACCGAGACGTGTGCAACGGCACTCACCGTATGCTTGTACTAGTGCAGGGTTTCTCAAACTTTTGGCTCCACGAACCCCTGTTAAAGTTTCCAGATGACAGCGAACCCCTTGACTTACCAATTATATCCCCCAAGGTTGTTGAAGAAAAAAGGTTTTAATTTTGTAATCGTTAAAAATTTATTAGAATTTATTAGATTATTTAAATATAAGGTAACAAAAACAGTGTCAAAAGAAATATGTTTAATATTAGTTTTAACCTTCATTCTGACTCGGCATCAAGTTTATTTCTGTATTTCGTTTGCATCATGACCACTGTGAAAACTGAAAATCCACTCTTGAGTCATCAAGCCGCCATTACGTAAATCTTGCCGCCAACCCCCTACCGACGAATGGCGAACCCCTAGGGGTTCGCGTACCCCACTTTGAGAAACCCTGTACTAGTGCAATCGATCGCGAGCTTAGTATGTAGCAGTTTATCTGTTCCTCTTTAATCTGTGACTAAAGTATGCAATTCACAATTAAACTCACAATCAATCTTTCATCACAGTGCTAACATGCCAATGGGTTTCGTATTCTTTGTGATTTGTTTTCACAATCTTCAACACGCTATTATTGGGAAGCGAATTGAAACTTAATACTTGGTCAAGCAAATTGAAACTTAATGGTACATAGACGAGAGTATTTTCTGTAATAGATCTCTGAAAATGAGATTATAATATAAAAAACGGAATTAGGAAGAAATCTTAGGAATGTATTTAGCATTTACTGATATTGAAAAATAAAATTACCACACAACTCAAAAGCACGTAGTAGAATCCTAAATGTGTTTTCTATTATATCAGGTATCGCTTAAAAAGCTCGTGAAAAAACATGTGCAACATCGTTACTGTTATCATAATCAATTTAATCTAAGCAAACATGTTTGACAAATGCAAATGGCTAATTTTTAATGCTATTTACCGAACTCAAGGTTCGAACATAAAATTTAACTATCAGGATGTTACGTTGGATACAGATTACATGCCCATGATGTCAGACTGGTAGGACGAAAATAGATAAGTCGAATACCAACTTACATAGCCCAATAAAGCAGACAAGAGCACCGCAGGACCAGACTCAGGGAGCAATGTCCCTGCAGTTTCTATTTAGGTGCGGCCAGTCTGGCAGGATGAGCCGCGACCGCTCCATCGGCAAACTAAATAAAGGAATGCATCGATTCGTCGCGATTAACATACAACTTCATGTTCTTGTAGCAGATCTCTTGAATATTAAATTTCCAGTAATAAATGGCAGAAAACTTTAAGGCATTTTTACCATCTCTTATTTTCCAGTCGTTAAATGTGCAGTTCGCATGAGTATGTACAGATTACAGAATGATCGGCAAGTTTTCTAATGTTTTTACTCCAAAGCATTAGCACGCAATGAAGCTAACCAAGATTCTGATCTGTTATTTGATTATGACAACAGTTATCCAATTAATTCAATGCACGAGACTTCAAATGATTTAATTAAAAGAAGGTAAATTATGCATCAGACTGCATTATGTATAATAGGGCTTCAGGATTAATAGGTTCGCATGTCTGGCAGTTCACAACATTATTTACAAGCTCTTGGTCTCTTTCTCCTAATATTTTATGAACTTTCTAGACACTGGTCCAGTATTAACCAATATGCAAGTGTAATTTACTTTCACGGCGGTAGTCACCACTGTCAACCTGTTTTTGCCATATGCTACCGTGGACCATAATACCATTTAAAACGTTTTGTATGATTCAACCTTTAAAAACCGTGCCTAATATAATAAGCATTATGCAATGATGATTATTGTGTCTCGACTATATATAACAGGAGTAACAAGAGGTTTATGAATTTTAAATACGAACTACGATAATGTGCAGTATTTAGTCATGATTATTGCGAAACGAAGTTGACTTAAATTGACCCCTGAAACCACTAACAGGAACAATCATTTAAACGAAAGTCAAATTAATAAATTACAATTTATATGGACAAGACAAACTATATTCCAATTATTTGCGTTTTTTGGTTTCGCCCAATGCAATGCTTATCCAATTGACTTTAAAATAAGGATATCTTATTCATGTAACACTAAGATGTAACAGTTTGGTTCGGGATATTATATTAAGCCACAATCAGGTCAAGCAAACCCTTGCCCGTTTCATGTAACCAACACAAAACCACAATAGTTACAATAACCGCTTACTCATAAAGCTTGTTTAATTTACGTCGCACAAGAACAATTAAAACTCAAGAGTTCTTGGAGCATAGCATTTTTTATTGCAATATCAAGATTTGAGACAATAACATCTGGGCTTCATGTAGATATTTTCACTGATTGCTTGTAAATTATTATTGTAGAGATTTAAATCTTAAATATGGTAACAACAGCATTTTAATTTGGGGTGAAACGGTGTATTCTTAGATGATCCAACGTCCCATTTATCCGTATCGTTTATAATTTATATCAACAAAGGAAGCTTTTTGTACTGTGCAACTGGACTCTGCATATTGTAACATGTTTAACCAAAAATGGAGTGTAACCACGCAAGTTATGAAAATTCATCAACTAACTCTTGTTATTAGAGATAGTACCTTTTGCCGATGACACTTCACTAATTTTTAATGCTAAGCGACAACAGTCAGACTACGACGAGGTAAATAGTGCTCTCTGAAAAATAGTACATTGGTTTAATGTTAATAATTTACTTTTAAATTCTAAAAAAGAAAATGTTTAAAGTTTACATTGCCCAATGTTAGGCAAGTTCAAACCAATATACTATTAAACTATGAGAAAATGAATTTTGTGAACACCACTGTATTTCTAGGTATAACACTAGATAGTAAATTACAGTGGGGTCCTCATATTGCTAATCTTGCAGATAGGCTGAACCTGCAGCATATGCAGTCAGAAAAATTAGGGAAAATAGAAAATAGTTACTTTCATAGTAAATTTTTTACGGCATCCTTTTATGGTGAAGTGCCGCAGACATTAATACAATATTTGTGCTGCAGAAGCGAGCAATACGTTCAATTTACAAAATGTCTCCCTTTGAATCTCTGAGAGAAAAGTTTAAAGAAATAGGTATTCTGACCGTCGCTTCTCAATACATTTTGGATAATGTATTAAATGTTAGAAAGAATATCAGTGATTTCTAAAACTAAGAGCGACAATCACTGTAGAAACACTAGAAATATGCACAAGCTAGATATACCGGTGATTAGATTAAGCAAAGTAAGCAAATCATTTAAATTGACCTTTAAATTATATACGCCTATACAATAGAATCCCAGAAAACGTTCAAAATCTTTCCATTAATAAATTTAAAAAAGTAGTTAAAGAACGTTTGTGTGCAAAAGCCTATTATAAGGTCAATGATTTTCTTGACGATCGCACACCTTGGGAATAGGATGGCTATCTGCAAGACTGCTTCTATGTACTATATGTATCAATATTATATAGACTTAAGTTTTCACATTGTAAAAATTTTCTTTTTTTTTTAAAGAACAATTTTCCATCTTTTTGCTAAAAGATGGATCCGTGCGAGTTGAGAGAGAGAGAGTTGAGTGAGAGGCGTAAGAACGCCTCTCACCGGGTTAGTTCCCGAACCGGTGGTAGGCATCAAGTAGGGACAATTCTTTAAGCGTTACTTTGCATTGTAACCCATATGGAAATAAAACTTTTTTTTTATTGTTATTATGTTCCTCAATAAGAACTGGTGTTCAAATTGAAGTCGTTGAGAGTTGAAATTGCAAAAGGTAACTTGCAAAATAATTAAGCATGAAGATTTACTAGGCACTAAGGAGCTAGTCATAGGTGGTAGTGGTCTATGATTGCAGATTGCAGATGGTAAATTTATATCTTTATAAACTCAGGTCGACACAATCACCATTTGAGACATGCCCCTCTGACTTCAGACATAAGTATAAGCATATTGTCTGCAGTCAAGAGAAACGGTGATATTATTTAAATTATTGCATCCGAATGACGCGAGCGAGAGATTAAGTTCAAGGAATGGAAATAGCAAAAGTGAAGAATTTACATCTGCAAACTTTGAAGTTAAATGTGAATCAAATTTTGAGTTATCTCGACAGTTCTAAAAATATTCGTCGAAACGGTATGGTCAAGATCAATGCGAGCAAAACGCGTGATAATAAGTTAATGATAGTAGTTGTTTATAGACTGCGACTGATAGCAGTGTGTTTACAATCGTGCTGAATTTAATCTGATAACGTAAGTTGTATTGATAATACCAAATTAGAGCTAGTTAATTCATAAAAGCAAAAGATCGGAGAAGCAACATTGAGATAATATACCTATTGTAAAGTTCATCCATCTTATTGACATAATTAGAGACAAATAATATGAAATGATCTGAAGGTCATTGCCGAATCGTCTTCGTTACTTATTGGTTTTTAAGCTCATATCATTATTTTGAAATTTATTGTTTCGAGCAAAATATAACTAGACGCAATAAAATATAATATTCTTAAGATGTAGATATCGTCATTACTTACTTTCCAGTTTCTATCGTTCCTACTAGTTGCAAGGAAACGATCTAGATCTATCTTAATACCTTAGATAGTTTCCAGGCAATATAAAATATAAATAGGTAACTTGTGATAATGTTTTTTCCAATATGTATTACCTATTTGAATTTCAACTTAAAATTGTATGCACAGTCCAGTAATTTAAATGTTGGAATAATAATTCGAAAACTTGAAAATAACAACTTTATTAAAGTACCTTCAGCTTCAGTCAAATATAATGTTAACATAAATACAAAAATCTCATTTATTTACGAAGAAACAGGATATTTTATGGAGATAAATAAGAATACGATTAAAATTCAGATAGTACAGTACTCACTTGACATTATGAAGCCGGCTTTGGAGTCGCGTATCGGTTACGGTCACCTATAAAATATCACAAAAGTACTACACGCGCTCCGCGCGCACTACAGACCACTGGCAAATGCACGAAACGTCAAACGTGCATGCCCGAACGACCGCGAAACCACGACCCCCGCACGGCGCACCTCGCACGCCTCGGTATGGGCACACAGACAAACAACACTAACGTCACTAGTAACACTAGTAGGTACACTACCTCCTACGCACACCACGAAAAACTTTTTGATAAACGCACAAACAACAAAAACGCACAATCTTAGGCCTTTATAATCCTCAATTAATTACATAATGTTGAAGAAATAGAATTAATAACAATCAATACAAGCTTTTACAGTTTATACTTATTTTTACGGATGTAAACACTAAACGCACGTTGCGTCTGGCATCCCCAACCACCAGCTGTTCATGCCGATCGATAGATGTCGGTGGGTGTCGTTATTATGCTCGTCGCTCTAGTTAACGGTATTCGTAGTAAAATTGCTTCACTGTCCAATAATCGTTCGCGCCCGTGACAGGTTCGGTCTTCACAACAAATTAACGCAACCTGGATCGTCATCGATAAACATTTTTTACGTAAAAAATGTATAACGCCGTGAAGCTATTTTATTTCTGGATTATTTTGGAAAATTGTGAAAAGCGGAATAAATAAATGCGAAGCAAAATGTGGTAGCGACTAAAAGGGTAGTGTTTGTTTTTGGATTCGGTGTTTCAGTTCACGATGGCTACATCTCCAACTAGTATAGAGACTCAAATAGACAGTTTCTTGGAGCAATTCAAGAAGAGCGCGTCCAAAGCTATGGAAGAGAAGATGGAATGGCCCGATGGTCCCATACCTGGATCTATGGTAAAGTCGAGAAGCAGTTGTTTCACGCTGGATTCCTCAACCAGCGGTAAGTCCTGTTTACATTGTTGTATCTTAGGAAGATAAGCATTAACCTCACCATTAACATTGTGGATAAACACAATATATGTATATACGTTCAAAATGACTTAGGTACTTAAGTACATATTATGCTGTTCTATAACAAATAAATTAACATGATTTAAGTATTGAGCCGTAATACGTAAATAATCATAATAATAACACGAAAACTCGGTACTCACTGTATATTACTCATTGCTATAGATATGCATGATTATTTCATTACTTATTTCATAATTATTTGTTTACACTGCACTGGGTAAAGAAATCCCAATTCAAAGATCATAACTCTCACAAAATAGTTAGATATTTTTGCTTTAGATTAAAAGCAAACCTAATTGTTTTGATTTTCCTGAATCGAAAAGGATGCAAAAAATATTTCAACGAATGTCAAGTGTCAACTTAATAAATGTCAATTTCTTTTTTTTTTAACGTGCCAATGCCAGCAAATAATAATAATTGAAAAAAAAATTTTAAACCTTATTAAGAATTACAGTATGAAAGTTGAGACAAGTAGCTAAGGAGTTCCTTGTAGAGCTCAAATAACCTAATTTTTAAAACAAACTGTAGGTATATACTATAAAAAAATCCGTCGTGACGAAAATTCATTATTCATTTTCAACATTTTTAATTTTTTTATGACGTATCTAATACCGTAACATCGGGGTACTTTAGCTCTAGGGGTCAACTTTGGCCCAAAATGGAAAAAAGTTTAAACTTCCCGCCTCGCCGCACATCAGGGGCTAGCGATGTAGTTCGCGCTACACATCGATAGATAGGGTATGGGGCGGGTGGATAAAACAGTTTAACGTTAACAAAGCTGATTGGTCAATTCATCTTGTCGGCGACAAGTTGCTACAAGTTGACTACGCAAATTTATAATGTGCAAACTTTTTCACGAAACAAATAAAGCAGGTAAGTTTAAAGTGTTTGATTGTTGTTAATTGTAACAGATATGTATCTGGGATCCGAATGTGATATAAATCAAAGAGTTTAAGACATTTATGTGAGAAGTATATGATTATTAAAATCACAGTATTCTTTGACTATCGTTTTCGGGTATCTTTGACCCATGGGCCAAAGTAACCCAACAATATTTTTTACAGTTTCTAAATTCTTTCTATCAGCTATTATATCTTATATATAATATTCCTCGCAGCACTATAAAAAATAAACTACAGAATAAACACTTAAATAAACCTGGCCACCCGACAGTATTTACTACAGAAGAAGAACAAGCATTTGTTGCCCATACTACAGCATTATCCGAATATGCGTTTTAAGGGGCAAATAGCCCCTAAAGCTTAAAAATCGCTCAGTTTGAGTCGGAACTACTCCGAAAAATGGGAATAAAAAAATTCAAAAAAATTAACATTTCACACTTCAATCCTTCATCTTTAATATTATCGTTAATTTTTTTAATAAGACGAAGATTAATATTAAATAAATTAAAATTAAAAAGCCCTGTTTTCAGATTTCTTTTTCTATCTACTTACTACCTACTACGGCTATAAAGATGGTTCTTTTACGAAAATGTGAAGAATATATTTATCTAATATTTCATCGTTGGGTTTTTCGAAATACCGTTTTGTTTTCAAAATATACGTAAATAACTATTATTTTGTGAAAATATTTGTAAGCGGTGCGTGCGCGGGCGCGCGGGACAGTGAGCCGCTGACTTTCGTACGAGAAGGTTGTGTCACTCTCCGCGGTGCCGCTATTTCGCAATCGTTTATTTTACTCTTGAAATAAAAGGGAACAACATGCCGTAAAAAATAAATTATGAAAACCTTAGCGAGCACTCTGCCTGCGATAGAATGAAAATGTTCGATCGTTGAATGTACTTTTTTGTTCCTTCAACTTCTTACTTGAAATTTTAATAATATATTAATATAATATTATATAGTATATATTATAGTATAATATTTTATCATATAATATTATGTACTTGTAAATTTCACAGAAAGTGTATAGTTCTATTTCTATGACGACCTCTGTGGCTCAGTTGGTTGAGCGTGTCGTTGCTCAAGCCGGGGGTCGCGGGTTCAAATCCCGCCGACGGAACAAAAAGTTTTCTGTGTTCCTGGGTCATGGATGTGTATTAAATATGTGTATAATATAATAAAAATCTTAATTATGTGTATAGTACAAAAGTATTAAATATACTTCCGTTATCTGGTACCCGTAACACAAGTTCTTCGAGAACTTACCACGGGATCAGATTGACGTGGTGTGAAGCGTCCATAGATATATTATATTTTTTTTTTTTTTTTTTTTATGAAAGATGGGGGCAAACGAGCAAACGGGTCACCTGATGGAAAGTAACTTCCGTCGCCCATGGACACTCGCAGCATCAGAAGAGCTGCAAGTGCGTTGCCGGCCTTTTAAGAGGGAATAGGGTAATAGGGGAGGGTAGGGAAGGGAATAGGGTAGGGGATTGGGCCTCCGGTAAACTCACTCACTCGGCGAAACACAGCGCAAACGCTGTTTCACGCCGGTTTTCTGTGAGCCCGTGGTATTTCTCCGGTCGAGCCGGCCCATTCGTGCCGAAGCATGGCTCTACCACGTAAGATTTCTGTTTTAATTGTCTATTTAGTATATCAACGTTTTGAGGTATATAGTATATGAGGTAAAAATGCCTAAGCGACATTTATTTATTTATTTAACACACATACAACTACCATTACAGACAAAATCCAATTCGATAGCGTAGGAGAGCAAATTCATATTTTATATAATACATATTATGATATTTCCAGTTTAAATAATAATAATAATTGATAAAAAATAATAATTAAAGAAAATATAATAATTAAAGAAAGACACATAATTATGACGCATAAATTTAGTAAACTTTATAGAAGAGTGATTTAACGTTAAAATTTTTAGAAAAAAAATCATTAAAAATCACAAATAGTCGGATTTACATGGTTTTAACATACATCTAAATATCTATATATCAATAAGATACAACGTGTATCTTATTTTTATAGCAATTTTTGATATTAAAACGAGTCATATAGCTTTCGAATTACAGGCAGTTTATGTCGCTTAGGTAAAAAAGTCCTAATTCGAAAAATAGGTAAAATTATCTAAGCTATCAACGAAAGTTATGTAATATCAAGTAAAATTGCCTACATTTTATTTTAAAGGTTTTCAGCAACATGTAAAAATAGATAAGCTATAGATACATTTTCTGTAATAACAGGTAAAAATAACTAATTCCAAACACTTTAAAAAAATTATAGGAGTATTCATCTAAATGGCCTAAGAGTTTATAAAATAAAACAAGATAAGTTACATAAATGTTGCTTACATTAAAAATTTTCTACGGCTAAAGTTATCTTAGTAAATTTATTATTCAATGACATTGTAAATTTTTGCTCCTAACTGACAATATTCTCCTTCTTCTTGTTTATAAAAATTAATTGCAGTTCCCTTGTCTGACTAAAACGAGCTAAAACGTTAGCTAATTTTGATCTTGAAATAATAAAAAATATAGAAGTAAAAACTCAAGGCCTAGGATTTCAGCCCATTGCTTTATACTTAAGCTGCGGCCCCATTCCTTGACTTCTCTCTTGGTAGTGCTGGGAGATATTCCACATACCCATTCTGGGCATGACACCGTGACACAATTGGCCCAAAGCCTACCCAGCTCATCCGCGGTTTTGTTGCCGGAGATATTGCCGTTGCCTAGAACCCATACCAGACTGATGCTGTTATCTCGTCCTAGCATGTTTAGCGTTTGAACACAAGCCATAACTAATTTAGATGAAAGAAGAAGGGGCAAAAAGTCCCCATCCTTGTAGCACTATAAGACATATATCAAATGAAAGGGCTTAAAAAAAGTGTCATTGTTTTGTATGACAAAAATCCTCTAAACCATGGGAGAAAAAAGTAAATGAGGGTTAAAAAAGTTTAAAAAAATCATTCTATATTATTGCACCGTTTCATAGTGTTGCTACTATGGAAAAAAATTTGGAAAGTAATGGTATACACTCAACTTTAGAAAAGTGTTATATTTTGATAAACTGCCTCATATTTTGATGAAATGTATGGAATGATAATAAAATACTAAAAATAAGCTCTTTCCTCAATTTTTTCGCACATACCTAATTACTTTCTGGAAATTGTTTCTTACTTGCAACGCTATCGAATGGTGCAATAATACAAAATGTATTTTTTTCCTAATTTGCGGATTCGATCCTGGCCTGGAAAAGTGGTTTATGTAAAATCAAATAATTCAGATAAAACAATTACATTAAAATACATATAATTAAATAGCAAAAATAATTTTAAAACGATTAGGTACAGAAAAAAAGTAAAAAAGATATTGTACATGGTGAATTATTCTTCTGGGCGTTGTAAGAGAAGTCAAAAAAAATTAGCAATAGCAATTTAGCCCTACGGAATATCGAGGCCGACTTGATGAAAACTTAAACTGCATCATTTTTGATAACTCATTTTTCCTAGACAGGATTCGAACCCATAAATTATGGAAAAAAAATACATCCTGTGTGCACCTTTAAATAGTATCGCAAGTAAGAAACAATTTCCATAATGTAAGTATGTGACAAAATTGAGGAAAGAGCTTATTTTAGCATTTTATTATCATTCCATACATTTCTTCAAAATATGGGACAATTTATCAAAATATAACACTTTTCTGAAGCTTGCTGTATACCATTACTTCCCGAAAATTGTTCCTTATTAGCAACACTATGAAATGGTGCAATAATACAGGATGATTTTTTAAACTTTTTTTCACTTATAACTCTCATTAACTTTTTTCTCCCATGGTTTAGAGATTTTTCGTCATAAAAAAAAATTACACGCTTTTTAAGTCCTTTGATATATGTCTTGTAGTGCTATAGTAGTGGGGACGGGATCCATACAAAAATGCCCCTTCTTCTTTCTGCTGCTGTCAGTGCCTTCAGCGCAGTGTGATTGTTCTGACAGACTGCGCTGAAAGCATTGACAGTAGCAGAAATATCATCTAAATCTGTAGGCTCTGTAGTGAACAACTCATCACAGCCTCAAACATGGTTGTAAATTGTCCTAAGCAAGTATATAGGCAATCCTGTAGGTGGCATGCCCCCGTAGAAGGTCCGTCCACCCGGTTGTCTTTCCTGGATCCGTCCGTGTACCAGACTATGTCATTGGAGTGAACATTGATTCCTATCCTCTACTCTCCCTAGACGATAGGAAAACCTGGTGTTGCTTTGAGAAGCTATGCACCTTGATCATATCGTCTGATGGCATGGCCATGATAGGTGTCTTAAGAAGAGACTATTGCATCTGTCCATTTGGCTTCCTGGCCTTGAAAAACGATACTACCGCCATACATTTGTCATTAAAAATGTACGGTGATAGCAGCTTTTGATGTAACAAAAGAGATGAACAATATTTGTTATATTCTGATATTTTTTTTATGAACATCAACTTGGCAAAATCGCTTTAAAATTTTATCATAGTAACATATTTTGTCGGCAGCGTTAATTCGTTAATCGTTGAAGTTAATTCTTAACGTAATTTTTCCAAGGAATCCACGGAAAACTTTTTATTCTCTTATGGATTCGAACCCACGCCCTCTGGCTTGAGCACTAAAGCGCTAACCACTGAGCCACAGATATCTTCATCTAAACTGATTTAATTTAAGTCTCTATAACTCCTGAATTTATGAAGTTTTTTGGACCGTTATAGTTTTCGTTCAAAGTTTATTACATGGACTACCATCATGAATTTTTCACATTTTTAGAGCCAGCCGTTTGGCTTTTAGAGGGAGGGACGCCGTATTTTAACAAGAAATGCGCTTAAAAGTGGAATATCGCGCAAACGGATACGTACGTACATCAAAATATAATCTCAGAAACTTCTCAATGTTCTTATAATGTCTATGTACCTAATTATATCTCCCCTTTTCGTGTAGGTGTAACCAAAAATTATCTTCATTTATTTTAGAACTATGTCGACGTGATAAATAAACTTATCCATTCAATGTTTCATATTTCAAGCACCACCGTTTGGATGGACAGCCGGACGGGCGGACGGTCGGTCAAACGGAAGGACATGACGAAACTATAAGGATTCCGAGACATGAACTACGGAACCTTAAAAAAGGAATAATAATGAAACCACACCAATTTCAGTGACTGTTGCCAATTTAATTGAAAATAGACCAGCTATAGGAGCTATTTTATTATGTCCAAGTATGTGCGCAAAGTTTACTCCCATAACCTAGTAAATTGATATTTTCTACTACCGACAGGACTAACTAGCGAAACATTAGGCGCATAAATATAGAAATATATTTAGCAATGTTTGCGTTCATTAAGGTTCCCACACACTGTAAATTTAATACTTTTAGTTGCATTTTATCTAACCGACGACAAAAAAAAAATATCTAACCGACATACTTAAAAACAAACTTTTTCAAGTAAAAATATCTACATAGTACGAATAGTTATTGTGTCAAATATGTAAAACTATCTTTACGCCAATATTGTTTTATTTCACTATGGGTAAAATTCTACAAGTTGCACTTTCGTAAAATAATGGTATCAAATTAAATGCACTGTAAGGACAACTAACAAATAATTTGTATGGAGAAAATGTACAAAGTGTTCACGAAAAGAATTTTTTAAACAAGTAAAAATATTTTTGTGCAAACAAAAGAAAAGTAAAAACATGAAAAATAGACTAAGTAGATTTTTAAAATTCTTCAAAATATCCAAATGATTTTTTTTATAAATAGCTTTTTGTTGTCGCTTAGTGAACATAACATTCATGATTTTGTATAAATTTCACTATATCTAAGCGACAAAAAAATCGTCGTAGGAAGACGACGATTAGACCAATCGACGCAGAAGAAAAAAAACAAACTCATTGATATAACTCATTTTCGGTATTTTTGTCGTTTAGGAAAGCGAAAAAACACCTAGTGGATATTTTAGTGATTCTGTCAATAGCACTAAGTATTGTATTTTGGTGGGCGTAGAGGTGGAAAATGAAATCAAAAGTGATGGGTTGGAAGCCGCATTGCCTACCAAATAATTTCTAGATTTCGGGAATAACCTCGACCGGCTTCTACAGAAGAAGGAGAAGCGGCTTATACATTCTACGTTTTTCTTTGCTCATAGACCAGAAATAAATTAATACTTTCAAGTTGCATTTAAATCAATCCTAAAGTCGTATAAAAGGGCCGTTCCTCAGTTTATAATTTGAGTCGCGGCGCGGCCGCGCGCGGAGATCGCGAGCGCTGCGGGGTGTATGCGGGTGGCGCGGCGGGAAGTGTTAGGCCACGCCCGAATCTGTGACGTCATCTACGTATATTTTCGCCTTAAGTAATTGATAATGTTTAGTTAAGTCCTTGTTAAATATTAATTATTAGGTACGCATAAGTCTGATATCTTATATAATGATTCTCAATTTTGAAGACTGATTAGTTACAGTTGCCTGTTACAAAATGTTGACCTAGTTGAATAATTTGATAGAAAACCTACCTATTTTTTAGGGTTCCGTAATACTTAAGGAACCCTTATAGTTTCACTCTGTCCGTCTGTCTGTCTGTCTGTCTGTCTGTCTGTCCGCGCCTCTAGCTCCTGTAATTATGAATATAAATTTATGAAATTTGGTGCAGTTATAGATTGTGTATAGATCACGGTTTCGGGATCATAAAAAAATAATAATTTTATATTTTAGGAGTAGCTCTCCATACATGTGAAGTGGGGATGAAAAATATTTTTTCACTCTACCCCATCGTGTGGGGTATCGTAGAATAGGTCTTTTAAAATAAAGGCATGGTTTCATACGTTACTTTTTTATAAAGTTGACCATTTTCGAGTAATCGGCCTCCAAAGTAGTTTGTAAGTTGGTCCCCCCCCTAGCATTTTTAAACTATAGGAGATAGAAACTTGCAAATTTCCATGCTGATAGATCATGCTAAAAACTCTTTAGGAAAACTATTTTGAACGAAATCGCATCATAATTTCTATTTCTAGAGCAATTATAGAAAAACAAATTAACATATTAAGGCAAATCAGAATAATTATACATCATGTGAAATTATCATTTAAAATAATGTTTCAAAACTGGTTGCAAAATTAAAAAAAACTGAAATTAACAATTAATAAAAATAACTTAAATTAATAATAAATAAAACATGCTGTCGGGTTTGAACCTACATCCAAGGACAAACACTATGATTAACTGAGCTACAGTAATTTTACTGATTATTGCGAATTTACGTTTCTTTACCAGAATTAGAGCTAAGTTTTGAAACACGTAAAATTTTAATTAATAATTAATTTTACGTATATGTGCCTCTTTTACCAATTATTACAATAATTTAATAACACTAAAAACACATAATTATGTTATCAATTACCATAATATTATTGTTTTTTATTATAATTTAATACCTACCTTTAATATTAAAAGTTTCAATTTGCTAGTAACTTTACGAAAACTAGGTGTATCATATATGGCGCTAGTCTCCTGTTTAAATCGTGGATTGTTTTTGAAAAATAATACAAGATGTCGCTGTGTTATTGGATTTAAATTCTGTATCACGCTATCGAAAACCTCGCTGATATGTATAACCTCTCAGGTGTCGCACTTTAAAAATTTTATGAGTATCTGGTTGTATTCTTCGTACCTACTTTGAGGTCTCGCTAGAGTGCGCTAGAGTAAATATTTTCTTTGATTGTGATAGGCGGTATCGTAATAGACTAAAATAATATGCTCAAATGTTATGTGATTAGCGAAATGCGAATATTAAATAGAAATCGAATAAAACTTATTCTTAAAGAACATCTGGTTACTATTCACTTATATATATTTTGATTATTAATCAACATTCAACATTTACGGAACCCTCCTTAGCCATGTCCTGACATGCTCTTGGTTAGGTTATTTTATTTTAAGTATAGTTACAAATGTTTACTACTTCTTATAATTATATAAATAAGTTAAAAGAAAAAAATTCTGTTTGTTTCAGCAAAGTATTAATAAAAAAAACTATATTTGACAGATTTATTACTTTGTGTTGATTGTTTTGAAGTTTTTTTGTGCATTAAAAACAAATTAATCAAGATACTATGTATTTCTTTGAAAATGCAATCAAACTCAACAGGTTTCTTTGTGCTTTCATTGCAAACAGTTACGTTTTAGTAAATAAAAAACCCAGGGCCAAAGAAACGCGCTTCAAAGTGCAATTTTGGCCCAAATTTCGCAAAAATAAAAAAAATACTTAAGGGTTGTTTTTTTTATTTTTTTCGTATCTGCATGGGTTGATTATATCCACAACTAAACACATATGACTATAAAAGAGTCTTAATGCCATTTGAATGGTAGTACTCAAACGAGAAGTAAAAAACATCATAATTTTGGGACAATGTACCCCGATGTTACGGTACGCGTATTCCACCTAATCTAAATTCAGTAATTCTAATGATTACATAGTATCCTAAAAAGAAAGAAAATTAGAATTTAGCAAAGATTTCAACTCAAGATAGGCTATCACGTACATTTAGCCGAAAAAATTTTCATACAAGAAAAAATTACGCCATCTATGTAAAATCAACGGAACTTCGATGTTCCTTTGATTTTACGATTTTACCCACATTTTACCATTCCGATGGAACAGTCGCTAGTCGTATGATATAACTTTGTAAGGGCGTACAACGCATACATTTTTTTTAAATACATATCTTGACTAAAGAAATGTTAATAAAATTGTCCGGCGTATTTAATATAAGTTTAGCTCGCATTAATACTGGAATTACTAAAATATTAGCAACAATAAATCAATAAGGCTTACAAACAAATATAAATTTTACAGGTACGTAATGTAATTTAAATATTTCATATTTCTTATTACATTACTCTCATTATCATAAAGCATAGACGAGGCGTGTTGAGGCAAAAAGTATCCACACTTAAACTGCCCCACTTTTGGGGTTTTTTGGGGCAGTCGAGGTTTCATATTTTGTCACCTTGACATTTTGACATTTGCTTTCCGCAGATTTTTCAGTACACATTTATTTGAATAAATCTTCTGAAATCAAGATGGCGTAACTTTTTCTTATACCTACATTATTTGTCAAATGTATGCCAAAGATCAGGAACGCACTTTTAACTCCTCTGGTGATTTGTACCCATAGATGACGATAATTACATACTAGAATATTATACAGATATTATATCGGTGTAATAGATTAGTGCAATGGCTATTATGGTGTATGGATACTAGATATTTTAACCTAAGCAAGATATTTTAAAGGATTTTACAAGAAAACCAATTTTTTTCTTCTATACGGCGTATGGACCTAGACCAGACAACAAATTTGTTTTTACACATGTGCCGTAGCTCCAGCGGCGCCACAGAAGGGGCGGAGCCGTAGGAGCTGTGACGTTTCACAGCCAGCGCTGCAGCAAAAATTACATACAAATCCTAGCGCAACAGCACTTAATATTCCTTTATTACCTACATAAATAAAACAAGACTCATTAAAAACAAAACTAATTATATTAAGTACCATAAAAAGAATATTGAATTATAATTTATAAAAACTTATACATAATCTAATTCAGTTTGAAAGTAATAATCTACATCTACACTAATATTATAAAGAGGAAAACTTTGTTTGTATGTTTGTTTGTTTGTAATGAAACAAGTAATGTAATGAAACAAAAACAAACAGGCTCAAAAAGTACTGGACCGATTTCAAAAATTTTTTCACCTTTCGAAAGCTACATTATCCACGAGGAACATAGGCTAAATTTTATTTTGGAAAAAATAGGGTTCCGTAAGATATTTGGGTTTTTCGGACACAAGGTGTAAAAATCAACCAGAAAAGTTACTTATTTTGCGTACGCTGCCTATACTATAAAAGATAGAACCATAAAATGTTCTAATTAATTGTAGATCTTATAAATATCTACAAAAAAGTCCGTGACACACTATACCTATCTATGTCAAGTGAGGCATAACAACCATTTTCTTATTTAGAAATCTTGAATTTTTTTTGGACTATATTTAAACGCATTTATTTTACTCATGCTATTAATCCTTATCAAAATAAATTATTTCATCACTAAGTACAGTTTATGTAGATAATATTTGGTCTTTGAATTATTCAAATTGGATGTTTGGTTTTGAAGTTATGGCGAAATTAAAATATTACGATTTCTGCTGCACGGCCCGTTGCGGAGTGGGTGTCACCAAGGCGCGAGCGGGAGGGGAGTTTAGATCTATGAGTAACTTTTTTGTTAGGCTCATTTCGTTGTTCTCGAATAAGGCGAGTCCAAATCTCTTTGCGCTCTGGATTATTGGGAAATCTGTAATTTAAATACTATAAATTTCTGCGATGTTTACAACAAATGTTCACTAAATTAGACAAAAGAAAAAAATAATAAACTAAGTATGCCAAAGTACTCTATTTTGTGTAACTATTATACACTGTTTCTCTTGAAACGGATTAAAAAATCACTCGGTATAAAGGTGCTTCCAGTAACATAGTAATATTTCAGAAATATTACTTTTTTTTCTCCAAAAGTGCATAATGTTAAATCGGCTGGCCCCTGAACATTGTAGGTGGTTGTTTAGGAGTAGAATAGACAGTAGGTGCAGGTTATAGGTGATCTACATCTAGTAGATGTAGCTTGTAGGTTTTTAGTGGGGTAACTACTGTTTACCTACCAACCTATCACCTACCAACTATAGGTATGTAGTAGGTCTAGATGTAGGTTGTAGGTGTAGGGTATAACTTATGGGTGTAGCAACCTACGCTTACAACCTTCAAGTGTAGTTCTCCCGTAGAAAGAAAATTCTCCCGAGCATTTTTTATTCAATTTCATAATTCACAGAACAACGTCTGTCAGGCCAGATAGTAAATAATATTTTTAAATATAATATGTAAAAATCAAATAAATAGTAAGCCTTAGTTTCATTTTATTTAAATTAATCAAAAATGTGAATACTGACGGGTAAGGTTAGGTTTGGTTAGGTACTGAAATAAAAAAAAACTGAATCTCTTATTTCTGTAATTTACAATAATAAAAATGACGTCCCTACAAAGTTACCTTTTCACTGTTGCGCATATAATAACCAGTGTTATATTTCATAGTTGGCCGCCATTTTTTGAATATTTATTTAAAATTCCATAAGTATTTTAATTGTAACAAAAAATATTGTGATAATTACCTGTGATAAGATATCCCGTCTATCTTTTTTACACGTTTGTCATAGTTTTTACAGCCTTTAATTACGCAACTACTCGGCATTTTATGAATTACATGCGGACTGGATAAACTGCATATATAGCAAATGTAGAAATGGTAAGATCACAAGTGCCAAACCTCAACTGTCAAAATGGCCCCAAAATTTAAAAATTGGGGCCATTTTTTTGGAGACACTTTTTGCCTCAACATGCCCCGTCTATAATATACGTCTATGGAATTTAGTCAGTAGTTTAGTAACTCAGAAGTACCTAGTTCCTGAATCATTTAGGACCGACGTCGGACATCTGACATCAACATCATAGGTGGAATATGCTTTTAAAAAGCTTTTAAAGCAAGCTTAAAGACTTTTTCATTGACTTTTTATTGAATATTATTCTTATTAAATAAGTTTTTATCGATAGCAAATTAAGCCGAATGCTTTCTCAAATCTCAGATTCATTTTTTTTATTAGTGTTCAAACACGGAATACAGATCATGCATAGTAGGTATTCAATAAAATAAGTTTTTATCGATAGCAAATTAAGCCGAATGCTTTCTCAAATCTCAGATTCATTTTTTTTATTAGTGTTCAAACACGGAATACAGATCATGCATAGTAGGTATTCAATAAAATTAATTGAAAAAAAGTTGGGTAAAATATTCCGTTATTCTGTGGCAACATATTATGTGTGGATAACCATTCCAATTTGGAGTGGTTGTGACGGCCTCACTTTCAAGCGTGTTGACGGCATCTGGATGATTTCTGTATTCTGTGTGTTTAAAAAAAATATGTGGAATTTTGTTGAGAATATCATCACCAAAGAGAATATAACCACTACGTTATAATCATCACCATCATCTTAATAACACGTTCAGTGCCACCGACTCACCTGTATAGTTCACGTAAATTTGATTCCAGTGCCGACGACTCACCTGTATAGTTCAGTGTTTTTCACTAATATTTCCAAAATGCATCCGTATTTTCTGCTCAAAATTATAGTTTAGACTAAATATATTCTAAACTAAAGATTTATGCGGTGGGCCGGGCGTGGAGATCCCGTTTATTTTTGAAAGGAAAAAAACGATTATGCAATGCCATGAACTACACAGGTGAGTTCCCGGACATAGATCCTCAAACTGGAAATATGTATGACTGTATGTACATGTTAGAAAACGACGTCAACATAATAGCATGGACGACCTACATACTTGTGATATAGAACTAATATACAACAAACTAGTTTCATAATTCATTAGAATCTATACGGTAGGTATATATATATTATAAGTCGTGTTAGTTACACTAATTATAACTAAAGAACGGCTGAACAGATTTTTATGATTTTTGTGTTTTCGGATTTGTCTTCGTCGGGAATAGGATAATAAAAATGAAAAAAAAATTAATAATTATTATTATCAGTAAAATGTTGTTTCACGTATAGACATTATTATTGTTGCATATTAATAAGTTATCATTTAATTTTAATTCAGCAGATTTTAAACTTAAAAAAAAAGGTTTATTTTTTAATTATTATCAATTAAATTCGTCGTTTCCACAATAAAAATAATACATTTTAATCTAAAGCCCGTATTAAAATATTTCAGGGTAAAATTGACTATTCACAAGTATTAGAAATTCAAAATATAACCTTAACAATAACCAAAGTTTAAAAGATTGACAACCACTGCTTAAACTACGAAACAAACTTACCTTTTATTTTATCCAAAGAGTTTTTTGTCATTTTTACAAGCTGAATAGTCCTACAACAACACCTAACACTTTTTAATTGCGTTAAACACCTTAGTTACACTGTAACGACCACAGAAATAACAAAAAATTGAATTTACCCTTACGCAGTGCCAGTGAACTCATATGGTGAGTCGATTCAATTCATATTGCAGTGCCGGCGACTCACCTGCTGAGTCCGCCGTACAATGTAGGCGGCATCCGAGAAGACATCATGAAAATCGTAGTGGCAGCGAAAGTGTTAACTTGTCTAGTACTCAAAAGTAATAAGAGATTTTGAACACTTATGCTATCTACAGAGTACAGACACACGAATTTGGTACGGAGCGTACAGCGAACCATATCCGGAGACCAACTTCGGTGTCGCTACACACGCACGAATTTGGTACGGTGCAGTGAAGCGAAACGCTCGACACTCGTGTGTTCGATTTTATGCTCTATTACATGAGCACAGAGTTCTATTTACAGTGCGGTTTTGAAACGACGACGATGATTCCCGCAATTCATTGATAACGGGCAGTGATACCAACACTTTAAAAAATATTTCTCCCCAAATTTTACCCCTGATTACTTATACCATTGACAGGTCTAAGAGATAATAAGCTAGAAAGAAAGGTTATGTGTTTAACATAAAGACTTACGCGTGAAGAACATAAGACTAACTTGTCTTAATCTGATTTCACTCCCAATACATTTTCATATCCCTGGCTATATACACACATTAAAATAATTTTTATTATTAAATACAAATTGATTCATAAGGAGTAAACTCTAAACATCCTGTCCTCTAGTAAACCCCGTAGATATTTTCCCTAATTTTGGGGGGTACATCCCTAAGTTGGCAACACTGATACGGTTGTACGGCCAAACCGCCGGACTGTACCCCAAGCAGGAATATTTTGCGGTATCGTTCCGTGTACGTAAGCGAGAAATATCGTATGAAAACCATGAAAGCGCCTCTAGCGGACGTAAAAGTAACTAAAATTTTCATACAAAATTTCTCATATTTCACGTTTACGTACACGTAACGATACCGCAAAATGTTCCTGCTTGGGGTACTGCTCTACACACGCACGAACACAGAACACTATTACTCGAATATGGTACGCACGAATATGGTACGGAGCGTATAGGTGTACCAGAATCTCATGGCAAATAGGGAAAAAAAAATTTGTAGTGTGCAATACTGGGGAAATTGGATTAAACGATCTTGATACTGGTTAATATTTAATTATGTCTTTAGTATTATTGAACATGAATTATAATAAGACTGTATGAAGAATGTTCGGTGTATAATATAGAAAACTAGCTTTTGTCCGCGGCTTCGCCCGCGTGGAATAGTGTTCTTGGAGAAAAAACTACTTCGGCGAATAATTCTCTACCTACTTACAGCAATATACTACTGATACAATATTGAACATGTTTTTAGGTTTGCCCAATGCAAATTGTTAAAAATGGGACCCTATCACCTCGATACGACATGCGCGACCACTTGATAATATACTTACATAATAAGTACTTGAATATAAATTTTACCATAATCTTATAATATCTTAAATACTATTAAATACTTAAAGACTATTATTTTAAAAACTCGCATCAAAATCCGTTGCGTAGTTTTAAAGATTTAAGCATACCTACATAGGGACAGACAAAAAAGGGACTTTGTTTTATACTATGTAATATAATGATATTTCATGAAAAATAAATCAATCGTGAATTACTTTATATACTTATTTATTACGAATAACATACAATTAAATTGGCAACAGTTTATTTAATGTTGGAATTTCCTTCTGAACTGTATAGAACTCGTTTACTTTATTCCTAATCAACTATAAATCGAAACTGTCTTATGTTGATTTTCTTTTTTCCTCCTCTCCTCCTTTTACCAGGCATGGAAAACAAACCATCATTCGATGTGCCATCAGCTACGATTCACCTTATAGTAGTACTGGAAACACATTTAAAGAAGTCACAATAATTACCTAAGAAAATATAAAAAAACTAAAAGTATCAAAACAACTCACTCTAACTTACCGGTCAACTCGACCACGAACTTTAAATTATAAGATTGAGTTCGATTTACACCTTCTTCTTTCTGTATTTTACTATAGACATAGAAAACAATATTTCTCGCTTGAGATCGAATTGCCTTTTTGGATATTTTCACAAAAACAACAAATTCCAAGAACATAATCACAAAATTTTAGCAGCGGTTGACAGATCACGTACTTTGATTTGACGGTTCATACTTGACATTGCCATATGAAAATCACATTTTTTATTTTTTTTTAAATGCCATCAGATTCTGGTAGAACTATACCAGATCCGATGCGGACAACGGTGAACTCTTCGCCTTCTTCTTATGTTCGCCGGACTGCCCTACACACGCTCGGATCTGGTACGGAGCGTACCAGATCCGCTGTACGCTTCGTACCAAATTCGTGTGTCTGTAGACACCATAACCATAGGATGATAGGACAGGACTCAATTAAAGCGGTGTAAATCGTAGTAGGTATTTTATTCGTCTACTTCTACTTGAGCTTCTACTAGATGTTGTCCGCGACTTTCTGCGCGCAAAACTCAAAAACTTTATTTCGCAGAAACCGTATATTTTTGCGAGATAAAAGGTAGCCTATGTTCTTCCCGTGATTTACTCTACATCTATACCAAATTTCATCAAAATCGGTGAAGTAGTTTCGGAGCCTATTCAAATTTCAATGCAAACAAACAAACTTTTCCTCTTTATTAACCGACTTCGAAAAAACTGAGGAGGTTTCTCAATTCGACCATTAGTATAGAAATTTTTGTAAGCTCAATAGTGAATAGGTACACCTGCCTATCAATCATCAGCATCATCATCTTTTTTGTAATGAATAATAATTATTATATTCAGTTATGTAAATTGTGGCTCCAATGACCGCTACTTTCGTGATATATCTGTGTAAGAGAAATTGTGTAATGTCTCACTACTCAGTACTCTCATAATAGTCGAGAGTCACAACTCGAACTAGTAGTTTTACACACCACAATATCAATAAGAGATTAGATTCATGACCATACAGTGAAACCATAATATTGGCATTTGACATTGGCAATGCCCCAGTATTATATAGGCAATCTTCGTTTTTTAAACGACTTCCAAAAAAGGAGGAGTTTCTCAATTCGACCGTACCTATATATGTTTTTTTTTGTTTGTTCGCCGATAACTTTTTTAGGATAACTTCGTCGTTTATGAACCGATTGTCAAAATTATTTTTTTGTCTAAGGAAATGACAGACGATCTACGAATAATGAATTGTTATTCGTAGCTGCAGACGATGTATGGTAATAGTCGACGATTGCCGAAAGCCTCAATGGTCGTTGTTCGCACTGTATAGACAATGATAATACAAAACAATACATAAGCTACTGAATATACAACGATTTGGTAATGATCTATTTTACTTGGGAGTTGGGACACATCTCAGATCGAATTAAAAGTATTTTATTTTTATTTGATCTGAGGGGCACATTTAAATATTATGTCACATTGTAGGTATGCCTTTTACCTACCTACAGTTCCTACATAGACTAGGAGGGCTTTTACCTCTAAAAATGGTCAAAAATAAAATATATTAATAGTAGGATGAAACCTATCGAAAAAGGAAGAGAATGTAACAAAAATAATAGGAAAAATAATTTACGGGTGATTTGAGGGGGATGTTTTTAAGGGTAGAAAACGGTTTATCTCGATTTCCGGCAAAACTACAAGTCCTATGGAAAAAAGTCAAATGGCAAAGTTGTAGAAAATAAAAAGATCTACAACTTTTGTATTTACACTCTTTTCACATAACCTCAAAATTTATGTGAAAAATTCAAATAACCAAGTTTTTGGTTTTTTATTTTTATCTTGTACAAAATTAAAAAAAATTTGTCACGAAATTTGGTGAAAACTTTCCTTTTTATGTCCCAAATACTGTGTACTTTTTTTTAATTTAAAATATTTATTTTTTCACCTTATTTTGTCATAATATCGAAAAATTAACCCTAATTTTCGATCGAAAAATTAAAAATTAACCCTAATTCACGCGTCAAAATATCAGCTTTTTTAAAAAAGTCGGTGGGCTTCTTGTTTGATGAAATCTATTCTTTCTGATAATGTAAAAAAATATACATTAGGTACCATCATAGACGTATATTATAGACGAGGCATGTTGAGGCAAAAAGTGTCTCCAGTAAAATGGCCCCAATTTTTAAATTCTTGGGGCCATTTTGAAATTCGAAGTATGGTGAAAAAAGGATGGCTGACATTTGAGTTATGCTGAAAACCAAGATGGCGAAACTTTTTCTTGTATGAATTTTTTTCTGCTAAATGTACGTGATAGCCTATCTTGAGTTGAAATCTTTGATTACCATAGTAAATGTTCTCAGAAAATGCAAAGAAAAGAATAAGTAGTAAGGCTCAGACCCGCCTAGCCCCTTTCCCTCTTGTCTATGAAATACTTTTTGATGGGCTAAAATTATCCGTAGGTCACTCAGGTATACAAGTTATCTTAAAATAGCAATATTAGCATCTATGCATATATATCATTTAAAGAAGATTCGACAACTTAATCAAAATATTGTACTTAGATGTCTCATTGGGGCTAGGCCTTACTACCTATTCTTTTCTTAGCATTTTCTGAGAACATTTACTATGGTAATGTATTTTTTACATTATCAGAAATAATAGACGCGATTGAAAATTAGGGTTAATTTTTCGATATTAAGACAAAATAAGGTGAAAAAATAAATATTTTAAATAAAAAAAATATTGTGTATTTAGGACATAAAAAGGTAAGTTTTCACCAAATTTTGTAAATTTTTTTTTGTTTTTGTACAAGATAAAAATATAAAACCAAAAACTTGGTTATTTGAAATTTTCACATAAATTTTGAGGTTATGTGAAAAGAGTGTAAATACAAAAGTTGTATTTTTATTATCTACCTACAACTTTGCGATTTGACTTTTTTCCATAGGACTTGTAGTTTTGCCGGAAATCGAGATAAACCGTTTTCTACCCATAAAAACTCACCCCCTTCACTTCACCGACCTCAAATCGCCCGTAAATTATTTTTCCTTTTATTTTTGTTATATTCTCTTCCTTTTCCAATGGCTTTCATACTAGGTACTATAAATATATTTTGTTTCAAAACCTATCGGCACTGGTCTAACAGTCTATATGCAAATTATAAATAATATGTTAAGTCTAAATATATGTATAATATTATATATTTTAATACTAGCGACCCGCCCCGGCTTCGCACGAGTACAATGTATATATCTGTATAATCTATGGGTACAACACTGATACTAATCCTACCTCATAGATCTAAACTCCCCTCCCGCACGCACACCCCCGCCTTGGTGACGCCTACTTCGCAACGGGCCGTGGAGCAGAAATCGTAATATTTTGATTTCGCCATAACTTCAAAACCAAACGTCCAATTTTAATCATTCATAGACCAAATATTATCTACATAAACTGTACTTAGTGATAAAATAATTTATTTTAATAAGGATTAATAGCATGAGTAAAATAAACGCGTTTAAATGTAGTCCAAAAAAAAATCAAGATTTCTAAATAAAAAAATTGTTGTTGTGCCTCACTCGACATAGATAGGTATAGTGTGTCGCGGACTTTTTTGTAGATATTTATAAGATCTACAATTAATTAAAACATTGTATGGTTCTATCTTTTATAGTTTAGGCAGCGTACGCAAAATAAGTAACTTTTCTGGTTGATTTTTTACACCTTGTGTCCGAAAACCCCAAATATCTTACGGAACCCTATTTTTTTCCAAAATAAAATTTAGCCTATGTTACTCGTGGATAATGTAGCTTTCGAATGGTGAAAGAATTTTTGAAATCGGTCCAGTACTTTTTGAGCCTATTCATTACAACCAAACAAACAAACATACAAACAAAGTTTTCCTCTTTATAATATTACTACCTAGCTTTTGCCCGCGACTTCGTCCGCGTGGAACAATACTTTGGGATATCGCTGAAAACCCGCGACTTTATTTATGACTAACGAAAGCGGAATCCTATTTTTTTAAACGGAACCCTAAAATAAAAGTAGCCTATGTTAGACCCTATAAGATCAGCTATCTGCTAGTGAAAGTCCCGTGAAAATCGGTCCAGCCGTTTCAGAGATTAGTCGGAACAAACAGACAGACAGACCGACTGACAGACAGACAGACGGACAGACAAAGATAAAAAAAAATGTATTTTATTGTATGTACCGAATATACTTTCAGATTCATTATGTAAAAAGCTGTTAATTTGAAGTTACAAACAGACACTTAAATTGTATTTAACTGTATAGATGTATAGATATTATAATGTATTATATATTAAGATATTATCAATTTGATGTTTATAAAATAACTAAACTATTTAACTAAACTAAACTAAACTAAACATTAACCCGCACGCGCACCCCGCCTTGGTGACGCCCACTTCGCAACGGGCCGTGCAGCAGAAATCGTAATATTTTAATTTCGCCATAACTTCAAAACCAAACGTCCAATTTTAATCATTCAAAGACCAAATATTATCTATATAAACTGTACTTAGTGATGAAATAATTTATTTTGATAAGGATTAATATTTGAAATCGGTCCAGTACTTTTTGAGCCTATTCATTACAAACAAACAAACAAACAAACAAACAAACATACAAACAAAGTTTTCCTCTTTATAATATTAGTGTAGATATTAGTGTAGATTCTTTTCTCGTGCTACAGCCAAAAACCACAGAATACAGAAATCATCCAGAAGCCGTCAACACGCTTGAAAGTGAGGCCGTCACAACCACTCCGAATTGGAATGGTTATCAACACATATAATGTTGCCACAGAATAACGGAATATTTTACCCAATTTTTTTTCAATAAATTTTTATTGAATACCTAATTGTCGTAATATAACAACGCGATTTGTTTTGTAAGCGTAAAGACTAAAGAGTAAAGATCAAAAAGTGCGGGCGGGGCGGTATTTCGCCATGGTTTTGGACACAGTGCGCTGCATACAAATGTGATCGAACACTCATTCTGCATTTTTTGAATTCTGTGCCAAAAACATAATATCATAATTTCGACTCCTTTATGTCAGTTACCTAGGGGCATTGTTGTTTTAATGTGAACATGGTTTTAAATGCTTCAGTGGTCAATTTTGTCATTTTTACTGATGATTCACTGCATTCGTATCGCGAATACATTAAAGTACCTATATACATAATATTATGTTGTTATTTCTAGATCCATTATTATTTATTATAGGAAGTTAAAGGTACTATTAAGAGTAGGTTCGGTATGTATGTGTTCTAATTTTTTATCGACCGTTACTAAATTATGTAAATATTTCATTATTATCGCTTAGCTTAAAATAACTAAGTACCTGTTACATTAATTATTATAATAAGTTACAATTTATGCAATAAATAGTTTGTTTTAAAACAAAGTCAGTAGTCTTTTAAAAGTAGTAAGGGGCCGTCCATTAATCACGTGATGTTTTTAACAACTTTTTAGACCCCTCCCCACCCCCTGGTGATACTTGGTGAGGTTTTATAATACCCCCCCTCCTCCACCTAAGATCACGTGTATTTTTTTTAACATAGTAAGCAGGTGATGTTTTAAGAAAAATTTAAACTTAAAAAACTATTTAATCGAATAATTTAAGCAATGTAAAACTATACGAGTCATTTGTCTTGTAAGTATTTAAACAACACTACGAATCTACAACCGATAATAATTTTGGTATGCATTGACTAGGTTCGAAAATTAATACACGTGATGTCTCCTTATACCCCCTCCTCCCCTTGGTGATACTTCGTGATTTTTTTTCGGACCCCCCCTCCCCCTTTTGGCATCACGTGATTAATGGACGAACCCTAAGGCCGAAGGGTAGTAGCCATGGGTAACGTAGTTTAACGAGTACCTACGTTAAAAGTTGCCTTAGGCTGGGAGGCTGGGACTATATGATCCGGAATTTGTAAGGCCGGAGAACATTTAGAGCACTGAAAATAGAATTCTGCGCTAGTACCGTAGAGATGAAAATCGAACACACGAGTGTCGAGTCAAATGTCACTGTCAAGTGTCATATGACAGCTGGACACTCGATACTTCCATTTTCAACTATAATGTATTTAAGCGCAGATGTATATTTTCAGTGCTTTGAATTTTTCCGGGCCCGCCGGTACCCGGATCAAGTCTTCTTAAATGTCACGTTACACGTACGTCTTTCTTCGCCAAAAATCATGTCATTGTCAAAATGACAATCTTTTGTTAATTCTGATCCTAAGATTAAGAACCTCTAAGTTCTGATCTGATCCGCCATGTTTTACTTTACGTTGTGACTTGTGTTGCTCTCCTTGGCGAAGTTAATATAATGTACATTGAAACGAAGTGAAATTAAATAAAATAAAGAATAGGAAACGGTTACCATATTATGTAGCTATATTTACATATAGTGTACAATTGTAAATAGTGCAAGCCTCATACATTTCTTAAATATCTCTTTTATTTTGTTACAAAACTTATCTGCACTGGCCTATCAATGCGATTGAGCTAGAAATAAATCATGTCCTGGAACAAAATAACTTTATATAGAATCCAGGGACCATCCACATAATTATTACGTCACGCAAAACTTCGACTTTTTGAACCCCCACCCCCCTATGTATCGCTTTTTAGTATCGCTGTACCTGTATTTAACATGTACTGTCACATTTAGTATGACCCCCCCCCCTACCCTGCGCTGTGACGTAATATGTGGAATGTGGATGGACCCATATCATCGTCGTGTCGAACATCACAATTCATAGTGCCGTCCAAAAACCTCCCAATGCAGTTTCAGTTTCGGTCGTAGTTTCAGCAGGTTTGTCGTCGAAAGCGAGACCCGTTTTTTTGCCGAAACTCCGCTGAAACCGAATATTCGGTCGGACACTATTTGCAATGTGTTAATGTGAATATTACCCTAATATTTATTCTGTGATATTACCTATCATTTATTTCTTAACACTAATACAATTTTACTAGATGAGGGTACCTATATATTTCTTATACCGGATCTTGCACTATTAGCCAATAGCCATATTATTCGAAAATCGAAGTACAGATAGGTTGTGTGTATCGTTAGTTGTTACTATTAATATACCGTCAGAATTATGGAGCTAATACTAATTACTAAGGTCAGAACGGTATCCAAGTCGATGAAAGGATAGGAGGAAAGGTCCTATTACTCGTAGACCAATCAATGTTGTAGATTAACCGCAACATAATATCTTATATAATATAAAGGTGTTCTAGAATCCAAATGTTTAATAATGGCACATTCAAATCAAACGATGTGTCTAATGCAAGCAAATGATGATAGGCCAGATAGGTGGTCATAAGTGGATAGTATCGCGATCGGGACAATACTCTATTGATGTACATTATAAACAAGCAGAGAAGTTATTATTATCAATAAACATAATTATTTATTCAGTTCAAAACAATAGAACATCTGAGGCTGAGACTATCGGAATCCGTAAGACCGAGCCGGGGAAAATTCAGAGCACTGAAAATAGAACTCTGGACAGTGGACTAATACAATAGAGATAAAAATCGAACAAACGACTATCAAGTCAAATGTCAATGTCAAATTTGACATTTCGACACTCATTTGTTCGATTTTCAACTCCAAAACTTGTAAGTCCAGAATCCAGACTCCAGAGTTCTATTTTAAGTGCTCTGAATTTATGGATTATGGATTCCGGAATTTCCGGACAATATAGTCTCAGCCTTAATATCTGCAATATTTGATCATCGTCTTCGAAATGTCGTTCATTCCATCTCAAGAAAATAATTGCATTCTTAATGTTGTACCTACTTAAAAGTTTAAACTTTAAACCATAAAACTAACCTTGATTAATATTAATCCGTAGGCAGTTAGGCATCATAAATTAATCGGTTGTAATTAAAGTCTCTGAGTTCGGCCATTTGAATATTAAAACACGTACCTACACAATCATAAGTTTCAAATTTTTCAAGAAGTTATATATGCTGGCTCAGTAAAGTTAATAATGCATTTTCAGTTAAAGTATATATTAAAGTATATAATAAAAAACTTCGGGCTTGTCCGAAGTAGCGTTTAGAAATCCACTATAAAGACTCCTAAACGTGTTCAGATCATTAGCTAGAGAAAATTAATGGCGTCTATTTGTGGGCTAAATTTTAACACCTCATCAACGCAGCATTTATATTTTTAAAATGTTCACGGACGTACGGACGTACCTTATTAACTGAGTGTAACATCCTGGGGGATTGCTACTAGTTGAATTGCGTTAAATACATTACACTGATGTTTGTATAAAATACAATGATTACTGAGAACTGAGCTACTGACTGATCTATATTACACAGTTCAAACCACTGAACTAGATGCGATGATTTGGCGTGCATAACATTGTTTTTTGAGCTAATAATTAAAAATATACTCTAACGCCCTTACTAATAATCGCTGTATAAGCTTTGAATAGTTATACAGTGTTTTGTCTCCTTCTATCGAATTAAAAATGCCACTTGTGTGACGGGAACAAAACACTGTATAACTTTATTAATTATATTCAAAGCTTATACAGCGTTTATTAGTAAGGGGGTAAAAGCATTTCCAAAATTCAACGTCAAAGTGTACACTATATTATAACAAGATTAAGAAGTTTGTACCTGTAACAAAACCGGTCAAGTGCGAGTCGGATTCGCGCACTAAGGGTTCCGTAACATTATATTAATAGTCTAATACAGTGTTTTTCAACCTTTTTCATGATACGACCCCCCTTGTATGAAAAAATATTTCGCGACCCCCGACCCTTTCGCTTTTTTATCATGTATGAACGTGTATGTTACAGTGTTACAAATGTTAATCATTCCATACGACGTTTTTATGCGTCTCCATAATTAGGATTCGGATATAAGTACATAATATACTACGTCAAACAAATTATTTTACAATTACATACATCGATGATCGATTTATGAGTAGGTAGGTATATATCCTTTTGTTAAAATTCTCTTACTTAATAAATCAGTATTTTTAATCTTTATTGTTTTTTAACTAAGGTTCTCTCGACCTCCGGCGAAAGACAGAAGCTTCGCAACCCCCAAGGGGGTCGCGACCCACAGGTTGAAAAACACTGGTCTAATATATTGCATGTTAGATTATTGTTTCGTTACAAGTTACAACCAACATACATTTACTTATACATACAGGCTACATAGACTGCCAAAATCATTATTCTTCTTTTTGATTTCGACGTAGTCGGTTAAAAAAAAGTGTCATTTATCGCTCTATGTATTCGTTAATACTAATAGACTTTCGCCCTACCAGACACGTTGACTCATCTAATGATATTAAGTGGCTAGGGGCACACTCAGGTTACTAGAGCATATAAATAAAATTACTATTAAGAACCTTGGCTATTTGATTATTTTAATACGGCAAAACATTACTAAAGTTTTGCATCTAAATTCTAATCCCTAGCGCGTGTGCAAAGTGCAAACAATCAAAGGAAAAGGGAAGTACATTTTCCTAGGCTGCACCTTTTAGGTCAGTGGGTTTTCGCGATTAAATTCTTGATACAACAATGGACTTAAGCTGTTTCAGTATCCACTAATCAAGGAGATACTTGTAGAACTGAGGGAAGTGGTGTTATGGACTGGAGAAGTTATTTAAATAACTATAATTATGTTGCCCGCGACCCTTCTGCGCAAAGGGATTAGGGAATCACGCGGGGGATGTACATTTTCCGCGTTCAAAAGTAGCCTATGTCCTTCCCCGTGGTCTAATCTATGTCTGTGCCAAAATTAAATTAAATTCGGTCGAGTAGTTTCGGAGCCAATCAATGCAAACAAACAAACAAATAGTTTTTCTTTATAATATTACCAGATGTTGCCCGCGACTTCGTGCGCGCAAAAGCTAATTTCTCTGATACCGTACACTTTTCCGCGATAAAAAGTAGCCTATAATAATGGCATGTATTTAAACTTGCGACAAAACAATTAAATTTTGGATGTGAAAATACCCAATATTGAATACTAAATTACCAAGTTGGCGACAGAATGTAAGGAACAAAAAAAATTCAAATCTGGTGACTAAATAATACCACTGAATTTTCCAAACTGGCAGACAGATTATATTTTAGCGAACAAATAACCATCTTGGCGACAATTTGTGAGTACACATTTAATTTAAGAATAGGCACATATATTTTCCCTGATGTAGGTAACTCAAAAACCATACAAGCAGCAAAACGAGCGCACACAAAAAAAACATAAAGGAGCGTACAAAATTCCCAATTTTTAATTTTTCTCGGTTTTAGGGGGGTGTAGATTATTGTGTAGATTAATTTTGAAATTTAAAAATGGCGGATATTTATTTTTCGTAAAATTGATATGGGTGTCGTTTACCAGGTTTTTGGGAGTGCTGGATACGAAAATAACATTCGTTTTGAAATTCCAATATGGCGGACATACTTAATTTTATAAAAATAATATGGGTGTCCTTTTATTGGTTTCTGGGGTTGATTACAAAAAAGTCATCCATTTTAAATTTCCTTAGTAACCCCGCAACCTCATATTTTCGTCATGATGGGAGAAAAAGAAATTTGAAAATCCTGAATTTTCCAACATTTCTATAGCTTTATACATTCCCAGTATCTCAATGTAGAGCATTTACTTCTTTTTTTATAAAATTGATTCTATCTCGGAAACGGTGCATCCTATTGAAAAAATAATGAAAATTTCATCCCCTTTAGGAAACCCGCAACATCATATTTTCTTCATGATGGGAGAAAAAATTTTTCGAAAATCCTGAATTTTCCAACATTCCTATAGCTATAAACATCCGTCGTATCTCAATGTACAACATTTACTTCTTTTTTTTACAAAATTGATTCTACCTCGGAAACGGTGCATCCTATTGAAAAAATAATGAAAATTTCATCCCCTTTAGGAAACCCGCAACATCATATTTTCTTCATGATGGGAGAAAATTTTTTTCGAAAATCCTGGATTTTCCAACATTCCTATAGCTATAAACATCCGTCGTATCTCAATGCACATCATTTACTTCTTTTTTTTATAAAATTGATTCTATCTCGGAAACGGTGCATCCTATTGAAAAAATAATGAAAATTTCGTCCCCCTTAGGAACCCCGCAACATCATATTTTCTTCATGATGGGAGAAAAAAAAATTCGAAAATCCTGAATTTTCCAATATTCCTATAGCTATAAACATCCGTCGTATCTTAATGTACAACATTTACTTCTTTTTTTTACAAAATTGATTCTATCTCGGAAACGGTGCATCCTATTGAAAAATTAATGAAAATTTCATCCCCTTTAGGAAACCCGCAACATCATATTTTCTTCATGATGGGAGAAAAAAAATTTCGAAAATCCGGAATTTTCCAACATTCCTATAGCTATAAACATCCGTCGTATCTCAATGTACAGCATTTACTTCTTTTTTTTTATAAAATTGATTCTATCTCGGAAACGGTGCATCCTATTGAAAAAATAATGAAAATTTCATCCCCTTTAGGAATTCCGCAACATTATATTTTCTTCATGATGGGAGAAAAAAAAACGAAAATCTTGAATTTTCTAACATTTCTATAGATTGATACACCCCTCGTATCTCAGTACAGCATTGCCATATTTTTTTCTATAGTCGCTTCTATCTCAGAAACGGTGCATCCTACTGCAAAAATAATGAAAATTTCCTCCCCCTTATTAACCTAGAAATTGCATATTTTCTTCATGAATGGCAGAAAAATTCATGAATCCTGAATTTTGAAAAAATCTATACATAGCTGGTACCTTGAACTACATAACATACTGTAATAATAATCATCAATCCTAATTAGCATCCCCAAGATCTTTTAAATTAGTATTCATATTCATTTTACGAAGATTGAATATTCTCCATTTTGGAAAAATGAAATTGGAAGACAATTTTGTAATCAGAACCCCCAGAAACCTGGAAAAGGACAACTTTATTAATATTAATAACAAAAATTTACGCCATTGTGGAATTTCAAAACAGATTTTATTTTCCTATTATTCTGCACCCCCAGAAACCTAGAAAATGACACCCATGCCAAAGAAAAACATACTCCAACAGTATCCAAAAATAGGCTTTTCCGTAGCCTGCAAATTGAATTTTTAGCAGCCATTAATTTATCAACCAAATCTGGTTTTATAGATGCTTACATGGTATAATGGTCACCAACTCGGAAATTAATTCACCAACTTATAAATGTCGGTGCTAATTTGGATTAAATTTCGCCTCTTTTTATCTGCCGACTTTTGAATTTTTTGTCAATCGAGTGTTTTCGCCAGTTTAGTAATTTAGTCGCCAACATATTAATTCGCTGCCAAATTCAGTAATACAGTATGCTCACGTGCAGCCGCCAACTTATTTTTTGTTCGCTCGATTAATTATATCCCTATAATAATTATCCTTCCCCGTGGTCTACTCTATCTGTCATCTGTGCTAAATTTCATCAAAATCGGTCCAGTAGTTTCGGAGCCTATTCAATGCAAACAAACAAACTTTTCCTCTTTTTAATATGGATGTACTAAGTACATATTATTATTTATAAGTACATGTACATAATTCTATTATTTCATAATTTATTTTAGGTTATGTTCAGAGAGTGTGAGCAAAACCACAAAACCGACTCTCGGTTTTGTACTTTTGTTTGATCTTTCAGGCTTGACTTTCAAGTTTCAACCAAACCTTAAGGCCCCCACAGACGAGAGGCCGATCGTTTCAGCTGGAACTGACGTCAGTTCGGCCTGAACGGATTCGAGCACACACACGGAAAAAATCGCATCCAATCCAATTTACGTCAGTTCGGCCTGATCTGATTCGTGCCCACACACGGAACAGTCGCATCAGTCCATTCTGGTTTGCCGCGCGCTACGGTCGTGTTTATCAATTTTGTATTTAAACACCGCGAAAACTCATACAACGCTTGTACAAGATACACGCCCGCACGGCAGCGGGTCGGGCAAGAACTGAAGTGATTTGTCCACACACGGTCAGGACAGGCCGCGCGTTCAGGCCGATCGGTCAGGCCAGAATTAATGTTGCCAACTTAGTTATTTTACAAAATTTTACTAAATTGAGTATTTTATTCCCTCCTTGGTAGAAATTTAGTTATTAGTAGTGTTTAAGTAGGAAAGAGCCAGACAGTAATGATATGCAAAATAGCTACTAAATACGTAATATTTCCTAGTATATTTTAATTTAGTGGTAAAATTTATAATCAAATTCAATTAATGAAAAAAAATTAATATAATAAAACCTAAAATGCAGTGGTTTTTGGGGGGCTTCAGGAATTCCTAAGTTAAGTAGCCTCTTTAGTAGTTTTTTAGTAGTTTTAGTAGAAATCGATACGAGTTTAGTAGTTTCACAAAAAAAGAGCTGGCAACACTGGAACGAATCGCTTCAGTCCGTACGGCCGCCTGATGCGATCTCGAAATTGCACACACACGATACGATTTTGCATCCGTTCAGGCCGAACTGAAGGTAGACCGGACCATGTATGGGGCCCCTTAACGTTGCATCGCAAGTTGCAAGTTCAAAGAGCTGAAATATTATGATGGCGCGGGCGTGACTACTAAAATGATGACGCATCGCACGTTCGCACCAAAGTTCCCTGAAATATTGTTCCTATTTGTTATAGGTACCTAGACCTACCCTTATATTTTGTATCTAGTATTGTTATTCGTAGTTTGTACCCAACGTTTTAATAATAAGAGAGCATGTCAGGATATTTCGGAGAGTTCCTTGACTAACAAGCGAGTATTATGTGTTCTGGTTCTGTGCTAACAACGCGTAATAGGTTATTTTTAAAACTTTAAAAGTTACTGTTTTGTTCAAAATAATTTCCGTAAAGAAAATTTAGCATGATCTATCAGCACAGTATACTAACAGCATGGAAAATTGCAAGTCTCATAAAATGCGAGGGACCCAGGGGACTTTCTATCTATACATCTATACATCTATACAGATAAATAAAATCGAAGTGTCTGTTTATAACTTTAAATTAACAGCTATTTACATAATGCATCTGAAAGTATATTCGGTACTTACAATAAAATACCAATTTTTTAAATTTTTGTCTGTCCGTCTGTCTGTCTGTCGGTCTGACTGTCTGTTTGTTCCGGCTAATCTCTGAAACGGCTCGACCGATTTTCACGGGACTTTCACTAGCAGATAGCTGATGTTATAAGGTCTAACATAGGCTACTTTTATTTTAGGGTTCCGTTTAAAAAAATTGGGTTCTGCTTCAGTTAGTTCTGCGCAAAAGTTGCGGGCATCAGCTAGTACAAGAATATAATTATTATATGGTGCCAAAACTAAAGTCTATTAAAATCGAAATTCAATGTATAAAGACCTATTAATTTTATCTATTCATGCACAATAATTACCGAAGTTATCAAAGGAGGACAGACGGTCTACTAAATAGTTACTAGTTATATGTAAATAAGGGTTCCTTATAGTTTCTAAGGAACCCTATAAACTTTGTAGGTAGGTATTATAAGAGTTACGTACCTGTTAGTAATTACAGAGAAAAATGAGCAAAAAATCATCATCTGCCTATCAGCAGAAACTTGTTTTATTTTGTTCCACTTGGGTGCGGACCCTCTTTTTAATTCCTGCCCGTCCTTTTACAAGTTGATATTTTATGTGTGTAAACTATAACTAAGAGTTTATATTATATGCAACGAACTTTTAACAATGCAACGTATAGGTACGTTTAGGATCGAAGATTAGGATCTTCTTACAAAATATAAGTACGGTCTAGTATTTTTCTCTTCTTTTCTACTATAATATGACCATATCTATTTTCTATTTTTAACCGATTTCCAAAAAAGAAGGCGGTTATACGTACGGCTGTAAAAATATAAATATTTTCAATAGGTAAGTACCTACCTTGTATGTAAAGGACAAGGGTAGGTAATTACTTAGGTATCTTATAATAAACCTAGCATTTTCTGAAATTACGTTTTTTTTAATATTCCCCCATTTTATATCACCCCCAGTCCCAGATTCCCAGGAATAATCGCGCTACCCTAGGAATATTGTAAGACTTGGTAGTAAGAGAGCACATAATCACAGATTTTTCTGTAATTCTGAGTAACAGAGTGGCCAATCCTTGTAACCTGGTGGTTCTATAGTCATTAAATTAAACAACAAGGCCTATAGTATTGGCGACTTACAAGTCATTAGCCAGTAGCCGCAGCCCACAAGATAATCTTAGTAAGTAATCGGAACAGAAGAAATGAAATGTGTCTAATGTGGTCGCACCGAATGATATAGAGTTCAAGCTAAACGTATAAATTACAACGCCTACACTTGATCGTAATCTATCTATCTATCTATAAAATATAAATATCCGTTTAGTTGATTTTACCGAACCTTATACAGGCAAAGCTGATTGACTGATGCAGATGTATCAACGCACAGGCCAAACCCCTAAGGGCTAAGGCTAGAAATTTTAAATTTTGCACTCATAAGCTTCTCATATTATGACGTAGGCATCCACTAAGAATTTTTCAAAATTCAACCTCCAAGGGGGTAAAATAGGTGATACAAGTTTGTATGAAACTTTTTATTCCTTGGACATATTTGCATGAAATGTATGAATTTAGTACGAAAAAAAATGAATTAAGTCAACACCCACTGTTAATATTTCAGCGTTTTCTAAAATTTTGCCCATATGTGGGTAAAATAGGGGTACATCCCAAATTTCATTTAAATAATAACTAGCTTTTACCCGCGACTTCATTTACGTAGAAAGAGAAGCGCTTAGCGCACGACTGCCCGCCGCGCGCCGTACATGATTATTGCGCGCTTGATTATTTTATTACTGCGATATCTTCTAAAATACTCATTTAAATCAAATGATGTTAACGGCAAATTTCTTCTAGATTAAATGCTTGTAATGGATAACGTAATTTACTTGGATAATAATTAATATCATCTATATGAAAACACATGGGCGTAGCCAGGGGGTGGTTTAGGGGGTTCAAACCCTTCCCGAAATGGGCTGGCTGGTATATATAATACAGAGATCTGACCAATATACAGAGGCGTATTTAGAAATTTTGCGTCCCAGGCAGATTAACATATTTTGCCGCTCCATAAATCTATCTGAAAGATGATTTTTTGAAGTTATTTTAGAAAAATAATCAACAGCGTAAATCAGAACTTTGATAATCATTTGTACTACCTATATGTGGGCGAATCAACTTTTACGAGGCCAATTTCCTTGTCCCCGATAGAAAAAAATAGATTTTTCAAAAACCAAATATTTTAATTGCGCATTTTCAGTTTGATGACATTTTTAGAACTATAAATATTTAATCAAGATATAAAAATTTGCAATTTGTTCAGATTTTTGTCAAATTTGTACGGTAACGCAGCAGAAGAAAATTTACTCGCATACAGAAATTGACAATTTGCGTGGGAAATTTGTGGGATAACGTCACACAATTGTAATTTCTAAGTTTAAACATAAGTTTACCTATTTTTATAATATCATTAAAAGAATTAGGATAAAATAGTACATTTAATCCATCCCATGCCAACATGATTCAATTTTTAGAAAATTTTCAAGGATTTTTCAAATTGTTGTCCTAATATTACCGTAATAATGTGGATTTTGTTTAAAAACCTCTCATAATGAGCTCCTTAATTGCGGAAAATATCTAAGTAGATTTCAATGGGCTTTCAAATGTTTATTCCTAAGTTATGATAAAATCTAGACAACGTAACGCAAGAGAATTTCCGACTGTATGAACAACGAAATGTGATTAAAACTCACATATCTCTCTCAATAGCATTCTGATGTCGCTGTTGATATTAGAATAAGTTAATTTTATCAATTATCCATACGCCACTGTTATCATATCACTATTATAATCAGTAATTTGACAAAAAAATAATTTTAAAAACTTTTTTGAAACCTCTTTCAAATTGGCCTCGTAAAAGTTGATTCGCCCATGTATGTGTTTATGTTAAATGTGTTCAAACCAAGAAAGCGAGCAAATGTTTTTTACTCCTTTGCCTGATAAAATCTTTTTAAACTTTAAACCCTGAAAGACTGTGTAATGCGAAAAAATACAAATATTATGTATAATATATTTGTATTTTATCTAATTCATCGTGTCGGCCGAATTCAGGATCATAATTGATAATAATATTCGTTTTGAAATATTTAAATAACAATATACTTACTTAGGTAGTCCCAGCCTTAGAGTGATACATAATACGGGCACGTATAAACCAGTAAATAAGGTTTAGTTATACCATGTTATACCTACATAATAAACTAACTGTGTAACCGTATCGTAAGTCGTAAGTGATTCCTTTCAAGTGCAAACGTTGCATCATTGGTTTTTACGTATTTGTACAATAAATATATAGTTAAAAATTTATACAACATTTATAATATCATGGAGTCAATTCTGTTCTTTTGAGAATACGTCCTTTAGAGTACCTATGTCGTTTTGCTACTATGGTGTTTTGCGCCGGAGCCAATTACGCCTATAGACTATATCGCTAGTTAAAAAGTACCAAAAGATATAGAAAGGATATAGATTAAATGCAGTTTCATGCTGTGGTGAAGGAGTAAACAGACAAAGTTGAAAACGCACCCATGCACAGAATAAATAATAGTCTTAATAATAGTACAAGACTACAAGTAACACATGCAGCATAATATATCGATAAATCTATTATCAAAGTCACCACTTCTGTGGACTGTGATTCATATTTTTTACAAAATACAAAATACATTTGATAACCTCTTTGACTCAGTGGTTGAGCGTGTACCATCAGTTCTGCAGTGTTCAAACTTCAAACTGGAGGTCGCGGGTTGTAATCTCGCTAAAGCAATTATTTTTCCTATGGCCCAGGTCATGGATAAGTATTAGATATATTTTATAATATAAAAAATATGTGTAGAGCTTAAAAATAATAAACATAATAATGAGAAATGATAATAGGAACGCCAATGACCGAAAGGCGTCGTGATATTTGACAGAGAAATCTGTCAAATATCACTCGAGATGCTCGAGAAGTGCGGCTTGCAGAAAAACTTATTTGCATAAATAATAATATATTCAATAATAATAGTCTTGCATCGAATTTAAATAAAAACAGTATAGTAGTAAATTATCTAAACATAAATTTAATTACCGTAATAGCACAGTAGTCTTAATTCGAAACAATATGGCGCTGAGTCACTCCTATTCTCATTAGAATCGCACTGTACTAAGTACTTTCCCAGTTCTTCGAAAACGTACAGTACCACTCGATATTGACGTGGTGTGGAAGGCATAGAACAGTCTTTCCCAAAGTGAGCAATAACGCCTCCTTGTGGGCACTGGGCGCCGCGCTGGATGCCTAGAGGCAATAGAGCCTAGAGGAAAGGGGCCCAGAAAAATTGGGGGCGCTGATGTGAGTAGTAGTAGTATAAAGTATTATTATTGTTCAATGTTGTACCTATATTGGGTAATTTTGAATAGACAAAAGATACTCTCCAGGCGAGACTAATGTGTCATTGAGGTATTTAAGGTAAAAAAAAATGGGGGGCGCTACAAAATAACTGATTTTCAGTGTTTAATTTTCAGTGATGTTTCCCTCTTTTTAATATTATATATCTATGGATGTTTCAGTTTAAGTGGGCGTTAGACGAAATAAGTTTGGGAAACTCTGGCATAGAATATTGATAATAATAATATGTGTATTATAAATTATAATACCTAATCATAATAACCTTTATTGGACCAATACCATTGTGCATGAACATTTCTAATGTATGTGGGCCGAAATATGTGGGCCGTTCGTGACCTTCGTGTAGGTATTTATTAGACATGATGGGTGATAGTTTTAAATCTAAGCGAAACTTGTTTTTTTTTGACGCTGTTGTTAAAACTTACATAATTACAACATAAATATAATTATCATTTTAAAACTTAACGTAAAAATTCGCCCGCATGTTCGTTTGAAATTGGCGCGGCTTTATAACCGAGGAGCGTCGATACGGATACATCGATCCCAACGCTGCCTGGCGGCGGCGCACTGTACTAACGACGTGTTCTACGGCGTCCTCAGATTTTATTCACGGAAAGTGTAATCGCCATATTGCTTCCGTGAATTTTGTGAATTATTAGTTTATTTCTCTTTTATTATGACTGTAACGTTACAATGGAGTGAAGAAAAATAATCAACGGATCACCGGTGATAAGTAGAATACATTTTAACAACTGTAAGTTGCGAATATAAAGCGAAAAAGGTAAGTTTTATTCTTCACTTGCTATGACTATATGGCCCAATATTCCACAGAAGTTCGATCCGCTATGCGATAATGAAACTTAAAAAACGCGATTAAGGTTAATAATTGCACGGTTTTTGTTATGTTTATTTACATGGATTTGAAAAGTTATCGCGGTTTTCTTGTAAATTGTGACTTCTTGGAGTGGACGGGGCGGGTTTAAAGTTGCGTTCAGTGTCCATTATACGTAGTGCATACAGAAACAGATACACGTATGTGAGTACGTACATGTGATTATTAGCTGTGTTCATTTGTAGTTAGCGTCGGGTGAAATATGTCTTTCGAGAAGATGGAAGTGGTGAATCCGGCAGAGAAGGAAGCGAGTGAAGTTCTGCATTCGCTTCTGTCGGTGGAGCGGCGAAGCGTGGACAGCAAAGAGGCTATAATCGTAGCTATACCCTCGGACCAGAACGGTGGTGGTGAATATGGAGAGAGTGCCCAGTGGCATACACCAGTCATGGGCCAGCATTCAGTTTTTGAGCTTGGAGGCCCACAGAACATGCAACAACACAGCTACAATGGCCATCAGGAACAGGTAACATACTAAACTTAAATTCAATTGTAAATAATTAAACAATCACTATATAATATCAAATTAATGATTTTCAGGTTATCTGGCAAGGCCATACAATACAAGTGGAGAACGGCAATGCTAATATACAAGGTATGTCAGAGTCATACAGTATAGAATTTGATGCGAGCGTTGAAGGCGCAGAATTAGACGTTGATACTAAACCTAAAGTCGAAAAGAAAGCTGGTACAAAGAGAAAGAAGAAAATGGCTGAAACGGACAGTGATGAAGATGTCTTGGATAATAAACTAGAGGACAATCCAGCCCAGGTATTATTAACTTACATCTGTACAATATAGATATAAATATAAATATTTTATGTCCGTAAAATAAGGAAATAATTTTGCTTTGTAATTTTTTAACAATAATTATGTAGGTATTTAATCCTATTAGTATTTTAAGTCATAATAAAGTCAAGTGGTTAGATCATTGGCTCTCGACTCAGAGGTTGTGGGTTCGATTCCGGCATTGGAACAACAAAAAATGTTGTTTCCAAGTTTGGTTAGGACAATGCAGGCTGATCACCTGATTGTCTGACAAGAAGATGATCCATGCGTCAAGGCCCCCACAGACGAGAGGCCGATCGTTTCAGTTAGAACTGACGTCAGTTCGGCCTGAACGGATTCGAGCACACACACGGAAAAAATCGCATCCAACCCAATTTACGTCAGTTCGGCCTGATCTGATTCGGGCCCACACACGGAACAGTCGCATCAGACCATTCTGGTTTGCTGCGCGCTACGGTCGTGTTTATCAATTTTGTATTTAAACACCGCGAAAACTCATACAACGCTTGTACAAGATACACGGCCGTGGCTCGGGCAAGAACTGAAGCGATTTGTCCACACACGGTCAGGACAGGCCGCGCGTTCAGGCCGCTCGGTCAGGCCAGAATTAATGTGTTGCCAACTTAGTTATTTACAAAATTTTACTAAATTGAGTATTTTATTCCCTCCTTGGTAGAAATTTAGTTATTAGTAGTGTTTTAGTAGGAAAGCGTCAGACAGTAATCATATGCAAAATGGCCTAGGTTAAACACAAAAAAAACCTATCATAATAATACATTTCTCCGTAATTTTCCGTAATGATTGTTATTATTGTTATTATTATATACGTAATATTTGCTAGTATATTTTAATTTAATGGTAAAATTTATAGTAAAATTCAATGAATGAAAAATAAATTAATATAACAAAACCTAAAATGCAATGGTTTTTGGGGGGCTTCAGGAATTCCTAAGTAGTAGTTTTTTTGTACTTTTTAGTAGAATTCAATACGAGTTTAGTAGTTTCACAAAAACAGAGCTGGCAACACTGGAACGAATCGCTTCAGTCCGTACGGCCGACTGACGCGATCTCGAAATTGCACTCAGACGATACGATTTTGCATCCGTTCAGGCCGAACTGAAGGCAGACCGGATCATGTATGGGGCCCTTCAGATAGGCATGTAAAAAGTCGGACATGCGCCTGATCTCTCGTCAGTCGTGTCGGTTATCTGTCCCACTTACTCCTGTGTAACTGGCCTGGATTCAATGAACCTGGCCACCATCATTGAAAATCGTGGGGAGTTATTATTATTATTTTAAGAAAGTAAATTCTTAAAGTTTATTGATGCACCCTAGTATAAATTTATAAACAACCTTTGTAGTAGCTAAACACCTAAGTTCTAAGTATAAAGTTTAGTAATATCTGTTTTAATTCAGACCAAATATTGTTTAAAATTGAACTCATTTAGAAAGTTTTCTATAGTTTAATATTTTACTATTTCAGGTGAAGGAAAGACTGAAGAGAGGCTGTGATTGTAAAGATAACTGTTATCGAGGCTTGAATCCAGAGGCAGTTTATCGCCACCGTCTCAATATTGCGGAATTGACTAAAAGTGAACACGACATGTACTTGATGGGAATCACTATGGCAAGCTTAGCCAATCCCGCTGAAACGTCTAGGCATAAAGTGAGAAGGAGATTACGAGCGTGCTATGTGTATCAAGGGAGGAAGGTTTGTCTCGAAGCATTTTTATATTTAGAAAATGTAACACATTATCAGCTTAAACGCATTAGACAGCATGTTATGACACATGGTGTTGCTCCACGAATACACGGCAATGTGGGCAAGAAACCGTACAACACCTTCACCTTAGACATTTATAAACATGCTACAAATTTCTTGAAAGAGTACTTGAAACAACATGCCGCTTCCCCAAAAGATGTTCATCCCTCTGGAGACAAAAAGGGCAGTAAAACAGTAATCATCCAAGGAGACTCAAGGAAACACCTGTTCGAAGCATACAAAGAGTACGGAGAAATATTAGAACCTGGAGTAAAATTGATGGGCTATTCTACGTTCCGTGCATTCATGAAAGATCAGTTTCCTCATGTTAAATTTGCAACAAAAAAACAAGACATACCCAAAGATATGGTGCCATTCCGAAGTGGAAAATGTATGTCCTATGATAAAAATAAGGACCCAATTAGGATACAACAGGAGAAAGAAAAGGCGGATGCGAAGAAGGCAGCTATGGATGCAAAAAAGAAGGAGGATCACGAAAGAGAGCAGCATGCCCAACAGCAGGCGCAGCAACAACAGGTGCAACAACAACAACAGCAGCAGCAACAAGTGCAACAGGTACAGGTGCAGCAGCACCAACAAATGCAGAGCCAGGGTCATGTTGTTATACATCAACAACAACAGCAACAACAGTCTATGCAGCAACAGATGCTGGTGCCTCAAGTGAGTCAACACCAACAAGTATTATCACAGCAACAAGTTACGCAGCATATGCAACCGCTGGGAGTCTCAGAAGACAGCGGACAACAGGTTGAAATGGCCCAGCAAGTGATTCCACTGGCGGTGGTACAACAACCACAGCAAGCGTACATAGTGACACCAGTTTCGCATTTCCAAACGAGGGTACAAGGTGCCTGGTACAGACATTGACAAGATACAGTGTCCGACAGAAGTGTGGAGCCCAATAATAGAGATTATATTTTAACATGTTAGATATGACATGAGATCTCTCTATGACTGAACTGTTTGCATATATTTCCCAAAACGATATAAACTATGTAATTAATTCGCCACCTGTAACTTTGGCAATAAGTAAGTTAGAAAAGATACCTAGATGTAAACAACACCTTTTCAGTATTTTTGGTACTGTTTATATAGAAACTATAAGTTTGAACGTATATACACAATAATATTAGTATTAGCTGTAGCGTATATTATTTACGATCAAGTTAGGAGTATGGATTTTTCACGTAGTGGTCTTTTGTGTTTGATTATGATAACAGAGTGAAGTATTTTTGTGATACTTTGAATTTACACTAATGTGTGGATTGTTCTGATATGCTATGTTAATTTTAGATACTTAAGTGATATTGGTAATTGTAAAGTTGTTTTAATAGACAAGAATGCTTTACATGATTGTGTGTATAAAGTATTTACTAGACTATTATTTGGATTAGTATGCGGTTTGTCAAACTAATAATGATAATAATTGAAAAACTATATTACACAATATTTATGTAAATTTTTAATTGTCTTTTAAGACTAGGTGTTACAAACGGCAGTCCCTTATATTTTTAAAACCACATTGTATAAAATTTCATGTTTATTGCATTTATATTAACTTTGTAAATTCATTATTGAACTTTATACTATTTAACTGATTTTAACTAGACACTGTGAAGAAAGAAGCAGTTACAAATGCTAGCTTAGCCAGCGTAACTGCTGTCATTTGTGTGATGCTTTTTTTATTTTAACAACAGCTCTGCCGTTCAGAACCTTACATTGTCATAATCATGATTTTCCAAAATGTATTTTAATTTTCTTTAAAAAAATTATTTGAAGTATAATTTTGTAAAGGCCACTCAAGTTAAAGTTATTATATCATCACAATGCATTGTTTACAAGTTATTTTATAAAAACAGTGCCTTCATGAATTGTGGGATATTCTGAAAATATGGTCATTTTAGGGTTCCATAGTAACTACAAGCAATTCTTTCAGTTTTGCTTTGTCCGTCAGTCTCCATCTGTCCGTCCGTTCCGGGATTGCCAACTTTAAAAATTATGAAAAATAATCGAAATTTTGTGTACTCATTGGGGTGCATTCAAAACTAACATAGATATTTAAGGAGCGTGAACAGTGAATTCGATTCTTGTTCTAAAAATATGATGTATAACATGTAACCTTATATTTTGTCTAGAGCCTATAAAATAATTAATGTCGATTCATAACCGCACGGTGGATACTGAGCATAAGAGATAGAGAATACGTCTCTTTTAATAATAAAAGTGTAGGTTTTTTCATACATGACTTTTAATGTAAACCATTATCTAGTAATCGACATAATATGGAACCCTCCTTAGACATGACCTGACATGCTCTTGGTTAGGTTTTTATTTTAATTTAGGATTATTAACAGTTCCCATCCTACTTGTAACATTTCTATTTGAATACATATCATGCTTTTGATTTAGAAAAAATAATTGAAATTATGTGTGGCGTTTCGATTTTGGACTGATTTTGTTTTACAAAAAATACTTATTATAATTTGAAAAAAAAAAGCTGACAATAAAAGATACATACTGTCCTACAAAAGTCGCCTTTGGTCATGTAATGTCCTAAAATAAATGAAATTATACAAACTCAGATGACTTCAAAACAAACTCAGTCCAATATTTATTCAAATGTATGAATTATGATGCATAGAATATACAATTTTTTATTTCAATGATATTTTAAAATTATATAATAATAAGATTTAATTCAAAATCTCAATATAACATATTTTAAAAGGAAACATTGTTTTGGTATGTTTTAATCAATATTAATGTAATCGTAAGGTTTAAACTAATAGAAAGTACATGATTGTGCCTAGAATATGCTTATCCCTGGTATTTTTATAGTGCAATAAGCATTTCCAGAGAATACTTTTTTTTGGAACTTACATTTATCTTTGTAAATGAATTCAAGAGGTTTTTATTTTAATTTCCAATTCTAGAAAATATTTTTACTTTTAAGAAAACATGCAGTAGTCTAAAAGCAGAGTGTGAAAATTAATAATGTTGGTTGTATACTTTTATCTTTGTAGTCAAATTCGAAAACTAAGGTTGACTATTCTGATAAAACTACAAATGTAATAAACTATTGAACTATAAACTCCAATGATTGGCATTGCCTATTGATAACTAAACTTTGTCAAGTCTTTTTATGTTTTTTATAAGATTCGAAGCTAGTTGATCTTTTTACATTATTACAATATATTTAAAGGTCCTAAAAATTTTGTTATTTTTCATGTTTTAATAGCTATTACTTACGTAAATTTTTGTCATAACATTTTTTTATTACAACACGATATTGTTAAATATAAATGTGACGTGAGTAAACGCTATGTAATGCTTGTAAAAAAACATGAACTAATCTGAATCAAGGTATAATCATCATCATCATGACCACTAATATTCCCACTGCTGCGGCAAGGAATAGGCTGTAGTCCACCACAGTAGAAGAAAAGTATGAACGTAGAGAGTATTGGCTGTGTTCCGCGGAACGTAGCGCTAACAAAAAACAAACAAAATGGCGACCTATGGTGTTAAATAAGCAAAATGGCGGATTATGTTACGAGTTAGTTGTTTTTTTTTCTTTAGCGCTATCAAGAGTTAACGAGTGCTTTTTTCTGCGGAACACAGCCAATGTTTCGTTCCCTAAAGCATTTTGGTCTCTTAAAAGGCATGGTCCAAAATTCGTAGTAAAAAAAATCAGCGTGACAGAAATTCGATCATTTCGATCGCCAATAGGTTCACTTTAAATCATGTTTGGGCAACCCTGAAATACGTCGGGTATAGAGGTTATTAGCAAGAATAAAATTCAAAGTCGTCGTAGTTGGTGTAGGAACTGTAGGAGTACATAGTCAGGTTGCTGTGGTAGGTTATTCGCAATATTAATTGTGCCTTCACAATTATTACGGAACTTCCGCAAGAAATAGTAGGCAGGGCTCGAAAACGTTATTTTAAATAACGGTTTCAAATCGTTCGGAACAGTTCTTTGCAATAACGTTTTTGGGGAACGAAAACGAAATGAGAACGTTATTTAATTAACGGTTCCAAATCGTTCGAAACAGTTCTTTGCAATAACGATTTTGGAAACGAAAACGAAATGAGAACATTTTGAAAACCAAAATAAAACGGTTAAATCCACACAGCGGGACCGCGCGCAATGCACATGCAGCGCGGCGCGCTGACCACGCGTCGACATGAATAAACTTGTTTTTGTCAAAGCGCAGTGCCGACTGCCGCGGGCCGCCTGCTAATAATTATTGTGCACCTATTTTATTCGCTCTCGAATTTTCAATGCAACAACGTGTTATAAACTTTGATTATACTAGTTATTTATTTAATAAAAAATTTTTGTAACTTGGTGTCTCATAAATCATAATTTAAAATGGGACGGAAGAGGACAAACTCAATTTACGCGTATTACAATTTTAATAGCGAAACAAATAAATCCAAATGTGAGATGGAAGGGTGTCAACAAGAAATACGAGTAAGTAATAATTTTATTTTGTCCTTTTTATTGCCACTTGATTGCAACTTTATTATGATGATAATGCAAGTTAAAATATTATATACCTACGTACCTATGTAATTTCGGACTTCCCATACAAATTGCATGATTTTTTTTTAAACATTTTGTATGGGTAGTCCATGAACCTAAAAAGAGGGGGTAGTCCAAAAATTTAGGTATATATTTCTTTCTAACCTAACCTATATTTCTTGGGAGAGTTTATCAGTTTTACGAATACTTCATCAGTACAAAATTTGCTGGGTGAATTCAAAATGACTCTGTATATACTTATTATGTTTCTTTGGGAAAGTGATTCAGTTTCAGAAAATGATTCATCAGATTATACAGTGTGTTAACTGACTTGCGCGACAGATGAAGATGGCTTTGGAATCTATAAAATAAAAGTCTTTACAATATTATGAGTAAATTAAAAAAAAAAATGGTTGTCTGTAAAGTCGGTTTACGGACGGTAGTTTGACGTGACAAGTTGTCACCGTCACGTCACGTTTCGCCCGTAAATATTAGTGCGTCGCAAGTTCGTAACTCGTCTTTTCATGCGAGCTCTTGAGACGCGTTGTCCTACACTACACGCTACCATTAATTTGTGCAATTCACTTAACATCTTTCTGTATATGTATAGGGTGATTGGTAATCAATATTTGATACTTAACCACGTGATTGTATCCGTCATAACTCATAACAGTTAAACTTTACCGAAAAAAAAAATTGTCGTTAATTTAGAATTGGTTAAAATTATCCTTCCGCATCGCGCTAAGGTTAAAATACAGATAACACACTTCTAGTTCTTCAAAACATATCAAGGAAGAATCACAGAAGCCTCTCCCTACCATGCAGCTGAGAATGTTGAAAAAACTGATTACCAGTCACCCTATACAGGTTGTAACAAAACTAAGTAATAATACTTTAGGGTGTGTATGTGTTTCTTGTAGAGAGTTCACTGTGAAAGTAGCAGCGCTGAAAGACCAATTTTTTTTTCCACTTTTGTATGGGGAAACTCGTGACGCTGGGGCGCTTGCTCATACAGTGTATAAAAATTGGTCCGTCGGCGCAGCTACTTTTACAGTAAACTCTACAATAAATACATGCATACCAGTATCATCATTTAGTTTGGTTACACCTTGTATATACTTACCCTTTCTTTTTTAATTTTTATGTTATTTTAATAATAGTTGTTTACTGAAACCTAATCAATGAGCAAGTTATCTACTTCTATTACAGGGACATCACGCGGAAAATTTATTACGACATTTTTATACGCAACACCGTGATGAGTATAACAAGATTATAGCCAGAACCAGTTCTGACATTGATAAAAATATAAACCCGGACAGTAGGGTAATGGAATACTGCACAAATTTAGTAGCTGTTCACGGTAGACCATTATCTTTGTTACAAGATGAGGCATTCCAAGGTTTGATTTCAATGATCCCTAACAGAGGATATGATACTCCCTTTCAATGATACCTAATATTAGTAATGTAAAAATATCAATCGAGAATAAAGCCTATGCTATCCGGAACGAAATCCGTAAAGAATTACAAAGTCAACTCGTATGCCTCAAGGTTGATGTTGCTTCTGTCAAATCAAGAAGATTTCTTGGAATAAATGTGCAATTTATGTCTGGAGGCAAAATTCAGCTGCGTAATTTGGGAGTTATTGAGCTACACCGACGAAATACCGCGACATTTCTAAAAGATACAATATTAATGATTTTGAGCCGTTACGGTATTGAAGTTCAGCAACTTTATTCCATTACCTCGGACAACGGAGCTAATATGCTAGCAATGTCTCGTCAAATTGCAGAATTATTAAAAGATGCTAGTGAAGATATAAGTAGTGATTCTGACAATGAAGACGCTCAAATTGATATCAGTCTGGAAAATAGCAACGAAATACTTGATGTGGTGGACAGAATACAATTTGAAAGAGAAACTGTTGAACAACCTACAATTAAATTAAAATTAATTAAAACCTACCGTACGTTGCGCAGCTCACACTCTTCAGCTCGCTGTTCATGATGCCTGCAAAGAAAGTCAGCCCCTTTTTGAGTCGTGTCGTCGTGCAGTGAGAACTCTTCGCACACCGAATGTGGCACTGGAGTTAAAGGAAAAAAAATTGCTTCAGGCAGTTCTGGATTGTCCAACACGATGGGACTCTACAGCTGACATGTTAGAAAGGTTATTAGGCTTAAAAGAATTCTGTGAAGAACGCTATCCAGATTTAATTGAAAATGACCTTGGAAGCCCTTCAACCGTGCAGAATTCTTTCTATAAAAGGTTGCAAGAGGAACAACTGACGTTTGGAGATTTCTACATAGCTTGGTTTAAATGTCTCACAGAGTTGGAACATTTTCAGAGTACTATTGCTATGTTTTTGGTGATTTGTATGAGGGAGAGGGAGCGAAATTTTCTGACAAATGACACATTCCTCTGTGCTATTTATTTAGACCCAAGAGTTAATTCCATTCTGTCGGATGAACAAAGTGAAAAAGCTCGTAGTCATTTGATACATACATACAAAAGACATACAAATTTACAGATGCAACATCAGACACAACCGGATACTGAAAATGATCCAAACCTGGGCAATATCTTCGACGAACCAAATGCATCATCAAGTTTTGTGGATAATTTTTTTGAAAGTCGCTATAATGAACGACAGAGGGACCGAGCAACAGACATTTTCATTCAGATCAAAACCGCTTTAATAATTTTTTTAAATGAGCCACGATTGCCCACAGACCAAAACGTTTTAAAATATAATTGGTTTGCAAAGAAGTTCACTGACCCACACTTTATTATTTATCAAAAATTGTATTAGCTACGCCGCCAACCCAAGTTAGTGTAGAAAGGTTATTTTCCTCACTAAAATTTGTTTTAAATAACTTAAGAATGTCATTAAGAGACTCTATCATTGATGATATTCTAGTAGTAAGAAATAACAACATTTATGAGAAAAGAAGTTAATTTATTAAGGACATAATATTGAGGCTTATTTTTTCATATTAGGTACAATATCACTAGTACAGTCTTGAATATTGAAATAAAAAGTTTAACAATTAGAAAATTAACCATACTATAAAACTGGAAGTTATGTTTATTTTATGTTAGTGCCATCGTTATTCGGCATATGTCCATATTTATTTCTGTGAACCAGCTTCAATATTTCAACAAACACAAAAGTACGCATGCATGGCTCCACAAATTGTAGTTCTGATGAAACAAGTTTTCCGTAATGTTCATTTCTGCAATCCTTCTCTAAGATAATTCTAGTTTTATTGCAAAACACACACTCGTATTTTTCATCTTTTGATTCTAAATTTCGGTTCGGAAAATCATTGTCTTCCTGAGATGTCTGAGTCTCTTGGTTTTGCTGAACAGTAAAAATATTCTTTTTAATCAAGGCGCTGAAATAAAAGGTAACATTAGAGTTTTTCATTGGGTTCGTTTTATGTATAGGGACTGGCAAGATAGAGAGAGCCATGGTCGCGAAATGTCATATTTACATCAAATAGAGGGTCCTCTATTTGACGTACTTTATTCTCTTAAGAAGCCTACGGTTTTCCTTTGAAAATCATAATATATTTTTTGTTTTAATAAATAAATTAATAGAGGTATAGTGCGGTTCAAATGAGAATAGGATCGAGTCGGCGCCATATTGTTTCGAATTTAGACTGTTACGATAGTTAAATTTATGTTTAGATAATTGATTACTATTTAACATTCTTATTTAAATTCGATGCAAGACTATTCATATTTATATGCACATTCGTTTTTCTGAAAATCACACTTTTCAAGTGATATTTGACAGATAAATGTCATTGACGTTTCTATTCTCATTTGAAACGCGTTATACCTAATTAAATCTATTAGTAATATGATTTTTTTAATAAATCTTATTCAAAGTTAATAGGTAATAATTAATAATTTTCATATTTATGTAAGTTTTTCAGTTTATTTTTTATTTTTAAAGTTTAAAATTTAAACTTAAAAAAATTATAACGAAAATCTGAAAAACTTACAAAAACATGAAAATTATTAATTATCTTTAGAGTCTTTAGACCTATTAATTTTAGTTTAAATTTTAAACTTAAAAATTATAACAAAAAATTCTGATAAATTGTAATGGATGATATTAATGTCTGATTAATTTATCAATTATACAAGGTATATCTGAGATAATATAAAACTAAAGTCTAATAATATTTATGATAGTCAATAATATCTACCTGCTTTTCTTTTAAAGTTAAAGAGTAATAATTAATCATTTTCACATTTTTATAAGTTTTTCAGATTTTTGTTGTAATTTTTTAAGTTAAAAAATCTAATTTGAAAAATCTAATAAAGTGTAATTTAGAAAATCTAATATTGGACGATTTTAATATCTAAGAAACACCTCGTATTATGAATAAATTAAGAATACAAGGTGTTTCTCAAATATTAATAAAGTTAATAATTAATATTTTTATATTTTTATATAATAGGTAATAATTAATAATTTTTATATTTTTTGTAAGTGAAACGATTTTTTTGTTATAATTTTTTAAGTTTAAACTAAAAAATAAATCTAATAAATTCTAATTATGGATGTTTTGAGAAATATCTTGTATTATTAATAAATTAATAGTACAAGGTATTTCTCAGATATTAAAAAAACTAAATAAGATTTATGATAGGCAATAAAGTACCTTTTCTTTTTTTTGGTGCCAGTAAAGATTGTGATTCGTCCGTTACTGGTGTCAGATTTCTTTTCCTGCCTATAAATAAATTAAGTTATAAATTTATTGTGTATTTACTATTTGTTTTTGCTTTGAGTCTTGTCGTAAGCTATACCTACTATCACAAAAATGTGTACTGGTAATAAATAGCAAATAATTTTACTGTTTAGGTTTAAATAGTTTTAATCACCCTGTATTAAATACTCTTCTTCCTCTTCATTTAAAAGTGGTTGGCTATCTGGTAGGTTTGCATAATCAAATGTATCTGAAATAAATAAGCATGATTAAGAATCTGTCTTTAATTTTTAATACCTAGTTAATTAATACCTAAGAATAATAAAAATTGTCCAAGTGCGAGTCGTACTCGCGCACGAAGGGTTCTGTACCATTATAGAGCAAAATTAGGCCAAAAATTGTGTTTTTTATATGAGAGCGCCCCCCTTAATTTTTTATTTTATTTTAAAATTATTATTAAATATTAAAGTACGCATATATTTAACGACTTTTTGAAAAATTCAAGTACCTACCTGTTGCCATTATTGATAGAGACCAAAAAAGGCCAAAAAAATCAATTTTGTTGTATGGGAGCCCCCCTTAAATATTTATTTTATTTTGTTTTTAGTATTTGTTGTTATAGCGGCTATAGATATACATAATCTGTGAAAAATTCAACTCTCTAGCTATTACCGTTCTTGAGTTACAGCCTGGAGACATACAGACGGACAGACAACGAAGTCTTAGATAGGGTCCCGTTTTTACCCTTTGGGTACGGAACCCTAAAAACTAAGTAAACGTAACTCCGATACTTCAACCGTTTTAAATTTGGTTCCTTTTCGCACACTAAAAAGATATGACAATACCGAATACCGAAAATCAAAACATTTACTTTAGTGTACTGGTTGCAACTCACCTGAAGTTAAATGATCCATGTTTTCTAATTGTTTAATAATCTTTTTTCTACTCTCAGTTCTCCTCAAAGCCGGTATGGCCGCGATCCCGCGAATGAATACCGAAAAATAATAGTTTTTGTTGTATCGATCGAGGAAATGGCAAAAACCGGTTAAAACCGTTTTAAGGGTCAAAAACGAAAAAATCATAATGTTCTCAAATAGTGTTCCGAATAGCGTTCCGTTCCGAACGAAACCGAAATATAATGTTCTTTAGGTATTTAAGGCGATAACGTTTCGAAAAATATAACGTTTTTCGAGCCCTGATAGTAGGAACCTCCGTTTATTGAAATTGTAGAGTTACCTACACCGACAAAAATATGTGATACATAACAAGTTTACAACCATTAATGTCTGAATTCGGGAATCGTTATTATTTCATACATCTCACGTCTATCGTTTTCATAGAGAAACTGATATTATTCTTGCTCATATATTCCGTTCCCGGCGTTTTCCGGGATTGCCCTTTTGATGACGACAAAATATATGACTAAAGTGAACACAACAATTTCATTGCAATTCGGTCAATTTCGGACCATCACCTTTTATTTGCGTAAAATATTTTGTGGTAAATCATTACCCAGGTGGTTTCTGAAATTACTTATTTAATTTGACTATTTCTTCAGTAATATCCATTTTAAACCAATTCGGGAAGATTTACATATTTAGTTTGCATTTATAATAATCGTATATTATTGTAATTCGGTATAAAAGGTGCAACTTGCTTCGGATCAGTGTTTTATATTCATTTGTTTCTAGTATGATAATTGGCATCTATGTTCCAAAAACTAATGTAGAAATCATATTGTGATAGAAAGTAAACTTTTTTACGTCATGTTTTGTTTTCATTTTCTGTTTCACGAGTACCTTATATTTCATAAGTTTCAGGATCAATCGGCAAGGATGACGAACAGTTTTATCGATTGATCTTAGTATTTTAAAACAGACCTGGATTTTAGCGATTACAGGCTACATAAAATTAATACTGCCTTAACTTATATTGCTGTATTATGGTATCAATAATTTTAAGGCGTTTTTGCATTGATTTTGTTACCCTACAGTCTACAACTACAATATTTTTTATTGTAGTCTATTATATTAGCCCACGCTATCCTCAAGCGTCACTCTTGCCAGTTGACTGCACCAATAAAACCAATTGTCGCGTGTAAACAAAAGCCATTGTTTCGGCTCCCATCTGCCAGTGCGGTTAAGTCACTGGTCAAGTGCTCTCCTTTGACATGAAGCTACTGGCTTGCCTCAGACGACGTCACCGTAAGTTTCTTTCATATTGCTTTGACACGATAACTGCTATGGTAAAGATTTATGACAGTTAAATTGAATTGCATGGTTAAATAAGTTTTATGTCTATTGGGTAATAAGAGTCCATTAATTACAATTTACAAGCATGTGACATGTGAAATTGTAATTTTAAATAGGTGGTTTAAAATTGAACTGTTTCATCAAAACTAGTGCAGCAACTCTTGTGTGGGGTAAATTATATATTTATACAACTGATTAGTATTCAATTTTGCTGTTTTAAATATGATACGTTGGAAAAGTCACTTGACAAACAATATAATAAGGGGGGGGGGGGGGGGGGGGGATGTTAAGCCAACCTATTCATCATAATGCTAGTATCGTTTAATTTTGTAACGTCTCTAATACTTTTGCATTGCATATATAATAACCTATCAAGTATTAATTACATTTCTAAAAAAAATATGTAAAATAACGACGAAAGTAAAAACCACAATTCGCCGGTTTTTTATTTCGCTCAATGCGCACATATGAAAGCTATACGCGATAACACGACACACAGTGGCCCTAATAAAATGATTAAGGCTGCAAGTGTTATTTATTGGAGACGCGAAATTACGTGGGACTGGGAGAATTGGCGGCAATAAGTTACTGTTTACTCTATATTGTGTACTCTACATATGACATCTAATTCTAGACATTTGGTTTTAAAAAATACATTAATCTAGGCAGCGTAATCCACTTCCCAAACACACCCCTCAATGCTAAATCCAACATGCTTACAGTATTTTTCGTCTCGAGACGAAAGAGTTTTTAACAGTAGATAATAGTTTTAATGTTATGGACAAAACACCCTTTCTAGGGCATCGTTGCATCCCCCAAATGTTTTGTACCTATGTATACAATTTGAGAATTATTATACTTTCAACAGCGGATTAGCGGTAGATGGGAATAACCTAACTATGCATGTAGAAGGAGGGTTCCGACTTTCGTAACTATCAACGCGCAATATGTTTTCCTTATATTTCTTCAAAAGTACGTAGGTATGTAATTGTTTTATTTCGCTCAAAATAATTTTCCTCAAGAGTTTTTAGCATTGATATAAGCATGGAAACTTCCAAGTTTATAAAAGAGCATGGCATGATATTTTAACCAAGATCTGCGCAAGTGGGCCTTATACTTTAGAAAACCATTTTGCCTCGAAAATTGTTGACTTTGTATTATTAAGTTTAAATGTATGAAACCCTTTCCTTTATTTAAAAAGACCTATTCGTCGATCACCTAAGCAATAGCACAGAATAGATATTAGTTACAAGCAATAGGGTAGAATGAAAAAATATTTTTCATCCCCACTTCACATAATATGTACCTAGTTACCTATAGTACCTACAGTACCTATGGAGAGCCACCCCCAAAATTAAAAAAATATATTATTTTATGATAACATCTATACTAATATTATAAAGCTGAAGAGTTTGTTTGTTTGTTTGAACGCGCTTTAATCTCAGAAACTACTGGTTCGAATAGGAAAATAATTTTTGTTGGATAGTCCATTTATCGAGGAAGGCTTTAATAGAAGGCTATATAACATCACGCTGTGACCAATAGGAGCGAAGAATCAGTGGAAAATGTAGAAAAAACGGGGAAAATTATTCATCTTTGAGGGCTTCCGTTGTTTGTTTGAAGTTCGTGACATCTGACAGCTTTTTGACACGACAAGGACCGTCGGGCTACCGAGCGCCGCCTGGTGACAGAAAAAGAATCGAAAATTCCGTTTTTGATACCACTTACGCTACCAGATGACGCTTTGTGTGCGTTGGGTCTGCCCCCTAACAGCAGAAAAAAATATCAAAAACCCTATGATTAATTGAAACAATCACTACTACAGAGGAACCATAATATTTTACCGAATGAATTAGGGGGAAAGACGAAACAAATCCTTTAAGTGTCCTTAAACGATACATGGGCTGTGTTCCGCGGAAAAAAGCGCTTGTTAGAGCTTGCTAGTGCTAAAAAAACATTAGCGACCAAGACAAGTTTGCTAACTTCAATACTGCTAACATAATCCGCCATTTTGCTTATTTAACGCTAGCGCGCTGGAATGGCGGATTATGTTAGCAGTATTGAAGTTAGCAAATTGCAGCGGTCGCCATTTTGCTTACGTTTTTTTTGTTAGCGCTAGTTTTCGCGGAACACAGCCATGGTTTTATAGTTTTGGCATCTAAGGCTTTGGCAATGTAGCTGATTGCTATGCGAGCCACAGCTAGGTACTATTGTTTGCGGAGCGCGTATTGTCCCTGGCGCGGACGGTTTTTTGAACACGAATTTTAATTTTTCTCGGAAGCCAGTGCTGAATAAGTGACAGTTGACATCGGGGAATATAATGTTCGTATTTCACTCAAATATATTTTCTTTTTGTATATTTTCTGAAATCTTGGTAGAAGAAATGTTCGGCGAACGCGGTCACGGTATTTTTGAATTGGGTTCCTAAACATATTAATTAATGAAAAGTAGGTACGTGATAAAATTAATGTGACATTTGAGGAAATTGGCCTCAAAATAATTAGTACTGGGCGTTTTTTTCCGAAACAGTTTTGAGAAACGCTTTTTTGCCAAGAAACGAAGAAACGCTTTCATCCTCATACAAAAACAGTTTTTTAAAAAAACGGTATTCGCCAAGTGCCAAGGAAACGAACGGCACCCGACGAAACAAGCGAACAAACAAAACGTTTCTCTCACTCGCTTCAAAACATAACTACTTTCGGAAATAAAGAACGAACGTGACGAAACTGTCTCTGGTGGCAAAATTGTTTCCGATCCGAAAAACCTATATTTGTTTCATTCGATCTTGTGCGTAATTTATATATACTTTATGAAACGGGTTCCTTCTATCTGTCAAGAAAATAAACGCTTTAATAATATATGCTGTAAATTAAATGATGAAAAATGAAGAAAAAAAAGAAAGTTGTTTAAAATATTTTATAATATTATTAAAAAATTACATACTGTAAAAAAAATATTTACAAAAAATAATATCATGTATATAAGATGAACTTTTAAATACACGGAGGAAAGAAGAGTTTTTCTGCCAGTCCTAAGCGTGGTTAAAAGTACTAAGGGAAGTTAGTTCTTACATCAAATCAAAACTATAGAAGAAACCGTTTATTATGAAACTGTTTCGTGAAACTGTTTTTGACGCGAAAAAAACTGTTTCGTTTCGTTTCTTTTTAAAAGTGTTACTGCCCAGCTCTACCTCAAATGTGGCCAAATCCCTAACGTTGTTGGGACATTGCCCTGCCATTTACTAGGAGGGCGATAATTGCAAATTGCAATACAGCACATGAAAAATTATTAAATCTATGATCTAAGTAGCTGTTTCCCGCGGCTCCACCCGCGTATATATATACGCGGGTGGAGCCGGAAAAGTAGAGTACTCCCGCGGGATAATCGATAGTATATTATTAGGTTTAATTTAAAATTGATCTCAATATTTACGAGTTTTTAACTATATCCACTTTATAATCATGCAGATTGAACTTACTTTTCATTGTATAAATTTAACTTATAAGCAATTCTATACGAACGACAAAATGTAAACAAGTGCTGTCATTATCATTGCACGTATTCCTGAATAACAAACACCTGCATTGCAGCTGTCGATAAGCACAGTATAAACAACTACAGGTATCTGAACAGGGAACAAGTTCCCCCACTCTCGGTTCATAGAGGAGGGAGGTCTCTTCGATTTCAACACAGCCGATTTCTACACAGTCAATATCGAACGGTCTAAGCGAGAGGACCTAACCAGTGAATCGTATTAATTTTAAAGTGATAATAATTGTGAAGTGTTTTGTGAAGTGATAATTTGATGCAATAGAGTCTAATTTGTTATAAATCGTAAAGTTTCTAATTTCATTACTTTTAGCCATATTTAGTTTCGAGTTTAATAAAATTGTTGTCACGAGTTGTGACTATTATTAATTATTTTTATAAAGTTTTACACTTTTTACTATTATCAGAAGTGCGATCGGCTCCAGCCTATCACGTTCTGAAAAATAAATATGGCCAAAAGGAATAAAAGAAGTCAAAAAAAAAGTGAGTTTATGAGTTCCTAAAGACCACCAGGTCAGTGGTAAACGTAGCTACTCTGAGTGTGCGTGCTACCGAGTGTGTGAGCTACCCTGTGCCTCATCGGCGAGTTCTTACGACTTTACGGGTCACCTCATCGGTGCTTTGAACAGTAAGGTGTAAAGTAAGGTAAGATCGAACCATGATTATTATATTTCACGTTTTGTTCCTAGTTTACACTCATGTCTATTTTTGAGTGAACTGGGTGCGGGAACAAGGAATATTTATAAATGGGATACATGTCTATCTAAAAACGGAAATTTTAAGTTTTGTTTACGGAGATTCCATTTTGCGGGAATTTAGTGTAACGTTATGACTACTTACTTAAAATTTACATACGCAAATGATGTTGCGTGTTTCTTTGAATTTAAAAATCGTATTTGCAATATTTGATTATTGCAATTATAAAATTGAGCATAATTGTTGAGGACGCAAAGTTTTGCTCCTATGGGATTCATCAATGAAAAGCGGACTGTAATTAGACGTTTATTCTTGCGTTACAAATATTAGTGTACTCGTTCAGCTGCCGAGGAGTATGTATGTGTAGTGGCTAGTGGCTGCCGTCGACCGCATGCCGGTCGGCACCGTTGCAGTTGGGCCCCCGCACGCCCCTCGAGTACCGCGGAGGTACACGGAGTGGCGAAACGCGCGCTAAAGGCGCGAACAATAACCGATACTAGTAATTACGAGATGCAACTGTTAGTTACCCGTCTCTCATAAAATAACTTTGCTGTTTCCTATTTTATTTAAAACTAAAGGGGTATATAATCCATTGCAGTTTAGATACAGAAGGGTAACGCACAGTACGCCGTTTGATCGTAGCATACGCGAGAGACTATCAAGTGGTAGTATCAACACCTACTTTGGGTGTGGCATTAGTCATGATTTAAAATATTAAATGTTGTTTCCAAGTTTGGTTGGGACAAAGCAGGCTCATAACCTGATTTTCTGACAAGAAAGACGATCCATGCGTCGGATGGGCATGTAAAAGGTTGGTCCTGCGCCTGATCTCTTGCCAGTCGTGTCGGTCGTCCGTCGTAATGGGTTACGAGAGTAAAGAAAGAGTGCTCTCATGTACTGCGCACTCACTTGAGTGCTATAAAATTACTCCTGCGTAACTGGCCTGGTTTCAATGATACCGACCACCATCACCAAAATCGGTGTGGGGAGTTATTATTAGTCATGATCATATTGTGCAGTGTTCTCGCCCAAAGCTGGTCGGACGGGACGGATCATGTTTCTTTCGCGAGATGTGCGAGACAAAGATGTTAACGTTTTGAGTTTCAAGACACGAGTAATGTTATAGGAGGAATATATTATGTAGATGTATCAATCCATGCACTGTTGTGCGTCTCTTTAGTAACTGAATCTGTGTTATTTGGTCTATGACGACATAATATTAAATTTTGTGTTTGGTCTAGGGCAACTGGATATTAAGTTCATTTCAAGTCGAATCAGACGTGTTGAGTCGCGTATAGTGTGGCGTGGTGCATTCCTACGCCTAAATTATTAACCTAAAGTTAAGTGCAGCAGATTTGTTACAATTTAACACATATCATACATGTACCTGTTCTCGTATACAAAATAAAACTCAAACTAATACACACACAACTCACGTTCCCAACAAAGAAACAAACAAACACATACACAACTCGATGAGACAATCATATCGTATTGCCTTATGTAAGAACCAATAAGGGTAAAAATAACATTACGCAGCGAAGATACTCACTTCTATAAGTTTTTAAATGTACCTGCATTTAAATCGACGACTGATAATGCACTGTAAACTTTCTTTTAAGTTTATTTTTCTCATGTAAGTGGCTATTGTCTGTTAATGGGAAATAAAGATCTTTACACCGAAAATAATATTGTGTCATAAACTGGTAAGCGGTTTTCTGTAAAGACAGAACTTGTAGGTTCTGATCGCGATTAATTAATGTTTGTTGTAAATAAGTTTAAAGATTTCTTAACTAACGGTACGAACATCAACTATAGTTTAGTGTCGAGTTTGTGAGACTCTTTATTCGAAAGGCAGCAATAAAGAGGGTCGCAATCAGAGCCGTGCTGCCCCTGTGTGCGATGTGTGCGGCGCACACAGGCGCCAAGACGATGAGGGCGCCGCGGGCCGCCACCGAAAAGTTAAAACATGAAGATTCGTAAAAATAAGAGGCGCTTCATGGGTTTCGCACACAGGCGCTACCGGGGATCGGCGCGGTCCTGGTCGCAATAATTTTATATACAAAGAAAACAAACAAGTTTCGTAATTTTGATAACTACCTACTGTTGACAATTCATGTATCCAATTGTAATTGCATAAAACTTTCGAATGACACATATTATGCTATTTTGGGATAAAAGTTTTTAGAATTACTTTCGTTTTACAACACTTTGACAGCATATTATGAGAATGGTTTACCAAAATTGTTCTCTTGTAGTTTTGGGTTTGGTAAAAACCTACTGACAACATACCGAGTACTAATATTAGCGTCCACTGTCATTTGTGCTTCATAGCTGTTATCAATTTACATGAAGTTTTGGTAATTCCAGCAACTGATGGTTTTTCAATCAAATGATGAAAAAAGTATGTTTGTAGCCACAGGTTGAATATTGAGGGAGAACTATTTTAAAGGGTCAGGTTAGGCCGAGCAGCATAAATAAATAAGAAATTTTAATATGACTTTCAGGTAACCTACCTATGTATCAAAGCAGTCTGACATTTGTGAGTTTCGGTCGGATATTTCCGTCGTTATACATTTATGACTATGCATCAAAAATAGCATCTGTTGCTATCCCATTACGAAATACGGTTAAATTACAAGGGGAAGTAACAGGAAAAGTTATGACATTGTTTAATTGAGTGGCTTAAAGCGAAATAGTGTATTTGGCAATAATTGGCCCACAATGATATAAACTGAATTGCATATGACACAAGCTTTATTGATTTGGCGGTATACTTTTCCGTGTATAATAATGAACTGCGTGTTGTCATATTTAAGCAAGACTACACTACGAGATGAACCTGAAGAATGGTAACGTACCATTCTTATGAATTAGAGACATTGACAATAGTTAAATTTCATGCATTGAGTGTCGGCTCTACTTTTCAGTATCGAGCGTTGGCTCTGCTGTTTAGTATCAAGTATTTGCACTGCTCTTTAACATTGTTGTCTCGTGTTCTTTAGTATTGTACGTTGGCTCTGCTGTTTAGCATTGAGCGTTGGATTTGTTATTTAGCATTGTTGGCTCTGCTCTAAAGCATTGCTGGCTCTGCTCCTTAGCATTGTGCGTTAACTCTACTGTTAAGCATCGAGCTTTGGCTCTGCTGTTTACCATTGAGCCTTGGCTCTGCTGTTTATCGTCAAACGTTGGCTCTGCTTTTAGCATTGAGCGTTGGCTATGCTCTTAAGCATTGAGCGTTGGCTCTGCTCATTTGCATTTAGCATGGCTCTGCTTTTTAGCATTGAGTACTGGCTCTGCTATTTAGTATTGAGCGTTGATTTTCTGCGACATATTTACGACTGTTATTCGAGCATTAAATGTTAGCTCTGGTGTGATTATTTGCTTACAGGTAATCTCATCAGATCATGAAGTATAGATCAAATGAAAGAACATCACTTTTATATTGCGCTTATATTTAGTTAAGCGCAGTCAAAAGCTTTACTTTAAAGAGGAAAGTAGGCAAGCAACAACAAAATAATCTGTAAACTATAAAGTCTAGTAAAAATAAAAACCATTTAAAATTCTAGTATGTAACTTGAAGACTTCCAATTTACTTTCAGTGAATTATGAACGAATCGTCTTGATATGATAAACTGATTTTTGGACTTTGGACCAATCAAGGCGCGTTTGACGTCGAGTTGACGTTTACAAGAATACCATTTTGATGTTTTAGCATATCAAGACTGCATTGAAACTGTTTTACTGACAGATTTAATTGGCAGAATCGACTTACTGATCATTCAAATTGAAAGGGAGTCGTAGTAGCTTATAGTTTTGTTATGAGTTTTCTTGTTCTAACATTACAAAAGATAATTTTTGGTATCAAATTTTTGTGAACATTCTTTTTGTTTACAGCAGATTAAAATGTATTAAAAATACACAACCGAATAAGAGTCTAGAAGTTAATTACATCGATAAGTAAATGCAATCTTGTAGTCCATTCACCAAGATAGAGACAACATGACAACCGTTTAAACAAGAGAGTGGCTGAGGGCAGCCACACGTCAGGAGAGGCCGTATTAGGTTTAATTTAAAATTGATCTCAATATTTACGAGTTTTTAACTATATCCACTTTATAATCATGCAGATTGAACTTACTTTTCATTGTATAAATTTAACTTATAAGCAATTCTATACGAACGACAAAATGTAAACAAGTGCTGTCATTATCATTGCACGTATTCCTGAATAACAAACACCTGCATTGCAGCTGTCGATAAGCACAGTATAAACAACTACAGGTATCTGAACAGGGAACAAGTTCCCCCACTCTCGGTTCATAGAGGAGGGAGGTCTCTTCGATTTCAACACAGCCGATTTCTACACAGTCAATATCGAACGGTCTAAGCGAGAGGACCTAACCAGTGAATCGTATTAATTTTAAAGTGATAATAATTGTGAAGTGTTTTGTGAAGTGATAATTTGATGCAATAGAGTCTAATTTGTTATAAATCGTAAAGTTTCTAATTTCATTACTTTTAGCCATATTTAGTTTCGAGTTTAATAAAATTGTTGTCACGAGTTGTGACTATTATTAATTATTTTTATAAAGTTTTACACTTTTTACTATTAATATACTATCGATTATCCCGCGGGAGTACTCTACTTTTCCGGGATAAAAAGTAGCCCATGTTTTAATCCAGAGCCTAAACTACTTTCATACCAAATTTCATCAAAATCCGTTGAGTAGTTTTTGCGTGAAAGAGTAGCAAACATCCATCCATACATCTATCCATCTATCCTCACAAACTTTCACATTTATAATATTAGTAGGATTTCAATGTTAGAGAGCTTCATCGTGATTCGTAGTCGCGCGGCCGTTTGGAGTTCAGGTGGTGACATCAACTGAACTCCAAAACCGTGTGATTTAACACGGGCCACGGCTCGATTACTTTCTGAGAGGCTAGGTATGTGAAAACACTAGAGTCTAGTCTGCGCAGACAAACCACAGTCAATTATTGCTGCCCTAAAAGCAAATACTTATAACTCGGGTTCATCGTGAACTTGAGCCCCATTTCATGCGAAAATGTCAAAAATTATCCGGCGAAGTCGCGGTGATTATTTGGCTAATGGTTATTATATACTCGTAACTGGTTGTTTTATTTCATTTCAAAGTTCGAGCGTTCCTTAATTAAAAATTCTTTACAAATACAGTAATTGTAAGTAAGTAATTGTATCTTGCTAAACAAACTAAATACCTATTTACAGTAGTGTTAGTTTTCCACGCTTCAGTTAATTTAGTTATTTGTAAAAGAAAACAGTAAACACGCCCTAAATGTCGGTTTAATAGGTGAGAATGTTCGTCTGCATTGCCGGTATAAATAGTTCTGGCCAGCTCGCCCGGTTTAGAAAGAAAACATTACAAAACTCAAACCTGTGGAGTGAATTCCGTTCAAAGCTAGGTTTTAAATGATAGGAAATTTTAATGAAACTCAGTAAACCTAATATTTAGGAATAAGTATGTCATTTCTGTAATTATTAAGGTTTGAGTCAAATATTTCAAAACTCAAGATAGGCTATCACGTACATTTGACAGAACAAATCTTCATAGAAGAAAAAGTTACGCCATCTTGGTTTGTACCACACTTCAAATGTCATCCATCTTGTTTTCACCATACCTACTTTAAATGTATCCATCTTGTTTTCACCATACTTTAAATGTCAAAATGGCCCCAAAAATTTCAAAATTGGAGCCATTTAACTGGAGACACTTTTTGCCTCAACATGCCTCGTCTATAATATATACTACGTCTATGGTTTAAGTACATTTTTATGGAATAATCCTGATTCCTGGCAAATGAGAAGCCTGATGATAGGCAATTACCGTGCTCATGGACACCCTCAACAAAAGAGGAGTTACAAGTGTCTTCGACCGGTGAAACACAACAGTCAACACATTTCACGTCGCGTCTGTCGTCTTTGAGGCCACATTGTATGTCTCCGGTCGAGAAAAATGGAAAATAGAGCATAATATAATCTGCAGTTGAGACTTTTAAGATGCATATTATTACTTATAGGCTATGGCTTTCAAAGTTGAAGTAGAATTATGTAGAGATCAAAGTTGAATTATGTAGAGCAGTGTTTTTCAACCTGTGGGTCGCGACCCCCTGGGGGGTCGCGAAGCTTCTGTCGCCGGAGGTCGAGAGAATTTTAGTAAAAAAAAACAATAAAGATTAAAATGATTGATTTATTGAGTAAGAGAATTTAACAAAAACGAAATACTCATAAATCGATCATCGATATCATCGATGTATGTAATTGTAAAATAATGTGTTTAATGTACTATATTATGTACCTACTTATATCCGAATCCTAATTATGGAGACGCATAAAAACGTCGTATGGAATGAATATTTGTAACACTGTAACATACATACAAACATGATAAAAAAGCAAAGGGTCGGGGGGTCGCGAAATATTTTTTCATACAAGGGGGGTCGCATCATGAAAGTGTTTTTTAACCTTAACACTGATGTAGAGTATTAGGAAAGAATTCAGGAAGCTCTATATATCTATAAAGATTAACTTTATCTTAACAGATTTGGTTTCTTAGTTTGAATATTATTAGCTGTAGTTACTAATTACCATTAATATGGGATCGGACTACATCTGAAATATTTGGTTTCATTAATATATTCAGAAATATTGCGGCATTACTACTTGGTAAATGTAAAAAAATATTATTATTTTATGTGTAGTTTACTAATAAAATACATTTAAAAATACCAAAAAAAATTTTTTTTTTTGCGAAATTGGTAAACAAAACCTACATCATTAGTTTACTTACATCATATACAAAAACATTAATTATGGTAAGTATGAACTTAAACGCACAAATATGGGAGATATTTACAAAGATATTCCGGCGGCCATATACTTCATATACTACTTCATATTATATGATATTATAATATAACCTACAAGTGACGTCATTTGTAGGTCGACTTTAGTATGGAGCGTTTTTAGGATGCTCGCGAAATTTTTTATACAAATCGCTGTACCTTAGAAAATATTGACTTTTGATATACGGTTTCTTCTGAGAAGTTACTCATATTTAAGAGTACTATTCATTTATGCAATAAAAAATTTTTAGTCCGATTGCCTATTACCTATTTGTGAGGTTTAGATCGCACTGAAATTACAACCTAGACCTTTGTAAAGATTACCTAGTCATTATAGTAATCGTGGTACTGACTACTGTTATGTAGTCGTAGTACGACTTATGCGCTACCTACTGTTTTCGCGTTCCACGTGACGTATCTTTCGTCACAGCATGGCATTACATCACAAACAGCTGTATTCAAATAGACCGGTGAGGCGGGAGGCGTCCTTCCGGACGCTCAGTTCGCGCCGAGTTGTCAACGAAGTATATCCGATGCGCGCCATTAAATCTGTCAGTGTCTGTGAATTCCAAATTTAAACGTTTTGTTTTTTTTATGTGAGTGAAAATTGCCAGTGCTATGAAAATACGTTTCGAAGTGCCGAACACACTGGAAATAATTCTTGGAAGGGACAGTGAGTGTTTATTGTATATTTTGTTATATTTACAAACATTACTGTGAGTCTAGATTTGAAAGGGCTTCTAATCTATTGAATTTAAATACAATGTAACAAATGATAATTTAGGTTAGTTTCTCTCTAGAGGCTCTTGATTTTGTTAACCTTTTGTCTGTAAATTTTATTCTCTTTGCCGTTCCTCCAAGAATTTTTGACGTTGATTCTTCTTTGTAAGTGTACTTTGATAGGTAATTTAAGCTGGTTATGCAAATGCAATTTCAACGTTTAAATGGTATTCCTTCGAGCAAGAAACTCGTTTCTATGTTTTTTTAGAACTCTAACGGTACCTTACTTAATCCAGTCGAAAATTACGTTCTGTAACACTTACCTATTTACTTTATTTATTGCTTCATTCGATTCACGAAAAAATATTTTTGGATCACTTAAAAATCACTAAAGATTTTTTTAAGTATTCCATATCAATTTACGAAAAAAATGCTGTTACAGATAGTTTTGTAAGTACCTGTGTAACTGACATACGTGCAGGAATGCTCAACTTTTTTGGCTTCTCCTAAGACCCCTTCGACATTTGATCACCCTCTTGGAACAGTGGTAATAGGCTTGCAACTTGCAAGTTGCAACACCTGCCTACAGTAGCTTAACTTCTAACTGGACTAGGGACGTTTTGACCTTTTCCTTTTAAAAAATAATACTTATTGGCTTATTGGCGTTTTAACGTGTTAAGTGACTTTTAAATATTCTGTACCTACCTACTTAATAAAGAAAAAAACGAAACGAAAAACGAAAAGAAATTTAAACAACCTTAGTTTATAGATGGTTTATAGTTTGAGTTGAATTAAACACAAAAGTAGACTGTGTCATTCCCCGTAGTCTACTCTAGTCTCTACATCTGTACCAAATTTTATCAAAATCGGTCCAGTAGTTTCGGAGCTTATTCAATGCAAACATACAAACAAACAAACAAACTTTTCCTCTTTATAATATTAGTATAGATATAGATTAAGTAGGCTGTAGGTAGTATATTATTATTTATTACCTATGGCTTTCAAACTTGAACTATGAATTTAGAATTATGTAGATTGTAGAGTATTAGGAAAGAATTCAGAAATCTCTATCTCCAATGTAGTTTAAATATTATTAGCTGTAGTTACTAATTACCAATTTGTGAGATTACAGTCGCACTAGAATTACAACCTAGACATTTAAGGTACCTACCTAGTCATTACCTATAGTAATTGTGCTATTGACTAATTAACTTTGGTTAGGATCCTGCAAAAGCAGGATAGTTATATTCTTTTAAACGGGCAATTGGCCCATCACACATACCCACCACTGCTACTCCTGTGTAGCCAGGATCGACAGTGGTAATTAATGAGAAGCATGTAGGAAGGAAGAAAGGAAGAAGGAGGAAGTAGGAAGTTCTATTTAAGGATAGCTAGAGTCCAAAGCGTAGAGTTTACGTTAGAGAGTAGAGACTCAAGCTGCTTGTACTGACCCCTCAGCCCGTTTGAATAACCTATCTACCAATAACTATTTGTTAACGTCTTTGTATCAACACAGAATAGATATTAGTTACTTTACTGGTATCACAAAAAACCGGCAAATGATTGAAAGACGACGTTTTTAACAAATAGTTAACGGTAGATAGTAGTTACTCAAAGGGTAGATAGGTTATTGAAACGGTCCGTAAGTCTATAATGTCGCTTTTGCGACGTATCCGACAAAGCTACACGGATTAGTGTATCCGTGGTGTAAATATTTTTATTACTAATTTACACCAACAAGTCTACAATGCTAAGGCTTTTTGTTTTATCAACTTTTGACTACAACCTACGTTTAGAATGTAGAGTCATTTATAGGCGAAATTGAGGATAACATAGTTATAAAACCACTTAAAATATAAGATTGGAATCCTGTTAGTAATAGCAGGGTATCAAAAACTATCTAGATTTCCAGTCACTAAAGATTTTGCAGAGAAACGTAAAAACTTCAAAAAAGTAAGTACCTAATTAGGTAAATACTTATGTAATTTTCCGTACATTCCATTATACATTATACAAATATTTAATTGCTTATTTGAATATGAATGCGTAAATCACGTTTTCTTAAACTGTAACAATCTAGTTGCTTATTAATATAAACTACTTAAATATTTGCTAGTGATGAACATTTATCGCAAGTTTGGTCGAAAAAAGGATGTTCGAAAAAACATGTTCGAAATTAAGAATATCGACACCAGAAATTCGGTTGACTTGCATGGGCGTACCCAGGTAGGGGCAGATAAAGAAGATAAAAAGAAACTCAATTTTCCCTAAAATGAAATGCTGAAATCCTGGGTACGCCCTTGTTGACTTGTCTAAGAATTAAGCTTACGTCTCGCAAGTCATACCAGATTCTTGTGCTAGTGATAAAACGAATTCATCAGACTGTATTTAGCATATTTTGTGCGAGGACTAAAGAGGTAACTTAATATATTTTTCCTATTTATCTTCCTGTTTATAGAGCAAACATACCATGTTCGAAGACAGCCTTAAAACTGCTACAGTGCTAATAGCTGAGACGCTACGGAAAATATGTTCTTAAGTAAAATTCACTTGCGAAAGTGAAAACTGTTAAGTCATCAATGTATTCTTTACTTTAAAAGTGAAATCTTATTAGGTTTTTAAATGAAACTGCGTTCACCATAACTTAAATGCCTGGATCGTAATTCGAGGCCCGAGGCATGCACAAATACTTTTATCTACTAGGTAAACCTTTGTGTTTACAATCCTACTTTTATTCTGGCAAAACGCAAATTGGGCAGTTTACGCGGGATAGATAGTTTCGTCTTCGGAGGAGATAAAAACAAGTAGGTACCTTCAAAAGTTTAAATTTTCTTTTCTAATCAAGTGCCTAAGGGGCCATCCACATATTATTACGTCACGCAAAATTTCGACTTTTTGAACCCCTACCCCCCCACCCATGTCACGCTTTTTAGATACCCCTTTACCTGTATTTAACATGTACTGTCACACTTTGTATGACCCCCCCTCCCCCATCAGGTGTGACGTAATATGTGGATGGACCCTAATCGTAATTATTTATCGTTAGCTTCCTTTTCGTTCCAATTTCCAACTTTACAACATTAAAATGCCTAAATATTAAGAGAATGCCCATATTAAGCCAGTAGTAAACAATATGAAATGTAAACACAGGCACATTGTTCCTGTCCTATATGTGGCGCGGTATTATTAGTGCCTTTGTGGGGGATGACACAGAATAGTCCGCGGCCCACTGCTGGTGCTTTGTTGCAGAGTTCGGTAATTAGGACCACGTTTATATTAAGTTTTGATAGCACACATACGTGAATACAATGGCTGTGTTCCGCGGAAAAGAGCGCTTGTTAGCGCTAAAGAAAAATAAAACATTGTCGGCCAGGACACGTTTGTTTAACTTCAATACCGCTAACATAATGCGCCATTTTGCTTATTTAACGCTAGCGGCCGCCATTTTGCTAACGCTTTTTTATTAGCGCTTTTTTCCTCCAATGTGTATATCTCACGCTGGTTTTGCTGTAGGCAAAGAACTTCATTTTAAGGTTAGGGCTATCCTGGAGTGTCCGGTTTCCGTGTCCAAAGGGTAGCAACAGGATCACGAAAACTCTGCTGTCATGTCCGTTCGACTGTCTGTCACCAGAGGTGCAATTCTGCTAAATAAAGCCTGCATTAATACAATTACAATCAAGTCCCGATACGCTTATACTCCCAATAGGTGTTTTTATGAACGTTAAACCAACGTGAAACGCGCTCTGATTGGTCGAAACGTCATAAAATCCGTTCACGGTAACATGACGCTACACTTTCAATCCAAACAAAGTGAAATTGACTGTTTAAATTGTCTAATTTAAATACGGAATTGAGGTTCTGGTCTCAACAGGTAATAGCTAGACAGTTGAAATCTTCACAGATGATGTATTTCTCTTGCCGCTGTAATAAAAAAATATAAAAGTATAATATTTTTAATTATATATAATTTATTTATTATTAGCCCGACATAAATACATAAATATTTATGTAGGGCTCCCCTTTGAGTATCCAATATAGTTGGATACTCAAAGAGGGCTCCCATACATCAAACGTGTTTTTTACCGTTTGGTACGGGATCCTCAGTGCGTTAGTTATTTTTATTTAGCCGGTTTTTTTAAACCATATTGATTTCTATGGTAATTCATTTTTAAATGGCAAAGAAACAGATTAACGCCCTTCACTTGTGAGTGGTGTGTTGATGACCACTAAAAGACTCGCAAGTGCGTTGCTGGTTTTCGGAAATCAAACTTCTACTCCCAGTAACATTACTACATGCCGGTTTTCTCTAAGGCTGGGACTATATTAGCCGTAAGGCCGATGCAAATTCAAAGCAGTAAAATTAGTACGCTGCCCATAAACAATAAACTTGAAAATCGAACACACAAGTGTCGAGTCAAATGTCAGTGTCATATAATATAGTGCGATTCAAATGAGAATAGGATCGAGTCGGCGCCATATTGTGACATCATAGCTGTCAATTTTACCCAATTGGGTACCTTATTAGGTAGGGTGGGCAAAAAAAGTTTTTTTTCTTTTAATATAATTTATTTACAAAATTGAGTGAAAAAATGTAATCTGAATCTAGCTCTTCAATTTCGCTCATCTCTGTATTACTGTCCGAGTAGTCATCGTCGTCTATGTCAACACAGCGCCTCGTTTACTCATTTTCGAGCAAAATGAGTAGTATGACAATAACAAAAACAATATAATTTTGGCAAGTTGCCTTGCACCAACAATGAAAAACAAAATGTTAATTTATGATTTTAAAAACTAATTATGAATAGGTATTATTATAATCAAATGTTTAGATAATTTAACGTTATTATTTAAATTTGATGTAAGACTATTATTCCTCTTCTTTTATTTATGGCAATCGCGGTTGCAAAGGTTTTGCACCATTCTGCTAGTGTCGAGTATATAAAGAATTATTTCGACTACTAGCTTTTGCCCGCAGCTTCGCTCGCGTCAGAGGGAAACAAACACAAACATACTGTACATACAAACTTTCGCGTTTAGGTATAATATTAAGTAAGGATTTCTTTGTAGCCGATAATTAGTATTTTAACGATTTCGAAAATGTTTTGAATGGGAAGACGTTGTGGACTTTGAACTTAAAAAATAATTTGGATTGTGATCGCCCATCCTAGTTGGGACCACGACAGAGTTTGAGAGAGAGATGAGTTAGCAGTACGACCACGAAGCCATCTAGCTTCTCAATTATTCCTCATATAATAATCATACACATTAATGATTAGGATTAACCTAGGTAAAGTTTTAACCAATTCAAATATCGGGTTATTTTATAGCATTTTATACTACGTTATTTTTTCGATTGATAAAACTTTTTGTAGGTATGAACCGATTGAATTGAAATACCTACACAAAATTATAAGCAGAGCTATCCTAATTCCTATCCGCGTGGAACCCGTAGGTAAGGTACCCAAAAATTTTCAGCGATAAAAAGCGAGTCCTATGTGTTTATCCAAGGGCTAAACTACAGTAACAAATTTTATAAAAATCCGTTCCGTAGTTTCTGAAATTAGCGCGCACAAACGTACAGATCAAAAATCTTTTAAGAAAATCTTAAGAGTCATTGTTGTGGGTTAAAAACTGAAAACCCTTTGGAAAAACCTATGTATTAAACACTGATAAATCAAGCACAAATAAATTAAATATTACATATAACAACAAAAGAAAAAGAAATTTAATTATACCTATTACCTACACTCATCTGCTGAAATAGTATGTAATATAATAAGTATTATGAATAAGCAATCGCAAATATTTAGGTGCCTAGTTTTTCAAAGACATTTTCATCAGATTTAACTTTCGCATACATGTCAGATATTTATTTTTCAACATGATGACAATATATTATGTCAAAATAAAAATAAAGCTCTCCACTCACGGGCTATCGATTGCTTCGATCAAATTGGAAATTAATTCGTATTTGAAAGTAAATTGCTAACGACAAACTATTACACAAAATGATTAGTGTAAAACTTACCAGCTAGTTTTTGCGGTGGGGTCAAAAGTTGGAACAAAATTTACGCGTATATATACGAGTTTCATATAAAAAGTATAGTAATGCGGTCCTAGGATCTCAGACTATATTCAATTTTAATCTAAACCGATTTACTTGCAACTACGAATCCAGTAAATGTTTAAATTCTAAAAACTAAATCGATCGATCGCTTGTGAGTGGGAGCTTTAAATCAAAAGCACTAAGGAGTATTTACATCAACTTTAAAGCAAATCGCTCCCAAACAACTTTCTTTCCCTTTTTATTCCCGTTAGGGGACGAATTTCAATAAACTATGATACACGAATTCCATCAATTCTGTTACATAATGTTTGTGCAAAATATGAAGTAGATTGGACCAAGGAATCACGTTGTCCCATACAAACTGTTTTCCCCCTTTTCACCCCCTTAGGAGTCGAATTTCGAAAAATCCCTTCTTATCGGATCCCTACGCATTACAAAGAGCAAGCCCTGCAAGTTTCAGGTCTCTACGATCAGCGGTTTAGGCTGTGCGTTGATCCGTCAGTCATTCAGGACAAAGGATTTTATATGTATAGATTATTATTGGCAAATACATACCAAAAGTTTTTCTGCTAACCGTACTTTTCAAGTGACATTTGACAGATAGAGGTCATTAACGTTCCTATTCTCATTTGAATCGCATTATACTCGACAGTTCGATTTTCAACTCTATTTCAATTCTATTTACAGTGTTCTGAATTTACCCAGGTCTGCCGGATTCCCTTATCTCTCAATTCGAGCCGGCTCGTTTATACCGAACTACTTCTCCCACGGTCTACACTCTTTAATATCAACAAGTTGGATTGGACGTGGTTTATCTGCCTGGCATTGTAATCTATCTGTTGTGGGTTTGTACACGTCAATATGGCGCGTTCTACTAACCTGCACTTTGCAAATCCAGTAATATTGACCTCTATTGGTATTGTAATACTGTTGGTGTCAAAGACTTCTAGTTGGTGTGGTGAATAACATGTCACCACGTGGCCCAATTGGTGGTAAATTTGCACAAAAGGATTGTTAATAGTGTGTTGTGTTATGTGTAGATTGTAACTTGTAATGTGACATACTTACAATTTTAAAACTTTATAATGCCTATACTCTATGCTCTATTTATAAGTACAATACGGCCGATGTATCTTGGCGAGTCTGAACTTCGCGCAGAAGGTTGCGCACTAACTGTTTCTAAGTGTTTTCGTATTTATTTTATTTGTACTAATTAGTCAACTGTATTAGGGAAATTTTATTAGTACATAGGTATATAAAAAAAATACAATAACAGTTTTCTTCACGAGTTGTACATGCGCTAAAGTTCGCAGAGCCTATGTTCAGACCCGTCAAGATACAGCGGCCGTAGTGTAGAGCTATTGACTATAAAGTCTGAGTGCTACTCTAACTAAAATGTTTAATAGAATGACGATTGACGAATCTACAAAGATAGAATCTACAAATACTGGTTTTACTTTTTTTAAACTCTATAAATCCATGTAACTGCATGCTTGCATTTATCTAAAAACGTATGTGTTTGTGGTGCAAGCTTCGATTTCGCTGAGCAGAAACAAAGAAAACATCTTCAAAGGATTGTCTCGCGTATCAAAGTGAGAACACACGTTTGTCAGACGAAACTATCGGCAGTTATTTTCAGTCAAGTTTCAGTAGAATGAAATTTATACAGGCTGTTTGGTAGAGCGATGTTGATACATAAAACAGATAGGATGGTGAATTTTGACCTCACCTGTAATTGCAAGACAATATAAATATATATATATATATATATATATATATATACATATATATATATATATATATATATATATATATATATATATATATATATATATATATTATGAAATGTACCAGGAAACGAGCAGACGGATCGCCTGATGGTAAGCGATTACCGCCGCCCATGGACACTCGCAACACCAGAGGAGTTGTACTTGTAACTCCTCTGGTGTTGCGACATGCGTTCCTGGTCCTTAAAATCCCTAATCCCTTGGGCCTCCGGTAACCTCACTCACTCGGCGAAACACAACGCAAGCGTTATTTCACGCCGGTTTTCAGTGAGGTCGTGGTATTTAACCGGTCGAGCCGGCCCATTCCTGCCGAAGCGTGGCTCTCGCCTCTCCCACAGTTAACTTAGTTTTAATGATTGCAATAATTTGTTTTATTATGACTTAAATTCGTCAGGTTGTCTATTTTTGTTTTGCAAAAAATGGTGCAATTTAGGACTAAGGTAAATGGGGTAAAATGATTAGTTTAAGTACATCCTCCGGATCTTCTTTTCTTCGGTCGACTTTAGCTCTAATAAACTAGTTAGGAGACAGCTTCATTATTATTGTAATGTCACACTTGTAATATAGTACCAGTAAAAGTAGTAAACAATATTATAGTACAAATATCTCTATTATATATTAGATATAGAAAGTAGAATTCAAAAGGCAAAAAACGCTATATTTCATATAGCGTGCGAAATCGCAAAAACAAAAGCCTTCAAAGTCAAGCACATAATCGGTACAAAATTGCACTGAAAAATATGTATTCTTTCTATTTTACGCTATAAATAATGTTGGAAAATCGATTTAATTATTATTGCCGAGATTTTTGGGTTTCTTTTGCCATCAGTTTTAAAATGTTTATGTGTTAGGTACATCGTTGCTTTGATTTCATGAATCTATGAAAGTGTTTAGGCCCTTAGGGTCATGTGGCGGACCAATCAGCGCACAGTCCTGAATAGCGCTATCGAAGTTTTCTAAGATCGGCGGTATATATATATACGACATCTGAAAACCACTACAGTGGGCTTCGGCTTGACTCATTCCCACAGTCATTTGACAGTTCAGACGCGATAGCTACTCAAAATTGAACTTTATTTACTACAAAAAAAGATAAACGTTTCATATGACTTTACGTTATATATACGTTGTGCACCGCGGTGCAACCCGACGTTTAGTACTCTTACAATGAAACATCTATCTTGGGTATTAAAACTATGGCATAGTAAAGTTCAATTTTGAATAGCTATCTTAAAAATGCAGCGCCACGTTGCGTGTCGTTACGGTGTGAATTGATCCTTTATTTTTAACCATTACACCCTAGGGACCTAGGTGAAGGTGTCATATACTCATAATTCATATTGTGCTATCATATTACAGTTTACACATCATATGCGAGTTGCGACTATTGTAAGGTCCGTTTAATATAGTTTCTGGTTCTATACTAAGTAGGGGTTTACATTACATATAACTGAAACAGTGCAACAGCCAAGGTCGGAGAACAATGGCTGCCGTCTGTTGTCACAACACACGAGATGAGACAGAAACCGCTTTGTCAAGGCCAAGTACCGGTGCATCTTGTGTGTTTGTGACTTTTTCTGCTTAATTTGTATTAAATTATTATGAACTACATGTTGCCGCGACTTCGTGCGCGCAAAAGTTATTTTGGCATAAACCGTAAATTTTTCTGCGATAAAAAGACGTAGCCTATTTCTTTCCCCGTGGGCCGTGGTAGACCACGAACGAATGAATGGGGAAATTTAGTACAGAATATGTAGGTAGAGTAGACTCTACCTACATCTGTGATACATTACATCAAAATCGTCCAGTAGTTTCGGAGCCTATTGAATGTAAACAAACAAACTTTTCCTCTTTTAATTATTATATTAGTATAGATATAGATTAGCTTTTTAGATCTTTAATGGGATTTGAAAATCGACGCGTCTAAATAGCATTTCGGCTAGGTCGCGACAAAATTTTGACTAAATAAAATATGGTGACCCGCACGGCAAAAAAACGACCCATAACAGCTGTTACTTAGTAGTTAGTTAATATTTTCTATAGCAATTTTTATAAAAAACTTTTAGAATTTTTCGATTGCTATTGCTAATTTTCAGCTGGCTTTAGGCTTGGAAAACCGACGGAATGTAGATTTCCTAATTCTTAGAACCATTATAATATTAAAGTATGTATGTAATTGATAAAAATGTTGAGTACTAATGATAATGGAACTAGTACTTATAGGTCCATGTTAATGATAGGCAAATAGGAAATTAGTGTGGTCAAAGAAAACAAAAAATATAAGTACACCAGATCTTCTGGTATCACTCAGTATCATTGGCATTTTCCCAATCATGTCAGAAATCCGGGATGTAGGAATTGTAGGATGTATACTATTGTTCCAGTCAGTTTATTGGCTTTCCGTTGAACTGGCCTCATTTAGGAATTAGATGGTTCGGATATCTGCAAAATGCGTCAAACAATGCGAATGCCCGCAGAAGCGGAATTGCTACCATAGGATTATATACCTATCTTATTCAGTTTTTTTTTTAATTTTCTAAAGATGAACCAGCTAGTATAAAAATCAGTAAAATATGGTGCCATATTGCCTTGTGACTAATCATTGGTCTCGCTGGGCGTCGAGCGCCTACCAATTTTTTTAATATTCAACGTCTGTCTGTCAGACATCCGTGGCATGGTAGCTGACAAACCTTGACAAACGGATGAACCTATTTTGATTTTTTTTTGGAGAGCTGATGTGACTGACTGTTCTTAGCTATAAGTAGTTTAGCATCAGCAGCTCGTTTACTGCTTGACAACGATGCAGTGGGGATTACTTATCAGTGGCGAAGGCTGGTTCTCCTTCATAGGGAAGCCGTAGCATGTATAATAGGTAGGGATTTGGAAGAAGGTCTTCAAAAGGTAAGCGTTAAGGGAAGCCGATAGGAATGGAGTTATAGGAACCCCTCGCCACTGCTATTTATAATGTTTAATCTGTGGGCACGGAAGTACCCCGCCAAGATAAGCCAAGCGAAGCGCATTGCGCAAGGGCACTACCAGCCACCTTTTCTCAAAGAGTTTCGTCGATTTTTTGAACCCTCATAACTTGGCTTTGGATTATACCAGATAAATGAAATTTTCAGGGTATGTTCCTAGTATCGAACTTATTAAACATTGATTTGATTGCATAGTTCTTATACTTTAGATTTTATTTGATATCTTAAAACCCCTAATTTCGTCACTGACTCGCTGATGATCAAAAAAATTATATGGTACTTCTAGATGTTCTAGAAAGCTGAAATTTGGTACGTAAGCTAGTATTATTACACAACTAACATAATAAAAGTCAAAATTGGAACTTTTACCCTCCAACCACTTTTTTCCCGAGTATTCTGTAGTAATTTCAACGGAAAATTAAAAATATAGGTAACAAACAATTTCTTGAAACAAATTCTGTTGTGCAAGAAATATACCCTAAATAAAAATGAAAAAGAAAATAAAGATATTGACATAACAACTTACAAAAAGGAGTGAAATCCCACCAAAAACATGGTCATGTAAATTGTATCACTCTACATGAACAAAAACCGCCAAGCAACAAACATGGAAAAAACGGCCAAGCCACATAACTTGACTAAGATGTAGAGTTAGAAGATAGGCTTGTAGAGTTAAGTCGTGTAGATTCAGAAGCTTGGTTTTACATGAGATCAAATAACTTTTTGACAGTGCGATCTTGTCATAACTTTACATAAACATGTTTTTGGTGGGATTTTGTTTTGTCTTTGATTGTGGTGATGTGATGAGGATGTGAATTGTGATATTATTTTGCCTTCTCTTCAAGGATGGATGAGAAACCTGCTCCTCTGGCTTTACGTAGTATAATTAATAAGAGTATTTTATTGACCTTTGACTTTCAATTTCATTTAACGAGAGTTGTTATTTCCCATGCTTCTACGAGTATATAAAACAAACTACGCATCCATTGGTTCATTTTAAGTGTGTCCCAACAGCATTGGAGATAGACGAAATATCTTATCAATTGTATTTGATAAAATTTTGAGATGCCTTAGAACATCAGCCTCTGTTGTGAGGACATGACGTATTTCTCGTGTATCGTTATCGGCGCGCGATAGTGAACCTTATGCCGCGGGATTAGGGACGTGTCAAGGCCGTGGGGGATGTCGGAGCGAGACAGCATCAGTGCGAGCGTGGTCGCGGTAGGCGCGTGTTGTCGCGTGCGCCGCAGAATGCAGTGCTTCGGATTCCACGGTAATGAGTTATTTTGCACCACAAACCACATCGCATTGTTTATCAGTACAGTTATCTCGAGTGACACTCGATACATGCAATGTTTGTTTGTACTTTTGTAGATTATTCAAACACTTGTCGTTTTGTCACGACCGCGACTGCAGACTTCTGCAGAGTGCAGAGGCGATTCTTTGAAGTTGTTAAGTTAGTCTGTCCGCACTCCGCATCAGGAAATAATGAGCATAGAATATAATGTAAATAACGTAAAAGTCCCATTGACTTATTTGATTCGCGTGAAAAGTTTGTGATCTACTACTTATTTATAAATTGTAACATCCCTGTAAACGAAAATTATATCTGCACTAGCTTTTGGCCGCGGCTTCGCTTGCGTGAATACAGTATACCACGTGAATACTAAACTTTTTCTAGATAAAAAGAAGCCGTGTCAATCTAGTCAAAATGGAACTTTAGTCACTATACAAGAAGATACACGTTTCTTAATAAAGTTCAATTTTAAATAGCTATATTAAAATTGCAGCACAGCTTCGCGTATCGTCTCGTTTCGGTGTGGACCGACCCTAAGCCTAAACTTTAAATGAGATTATCATCTACATTCTACTGCGGTCTACGATACAATTGACGACCACCATCAGTCATTTTAGCTATCAATTAATGGACAAGTGGTCGAAATTCCCTTATAGTCGGTTCCTTTGAGGCTCTGACTACATGCGGCCAGTTTCTGTGTGTCCGATTTTCAGCTCTATAATATTAGCGCAGAGTTCTTTTTTCCGCGCTGTTTTTTTTTTCGTCCGGATCCGGATGACGTAGACCGAGACTTAATCCACTAATTACTTACTCGAGTGATTCTTTTCTAAAGTCAGATGGTCATTGTCTTGCCTCAGATTCTCTGAGTGTTCGGTAGAAGTAGCGCGTGCGCAGTTTCCATGTGCGTCTATCGAATGTTGTGGTTCATCAAATACACTGGATACATAAAACGGCATAAAGGTGAAGTGTTTTGTATCTATACTTCTATACTAATATTATAAATGTGAAAGTGTGTCTGTCTGATTGTTACCTCTTTACGCTTTAACCGCTGAACCGATTTTTATGAAATTTGGTATGGACATATTTTGGGTCCCGGGAAAGGACATAGTATAGAAGTGTTCCCGTGGGATAATGTATTTACGCGGGCGGAGCCGCGGGCAAAAGCTAGTGTTCTAATAAATCATTCACTTCAAATCATAAAACATGAAAGTGGTAAGTATGTAAGGATATATCTGTGATAACTGATAGCTTCGAGGAAATTAAAGGAAATATTTGTAAAATGTTATAAAAGTCTAGAGTAGGTTAGGCTTACATTTTATGAGAAAGGTTAAAATTAAAATAGGCTTTTAATGTATTTTTCTTCACAATAATTATGCCTCAGGAATAATAAACCTAATTAATATTTAAGGATTGAGGACAAAATTTTCGTTTAAAAAGCCTTTTCGCAATATAGAGTATTATTTAAAATAAAGTAAATTAATTCAAAAATAAAAAAACCCGACTGCAAAAAAATGTTAACTAAAAAGACCGAAACAAGACCTCATTCTGCTGGAGGCGTCTAGTCCATGTTTAAATTGATATCACTATTGCTTACGAGTTTCATGCCAAGATGAATAGAAGGCTACATAGAAAAATGTCGAAGAAAAATGTGGAGTCCTACAAAATGCAGAGGCATATTTATGATTTATGAAATGTTAAAATTGGTGCGATATGCCTCCGACTGCATTTTGTAGGACTCCACATTTTTCTTCTACTAATGTATGTAATGTAATATTACATACATACATACATACATACATACATACAAGATACGCGCTAAACACATAACCCTCCCGGCAGTCGGGTAAATACTTTTTTGCACTTAATGAAGCGTGATTTTAATAGATTCGTATGTGCTCTTTTAGAATTTAAAATTTGTCTGTCTGGAAACTGGTCGAAAGTAGGAATGGCAGATTTGGATTTTTCTGGGTTTCTATAGTCTTTGCGCGTGTATTGAATGTGTTTGCTTGTTCCTTATGACCGTTTTTGTTCAAAAAAATAAAATCATTATAGATTTTAGTCAGTATCAAAAAACCGCCAAGTTTTGAGCCACCAGACCGGCGCGTTTTATATGTAGATTGTAGATATCCCTTTAGGGTCCCTATACGATCCACAATAGTCCTATGCTTCTTTCTGATGACCTCCTTTTTCGGCGGTGAACGCTAGCTGATACCTCTTTAAGCTGCTGTTAATAAGCATATAATAGCCTAGAGCTGTTTTCCTAGAATCAAGCCGTCTAAAACGTTTTGAGAGAGCCATTATTTCGCTGTATAATTTTATTAAACGTCATTCAGCCATACACGATGAGGGGGCCATTGTCTGCACGTGTACGTGTCAGCCGCCAGGTACACAATTTCCTGTCGATATTGACAGCTCAGTTTATTGTTATATAATTTAGTGTACTAGCTGTAGGAACATATTATAAAACAGTATTTCAATAAAATATACAATAAATAGGTAATAAAACATTTAAAAAGAAGTTACTATAAGAGCAACTTCTTTAAAAGTTGATTTCTCATAGTCAATTCGCTTAATGTGGCAGCATGAAATTGAAAGATGAAAATCACTTATGATGTTTCGACTTTCGAGACCATAATATCTAATGACTTCTTTCGGGTCTCTAGTTCTTTACCAACGCTGCATCGATCCTAGCAAATGGCGAACGTATTAATAAGTATATGAACAATATTGTGTACAGACCATAATAAAAAATAAAAGTAAGAAAATAACAAAACGATGCACATCAATAGCGTAACGTACCTACTAGTAACTAATAAACAAACTCATGTATAGAACAAACAAAAGACGTGCGTGGCGTCACCTATTCTCTCACTCTAATGAGTCTAACTCATTAAATGATATTATTAATGTGTTGTCCTTCTTTGCATTTCTCCTTACAGCTTAAAAAAAATCCTTGTATTCTGTTTAGTTTCTAAGTTTAGTAAGCATGAATTAAGTTAATTAATTAATTAATTAACTTCAACGTACAATTTTTAAGTAAACATCTGGGTGATTTCAATGTAACGAGTGTTTTTGTTCGAAATTCTAACTAAAGAAAAACATTCAAAATGTGTTCTCTGTGCACTTAAAATAGTAAAAAAAAAATTTTGACGTAGCTTAATAGCAACTATTTTACTATTTTAAAAACTACATAAAATGAGCAACTTTTTAAAGTAACAACCCAGGTTAGTGTGGTGTATTTTTTGTTCAGTATGGATAGTGAAAATTAGGAGAAAAAGTTTTTGAAATCACGATTAGGGAAAAGTTTTCTTTTTTTCTACAAAGTTCAAACTCTATTAGCTTTGTTTATAACCGTGGTCAATAGCAGATCTGGTCAGGATTCCACAATACAAATTTGTATCCCACAATACAGGAAATTGTAGTTGCGGCAGTCTAAGAACTGACATGAGCTGTAATTTTTAAGAAATTATTAAAAGTGCCAATATCTCGAAAACTAAAGATTTTTTACTAAGGTCATATTACGATATTCTGGTGAGTCATGAGCTGGTCTATCAGCCTTCGAAGGGACGACGTCGACTTCTGGGACATCCTGTATGTATTATATCAAAAAGAGGAATTAATCAAAGGTACAGACAATTTAAACATCATTTAGCTGTACTTTAACTGACCTCTTAATACGATAAAAACCTTACAAAGCAACATAATATCGAACATCAATAGACGATTATTTCAACAAAATAGAATTAAAAAAATTAAGTAACATCCGAATTGTCAAGCAGTGAGCGAGCTGATGATGATGAATTATAGCTGAGAACACTCTCCATCATGTCAGCTTTTAAACAAAAAAACTATATCAAAATCGTTTAATCAGTTTGGGAGTTACGCTGCCACAGACAGACATGTCAAACGTATCTTAATCCCACTGTTTTCATCATGGTTTAAAAATGACCATAGAAAGCATATTTTCTTTGTTGGATTAATAATCGCTTATCTAAACTTTCCAATAAACTAATCAAGTCAATCCGAAGATTAGCGAAATTGCGCGGATTAACTTCCGAAGACAAATAGAAGTTCTCGTCACGTATTTTATTGTTGGCCAACTTTGTTTTGCTTTTATCATAAAACTAGAGGCTCAGACTCTCTCAGACCAAATAAAAGTAAAGACAGAGCTATGTCAAACAAAAACTGACGCGCGCCATTTGAATTATTTTAATTTGTTGGGAACACAAAAAATAATTATTGTAAAAGATGATTGAATTAATATTACCTAATGATAGCCTAGAGCTATTAGAGAAGATTCTCTCTTCCTAGAAAATTTAGAGCAGGTGTTTGAGGCAACCTGAAACCTTGTCCTAAACTTCTCCTATTGTAACTCAACACGAGACTGTAGTTCTGGCTAAGTCAATACTCAAATTTTTTAAAAGTAAATTTTTTGTCTCCAAAAAACATATTTGAAGCAATTTGAAATTTGGATTTAGTGTAAGTTTAATATTTAAGGAGTCGGATAGAAAAAAGCCAGGTCATTTAGTCGGGGCTTTAACCTTGCCAGACAAGTGTAGAACTAAATTGGAAAATAGTTAAAAAATAAAAACACGATAAACTTAAACAACTTAAACATTGAACTCTGGGTATAAGACTCTAGGATAAAAACCTAACCAATATTTAAACTGAAATTAAAGAAAATCATTTCTTTGAATAGGTATGCATATGTATACTTCATACTTGTCGATTAATCATTATCTACCTTATTTGGTGATTTAATTCCTGAGGTAGTTAAAATGTATTCTCTCCGACTAGTCATCAATAACATCATTCACCGCTCAATTCTCTTCGCCCTCCGGTCATCCGTTAGCCGAGATTGATGGAATAAACATTGTCCCGCTGTGCCAAAACACAACTTGTACCTATTGATCTATACAGATAAATATAATTGAAGTGTCTGTTTGTAATTTCAAATTAACAGCTTTTCACTTAATGCATATGGAAGTATATTCGATACTAACGATAAAATATTAATTAAAATTTTTGTCTGTCCGGCTGTCTGTCTGTTTGTTCCGGCTAATTTCTGAAACGGCTGGACGGATTTTCACGGGACTTTCACTGGGAGATAGCTGATGTTATAAGGTCTAATATAGGCTACTTTCATTTTAGAGTTCCGTATAAAAAGGGTTCCCTTTCCGTTAGTTGCGGGCAACGAAGTTATGCAAACGAAGTTGCGGGCATCAGCTAGTTTAAAATAATAGCATGTAATATAGATGGACGCTCCCACAGCACGTCAATCTGGTCCCGTGCTAAGTATCCGAAGAACTTGTGTTACGGGTACCAGAAAACGGGAAAACGGAAAGTATATTTAATTATTTTATACTATACATATATTTAAGATTTTTATTATATTATACACATTTAATACACACCCATGACCCAGGAACACTAATTAGACTGACTCCGCGAGAGATCAGCTCTACTTTTTTAAATAATAATAATAATAAGAACACTTTATTGCTAACAAATTACAAAATAAAAGACATATCCATAAAAACAGTTAGACAGAGTGTGGGCAAAGGCGGTCTTATCGCTTAAAGCGATCTCTTCCAGACAACCTTTGTGTCAAAGGAAAACTTAGGTAAATGTAAGCGGAAGTGGTAATAAATGAACATAAAATATAAGAAATTAACTGCAAATACATATTGTACATAAACTTAATAGATACTAAACCATGAAAATACGTACATAGATCCATACATAGTATTTATGCATAAAAATAATAAATATTAATATAATATGTACTACATAAATATAGTTACAATCTAGTCGTTTTGTAGAAGATGTTTGTGCAATTTAGATTTAAAAATTGCAATTGATTTGGAGTGTCGCATGTCAGATGGCAGTGAGTTCCAAAGGATTGCGGCCTTTACGGTAAAGGAATTATAGTAGTAGCCGGATCGGGCAAGAGGTGTCTACAAGGTGTTGTCCCTATCAGAGCGAGCTTAAAAAGCTTTTTACGTTTATAACTTACTTATACTTATTAGGTACTATATAACTCCCCACACCGATCTCGGTGACGGTGGCCAGTTTCATTCAAACCAGGCCAGTTACGCAGTAGTAATTTTATAGTGCCCAAGTGTGTGCGCAGTACACAAGAGCACTCTCTCCTCCTTTACTCTCATAACCCAGTGGGACGGATAACCGACACGACTGACGAGAGATCAGGCGCAGGACCGACTTTTTACATGCCCATCTGACGCATGGATCATCTTTCTTATCAGACAATCAGGTGATCAGCCTGCATTGTCCTAACCAAACTCGGAAACAACATTTTTTGTTGTTCCAATGCGGGAATCGAACCCACGACCTCCGGGTCAAGAGCCAATGCTCTAACCACTAGACCACGGAGGCTGTTAACTAATTACTAATTACTATACTATACTTATTACTATATACTTCGTTTCATAAATATTATCCAAGTCTGGGGCTTAAAATAATTTTATCTTTTTACAATTGCGTTTTAACCGTCGTGGGTTTTTTTCAAAACTTTTAAATTTTGCTTTTATCATTCACATTATCTAATAAGAGACTTGTTACAAGTTACTATAAGAGGAACTGCTTCAATACATAGTACGATTCACTTAATGTGGCCATTTAAGACCTGCTGAACAAATTTGATGTTACCTTTGCTCTATTATTGTCTAACCCCCTTACTAATAAACGCTGTATAAGCTTTGTATAGTTATACAGTGTTTTGTCTCCTATCGAATTAAACATGTCACTTGTGTGATGTGAACAAAACACTGTATAACTATTTAAAGCTTATACAGCGTTTATTAGTAAGGGGGTTAGACAATAATAGAGCAAAGGTAACATCAAATTTGTTCAGCAGGTCTTAAATGGCCACATTAAGTGAATCGTACTATGTATTGAAGCAGTTCCTCTTATAGTAACTTGTAACAAGTCTCTTATTAGATAATGTGAATGATAAAAGCAAAATTTAAAAGTTTTGAAAAAAACCCACGACGGTTAAAACGCAATTGTAAAAAGATAAAATTATTTTAAGCCCCAGACTTGGATAATATTTATGAAACGAAGTATATAGTAATAAGTATAGTATAGTAATTAGTAATTAGTTAACAGCCTCCGTGGTCTAGTGGTTAGAGCATTGGCTCTTGACCCGGAGGTCGTGGGTTCGATTCCCGCATTGGAACAACAAAAAATGTTGTTTCCGAGTTTGGTTAGGACAATGCAGGCTGATCACCTGATTGTCTGATAAGAAAGATGATCCATGCGTCAGATGGGCATGTAAAAAGTCGGTCCTGCGCCTGATCTCTCGTCAGTCGTGTCGGTTATCCGTCCCACTGGGTTATGAGAGTAAAGGAGGAGAGAGTGCTCTTGTGTACTGCGCACACACTTGGGCACTATAAAATTACTACTGCGTAACTGGCCTGGTTTGAATGAAACCGGCCACCGTCACCGAGATCGGTGTGGGGAGTTATATAGTACCTAATAAGTATAAGTAAGTTATAAACGTAAAAAGCTTTTTAAGCTCGCTCTGATAGGGACAACACCTTGTAGACACCTCTTGCCCGATCCGGCTACTACTATAATTCCTTTACCGTAAAGGCCGCAATCCTTTGGAACTCACTGCCATCTGACATGCGACACTCCAAATCAATTGCAATTTTTAAATCTAAATTGCACAAACATCTTCTACAAAACGACTAGATTGTAACTATATTTATGTAGTACATATTATATTAATATTTATTATTTTTATGCATAAATACTATGTATGGATCTATGTACGTATTTTCATGGTTTAGTATCTATTAAGTTTATGTACAGTATGTATTTGCAGTTAATTTCTTATATTTTATGTTCATTTATTACCACTTCCGCTTACATTTACCTAAGTTTTCCTTTGACACAAAGGTTGTCTGGAAGAGATCGCTTTAAGCGATAAGACCGCCTTTGCCCACACTCTGTCTAACTGTTTTTATGGATATGTCTTTTATTTTGTAATTTGTTAGCAATAAAGTGTTCTTATTATTATTATTATTTAAAAAAGTAGAGCTGATCTCTCGCGGAGTCAGTCTAATTAGTGTTCCTGGGTCATGGGTGTGTATTAAATGTGTATAATATAATAAAAATCTTAAATATATGTATAGTATAAAATAATTAAATATACTTTCCGTTTTCCCGTTTTCTGGTACCCGTAACACAAGTTCTTCGGATACTTAGCACGGGACCAGATTGACGTGCTGTGGGAGCGTCCATCTATATTACATGCTATTATTTTAAACTAGCTGATGCCCGCAACTTCGTTTGCATAACTTCGTTGCCCGCAACTAACGGAAAGGGAACCCTTTTTATACGGAACTCTAAAATAAAAGTAGCCTATATTAGACCTTATAACATCAGCTATCTCCCAGTGAAAGTCCCGTGAAAATCCGTCCAGCCGTTTCAGAAATTAGCCGGAACAAACAGACAGACAGACGGACAGACAAAATTTTTAATTAATATTTTATCGTTAGTATCGAATATACTTCCATATGCATTAAGTGAAAAGCTGTTAATTTGAAATTACAAACAGACACTTCAATTATATTTATCTGTATAGATCAATAGGTACAAGTTGTGTTTTGGCACAGCGGGACAATGTTTATTCCATCAATCTCGGCTAACGGATGACCGGAGGGCGAAGAGAATTGAGCGGTGAATGATGTTATTGATGACTAGTCGGAGAGAATACATTTTAACTACCTCAGGAATTAAATCACCAAATAAGGTAGATAATGATTAATCGACAAGTATGAAGTATACATATGCATACCTATTCAAAGAAATGATTTTCTTTAATTTCAGTTTAAATATTGGTTAGGTTTTTATCCTAGAGTCTTATACCCAGAGTTCAATGTTTAAGTTGTTTAAGTTTATCGTGTTTTTATTTTTTAACTATTTTCCAATTTAGTTCTACACTTGTCTGGCAAGGTTAAATCCCCGACTAAATGACCTGGCTTTTTTCTATCCGACTCCTTAAATATTAAACTTACACTAAATCCAAATTTCAAATTGCTTCAAATATGTTTTTTGGAGACAAAAAATTTACTTTAAAAAAATTTGAGTATTGACTTAGCCAGAACTACAGTCTCGTGTTGAGTTACAAAAGGAGAAGTTTAGGACAAGGTTTCAGGTTGCCTCAAACACCTGCTCTAAATTTTCTAGGAAGAGAGAATCTTCTCTAATAGCTCTAGGCTATCATTAGGTAATATTAATTCAATCATCTTTTACAATAATTATTTTTTGTTACGCAGTAGTAGGGTTTATTACAAAAGTTTCTTGATTCCGCTTACCTAAAAGTGGAAACCGTTTACCATCAGGCTATGCATCATTTTGCGGTCCTAAAACTCTTAAAGATTATATTTACTCTCGTTAATTTCAGAGGCGGAGTGCGACTGCGGCGAGGATGAGGGGCGTAGTATCGGGGAGCTGCTTCTGCCCCAGTATGCCCTGGCCACCGGGGGGCTGGCGCGCGACAGTCGCCCCCTCATCACCTTCCCCGACCACAACAACTTCCACGCGCTATCCGCCCCTGAGTACCGCCGGCTGCTACTCTACCTCACCTCCATACCGTCGTGAGTATCAGTGGCGTATTTATATTATGTAGAGTTTAAGTGGGCTTAATCTTTCCTAGACTACATTAACTAGTCTATGCCCTAGTCAGGCAGACTTTTACAAGTCTTACGATTGTTTCCAAAATCCTTTTGAAACTTAATTATTTAACGCTGTCACATAAAGAATAGGTTTGAGACAAATAAAGTCTAGATACCATAAGTTCAACTGAGTTTATGTAGACTTCTTTGTAATTTGTATCATAACTTATTTAAGTGAACGCTGTATAAAAGGGAACGTTCTCCCATTATTTTCAATCAATGAAGGGTTCACTTTTCTCCTTTCTGTTATCTGTATAGTAATATAACGTTTTCTCTACAACATAATCCCCCGTTTCTTCTCGTTCCGTTCCAATTATTACCGGACATTGGGCGAACAAAGATTATTAACTTATAATTTCATTTTTATGGCGTCCAATAATCTTATACAGTTACTTTTTATGGGATCTAGACAGCAAAGTATATAGTATTTACTTCAACGTAGGCTTCAAAACCTAGTTTCACCGCAAAAACTGAGATGAGTAGGTAGAGCCAGTGATGGCTAATCTCCTACTTTTCGAACTGGAACGCGGCTTATTACTGCCCCATTGTCGTATGTTCTCGAAATAATCTAACCAAGAGTACGTTAGTAATATATATTCTTTGCCAAGAGCATGTCAGGGTAAATAGCGCGGCCGCAATAGATTTTTATTTAAATTACTTCAAAACTTTTATTGTACGACTAGCATTAATTGGCTAAAACTAATTTCACGCGGGCGAACCACGTCTAATTAGTTATTAAACTTTCATCTCCTATTTTACCCCCTTGGGGATTGAATTTTGAAAAATCCTTCCTTAATGGATGCGAAACATTATGAGGAATACTGAAAATTTTTGTAATGCCTTAACAGTTTGACCTGTACGTAGGTAGATATACATCAGTCAAACAGCTTTGCCTTTTATATGTATATGGACTAGCTGACCCCGACAGACATTGTTCTGTCTTAAATATGAACTGGAATTAATAAATGACTACACTTTCTTCTACTCCTACTACTACACCTACGCCTACACAGCTGCTAGTACACCTACTCCTACAACCTACACCTTTTCCAATATAAAAAAAAGGTTCCAAAAACTTTCTCTGTTTCATGCACAACAAAGATCATCAAATGCATAGTTTACGATTCTATAAAGGACATGTGGACACATTTATTTTATATTAAATATATTTTGCTAAAAATATTTTTCCTAAAGAGTTTTTGGTATGATCAATAAGCTAGTTTATATCTCTCATAGTTTAGAAATGCCAGGGGAGGGGGTTGAACAACGGCCCCAAACAACCCCTATAGTGGGGCCATTTAAGGGAAGAAGTTTTTGTCTCGACATGCCTCGTCTATAATAATATAGTCTATATGCCTATACTAATAATGTCTACACGAACGGTAGCTTTTAAAGTGATTTACACTGCACACTTGACACATGGATACCTGCTTCACTTAGATCTGAACGTGAGATTCTCTACATAGCTCTAGTTTCAAGAAGTATCACGAGCATCTTTCGACTTTAAAAAGAATATCGGCTAAAAGCATACAACAAGTGCGAATCAGTTGTTCCATAGAAGTTTTCTATGTTTTCATCACTCACTGTGACATTGGCGACTCACTACGGAGCCAACTTTAAAAAGAAGAAGGAATAGAGACCGGCTGATGGTAGGCAATAGCATGTGATAGCATAGTCCATACTAGAGGAGTCCTCTTTTTAATATAATATAATATCTATGAGAGGAGTTTAAAGTTCGAGCCGACATATTCGACGAATCATATCTCTCCCACAATTTAAGTAATAAATTTAACCTTTACTCTTTTCAGACTAACCTTTATTTTATCAGAACGATAAAATAATTAAAAATAAAAAGAAAATCACAAAAATATTAGAATTAAACGAGACATCAATTTGCCCTCCGTTGCTAACCAAGCCTCCATCCGGATATGACATTTAAAATTCGAAATCCTAATTACGCAACGAACTTAAAAACCTTTGAGTATCCAACCATATTCTCTAAGTTAAAAACATATCATTGAAAATACACAGTTTTTCAGAGATTAGTCTTAGCTAGATCTTAGCTATCGATTAATCTTAGCTAAAACTCCCTGCATACTCATAGAAATACTTGCAGCCGTTTCCGAGATTCCGATTATATATATACAAGATTGGCTGGTTTAGGTATATAATAAAATTAGTGAACGTGACAGTAAATAGATACGTAGGTATACAATATACATGACCGAGTTTGGCATGCGGTTTGTACATAAATATTCTGTCTGCGGCTAGAATAGCTTCTCCATATTCTCAAGAATGGAAGGAATTTCGACTAACATCACTCAAATTTCCTCAAATATTCCTAATCAAAACGTGGTGCAATTTTATAACAAGTTTTTCTAACATTAGGTCTTTTGTTTTCAGATTACTGGAAGCAGAAATGGGGTTTCATTTGATAATAGACCGACGGAAAGACCGGTGGAATTCTGTTAAGGCAGCGTTACTTAGAATATCAGTGAGTATGCATTATCAAAATTTTGTTTTTATAGTTGCTTAATCATCGTCAGGACTCAGGAACTTAAGAAGACCTTAAGAAGATACTGTGGGAAAAGTCATCAGTGGAAGCCACAAAGGGAGATTCCGACCGAGGTAGGTATGCTCAATGCTCGGTCAGGCCGAAGCCCACTGTATAGTTTTCAGCTGTTGTATTTATCGCCGAACTGTGAAAACTTCGATAGCGCGATTCAGGATCGTGGCGCTAATTGGCTAGCCACAATACCTTTTAAAACCTACACAATGCACAACGATCTACCATTGTCTGTGTTCCGCGGAAAATAGCGCTTGTTAGCGCTAAAAAAACATATTATCGGCCAGGACCTTAGAGCATCCAACCAAATGCTCTAAGGCCAGTTCACGTTTGCTAACTTCAATAAGTGCTAACATAATGCCAGCGGTCGTCATTTTGCTTAGGTTTTTTGTTAGCGCTATTTTCCGCGGAACAGCCATTAGCCATTGATCCACCCATTCTTTTTGATTTTAAAACAACGATTTCAAATTTCCAATTAACTTTTTCAGGAGTTCTTCCCGGGCATCATCCACACGGTGTACGTATTGCGGCCGGCAAGTTTCCTTCAAAAAGCACTATCTGAAGTTAGCAACAAGTTCTTCAAGGAGGAGTTTCGGTTTCGCGTGGTCGTGTGCTCGGCTGTCGAGGAGTTGTACGAACACTTCGATAGAACACAACTGACGCCGGATCTAGGGGGTGAAATGCAGTATTCGCATTCGGAGTGGATACAGCAGCGGATAGTAAGTGTCTTGTAGTCAGTGTGTAGTGGAATTATTCGATTCAGTTTGAATTTTTATCTACAGTCAAATTCACTCTTACACAACTTGACTACAGTTTTTACGAGACAAAATAATAAAACATTTATGGGTTAGTTACCTTTGAATATTGATTTTTTTTTACTTAGCTTGGTCATTAACTTGAAACAAATCTGTCAAATTAACTTAAAAATGGCGCCGTATCGACGACGGTTTAAAATAAATCTTGTGTGTTCTAATCGACCAAGTTAAATAATACATGATAATAGTTTCGAATGACACGTACGTTACGTTTAGGGTTGTTAGAATTTTAAATAATTTTCTTTTTCACACGTGACAATTGTTTACAGTAAAACCATGCTCTTAATGTCTTTCGGAAATCGTCGAATTTTTACATCGTCTATTATTTCCATAGAAACGATAATTGCTGAGGGACATTAAGGAAGTAGTTGCACATATCTAAAGATCCTTGACTCTAGATAAAATACATAGTTCATATCATATAGAAACCAAAGATGAAACCTATAGTATTTATAAGCATTGTCCACAAAAAAACATGTTACCAGTTACATATCACTAATCTCTGAAATGTTATCATAGCATTACTTCCCGAGGAGTTAAGAGACTACATAAGGAGTTCCCGTAAATAGTTAATCTATTTACTGTTTCTAAATCGGATGAATGTATTAAAGGCCCCATATCAAATATTTTTTATGATGAAACCCTTGCGCTCTGAATCCTAAATGTGGATCAAACGGATCTTTCGTATACGCTGATCGCTGTACGAAAGCCTGATTGTCACCCCAATTATACAATTAATTCAAAGTCACACACATTTTTCAAAAATTTTCATACTTTTTCAGGCGCTGGAGAAGTTTTCGACGCTGATGAAAGATGTCTCTATAAAGCTGGACAACTTTATGCACGAGATTGTGGATTGCGATATGGGCAATGATCCAACTCAAACCAAAGATTTATTAAACTGTCAAGAAACTAGGTTTGTATCTTTTTAATCATATTAACCTACATATTTTGTGTCGAATATCTTATTATTCTAAACGTTTGTCGCATAGTTCTAAAATTAGCAATTTGTTTTTTTAAATGAAGTGACGTGACATATAAGTATACGAAAAATGTTATTTATGAGAAAAAATCGGAGACTATAATTTCTATATTTTGACCATACAAGGTTCTGAGGCTCTAGTCAAGATGCATTCGATAATTTCGATGGCGAAGTTCGGAAACTAAATGTATGGGATTTGACATAAGGCATAGCAAGCGATATGTCACTTAACGATGATCCCATAAATTTTTGATTTCGAAGATCTCCGTCGAAATTATCGAATGCATTTTGACTAGAGGCACAGATGAGATACAAGGTTAAGCGTGAACGGAGAAAACTTTAATTAGTGTTGCCCAAATCAGTCTTGTTCTTGGTCTTGCAGCAAGAGTCTCGCAAGAGTCTCGCAAGTCTCGCAATTACCTTTTAGCCTATTGCTATTTATTAAACGTTATTTTAGATATTAGAACAACTTAATATAACAACGTAACGTAATACCTACTCTATAACGTTGTTCTGAGATCTAAAATAACGTTTAATGAATAGCAATAGGCTAAAAGGTAATTGAGAGACTTGCGAGACTCTTGCTGCAAGACCAAGACCAAGACTGATTTGGGCAACACTAACTTTAATAAATGAAATTAAAATAAACTGGGAGCCGACATCCCATCGTTAGTAACAATGACAGACATAGGCTGTGTTCCGCGGAAAAAAGAAGCTGAGGCCAAAAGAAAGCACGCAAACCACGCATTAGTCGTCATAAAGCTATATCTATCTACTAACAGCGTACAATGAGTTATTTTAAATTTTTAAGCGTTTATCGACCAAAAGGTCGATTTTTCCAGACTACGGCGAAGCCGAAGGTATGTGGTGTCAATAGATTTGTGATAATAGCCCCAGTAGCAGGGGCTATATACATTTATATAAGTAGGTTAATAGTTTTTAATAAAAAAATATTTCTGAATTTGGTATTAACCAAACGATTTATTTACGTGCAAGTAAATAAAAATTACGCGTAATTTTATTCGCGTGGAAAGAAAAACTGTCTACCTTGTATTTTGCTAAGATAAAAGGTAACGTACATGTAAGTTGTAACATTTCCTTGACTACATCCATCCATTCCATCCAAGATCTGGGGGCACGGCAGTGCCCCCGCCAAGTCGAGCGCGAAGCAAACACTGCCGTACCATCCTTTACTGGAACCATTTCGCCGCATTTTCAGGCCCCTATTTGAGAACCTCTGGATAAGACCAGAACGCAGAAATTTTCGTCATCCAATAAGCTATAATCACGTACTTAAAATCTAAAATTTCAAGTCTGTAGGTCATTTAGTTCCGAAGTTAAGCGAAAGCAAAGTTTCGCATTTTCGACACTCACTCACTCACTCACTCACTCACTCATGATCATCAAAATAGAACTAGTACTTCCCATAAACTTAGAGAGCTGAAATTTGGTACAGAGTTGGGGTTTAATGGCCACATAAAGGGAAAACTATAAAAACTAGGATAATCGATCTGGGGGCACGGCAGTGCCCCTGCCAAGTCGAGCGCGAAGCAAACACTGCCGTACCATTCTTTACTGCAACCATTTCGCCGCATTTTCAGGCCCCTATTTGAGAACCTCTAGATAAGACCAGAACGTTGATCTGGGGGCACGGCAGTGCCCCCGCTAAGTCGAGCGCGAAGCAAACACTGCCGTACCATTTTTTACTGAACCATTTCGCCGCATTTTCAGGCCCCTATTTGAGAACCTCTAGATAAGACCAGAACGTCGATCTGGGGGCACGGCAGTGCCCCCGCCAAGTCGAGCGCGAAGCAAACACTGCCGTACCATTCTTTACTAGAACCATTTTGCCGCATTTTCAGGCCCCTTTCTTCTACTCGAACTTTATTCTACTCGAACATTACACAAATTAAATAAACAAATTACACTAAAATCTAAGAAAATAAATCAATATGCCCACGTTTCTACAAAAAGAAGTGAAATCCCACCAAAAACATTCTGTAAAAAACTAGCCAAGTCTCGATGGAGCTGCTTGTTTATCTCTAAAAAGTAATGAAATCTAGACAAAATCGTGCCAAGTCTAAGGTTCCTTACTGCGGTTTCTTTATTATTATAGTTAATGTTGTGTGACTTGGCCGTTGAAGGGCACACAAGGGTACAAAACGGGCTCCATGACACCATTGCTCCAATACGTGTGTTGTACAATCAACAACAGCCTAAAATGAGACACTAGCGTCCAATTACCAATACCAGTATGGGCTATTATCTCGCTTAACAAACATAGGTAGTTACAAATGTAAACAAAATTTACTTGTACCCACTAAAGTATAAAGAATATTCAACGGCCAAGTCACTCAACATTAACTATAATAATAAAGAAACCGCAGTAAGGAACCTTAGACTTGGCACGATTTTGTCTAGATTTCATTACTTTTTAGAGATAAACAAGCAGCTCCATCGAGACTTGGCTAGTTTTTTACAGAATGTTTTTGGTGGGATTAAAATTACATTATACATAATATTATTATGTGCGAGTGGCTAGAACTGGATAGTTAGTACCTCCTTTAAATAAAGAAAGGTATTAAAAGTATTAAAACAAATGAGTTAAACATGTGTATAGATGTTTCAGCATTATTTATTTTTTCAGTTATAAAGCTTTAAAAAGTGAACTGTCGTCAGCGACGAGTCAGGGCGAGGAGTTGCTGACGCAAGTGAGGAAACCAAATCTAACTTATAATATTATTAGTCATGTGGCCGCTGTAGAACGGTACGTATCTGTTTAATATATTTGTTTTTTATGAGCGTAAACGAGTAGACGAAACGTCTGATTGTAAGCGATCACTGCCGCCATAGATAACCGCAACATAAATTGTGTTTATGGTACAGTTTCAGCCCAAGAATATGGACTTTTTAGCCCCGATTTCACCAAATTTCTTTTGACGCTTTTGATTAATCTATCTCTCTCTCTCTTCCTCTCTCTCTCCCTCTATTTTAATGTAAGAACGCGACCACAGACTGTTAATAGAACGTGACAGACGGATCTTAAACCGAAGCTCAAAGTTAACGTTGGTGAAATTGGGACTTAATCTTAAATAGCAATAAAAAAATTAAAAACATAAAATGTGTTTATTGCAATATGGTACACTGATATTAAGATCCCTAACTTTCTCTTACTACCATTACTTATTACCATTTTTTCTACTCATATGCGGAGCGTTTTTTCATTACATTAATTTATTTTCCATAATTATTATTTCTATCATTACAGGTTTGCCCCAATGTGATATATAAACTACATACTAATGTTTACTATCTAACACAGTATAAATTTAAAAAAAAGATCTGACATACATGGATCCTTAGAGCGTTATCCGTTAAGGACAAAGACATGAGAAAGACTGGTACATATATGTTTTAACACGAAACATAAATTCTATGATGAAACATATAGGTACCTGTCTTTCTCATTATCGGCGCGATATCGAAAAACGGATTGGATAATGAGAAAACGCACTTATGCCACAGATTAATAAATAGTTACTACGTGCATATGCCGACAACATAAAAGCGTTTCCGGTCCGATAACCATATCGTATCGCGTAATGTGAAAACCTCAGTGTAATAACTATAGCATAGAAACTCGACTATTAGTAATAGAATAAATATCAAACGTAATAATATATCGTTCCTTATCCCACATTCTAATACTTATCATGAGTGCTATAAAGCCGCAATTCCAATGCAACGACAAAAAAATAAACTCCAAAAGATCAACGCCGAGACAACCCTAGACAAAAAAAACGAAAAGACATGGATTTGCTATCTCTTTAACTTTATGGGTTATTGCCATTGATGTTTTGTAGGCTTACGGCTTCGATTTTAGTAATCCTCTCACATTTTATTCTTTGTTAAAACGCTCTAAGACTCCCATGATGGTACACACATTACCACTAAATGAAGTCTAGCTTTATAGAGGCTTACCTTGGTGTTACCTTCTTGCTTAAAAACCTGTATTCTCTCGTACTTACAGACTAACAATTATCATGAATGCTTATTTTCAGGCTTCTAGTGCAACTTGAAGAGACTGAAAAACAATTTGATAACTTTTGGCAAAAACATTCCACAAAATTAAATCACTGGTTGAAGTTTAGAACATTTTTATTGAACTTTAAACAGATGCAGGTAAGTACTCTTACTAACTACAAATTTATCATGCAATAGTCATCGCTATGATTTTAGGGGCCTAAATTGAAAACTTGGCTTTCTTTTGGCACGAAAATCAAAAATTGGTGTTTTGGGCGAAAATATTTGATGAGAATCTTCGTTATCTCTCATTGGTTTAAAAACAAATGCATCCGAAGCTGCCCTTTGACCGACTAACTCTGATATGTCCATGCATTGAGCAGGGTTATCATGTTTACTAACACTCTGAACGTGTATATCCCTTCGCTTTTGGGCGTCAAGCTGAAACGCTAATTTCTGTATTTTTCTCGTCTTCTCCTCTAACAAGGCTGTCAGTTCCTCCGATTGCTTCCTTTTCTTTTTAAATTCCTCCTGTAAGGACGCAATTTTTCTCTTCGCCGTATCCAATTCCGCTTTCAGTTTTTGTGCGTTCAATGTATTTATTTCTTCCAAGCATTGAAGTTTTTCTTTAGAGTGGTTAGCTAAGCTCTCCTGATATAACGTTTCCTGTTCAATCTGATAAGACCAAAACGATATTGCCCTCATTGCAACGTCCATAATTGTGTCTGGCTTTAAACCGGCTAAAACGATGGATTTAAACGTCTCACTTGGCTTAAGATCAGCTTGGATAACGTCGAATTTATCTTTTAATTCACTATTACATGCAGGACAAATGAGTGAATTATCTATGTGTCTTTTAAATTCACGCTTGCCATGATCAACACAAAAAGCATGCGAACACGTAGTGACCCATGCCTGGCTTGTTAAAGCTTTTCTGCACTTGCGAAAATTACAAACAATATCTAAAGTCATTTTTGTTTTGTACTAATTAACTTAATTTTCGTTAAATAAGGTCAGTTTAAACTTTAGTAGGTAGTCATTAGCAAATTAGCATTCATAAATATTGTCAAATATTGTTTTTCAAATAAAGTAAACAATCGCGAAACATTTGACGTTTATATTTTTAAATTTAATTTTAATCTTTAGTGGTCTATACTGCCAGTATTAATTAGTATTTTTTTATTTCTTAATTAACGACAATGGCATCGAATACTCATCCATGCTTTTTTTTCAGGCTTCTTTAGATAACCATTTAAAGACAGCTTGTGATATGACTGAAGTCGGCGAAACAGTAAACAGGGTTGAAAGTTTGATACAAGAGGCTAAAGATTTTGAAAAACTATGCAACTCTGACCTTGATGCAGCATCAGCTGTTATTGACGAAGGTATATTTTTATGTTCAGTTTTAGGGTTCCGTAACACTTAAGGAACCATTATAGTTTCGCTCTGTCCGTCGGTCTATCTGTCTGTCTGTCTGTCTGTCCGCCCTTCTAGGTTCTATAATTGTGAATATAACCTCCTTAGACATATTCTGACATGCTCTTGGTTAGGTTATTATTTTAATTTGTAATAATAATTGGTACATACCTACTGAGATTAAAATATAAATTTATTTACAGGTGAAATATTAATGAAGGACCCGCTTAGTTCTGTAGATCACATAGAGTCAAAATGTGAAGAGCTAAGAAGAACGAGTTCGCTTCTCATTGAGAAAATCCAAAAAAGAAATACGCTACTAGTAAAAGCTAGAGAATTAATGGACAGAATTGATAAGGTATTTATTATTATTTAATGCAGAATTATAATATGTAAGTTCTTAATAGCCTTCGTAGGCCAACTGCAGGTGTTTATCTAAAATAGTATAAAATGAATTTGTTTCCTTCCTGTTGGCTTAGATCTTTTAAACTACTTAACGAATTTGAATGCAGCTTACAGCAATAGGTAGAGTGATTCAAAAGGGAGGTTTATATTATTTATAATAATTCATTGCACCCTAGTGGAGCAAGGGCGGGTCGCTAGTTATTTATAAAACCACACGTTTCTAAAGAATTCATTTTTTTTTTTTTTTTTTTTTATTTATGGCGTCGGCTTATCACCATTTGCCAATGTCAAGTATATTATTTTCATCAACGTAGGTACTGTATTTCTAAATCGTCAAGTCCAAAGTCTAGTCAAAGTCCAAATAAATAGTCACGGTAGTCAATCAGTCAAGTCAGTCGATTCAGTAAAGTGGTAGACGCTTTACTGAAACTTCCTAGGGAGTTTTGGCGGAAACCCAATTTAGCACGCATTTTGTAGAATGTATCACTTTTCCACACTAATGCACCTCAACGAATAATTAATGGTTAATATTCCACCACTATAACACATTAAAAACCGAATTAACACGAATTTAGAAAAATAATACAGAAACACAACATTGCTGATTGACTTTCCCGGCAAAACTCCGAATTCATCTTTTTTTTTTTTTTTTTTTTTTTATTTATGGCGTCGGCTTATCACCATTTGCCAATGTCAAGTATATTATTTTCATCAACGTAGGTACTGTATTTCTAAATCGTCAAGTCCAAAGTCTAGTCAAAGTCCAAATAAATAGTCACGGTAGTCAATCAGTCAAGTCAGTCGATTCAGTAAAGTGGTAGACGCTTTACTGAAACTTCCTAGGGAGTTTTGGCGGGAAACCCAATTTAGCACGCATTTTGTAGAATGTATCACTTTTCCACACTAATGCACCTCAACGAATAATTAATGGTTAATATTCCACCACTATAACACATTAAAAACCGAATTAACACGAATTTAGAAAAATAATACAGAAACACAACATTGCTGATTGACTTTCCCGGCAAAAACCCGAATTCATCTTTAAAATAAAAATTTGAAAGATTAAACTTTTTTTTTAATTAGGCAAACGACTGGTGCGCGACTGGCGTAGAGATATTAGCAGCGGAGGGCGGGCTAGCGGCTGTAGATAAACTTCTAGAAGATGCTAAATCCTTCGACCTGACCGCGCCCGAGGAGTTCAGAGAGATGCTGATGCAGTCCGCGACGCAGGAGACCCGGGCGTTAGTTACACAGGTGCGACATAGATGACGCTGGCTGGTGGCCATATTCGAATTTTGAATTTTTGAATTTGACAGTAGAACTGTTTGGAGATTTGTCGAATAGGATAGGTAGGTAGGTACCCCAGGTAGGTACCTATAATACGAAGAAATACTTACTAAGAATAAAATAACCAATTTTAATGTATAATTAACTCAAAATAAGATTAATGCTTAATTTTAGGTATTTGTCTCCGACAAATACCTAAAGTTCTGAATTTGGAATACAAAAAATATCACAAAAAGTTTTAGGCTCAGCCCGATTGCAGCTATCCCATTCCCGCGCTATCGCTACAGAATTTCCATAAATATATTTTGACGAGGGGCCAATTTATACTAGCGCAGAGTCGAAGTGCAGCGAAGCGAAATTCTGAAAATTATATATAATTCACCCTTAAGTTCAAGTTTTTTTATCTCAGAAGGAATATTATGTGTTGTGTTGCGTTTTGGTACCGACAACGCTGTACCCGGTCGCGACTACAAAAATGTATGAAAATTATGTAGCGACTAGCGGCAACAGTATTTGGACGTCGTTAATGCGACAAAATATGCGGTCTACTATAAAAATTGTAACAACTATTGTAACCATATTTTTACCAAATAAACATCATTTCATTTCAACACGCGACCGGCGACACCCGTTTACGCCAAGCTTTATAAACAAAGACGTATGTTATAGACGAGGTATGTTGAGCTGAAAACTGTCCCCAAATAAATGACCCCACTTTTGAGATTTTGAGGCCATTTTGACATTTGAGGTGTGGTGAAATCAAGATGGACGACATTTTAAGCATGGTGAAAACCAAGAACATTGAATAAAGATTTGTTCTGTCAAATGTACGTCTTCTACGTTATAATTTTGCGGTTTCGTTACGTGTACGTATACGAGAAATATGAGGAATATTGTATGAAAATTTTAGTTACTTTCACGTCCGCTAGAGGCGCTTTCATGGTTTTCATACAAAATTTCTCGCTTACGTACACATAACGATACCGCAAAATGTTACTGCTTGGGGTACTGTATGCTCATTACTCACGTGTGATCTGGTCAGGTGTCACAACGCGTGGAGGACGTATGGCTGATGGTGACGGTGAAGCGCGCGACGCTGCAGCGCGCCGCCGCCCGCCCCGCGCGCCCCGTGCACGCCGTCCCGCCGAACTCCGCCGCGTTGCCGCAACAGGTACGTTACTAGAATATTCTCAGTGAACTCATTACCAAAGTGTTATAAGTTATATTGCTAATGGGAAGACACGTAGAGTTGCTGGATTTTTTTCAACCTATAAGCCCTCGTACTCACGCGAGTTTTTTTTTTGTGGTCGCGTCAGAAAAAACTGTACTGTAAATATACAACTCTGCGATAGAGATGATAATCGTGTAGAGATATCAAATCTGACATTGACACTTCGATTTTCAGCTCTATTGTACTAGCGCAGAGTTCTATTTTAGTGACAAATGTTTATATTTAATACGAGATTTTTTACCCGGGCAAAAAAAAAAAACTGAAGATCGAGGGAGTTTTAGCATAATATTTTGATTACTCATAGGGTGCCCGAGCTCATATTTATGTGTATGGAACATAGCGAGCATTATGTGTGTGAGTACTAAGAACTTTTTAACCCTGGATTGCTCGTTTTACGGGACAGATCTTGTCCCAGCGACGAGACGTTTTAAATAATACCTAAAATACGGGAAATCCCGGGAAATATGGGACGTCTGACATCCCTAGACAAATCGCCTACTGGTATTTTTTTTTTTTTTTTTTTTTTTTTTTTCAATTTTCAAATCAATTTATTCAATTGATTTGAAAATTGAAGTTGCCGGGGTTATAAAGCGTGGTCGTTTCACGTTTGCCCTACTATTGACTGTTCGCAACTGTTTTTCAAGCACGTATTCTGTAAAGTCGTGAATGAAATTAAATAAGAAGCGTTCGTATTATAACGTAATGTATTATGAGTAAATGATATGGCATCATTAAATTATTGCACAAACTATTATTAGAAGGGCCATCAAAACATAACTGGCCATGGCCCACATTGACCTCAACTAAATTGAGTCTCAATATCAACTGATGTCAAATAACTTATGAAATACTTAGATGATCAATAATTAAATCGGCAAAAACGACTAACGACAGCAACCGGTGGATGTCGCGCTTTGCTGCAACACAATATTCATAAAATTTTATAAATTCGGCATTATCGCGTCGGCCCTGCAAACTCTAAAATGTATGAAAATTATGTATGAAAATTGTGTATGGGTAACGCGTGTCATCTACATTCAGTCGCCCGTTTGTGTTGAGCCTATCAAGTCCCAATTTCACCAACGCATCGTTTGTCTAAATATAATGCCTTCTCGTTCGTTTATACGAAGAACGACATAACATTTAACCAACGATTAAGTTTAACAGTCTTTGCTGAAATTGCTACTTAATATTATGAGGAAACTAACTTTAATGTCCATCTTCAATCTGCGTGTTTATTTCATTATTATATTATTATCTTGTATAAATAAACTTGTTGACTTTTATAATTATGTTTCCATTGACTGATTGATTTGGTTAGCAACCAATGCGCAACATTAGATTTACATAAAAGTTTGCATGTATGTAAATATTCATTTCATCATTCATTTCCTCAGTTTAACTGTTACGCACTAAACCAATATCGTAAAAATCCCTGTGGCTCAGGAATTATTTGTCTGTTATAAACTTAGTTATAAATGAAGTCATTGGTCGCGAGTTCAGTTTACACCGAGACGAGACGCACGCGACGATACGGGTGCTGCATTTTTAAAATGCAACGCTGCGTTGCGTCGTTTTTTGGTTATGCTTTGTCTATTCTAGGACATTAAGTGGCATCTCAGACGAAATAAAAAAATGAAGACAGAGCTTTGTCAAACAAAAACTGAGGAGTAGTTTCGTCACATGTGTCTGCGTTACAGTGTCATTACACATGAGGCGTAGTTTAGACTGGCCTTACTGTGTGGTTCGCATACCTTTGTCTTCAATCTTCCTTATTCTACAAGTGTAACAACTTTTAACTTACCTTTTCAATTACTATAGCTTATGCCCGCAGCTTCGCCCGCGTAAATACAGTTAACACTATCCAAACGGAACACTGTACTTTTTCCGGATAAAAAGTAGCCTATGTGTTATTCCAGAGCTTAAACAACTACCATACAAAATTTCATCAAAAACCATCCATCCATCCTCACAAACTTTCGCCTTTATAATAGTATCTGTACTCTTGAATAACCACTTGCCACCTGGTATCCGTAGCACAGTAAGTTTAAATGGTGTTAAAGTTATAAAAATCGAATGAGGATCTTGTGAGAGGTCATCAAGGAATTAAAAACTTTCTTGCGTGCCCATTACAATTCTATGCGCGAGGGACTATATACGCATTGCATATCAAATACCTACCAGCTGAATTGTGGACTGTGGTGTCGCATGTTAAGTTTGTAAACAATGCGTAGAGCTAGAGAGACAAGCAGAGAAAAATCTCTACATTCGTGTTTTAAATAAAGAGCGTCCCCAAACCCCAGTAGCAAACAATATATTTTACTGACGTTAAGAACCGTCATTCAATAATACTTTCACGAATAACATTTCGCGGCTATGTGTACGTGGCTAGACGTATGCTGGGGTTGTGCGCAGCGAGCGGGATGTGACGTGTTTTTTCAGTACTTTCCATCACGAGTCTGGCTGCTGGTCGTTTCGTCTTTGATATTTAATTGACAATAATTCCTACAAAATTACTTATCTAATATTTATGATAGATTTGTCTGACGCGATGTTTAAAATTATTTCAGTGTCAACCTTATTCTTTGCGTCGACATGGCTAACATACGCCGGTGCCCAAGCTGTCATTTGTAGAGAGTGTCGCCCCTGTGCCAGTAGTGGGGCCATTCTCCATCTCCACTGCTTGGGCTTGGGGCCGTTCCTCAATTTAGGAAGGTTACCTAAGTTGAGGAACGGCCCCAAGTTACTGATAAGGAAGTACAACATACACGTCTTGTGCTTAGCAAACATCAGTTGCCTTCAAAGATTTACACCTAAAAACAACCCCATATTTGGGGCCAATTTGGTTTGACATTTGTCATGCTGAAATTTGGCACCTAAACTCCTCGTAGTACATAATAATAGTTATTAATTACATATTATTACAGACAGTGGTAATGCTTAAGATTATTTTGATTAAATTATTCAACTTTCATATACCTACCTTATGATCCTATGATAGTGTGATGCTTTCTAATCGCTTAGGGCTCACCCTTGGCTTGTGTCGTGCATTATAAGTGCCTATGTTGTTCCTGCTTATTCATGTTTACTATATTTAATGGCCACTTTCGAAAATGAATAACAGATTTATATATTAGGGTAACTCGTAACGGTATAGGCTATAGATGCTTGAATATTATGTTAAAATCTTCTGAAGCAATTCGAAGATAATTAAGGATCTAGGAAATGTATGCAAACGTCTGGTTACCTATAACCTCTGGTCGAGGAAATGGAATGTTTGTAGACTAACATACTTCTCATATCGGTCATGTAATACACCATACTGGCAAAGAATATATATTACTAACGTAATACTGGTGATTATCATCCAATTGGAATGATGCTGCAGGCTTGATCCGATTTGCAGTCTGTCTATTATATAAGTCCTCACACCGATTTCGGTGATGGTGGCCGGTTTCATTGAAACCAGGCTAGTTAAGCAGGAGCACTTTTATAGTGCCCAAGTGTATGCGCAGTACACAAGAGCACTCTCTTTTCCTTTACTCTCATAGTGGGACGGATAATCGACTAGCGAGAAATTAAGTGAGAGAGAGTGCCTCAACGTAATATCAAGTTGGGGCCACAGAAATCGATTAGAATTTGCAGCACATAAAACCTTTCAAGTACTTTTAAAAGGTTCATTAATATCAACTCCTAGCATTAAACTGAACAACATCAATGTGAAACGTAAACAGTCACTTTGTTACCTAGGACTTATCTTAGAAAATAAATTTACATTCCTGGAACATATAATACAGACCGGTGAGAAAGCTAAAAGGAATTTCTACTGTTTCACAAAAATATCAACGTCGACATGGGGCCTTTCATTTAAAACATTAAAAATAATTTATTCAGCGACGTACCTCGGCAGCATTTGCTATGGCGCACCGGCTTGGGCAGATAGGGCTACAATAGGAGCAGCCCGTCTTAAACTTTTGCAAAGCTAACGTCTCGCCTTAATATTTTTACGTAAGGCATACCGTACCGTAAGTACTGAAGCACTTCCAGTCTTAGCCGGAGTCCTACCAGTGGATTTAGAGATACAGCGTCGTGCAGCACTATATTATAAAAAAAATAATGACTAACCCTGAGTTTTTAAGTGTGAAAGAGAGTAATAAGATAACTAGATTATTCGAGCCATTAGATATTTCTATACAGAACCTAATTTCTGAGTGGCAGGAACGGTGGGACAACACTATCAAAGGGCGTCACCTATATAATTTTTTCCCTTCGGTACGCGATCGACTCTCTAAGCAATGGTTAGAAATAGATCACTACGTCGCACAATTTTTGACAGGTCACGGAAACTTTAAAGCGAAACTTTTTGGATTTAAATTAGTCCCGTCTCCGCTATGCGAGTGTTCGACCGAAGGCGGCCCTTATGAACAAACTGCTCATCACATACTCTGGGAGTGTGATCTCTGGTATGACGAAAGAATCGAAATGTTGAACAGCGTCCATTGTGTTTCTAGGGTAGTGTATTATGAAGATCTCGTGGGCTGCGCGAAGAACTTCCGGGCTTTCAAACGTTTTTGTCATAAGTACTATTGGAAACAATGCAACACTATTTTGACATCATAAATCCATTGTAATAATAATTGTCATATTATAAATCAAAACATATAATTACATTGTCTGTAGTCATAAAAAAAACATGTTATTCCCGTGGTGCTTCCCCTTTAATTCTGACTTTTTTGTCATCACAATTTTTGCTGTCTCCCGCTTTGCTTGGGGAGGGAAACTGGAATACTTCCTACTCCTCCTACAATCTTCTGATTAATTTCGTTGCGGGTTCCAAGACAGATTTAGCATGTCCCCCGGGCACCCCTGAGATCATATCAAAGGGTTTTTGCGCTTGGTTACCACTGTCGATCCTGGCTACACAGGAGTTGCAGTGGTGGGTAAGTGTGGTGGGCCAATTGCCCGTTTAAAAATAGCGAGAGATTAGAGGGTCAATTAGGCTAAATAAAACCTGCATTTATACAATTACAATCAAGTCCCGATACGCTCAAACTGTCAAACCGGTATTCTCGTAAACGTTAAACCAACGTTAAACGCCTCCTGATTGGTTGAAACTTTATAAAATTAGTTTACGATAACATGTCGCTTCACTTATAATACAATCAAAGTAAAATGAAAGTCTACTTTAAATACGAGAATTGAGGTTCAGGCTTTAGTCAGACTTTTTACTTGCCCATCCGATGCATGGATCATCTTTCTTGTCAGACAATCAGGTGACAGGCCTGCATTGTCCTAACCAAACTTGGAAACAACATTTTTTGTTGTTCCAATGCAGGAATCGAACGCACGACCTCCGAGTCGAGAGCCAAGCTCTAACCACTAGACGACGGAGGCTGTCTATATAACTGTCATGCCAATCAACGCCCATTTAACTAATAACACGGTTAGTTCTGTAGGCAGTAAGTTGTGTATGGCAACTGTAACATAACCACTTTGAGAAGTTAGCAGACCTTACTAATTTTTAACAATAACATAATTTCTGAAGAAAATTGATAAAGATTTCTCATCAATATTCTTCTCAATCATTCAATCATACTGAAGTTAATGCACATAAAAATATCTTATTGAAATTCCTCGTGGGCTCGTGCCTCGTGCACACTCCTGATATTTTTTTTTATCGTGCATATTCAGATGGCGTGAAAAAACATTTTTACCGAGGCGGAAAATTGTCCCTCGGCCTCGCGGTCTCCAGGAAAAAAATGGTTCTGAAATGTCACGTATAATATAAAAGTTTATCAGAAAATGTTAGCTCATCATAAGCTAATAAATGTAGGAAATGGTGTTAGTTTGTGTTAGTTTATACGCCTTAGGATCTCTACATCTACATTATCTGAAGTAAAAATCCTTGAAGACATATTTTAAAGTGATATAATCAATTACGGATATTTTGGGCATATGCTTATTTAGACACGTTTAGGCAGATACATAATTGTCATAATCGAAAACAAAATCTGCCTTTATATGGGCGAATTTGTGTTGAGCGGAGAGTAATGAGATGATTTTTCTACATTGAGCATGGCAATTTTTTTTTCCTAAACGTCTTTATATATACTTACTTTATATAAAGTAGTAGATCATATACCCAAAATATCCGTAGTTTATTTTACCAAAATCTTATTTATAGCTGTACCTACGTTACTACGTAATTATGTCTAATATTACTTTTGCATTATTACCCGACTACGGCGAAGCTAAAAGGAAGGGTAATGATTTTGGCATGATTTTGATCCGATTTTAAAGGATGAGGTGTCAATAATGGCCCAGGCAACATAGGCTATATAATTTACGTAGTCGGATTTTAGTTTTTACAAAAAAAATGTAGTTATTTTACTTATTCTTCTGTAGCTAGTCGTAATTTTTATATTAACTATTTTTATATTATTAAATTATTTATAATTTTAACTAATACATAATTACTGTATACCTTATCTATTTATTATTATTCAATATTATTCTTATATATATATATATATATATTATTCAATGTTTCAATGGAAATATTTATATCAGTGCGAAGTGTGAACATAGTAACGGCATGAAATCAGACATCTATTTCGAGTCACTGAGTATGTAGGCTGTTTAAAATTATTTTATTTTTATAACATTTATAAAATATCATAATATTTTAAAGTCGGTTCTTGACACTATAGTAGCACAAAATATTAACATACTTGCAACATATTACAGTTAATTAAATAACTAAATAAATATTATATGTAAAAATAGTTGGTATTATTTACACAAATTATAACATTGCCTCATGATTATTATTACATATAACGTAATTTGTAAATAAATGTATTGGGTAAAAAAATTGAAATACTAACGCAGGTACAATATACCTCATTATTTTTTATGTCATAGATATGCGTTCTAACTTCTATATTTAAATCTATAATTAAGACTAATAAAAAATTTGTGATTATTTTGTCGAAAATATTGTATTTTAGCATTATTACAACAAAAAAAATGTAGTATCTAGTCATCAGCTTGTTAATTATATATTATTGAATTTTCACAGCATCGCAATTCGCAACGTAAAGTATGTGAAAAAATTCCCTAAAACTCAAATCTAAAAATTACGTGAATTATTATAGGCGAATTTCTACTTCAGGGCGAGCTCTAGTTTATTATACACAGGAAGGTAGTGAAAAAAGTAGCGAATCGGTAAGAGCTTATGTTCCCTTTCCGTAAACACAAGTTTAATTTCCTTGGATCACAAATATGTGGTGAAACTCTGTACTCTATTCACTTACCGCATATTTTAAAGTTATGCGATTAAGTTATTTTAATTTCGTGTAGAAATTATAGAATTAATCTTTCCCATTACTTACGTAGATAAAAATATAAGGACCGATGCACACCATAGATGTATTATATTAAGAAGAGGTAGATATGGCGCGACACGCATTGACATTTTTCATTATTGTTACATTTATTTTCACTCACATAATAAAAAATTGTGAAAGGGATGGCATTCTTAATTCAATAGCAAAGAAAAAGACGCCTAATACTTCGCCTTCACTTTTTACGTGCTCAAGTGATACTTGAGCACGTAAAAAGTGAAATCTCGAATCGGCCCCGGAGTCGGGCCGATTTTGGTTCGTATGGGACGAGCCGGTCGACGAGTAGCACTTATTAGGCGTCTTTTTCTTTGCTATTGAATTAAGAATGCCATCCCTTTCACAATTTTTTATTATGTGAGTGAAAATAAATGTAACAATTATTTTAAAAACCAATGTGTGTCGCGGCACAGAAATATTGTCAGTTTTGTAAGGATATAACCAGTGGCGAAGGCTGGTTCTCCTTCATAGGGAAGCCGTGGCCTGTATAATAGGTCAGCAGCGTGCACAGGGTTATGACACTGGGTATGCGGCGGAGTAGTCGGTCACAAAAACTTTTTCTTTTATTGATTTTTAGCAATAGCCACAGCCAAGCGACGGATCTCTAAATCGGAAACCATGCCAACAGAACTAACAGAACTTCATAACTTTTAACATGAAACTTTCGAGTTACATTCCCTTTTTGCTGATTTAATTATTGTAACTCGGATACACACCTACCTTTAGTAGACACAATTTGATCTTTTCACTGAATGACAATTGTGAGAACTTATTATCACTCAAATCAATTAAAAAGCAAATCACTACCTACAATTTTTATAGAACTTCAGTAATAAACTGTTAAATGTACACACTTTCAAATGTTAAAATGAAAAATCTTTTAAGAAAACTATAAATATTAAATATAATGGCAACCGAAAAATAACAATGCGTTTTCACATGAAAAAATGGCTTCCTTGAATCTGATATTTAAACAAATAAAACCTTACTAAAACAAAAAACGCATCATGTGCGTAGTGAGTAATTAGATTTTACGTCAATTATAATTACTCGCATTATAGGCCACCGTGCCACGAATATACCCGATTACTTTCGTGTCCCGACAACTGCCGAACTTCGCCGAAGTCTATAAGCATGCCGTAGGAGTTGGACGACTCGCGCCTTGGGATATTCATAGGTGTGTGCGTTTGCGAACTGTGTACGGACACTAAAATTACTACACACATGCGAACAAATCTACTGCTAGCCGACATGGCATGAGTCGCATCACCAACATGTCGCCAAACGCCTGCCAAACATAATGTACTTGTAAATAGGTGCTATTATAAAATATTAGGCGTTTTTAAGTTATTATATTTTGTTTATTCATTTATTTACTATTAATTAAAGTCATCTAAAACGTCCGAACGTTTTATTAAAATATCTGTGTATGGTAAGTAAAGCACTGCATTTCTGCCTTTATGGAGCGCCCCTGTAATAGGTAGGGATTTGGATGAGGGTCTTCAAAAGGTAAGCGGTAAGGGAAGCCGATAGGAATGGAGTTATAGGAACCCCTCGCCATTGGATATAAGGTATCTATATAATAATTAATCAAAGACGCACACATAATACAAGCTTAGGTACTCTATCAAAACTATATTGGTGTGATAGTTCATACGTAATACGGCGATGTAAATTATAACTTATTTAGACATGTATAACCGCCTTCTTTTTTTGAAGTCGGTTAAAAATAATTTCCATGTTACATTGTCAGGCGTTTGCGAATAAGTATGAATATACCATATTTACTCAAATTCTGTTTAGTCCTTTTCGAACTTTACAAGGAACTATTTTGGTCCGGAGGATTTTCTCCGCTATCTTTGTGCGCTTATCATCACTCGAGGCGTCTGCTCGTTTCGACTAAGAAACTAAACATTAAAACATCTAACTTTCGCTCTATCCTAAACGAAAGTATTACGTATTCGGTGGTCCTAGTAGGACAGCACGCCTCATAGACCAGTGGCGTATGGTGCGACAGTGAAAGTGAAAAAAGTACAGGTAGATTCACATCCGCGACGAGGAAGGAGCTAGCGAAATGACATTACGTAATTACTGGATGACAGCTAGTTTGCGAGGAACTTTTTATACTGTTTTTTTTACGGAACTCGGAAGCTATAATACAGGATGTCTTTAAAATAACCTATGAACCTAACCTAAGGAGGGTTCCGTAGCTGATAGTTACGCGTAATAAGTTTTTTTCAAATAACTTCAAATGTTAATGTCCAATTTCGTTTCAAATAATTTTCCTAAAGAGTTTTTAGCATGATATATCAGCATAGAAACTTACAAGTTTTTATCTCTTATAGTTTAGAGATGCTAGGGAGGCGCAACTTACAAAACCATTTTGAATGCCGATGACTCGTAAACAGTCAACTTTGTAAAAAAATCATGTATGAAACCTTGCCTTTATTTTAAAATATCTATTCCCCATTCAACGATGGGCTGGAATGAAAAAACATGTATGGACATGTAAAGTGGGGATGAATAATATTTTAGGGGTGGCTCTATTTTTATGAAAAATAGAGCCACCCCTAAAATATATTATTATTTTTAAATAAAAAATTAAACCGACTTCCAAAGTAAAAATACACAAAAAAGTATGAAATAAAACTTATTTTCTAAATAAGTCCCCTTTTAAATTCGGCTTAAATTTTAACTATTTCTCAACTCAATCTTCTTAATTTTGAAGTCGATACCAGCCCAAACAATATTTTATATTAGGTTGAGGAAAAAGTTTCTTCGCATTTTATATAAAAATTCAAAAGGTTTTTTTATAAAGTTTATTTACAAGTGACTAAAGTATATAGGTGCCATTTTGTTCGATAACTTTTTGCCATCTTGTTGGTAGGTACATGATCCCATTGCTATAAAATTTTTGGGGCTTCTGATGAAAAAACTGCGACAAGTGGTTTTGGCAGTCCTCTTGTGATGTCAACCTGACACTGCCTAAGGAATTCTGCAGCGACCGAAACAGGTGGAAATCTGAAGGTGCAAGGTCAGGACTATACGGCGGATGCATTAACACCTCCCAACTCCCGTAATTTTTTCTGAGTGGCTAAAGATGTGTGAGGTCTAGCGTTATCATGGTGAAAAACCACACCCCTTCTGTTGATTAATTCCGGCCGCTTTCTCTCAACTTCTTGCTTTAATCTCATCAGTTGTTCGCAGTACAGTTCAGAATTGATGGTCCTGCCTGGCGGTAACAGCTCATAATGAATAATGCCCTTCCAATCCCACCACACACACAGCATCACCTTGTTGCGAGTTAACCCGGGTTTAGCCACAGTCTGTGAAGCCTGACCGGCCTTTGACCACGATCTTTTTCGCACGTTCTTGTCGTACGTGATCCACTTTTCATCACCAGTTATCAGCTTCTTCAAAAATGGTTCGGTTTCATTACGTCGTAATAAAGAATCACAAATGAGTACACGGTTCATTAGGTTTCTTTCAGTGAGCTCATGAGGCACCCAAATATCGAGCTTTTTTGTGTACCCAGCTTTTTTCAAATGCGCCAAAACCGTTTTGTGGTCAATCCCCAGTTCTTCAGCTACATCGTAACTACTAATATGCCGATCTTGCTCCACTTTTTCAAAAATGGCAACAGTTTTGTCCGTAACAGGGCGACCAGAGCGACGTGCATCTTTGATATCAAAATTTCCGGATTGAAAACGCTTAAACCAAATTTGCGCTACTCTCACAGATACTGCATTAGGTCCATAAACATCACAAATTTTTTTCGCGGCTTGTGTTGCATTTTTACCTTTTTTGTAATAAAATTTTAAAATGTATCGAAATTCTTCATAAGAATCACTCATTTTAACAATAAGAAAAACAAATGAAAATCTCAAATTTATCTAATTTGAATTTGGAATTGTCTTCTGTAAAATTAAAACTTTTTAATGATACCAAAATCAGCCAGATACAATTGGTATAGCCCAAGATATTTTATGACAAGTTCATACATACTATTATGCGAAAAGACTTTTTCCCCAACCTATTATATAGAACTCACGTTCAAATTTGCTGGTACCGACTTCAAAATTAAGAAGATTGAGTAGAGAAATAGTTAAAATTTAAGCCGAATTTAAAAGGGGACTTATTTAGAAAATAAGTTTTATTTCATACATTTTTGTGTATTTTTACTTTGGAAGTCGGTTTAATTTTTTATTTAAAAATAATAATTTCACACTTTTTAGTGATATATTTTGTTAAATTATTATTAATAAATCTTATGAACGTTTAAAATAAACGATCGAATGTATAATTGTATAGGCGCTAAGATTCTATAAGGTATTGTAAATAAGACGATGATGATGATTACTAGTAAGTTAGTGGCATATGCTTGTAGTTCTTTGAACAATGCCGAAATTTCCAAACGCGTATCTTTAAAGACTGAGGAGTTCTGTTCAGTGCTTTTGGATCCAGTGTATACTTTGGTGCAAAATCTTATTTTTTGGTAGCATATGCTTAATTATTACTTCAGGAAAAGTCTAAATCACTATATGTGTCCATATAAATTTCGAGGAATTCCCTCGATTCCTCATGGATCCCATCATCAAGTTTCCACTTAAGTGACTAAAAGACCAATTTCGAATTACATCCTTTACAACAACAAAAAAGAAATTGCAAATAAACGGCAGAGTAATGTTCAAAAATCTCCGTGTTGGTGTAAAATACTATGAGAAGTATCTTTTATATGTCATGATGTATGGTGTGATGTTGGTGGTGATGATGATGATTACTCTAATTGACATGGTAGCATATGCTTGCAGTTCTTTAAACAACGTCGAAATCCCCAAACATGTATCTATAAGGAGTCAGGAGTTCTCTTCTGTACTTTTGGATCTAGGGTATGCCTTGGAGCAAAATCTTACATTTTGGTAGCATATGCTTGGACTACTTCAAAAAAAGTTAAAATCAACATATTATGTTTCCATATAAATTTCGAGGAGTTCCCTCGATTCCTCATGGATCCCTTCATCAGGTCACCACTTTTTTCAAAATGGGACCAAGTTGGGATTATATCCTTTACATCAAAAAAAGAATTTTGAAAATCGGTTCACAGACGGCGAAATTGTGGTCTAACATACAAAAAAAAAATATATATATACAGCCGAACGTATAACCGCCTCCTTTTTTTGGAAGTCGGTTAAAAATTATTATTATTTTATGAAGCCAAAACCAACAGCTATACGTAATCTGTAACTAAATTTTATCCATGTATATTATAATTACAGAAGCTAGAAGCGTGGACAGGCAGACAGACAGACAGACGGACGACGGACATGACAGAGCGAAACTACAAGGGTTCCTTGTGTATTACGGAACCCTAACAGAACTATATATTCAAGGAGCGTAATCAGTATTCGATTCTCGTTCTATAATAATATGTTACACGTGACCTTGAATTTTGACTAGAATATACCTATAAAATACTTAAATTTGATTCATAACCCAGCGGTCGATAGTCGATACTGCGCGGCGGGCGCGTAATGACTTGAAATTGTTAGGAAATATTAATCATAATATTATTTTTCTGTAAATTACGGAAATGTTCAGTGTATTGTATCATGTATGCATGTTAAAAGCATTACGTGTATACTGTATTATACTTTGAATTTACCCTTAAAAATTTACTTAGGTCCTCACTTCTCCTTTAAAAATTGTAAATTTGATATTTTTTTCGTGCAATGAACGACAATTGAGTCGGGTGCTTTGAGTTGAATTTGATTTGAAGAGGGCATAACCCTCGTCTGTCGGGAGCAGACGTTGATTTTCACACCGTACCAGGGTTGCCACAAAAGTCTGGAAATATAAAAAAATGCGTTTATTCGTGGTTTGCACATACCTCCGAGGTTGGAGATAATATATTTTTTGCGGCATCAAGGGGTTGCGAAATATCCTCTAAACACCATCGAGTTGCCATCTCATTTTGATATTATTACATAGTCTAAGTAGTTAATGAATGCCACAATTTAAAGTCATCTATGGAATAATGTTGATTGAAGAGAATAGCATAGCATTCATGTCTACTTATGCAAACCCTAGACTAGGGTTGATTCTTATAAGAATTCAACTCTCTTTTTACTTGTCTGAGAATAAACAACACAGTAGGTTCTTTGACGTGTTTAACTGTTTACTCTTATTTCATGTATATGCCAACCCTAGAGTGTCCAAATAGAGTAGTGATTCCTAAGTGTTTACATATAGAACTTTCATTCCTAATGTTTACAAATAACTATTTACATTACATCCTGAGGTGGGGTTGACGATTTGTTCGTTGACACTTTTTTAAAGTGTTCACTCTTTTTCTGTGTAAAATGTAAATAAGACGTAGTATTTAGGGTTGTACAAACTAGGAAAATAGAAATTACTCAAGTAAAAAATGGATTGTTACTACTTAGTACCTACAAATCAATTAATTTCTGTGCTTAAATTGCAAATATACCTAAGTACAAGCGTCAAAGATTACGGTTTGACTTTGGTTCAACACAATATTATGCATGCATACCGTGCTAGTTAACTATCGTAAATGATAAATGTAGTCTACAATTTACCTCAAGGCTTACAAAGGCATAAACGAACCGGTACTATCCTTTCTCATGTAACTGAGCGTCATTTGCATTTATGACATAATGGACAAATTCTTCGGCAGGTAGAGGAAAAACTGGCTAAGTGCCATTAATTTAAAGTGTGGTAAAGCAAAAACTAGCTACCTATATGCGATTCAGCTCACGCGGTAACGTAAATAGGGCGATGTCCGAATTTATAGCGTTCGTGTAATTGTTGTATTATACAATTATTGACACATTTTCTATTACGAGATTTTGAAACAGGGTTAGATTATTGCATGTATTCGGTTAGATTAGTACTGTTTATATTACATGTCGTTTATTAAAAGTTTCGTAGAGCATATATCTATTTAATTTAAAGAATTTTTTTTATTATTTCGTAAAATCCACGAAAAATAGGTATAATTAAATCACCTATGGCATTTCGATTATTAAAATTCTATAGTCTACGTTATTTCCTGGTGCAAAAGAATGTGTCCAAGGTAAGTGGGTTCGTGTCCGACCGTTAAAAGTCATTACAATTGTTCTATATGCGTGAGCGCAAGCCCCTAGCGATCGTTGGCTCTACAGTCTAGATAATTTCTGATTTTGATTCAAATACAAATTGATTCGACTACCCACTACCCAGTCAACTTTAAACTGTCACCCAGTAAATATTATTAAGGTGAATAGGTGATTTGTGATCATTGATCCTAGAGATTTGTTTCCATAGCAAAACGCAACGCACTAATGTAGCCTCGCTCTTATAGCTCATAATGTCATAAGTCATAACTCATAACCCAAGAAATAATAAATCTCGTCAAAACTATGCCAACCGACACAACGAACAGAAAAATAATATTTTAATCACAATTTCTACGTTCGTAAAACCGACTAGCGAGAATATATATTTATATTACTAACGTAACTATGGCGTGTTGCGTTACAGACTTATTTATTTTTGTAATTAATTTCCGTTGTCATCTTTGAGCTATCCAGGGCTAAACCCTCTAGCAATTTGGGATAGAGACGAGTGGCTGAAAACCAAACCGATAAGATTTTGATTTTTGAATTGACACCCGCTAGACGCTATAAGTACCTACTCATTGCATTATTTAATTTAATTTTTAATGCAATAGAGTTAGATGAATCTACGTCAAAAACACAACCTCCCTAAAGTCCCTAATACCAAAGAATATATTATACTACTAGATGTTGCGCGCTAAAGGAAATCCCGCAGGAACCGTACATTTTGCCGCAATAATAAGTAACCTATGTCCTTCCCGGTGGTCTACTCTATATCTATGCCAAATTTTATCAAAATCGGAACAATAGTTTCAGAGCTTATTCGCTGCAAACCAACAAACAAACTTTTTCTCTTTATTATATTATATTATACTAGCTTTTGCCCGCGACTTCGTCCGCGTGGATCAATTACTTTGGGATATCGCTAAAAATTACCCCCGACTTCATTTACGTAGAAGGAGGAGCGCTTCCCCCTCACGACTGTCCGCAGCGCGCCGCACATCATTATTGCGCGCTGATTATTTTATTACTGCGATATCTTCTAAAATACTCATTGAAATCAAATGATGTAAACGGCAAATTTATTCTAAATAAAATGCTTGTAATGAATAACGTATTTATTTGGATAAGGATTAATCTCATCTTTATGAAAATGCCCTCACAAATAATGCTTAATTTTAGAACAAATTTGGTTAGCATAAAAAGGTTATTGTGAGCCAACCTTAAAAGATAGACATATACAGTCGCGGACTTTTTTTTAGAACTTTTAAAGAGTAACAATTGTGTCATACATAATTTTAGCGAAACTTCAACCGTTTTCGCAGCGTACGCAGCGAAAGCTCTCAAAAGGAAAAAAAATCCCCCGATTTTGAAACATTCTTGATTAGTGCTCCTCTCGTACTGAGCTTAGCATGATACTATATAGCCTAAAGCCTTCCTCAATAAATGGACTATCCAACACAAAAAGAATTTTTCAATTCGAACCAGTAGTTCCTGAGATTAGCGCGTTCAAACAAACAAACAAACAAACAAACAAACTCTTCAGCTTTATAATATTAGTATAGATACAGTATAGACTAATACTCAGTTGGTTTTAGGTACATATTTAAGTAGATACCAACCATACCATGACGATATACTTGCATTCGATTATCATCAAATAAGTAGTGTTAAAACTTTATGAATTACGCATCAATAAATGATTTTGAATACCATATTACTTGTTACCGATTTTGACCTGATTTCCACTGGTTTCGAATATTAATATTATGTTAATTACAATTGCGTACAAAGAATGGCTTAATTAATTCCTATTATAATAGAAAATGCTTTGCTGGAAAGTTCTACTATTGTCCTTTGAGACTTACGTATGTAAGTACATATGGTGCATACTTTCTATTTTCTAGATGGAATATTAAATTCAATTATGTATTCTAAATTCTAATATTTGTTCATGGTTACCGAAATGACAGTGGACAAATTAGCGTAAGATATGTTTTCATTTTGATATTTGACAAATTAAATTGTGTAAGGGTTCCTACATGATAATAATTAAAATAGCTATGATACATTTGATAACTTCGACACCAAAGTAGTAGTAATTATTGTGGTTACGTAAGTACCTAACTTAAGTCAAAGTTTATGTGGCTTTGCAAACCAAATGCTAAGTTTCTAAAGTTACAGAAGCCTTCATTACAATAAATTGTAAGTTTGTAAGATATTACGTAATATTAAACTAAATAATTACACCGTTAATAAAAAGAAAAACGCGACTGCGTCAGATAATTATTTTGAAAAGTATGTAATTATACCCTTTACTTGTACATTTTGACTACATTAACATTTAACAAATAACATGTAAAAAATTATTGCTACCCATTTTATGACCAATAGATACACGACGTATTCCATTCTAGTGTTCATTGGTTTTGAAAAGGTATTATTCCGAATATTTATAAAAATACTCCTATTTAGTCTGAACATATTGTTCCGTTCGTAAGAATAGTCCGAAACACAAGTTTTTGCTGACTATTGTAGAACACAAAGGCCTTAGTCCTGTCTGGTTCCGCTTCGATTGATGAGAAAGTATACTCGTGAGAAACCAAACCTCAATACTCATATTGGAAGTGCTTTTCTATGTACAATGCTCATTTTCTATTCAGAACTAGGGAGTGTGTCTTTGGAGATCTTTTTCTTAGGCAATGTCTGTCTAGTGCAGGATTTCCCAACCGGCGCACTTCTCTAGGACGGCGCGGCGTAGAGAGACGTCAAGAGGGGCATACAACAAATTCAACATAGGTGTTTTTATCACCAATATTAATTGACGCCTTGTCACTCGTTTTTGACGCCATTTAAGACAAGTTTCGACAAGTTACAATATTTATTTATTTCGATACAAAAAGAGATTTGTATGACGATAAATAAATATTGATAAAAATGGCTATTTTTGCAATAATAATTAATAATATCACAGTGCATGAAAGTACATATTATGTATAATCCTTGCGCTGTGAAAAAAAAGGTTGATAAACCCTGTCTGGACTCTTAGAATTTCAGGAACTTTACTCTAACACCCGTATCATTAGTTGTTTCCTCAAATCCGCCTCGACTCAACCTCAACTGAGGTATCCTTGAGAAGTTCCTCGAATTTGGTATTCTTAAACGTAATTTCTACCTCAGCTGTTTGCTCCTCCAGTAAGGTTGAGTGGAGGTATAACGTCATAGATAATCATAGAAAATATATTTTTTATATTTATTATACCAATAGTTACCAATAAAACTGGATCCGAATTTGACAGAACAATAATATAAACCCTTCGTTAATCGCGTATTATCGTTTTCGCAACGCTTTAAGTAATCGTTTAATGGCCCACCCATTGGTAGCCCCTGTTATTCCACGAATTGGTAGGTTTAAAAGTGGTAAAATGACTTCTACTCGAAATAGACGTTTGATTTTCGCGTCGAAATAGATGCTCGAGGGAGCCTCAAGGTACGTCCTGAGGTACCTTAAGTTTGACAGTTGATTCCTCGACTTGCTTAAGGAAATTCCTCAAGTCGAGGGCATTTTGTTGAACTGATGATACAACTTTTGTGAATTGAGGTTGAGTCGAGTGGAGGAAATCTCGAGGAAACAACTAATGATATGGGTGTTAGACATTCAGGACCTTTAGATTCTTGTGAATCTCACAATGGAACGTAACTCGCAATGAAATATTCGTAAATGTACTTTTTTCTCTTTTTAAATTTTATTACTACTAAAATAAATGTGATCACGTAAAGTATATGCCAAGTTGTAAGTATGCATATTAAAATAAATTGAAAAAGTTTTTATTTATTTCGTCATGAAAATTACCATTATTTCCCTTGTGGTACTAGGCGAGCATGGGCTTATAAAAGGTCAACAAATTCTTTGTTTGTGTTACGCGGCCCGGCTTAACCGTTTATCCAATTGTGATAAAACATTGTCATCCAATTTACGTACGTTACGGAATGATTAGGACTTATGGGCCATATTGACGGTCCAGCCTGCAATGTAAATATGTAAATATGTACCGATACATAGTGTCAAATAGGCTGTCGATAATGTCAAGTGTCAATAATTTTTGATTTAACTACTTTTGTCATAAAGGAATCAGTCCTTTTTTTAAGGCAAAACAAGTAAAATCGTTTTATAGCAACAAACGATATCAGATAGCCAATTATAATTTTGATATTCATTTTTCATATCTACGTATCTACAAGTATCTACAATTGACCTTCTGCATCGCCCGAAGGTTGGTAAGTCAATGCCTAAAGGCATTAAAACACCTCTGTACAATGTAAATAAAAGTTTCTGCAAAGGTCTCACAAATCTGTTAACCCTTCATGTTATTAACAAACTGACGATTACTTTAACCATGGTCCATGAGTAACTCCATAACTTATCCATAACTTTTTTCACTTTCTTCCTTTAAGTCTAACGACAGTGACTGGCTGCGCGTTGTGACTATATTACCGAAATCTCTCTGACCGAGGAAAATTCAGAGCACTGGACCAATACAATAAAGCTGAATATCGGACACACGATTTGACATCTGTCACATTTGACATTAACATTTGACTCTATTGTATGCGTCCAGAGTTCTATTTCCAATGTTCTGAATTTTCTCCGGTCGAAGAGATTCCGGTAATATAGTCGCAGCCTAAACTTGTGAAGTAAGCTATCTGACATTTATCAGAGGTCGGTAAAACAGGCCCTAAATACCACAGATTAAAAATATACTACCTTACCTGTCGGTGTCGATAAGTCGGTTCATAAGTATTAAATAAGTTTTGTGTTCAAACGTAATATGTTATTTCGCAACTAAGTAGCCAGTAGGTATAAGTTATCATCTATGTCAAGAATGTACTGGTTCTACACATTTGGTAACATGTCCAAAGAGGAGCGCCCACATACAAGCCGCTGACCCTGAATGCCACGAATTCAGTTCAACAAACCTTGTGGTTGTATTTACGATGCAGAATTTCAGAGGAAATTGGCCAACGTCCTGTTTTGATAATGTAAATCGTTTTTATAATCGCCGACTGCGCGTTTTAGACGAATCCACGATCCACGATTTAGATTATATACGAGGAGGAGCACAATTATAGACGAGACATGTTGAGGCAAAAAGTGTCTCCAGTTAAATGGCCCCACTTTTGAGATTTTTAGGGTCATTTTCACATTTGAAGTAGAAAATCAAGATGGCGTAATTTTTTCTTGTGTGAAGATTTGTTCTGGCAAATGTATGTCATAACTCATAGCCTATCTCGACTATTTAAATCTTTGATTGTATACGTATATTATTGTCTTTGGTTAGGCATATCGAGGCTTAAAGCGCCCACACTTAAATACTTTTGCATTTGGGGTTGTTTAGGACAACCGAGGGTTGACATCTGTCATCTTGACATTTCCTTCCATAAGCTTCTCAATTCACATTTATTTGACAATTTTTTCTGAGATGAAGATGGCGAACTTTTTCTTGTATGAAGATTTTTTTCTGTCAAATGTACGTCAAAGGATGGGCTCGCGCTTAGCTTTGAAATATTTGGCTGTAATCGTTACGTGTAAATTTTAACTAAGAACTCCTTAATGCGGTTGCAGTTACCTTAAGAAGCTTTATAGTCCTATAAGGCCCACTTGCGCAGATCTGGGTTAATGTTAGCCCTGGGTTAAAATATCATTCCTTCTCTTTCATAAATACGATGAACGAGAGAGATAACAAGATATTTAACACAGGGTTTTTAACCCAGACCTGCGCAAGAGGGGCTAACGGCCGCACTCAGAGACATCAATCCTTATTTAAGGAATAACTTAGTAGAGATTTTGAGAAAACTGTACCTATAGTACGTATAACTTAAGTAATATATTATAATGTCTCCGAAAATCAGTTACGGATACTTCGGGCCATGGGCGTAGCCAGGATTTAGTTTCGGGGGGGGTTCAAGAAAATAAAACGTACATTACTTTCGGGGGGGGGGGGGGGTTGTGTTTCAAGAAAGAAAAACTAAAAGTACATTCAATACTAGTCTTTAACGTATTAAAAGCCGTATGCTCATTTGCTAATGGGCCCTCATTTTCTTTCGTTTTTACCCCTTTCAACTTTAAACCCTGAAAGACTGTGTAATGCGAAAAAATACAAATATCAATAGCCTAAAGCTGAACGCCGGTACTGAATTTTATAATATGTTCTTTAAGCCAAACACGAGCGAGCGAAGCGAGCGAGCAAATTTTTTTCCCATTTTACAGGTTAAAATCTGTTCAAACGTGTAACGGTGAAATTTAGGAAAATACCATACAGTCAACCAGTTAAAACAGAACATCGGTTCTCAATAATTAAATATATTTTTCATATGAAACGCGAGCGAGCGAAGCGAGCGAGCAAATTTTTTCCTAGTTAATAGATTAAATCTGTTCAAACTTTAAGCCCTAAAAGAGTGTAAAAATAGGGTGGTTTTGTAATTTCAATTTAAGTAAAATTTACGTAATTTATAGATGACAAAATTAAGTTAGGTTTGTCATATACTTAATACTTATTTCATACTTTTTTCGTCGTACATAATTACAAAATTTTGTGATTAGTGACGTGCCCAAATTATGTGAAAATATTGTGTATAGGTTCGAGGCTTCGATGGCACGCGTGCCGTAGGTTCACGATTCCTGTTTAGGCTATTGATTTTATTGTTTTTTTTAGTACAACAGTCTTTCAGGGTTTAAAGTTTAAAAAGATTTTACAGGCAAAGGAGTATAAACATTTTCTCGCATTCTCAGTTTGAACGCATTTAACATAAACACATACTTATAGTACAAATTAGTATCAAAGTTCTGTTTAGGCTGTTGATTTTTTCTTAATTACCTTAAAAAATCATTTTTCAGATAGGGTTACTGGGGCGGCAAAATATGTTTATTGTCCTCGGGCGCAAAATTTCTAAATACGCCTCTGTATATGGGTCAGATCTCTGTATATATATACCAGCCGGTCCATTTCGGGGGGGGTTTGAACCCCCTAAACCCCCCCCCTGGCTACGCCCATGCTTCGGGCACATGATCCACTGCTGAAGTAAAGACGTTTAGGCAAAAAATATGACTCTCGGCAACACGTAAACTCGCCCATATAAAGATTTTTCTGCTTAAACGTCTTTTCATAAGCAATAGATCATATGCCCCAATATCCGATGCCTATGGACTTTATAACAAAGTCTGTACTAAGTAGCTCCCTAAGTAAGCATTATTAATGTCTAAATGCGGCCGTAAGTCTCCTAAAACTTTATAGAACGAATATTAATCGTAGCTACATTATTATTTAAGTTCAAATCTTCATGGCCTTAAACGCGGAACATGATATAACGTTATCTATAAGTAAATATACATAATATGTAAATCAAATATTATGTAGCTAATTACTTTGACCCCGAATAAAAGAAACTGTAGGCATTCTGTGAAATATTCAAACAATATACTTACACAAGGCACACATTGCTCAATCTAACTAGGTACGTTATGAAATTTGTTGGTTTGTGCAACGTAATATTGTAAATATTGACAAAATATGCGGTTGAGTTCTATAAAATAAGCGCTATTAATGACGAACTGCTCGTAAGTGTGGTTTTGCGAACCGTTACGGCAAAGGAAATCATTCAGGGCCTCATACAAGTTTGAGCCCAAATGTTAAAATCTAGTACTTCTAAGGAATTGTACGGAAAGTCTTCTACTTTCTAGTACTTCTTTTTCTTAGATGCCTAATTATGTAGTAGTACGTTAGTAATATATATTCTTTGGTAGTAGGTTATGTGGTCTTATTTTCTTCATTGTACTTTTAATAAGATATGCATAGCACAATATATTATGATAAATTGTAAACTATAGGTTCTTGGTGGAAATTTATGTTCATAATAATATAACACAACTTTTTATACACACTTTTCCACTTTATTTAGATTTTTACAATAATTTATATATAAACACGACCGGTTTCGATTTACTCATCATCATGTGTCCAAGGAAATTTATGTTTCAAAATAATAGTAAGTACATAGAACTTTTTGTACTTTTTCCACTTTTATGTGGAAATGTTGAAATCGTTTTCTTAATATCAAAATTCTTAATATAAAAATTGGAAAAAGTGCATGAAGCTCTATTAATACATTGTTCTATTGCTCTATGTTACTAGATAGATCAAAATTATATTTTAGATTTTTCCAGAAATAAGTCTCCAAAACATATTGATCCCTCGCTAACGTCCCGTCTGTATGATGCTTCGATCATTAATACAACGTCTGATGTTAAACATCGAATTTATTGACGGAACCACTAGTTCTACGCCAATAGATCTTCGAATCTGTCATAGAATGGAAATTAAAATCGAATCAAGTGTAACATAATGATGCAATATGTAATTTAGTGAACAATTTGCGAAGTGGGTCTAACAGTAGGTGTACTTAAGGAAATTAATCTCAGAAACCTCGACCAACGGTACTTCGACATTATAAATGTCAGATCGATCTTCAACTGATCTATAGATCGTTTGCTAGCGAATTTCTCGGATTATCGTAATGCGCTCTCAAGATTCGAGGATCGTAATCGTATTTCTTTAGGGTCGAAACGCACTTTTAACACCTCTAGTTTCGCGTGTCCTTCTTCGGTAGTAATTGCATATTACCAGGCGGTCCGTATAACGTACTTGACTGTTCTCTATTCCAAAAATATGTTTTTGGCAATAATTTCAAAACTAAGGATAGGCAAAAATCTTCATACAAGAAAACATTACGCCATCTTGATTTCAGAAGATTTTATCAATTAAACTGAGGAAATCAAATGTCAAACCTCGACTGTCCCAAACAACCCCAAAAGTGGGGCAGTTTAAGTATGGACACTTTTTGCCTCGACATGCCTCGTCTATAATAATTATATAAGTTTTTTGGTCTATATGGTACATGGGTAATTTAATAATTAAGAAAGGCCAGTCTCAAAAAAATTATGTTCCTCTTGAGCCTTGACCCGGAAAGAAGGTAAAGTATCTTACACATAACTCGTTAACAACTAACCTTGTTTGAATCTCGCGTCCAAAAATCGAAATTCTGCAATGAGTCTCAAGAGAAATTACTCACAAAGCCTTTTAACCACAGAGTCCATCATTCAAACTTCACCTAGGTCTAGACACGAAACCATTAAATAGCAATCAATAATGTTCATAATATTTTCATTACCATTTCGACTCACGACCCAATACTTTGTTTTGATAAATCATCAAAGACCAGCATTCATTCAACAATATAATAATAAGAAAGATGACACAGCGTTTTGTGAACTTCAAGCTACGGGTCGTTGTTATTTCGTTACAGCAATAATTGAAAATCTATTCATAAACAGTTCAAAGTCACCCCCATTTAAGTTGCATTCAAAATTATAAAAGTATGAAGTGTTTTTTGGTCACAGTTTTGTCTATATGATAAAGATGAAATTGAGCGCGTGTTTGTAATTTTAAATTAACAGCTTTTTATTTAATGCATATGAAATTTTTAGAAATAAATTTGCCTGTCTGTCTGTCTGTTTCTCCGATCCGGCTAATCTTTGAAACTTCTCGACCGATTTTCACGGCACGTTCACTGGCAGATAGCTAATATTTTATGATTAAACGAACTTACCAGTACGTGAAGTTCAATCATAATATAATATTATAAGGTATAACATAGACTACTTTATCTTTTTTTCCTTTAGTTCTACCATAGTTCTACGCAATCGAACTTGCACCAGCTAGTTGTATTTATGTCACCGTAAAATTGTAAAAACCGTTAGATTGTAAAATAACTAACGAGATTGTAAAAATATGTCGAAAGATTCAAAACTACATATTTATAATCTAACGAAAAATAAGGTGTTAAATTATAGGCAGAATATTCGCGTCGGAAGTCTATAAACATTTTACAATTTCACTAGTTATATTACAATCTAACGGTTTTTTAAATTTTACGGTGACGTATATATTAATTATGTTAGTTATATGTTTTTATTATTAATTTGTCACGCTCTTTCGCTACAACATTAAAAGCAGCAATAATCCTAAATAAGATGTATTATTTTCATGACCTTTCTGACTTACGAGTGACCGAATAGCAACAACCCTAAGCTACCGTCTGCGGGTCAACACTTTCTGAACCGAGCATCCAGTTATTGTTATTGTAATAACAACAATGATTGAATCTTTTCAATAAAAATTGTATATAAATGTCAACAATACCATGATAGTTATTGCTTACGACTAGATTTCTATCTCGTACTGTCTATTTTCTATAGGTGCATAGTTTTTTGTGTACTATAATAAGGGAATATTATTCACTAGCTTTTGCCCACGACTTCGGCCGCGTGGAACATTTACTTTGGGATATTATAATTACGCGTTTGATTATTTTATTACTGCGATATGTTCTAAAATACTCATTAAAATCAAATGATGTAAACGGCAAATTTCTTCTAGATCAAATGCTTGTAATGAGTAACGTATTTACTTGGATAAGAATTAATATCATCTTTATGAAAACACCCTCACAAATAATGCTTAATTTTAGAACAAATTTGATTAGCATAGGAAGGTTATTGTGAGCCAACCTTAAAAGATAGACATATACCGTCGCGGACTTTTTTTTAGAACTTTTAAAGGGGAACAATTCTGTCATACACCATTTTAGCGAAACTTTAACCGTTTCCGCAGCGTACGCAGCGAAAGCTCTCAAAAGGAAAAAAAAAACCCGATTTTGAAACATTAACTTAGCATAATGTTATATAGCCTAAAGCTTTCCTCGATAAATGGACTATCCAACACAAAAATATTTTTTCAATTCGAACCAGTAGTTCCTGAGATTAGCGCGTTCAAACAAACAAACAAACAAACAAACTCTTCAGCTTTATAATATTAGTATAGATGAGCAGGTAGATATCATAATTTATTTGTATTATAATGACGGTATGCAGTCACAGTACATTGTCAATGATAATAATGTGTCAGTTTGATACCATATTAATAGAATACAAACAATTAATGACATCGGTCAACCTGCTTACGAATTAGATTCTACTAATTACGAAAATAACTAATCAGATGATACTTATTAGTAATTTTCGTTTTTGTGTTCAAAAACTTACTTCCTTGAATTATAAAATTTTATATTATACGTATTAGCGTTATTTAGGACAAATACTTGGTTAAGTTTTACTAGTTATCCCTTTTCTGCATTGCATTAAATACGACTGACGACCTCTGTGGCTCAGTTGGTTGAGCATGTTGGTGCTCAAGCCGGGGGTCGCGGGTTCAAATCCCGCCGAAGGAACAAAAAGTTTTTCTGTGTTCCTGGGTCATGCACATTATATTAAATATCTGTATTATATAATAAAAATCTTAAATATGTGTATAGACTATAGTATAAAAGTATTAAATATATTTCCGTTGTCTGGTACCCGTAACACAAGTTCTTCGAGAACTTACCACAGGATCAGATTGACGTGGTGTGAAGCGTCCATAGATATTATTATTATTATTATTAATTAAAATTTAAACTCTGCAAAAAAGCGTCATCAGAATATAATGTAGAGTTCCACGTAAAATTAATCAAAATACTTTTATGTCGGTTAACGGTTTTGACTTATGTGGCTTAATAAGGCAACTGTACTTGGGCACAACCGCCAACCGGTAAGGGTGCCTGATGTAAGACCTCTATATTTAGAAGTACCTCCGCCGTACTTTCATTGCCGCATTCTCGGCAAAAACGTCAATAAACAATATCAGGCTGAGATTGTTTGTGAAACACTTTACTTATTGGCTGTGTTACGCGGAAAATAGCGCTAACAAAAAAACGTAAGCAAAATGGCGACCGCTGGCATTAAATAAGCAAAATGGCGGATTATGTTAGCAGTGTTGGTCAGCAAACGTGCCCTGGCCGATAATCTGTTTTTTCTTTAGCGCTAGCAAGCTCTAACAAGCGCTATTTTCCGCGGATCATAGCCATTGTATTTATAAACCTATAAATAAAATAAAAATATATAATAGAGGGACAATTATTATTGTTTAAGGCTGGGCCTTTATTGTCCGGAATCCGTAAGGCCGGGGATAATTCAGAGCACTGAAAATAGAACTCTGTGCTAATACAATAGAGTTGAAAATTGAACACGTGAATGTCGAGTTGTCACTCGTCTGTTCAATTTTCAGCTCTATTGTATTAGCGCAGAGTTCCATTTTCAATGCTCTGAATTTTTCCGGGCCCGCCGGATTCCGGATCATATAGTAGTCAATCTCGTTTGGATTCCCTGTCCCCCTCGCACATGTACGATATGATGCGTATGCGTGTGAGTCAGAGCGTTGACCGAACCGAGTTTATACAGAAAATAGTTAAAAGAATTGGGGTTTCAGAAGTTTTGCGTAAAACGTAATTCACTGAATGTCACCGCTATCAATTCTACCGGAAAGTACGCATCCCACCAAAAACGTTTTCATGTAAAGTGATGCCAAGACGATACCATATAACTCGCACTGTCAAAAAGCTATTAGATCTCATGTGAAACCATGCTTCTGACTCTACCAAACTTCTAACTCTACACGCCTTAACTCTACACGCCTTAACTCTACAAGCCTAACTCCACAAACTCTACAACTTAGTCAAAATATGTGGCCTGGCCATTTCGATACATTCGCTTAGGCGTAAGGTGAAATATTTACGGACTGTTTTTCTGTTATATTATTCTTGTACGAACGAAATGGCCAAGTCACATAATTTGACTAAAGTGTAGAGTTTGTCGAATTAGGCTTGTAGAATTAAGGCGTGTAGAGTTAGAAGTTTGGTAGAGTCAGAAGCTTGGTTTCACATGAGATCTAATAGCTTTTTGACAGTGCGAGTTATATGGTATCGTCTTGGCATCACTTTACATGAAAATGTTTTTGGTGGGATTTCACTTCTTTTTGAAAGACAATTTTTACATCTCTAGAGTAAACATTTACATAGGTAAGTCTCTTACAAATTTTCATCCCCTAGTTTAAGGGGTTGGAGAATAAAATTTCCAAGTTTGTTAATTTTTATGTTGGTTATGTGCTAAAACTAGCTTACATACCAAATTTCAGCTTTCTATGACTTCCGGAAGTACCCTATAATTTTGTTGATCATCAGTGAGTCAGTGACGAAATCAGGGGTTTTTAGATATCAATAAAATCTAAATTATTATACTGATATTATCAAAACTTTACATGTTTCATTAGTCCGCTACTGGGAACATATCCTGAAAATTTTGTGTATCTAGTATAATCCAAACCCAAGTTATGAGGGTTCAAAATATCGACGAAACGCTTCGAAAAAAGGTAGTCTGGTAGTGCCCTTGCGCTTCGCTTAGCTCGTCTTGGCGGGGCACTACCGTGCTCCCAGATAGAAACCGTCAGAAGAACTGAAAGTAAAAAAAAAGTAAAATGTAAGAGGTGTTGAACTTCGATTACCGGTTAATTATTTTTTAGCAAAACAAAAATCTAGAGATTTGTTTCCAATTTCCATTCAAAAATGTTCCGATTGACTTCCCCTACAATGTTCTATTTTTTTTTTGACCGGCACTTCCTTGGCACTTCGACATTTTGCCCTAAAATAAAGTTTAGGCAGTTTAGGTAGTTTAGGAAAGAATATATTACTAACGTAGTTTAGGTACGTTAGTAATATAATATATTCGTTATCTTAAATATCAATTTATTGGTTGTGAGTTACTGAAGTGGTGAATTGGCGATTTATGATTAGGATAAATAATTGTATTATTAACAGTCGACAGACCATGGCCCTGTTGCATAACGTATTCTAGCGCTTTGATATCGCTAGCCCTAGGTCTGTGGAAGTATTCTAGGTATATTGTCTGACTTATTTATATGTCGTGTTCGCTTAAATTATACTTTGCAGCAGCTGATAAGCGTTCCATTGAACCATGTACAGTTGGAGACAGTCCCGTAGCACCACTTATGAACCTTAGGCCGGGATTATATTGTCCGGAATCCGTAAGACCGGGGAATATTCAGAGCAATGAAAACTAGAACTCTTCGCTAATACAATAGAGTTGAAAATCGAACACATAAGTGTCGAGTCAAATTTTAAAGTCATATATAGCTCGACACTACACACTTCGATTTTTAACTCTATTGTATTAGCGCAGAGTTCTAGTTTTCATTGCTCTGAATTTTCACGAGCCAGCTGCATTCCGGATCATATATTCCCAGCCTTATTGCGTAGTCATAAGGTCGAAAACTGGCATATCCGGATCTGTCGACGACAGTACTATCACTAATGTACAGTCGAGGAAATTAAACTACAAGATTGATATATTTCTTAAATTAGTCGTCGTTGCTATGAATTGATTAGGAGGTCGATCAAATTACATATACTAAGGCCGATGTATCTTGGTGAGTCTGAACTCTGAACTTCGCGCAAAAGATTGCCCAATAACTGTTTCTAAGTGTTTTCGTATTTATTTGTACTAATTGGTCAACTGTATTAGGGAAATTTTATTAGTACATAGGTATATAAAAATAATACAATAACAGTTTTCTTCACGAGTTGTACAATGTACATGCGCTAAAGTTCGCAGAGCCTATGTTCAGACTGGCCAAGATACATCGGCCATAGTGTACTTGAGATTCATTTTCATCGATCGTACATTAGTGACGAAGAGTACATTAAACTTTCTTCTATTTGTTTTGTTATTGTTATTCTTTGTTAACTGTTTATTGCTGGTCTTAAATGGTGTCTATTAGCTGTCACTTCCACCCGTTTACGGAACAATTTTCACTTTTCACCACGTACAATTTAATGAACTTTGGAACTTAATTGGGGGAACGAAAAGAGAAATAAATAATGACTTTTTTCCAAGTCTTCCGCCATACTATCCTACTATTATTATAAACGTGAAAGTTTGTGAGGATGAATGAATGGATGGATGGATGTTTATTGATGGAATTTGGTATGTAGTAGTTTAGGCTCTTGATTACCACGTCACGTAGGCTGTTTTCTATTCCGAAAAGGTGCAGTGTTTCCATGGGATACTGTATTTATTGGCTGAACAAGTTTGAATGAAAATAGGTTTGGTAGCAGTGTAAGTCTTTGGATTTACACATCTACTTTTTATCGCGGCAACATGTACGGTTCCTGCGCGATTTCCTTTTGCGCGTACTGTTAGACAACGCTCTACAGTCGCCTTTTTGAAAAAGATTTATTTAACAAACTGAAATAGTAATGAAATAGAAAAACGAAATAGTAATTAAGTATAGAAACAACTGCCGCGGTTGGGAGATGGAAACGGAGTGTGTGATGGTCTGAGACTTATGATGTAGGATGACAGGAGAAATGCAGTATCAGCAGATGGGAAAGCTAGGGTGAGCATATTAGCATACAGGAACGGGATATAACAGTACGAAGTCGCGGGCAACATCCTGTGTTTATTTCTATTTTGTTTGATAAGTAGAGATTTTTAGTTTCATTTTGAGGAATAAGGCTGGGACTATAATATGATCTGGAATCCGGCTAGGCTGGTCCGAGAAAATTCAGAGCACTGAAAATAGAACTCTGTGCTAATATTTAATGTTATTTCTTAAAATTCTTCCATTAGGTTGCGACTCTTTGCGACTATATGCTCCTGAACGCCGCGCCGCCGCGCCGCAGTGAAAATTCAGAGTTATAAAATTTTAACTCTGGACATTAATACAATAGAGTTAAAAATCGAAGTGTCGAGTAAAACGTAGTGATTATATTCTCTTTGGTGTCGAGTGTCGAACTGTCATATATATGACATTGACATTTGACTCGACACTCATATGTTCGATTTTCCACACTATATTAGTCCAGAGTTATAATTTTTCCGCTCTGTCCCAGCCTAATAACTAATAAGAGAAGTCTAAGAAATAACATATTTACTTCTTTACCTACTCGTCTCCGAAACAACACTACGTGTGCTGTATTTATAATCTCTGTTTTGTCGCGTATTCAATGAAGCACGTACAGTCGACCTAAAACACTGAAAGTGGAAAAAACAGATCCGCGGATGCATCACGGAAATGTTCCACTAATGTGCGATTTCTCTGTCATTTGCAAGCGGATTTTTACTTTGTTAAAAGGGCCATAGAGTGGAGTAAATAGTAGAGATTAGTTTAGATATACTTAGCTATACTAATATTATAAAGAGGAATGATTTGTTTGTTTTCATTGAATAGGCTCTGAAACTACTGGGCACATTTTGATAAAATTTGGCACGAATATAGAGAAGTCCCGGGGAAGGATGTAGGTTGTTTTTAGAAATATGTATTATAAATAGGTAAAGTTTGTGACTTTGTGAGGTTTTAAGGGATAATCTCTGGATCTACTGAACCGATTTTAAAAATATTTTTTCCAATAGAAACCCACATTATTTGTGAGTCATCTATACTAATATTATAAATGCGAAAATGTATCTGCCTGTCTGTCTCTTACCTCTTCACGCTTTAACCGCTAAACTAATTTTGATGAAATTTGTTACAGACATACTTTTATTCATAGGATACTTTTTATCCCGAAAAAGTACAGTATTCCTGGGGGATATTGTATTTACGTGGGTGGAGCTACGGGCAACATCTAGTAGGCCTTAAATTATAAAGATCATATCGTGTAAAACCCAATTTACCGCGGGAAAAGTTATTTACCAGATTAACCTAACCTCTCTACTATAATTTCTACTCATATTATTCTAATGGCTGTCTAACGGGTAAATATTAAATACGACCCACAAAGGTCGGGTAAAATAAGAAACTAACCACAGGTAGATTATGTCGCGACATGGCGTCGGGTCGCGCGGGGAGATTATAATTATCTGTGGCTAAATTACAAATGTCATTAGCACTTGTCGTCACTCTTGGCGCCCTAACACCTATGACACCATTCACCAATGATGTCAGAAAAAAACTTCGTGTTCGAATTTCAAACAGACTTCCTTAAAATTCAAAGACCAATGCACCCAAAGACATGCCCCATAATTTCAGTAGTCAAGAGTTATTTGTAGTTAGTGCCTAATTTAATTTTCCCGTTTTAGAGTTCCGTACTCAAAGGTTAAAATATAGTCCAGCTATTACTGAGACTTCCCTTTATACTTAACCCTTTGTGACCGGTTTTTTCTTAATAGGGGATCGGACTACATCTGAAATATTTAGTTTCATTCATATATTCAGAAAATATTGAGGCATTACTACTTGGTAAATGTAAAAAAATATATTATTTTACGTATAGTTTACTAATAAAATACATTTAAGAAGTACCAAAAAAAATTTTTTTTTTGCGAAATTGGTAAACAAAACCTCCATCATTAGTTTACTCACATGACACATCATATACAAAAACATTAACTATGGTAAGTATGAACTTAAACGCACAAATATCGGAGATATTTACAAATATATTCCTGCGGCCATATACTTCATATACTACTTCATATACTATAACCTACAAGTGACGTCATTTGTAGGTCGACTTTAGTATGAAGCGTTTTTAGGAGGTTCGTGAAATTTTTTATACAAATTGCTGTACCTTTGAAAATATCGACTTTTGATATACGGTTTCTTCTGAGAAGTTACTCATATTTAAGAGTACTATTCATTTATGCAATAAAGAAAATTGTCCGATTGCCTATTATGTTACAATACCGTAACCGAGCTTCGCTCTAGACTACCTAGTATTCCGACTAGTAGATTTTAAACACAATAAAAATAATCACAATAATATTTTACCGGGGTTTGAAGTTTCGAACCTACCACAATCCGGATTTCCGAATAACGCAAAAATTAACCAAACTGCCAATTGGACTGACCTTATAAAATCGAAATTATTGTTATGTTGTTGCATGATGAAAGAAAAAAAATATATAACTTAAAATGCGCAGTTTCTCAGGGATAAAACCTAGCTAGACCGATTTTTCTCCCCGAAAACTCCCTATATACTCATGTAAATACTTGCAGCCGTTGCCGAGTTTACGATTAAATATATACGAAATTGTCTCGTTTATACTCGTAGTATAAAACTCGTAGTTTCATATTGTGTAGTGCTAGAAGAAAAACAAGAGTACAAAATATAGAGCTCAGTATAAAGAGGGAGCTAAGTACAAATAGAGCTAAATATAGATACTATAAGATTCCAATTTTGGCAATATGACCTCATGCTCATGAGTAAATTCTATTATTATCAGTAGAGCTTTTGGTTATTAACAAATTCCTTCGTTAAAATTTGATTAAAGCCAAGGCCTTTTGCCCAAGAGTGTAAATTAACGGATGAAATCTGAATACTAGGCTTTATAAATTTTATTAACTAACTCAAACCATCTATTTTGTTGGCGCATGTAACACATGAGCAAACAAAATAATATTGATGTTTACAACTGTCAAGTTACCTGGTTTCGCTCGTCAGGACTCTACAAAGTAACGTATGCCTCTATTTTAGATGTCAAAACATTCTGAAGAACATTGTCAACACGGCATGGCCATTATATACCGAGCAATTATTTTAAGTATCATTTAAGTCTCGAGGATTTCAACTTAGTGGGTGAGTGTAATGCGGGCACGGAGCAGTCTGCCCGATGACTCGAACTGCGGCGCACTGCCGCTCCGCGCGCTCGCCTCTGTGACTCTGTGCGCCTGGTACTTTTGTTTCTGGCGACCGTATTTTGAGGTTTTTGGTGACAGTTTTTGATGCTCAGTGACAGATTTTGGGGTTTTTGGTGACTATTTTTTTGGTGCTGTGAAGTGATGTTCTGACTTATGGCTCTACTGAAGCGAGCTACATGGGTGGATGTGGAAAAGGGTGGCCGGCTGGGCTGCAACGGTGAAATATTTTGGAGCGAATGCAACGAGTGCGACTGTTCGTACTGCAATCCCAATTATATTTGCGTATGCAGTGACAAGGTAAACTTTAATAGCAACTTTTAGTTTTTTTTCTAGGAAGTTAAAAAAAACATCGCTAAAAATTTCACTTTTCATTATGTGTAACAATTTATAAACCGGTATCAAGCGTAACTTTCGGATGATAAAATCTTATCTTCGTTGCCGTTTGTTTACTGATGACACATGTTTTTTTTTTACATTAAAATTTTCTGATATTTGAAACGACAATGAGGAAATGAAGTCTTACTAGTTCAGGTATTTTCATGACCACAGCAGTATTATTATATTATAATTTTCTAGTTTGACATTATAAATGTTAAATATCTCCAAAATAGTATTTATTTTCTGACTCAGATCTCTATGTTCTTCATTTTATACTCTACATATAATTCCAGAATAATGATTAATAATTCAATAAAGTTCATTAATATGACGTAAACACTAAAAATACCACAACAATACAAATTACAATACTTTGTATACGAACAAAGAAACAAGTTTGCTTGCTAATTTTGCCTAGTGCATGATTTTAGCCTACCTAAATAATCACAGCTTGCTAAAATTGCTGCAATGTGAAAATATGTCTTTCAAAATACGGTTTTGGTATACCGACACATCTCTACAGATCAGATGGTAAAAACTATATAATATGCATTAACTTTCAATAAATATCTACATGACCTAGAAAATCGACAGAAATCGCGATTTTTTTTTGTGGGAACCATTTAATTGTAATTTCTAATGATTTAGAAAGGCCAACACTAATGACATGAGTACTGCTCAATGTTGACGGTTTTTTAGATGAAACGATTTTTTTCAATGACTGTACTTTCTTTGAGAGGATTACCGGTAATTGTACTAAATGAGCAATTTAAAGGCTTGAAAACACTCGAAAGCAATAAAAGTTCTAGTTATAAATTGTTGCTTTCAACTTTGTGTGGGATTGGAGCGAAGTACGTTCTATTTCCATTTTTTTATTATACGGTACGGTACGATCAATGATTTTAAAAATAAATGTTGTATACAACTTTATATAGCTCTATTTTTCGAAGTTTTATCGAATTTTGAAAGTCTTGATATTATATACAGTAAAGCACTTTAAAATCATCTACATACTCGTTATATATTAGTTGTTAGTGACACTTACAATGCTTCTTTTTAGAATATTCTGGTACAAAAGACCTGTTGGTGTTTTGATGACTTAATACAAAAAGTTCAAAGTTTTTCCTTGAGAATATTATGTTGAATGTGTGAATCGGCGTATACATTTCATTAACATAGTCCTTAAATAGGACATTATTGATAGTTCATTTGAATATTTATCGAATTGTTACTTATACGGTAATACCTTACGGATTATTTTTGTATTCTTTTATAATTCAACTAGCATTAATTGCCCGCGGCTTCACCCGCGTGAAATTAGGTTTTAAACTTTCATCCCTTATTTTACCCCTTTGGGGGCGAATTTTCAAAAATTATTTCTTAGCGGATGCCAACGTTATTACAACTATCTGTATGCCAAATGAGTCAGTCAGGTTTGCCTTTTATATATTTAGAAGATACAGCTATAAGTTCTTGAGTTAAATATTATAATTTAAATTAATTAGATATATAAATTAAAATTTATTATTTGTTATTACTAAGCTATTAAAAGTTAAAACTATATTAGATTCCGCCGTTAGCTGAGTGCCGACCTTAGAAGTTGTGCATAACATGACCTAACTATTTGCTCATATATTGCTAACTTCAACTTGACCGATATAGAAACTAACCTAACCTATTTTAATAATAATAATAATAATATCTATGGACGCTTCACACCACGTCAATCTGGCCCCGTGCTAAGTATCCGAAGAACTTGTGTTACAGGTACCAGACAACGGGAAGTATATTTAATACTATTATACTATACATATATTTAAGATTTTTATTATATTATACACATATTTAATACACATCCATGACCCAGGAACACAGAAAAACTTTTTGTTCCGTCGGCAGGATTCGAACCTGCGACCTCCGGCTTCAGCACCAAAGCGCTGAACCACTGTGCCACAGAGGTCGTCATTTTGTATTTCGAAAAAGATTTTTTTTTATTTTTTAACCGGATAAAACGACCCACTCTCATTGTTAAAGTGAAAAATGGTTTTTAATGAGCGAGATCAAGTTGCAGAATGCAGGTATATGACACCTAGATAGTACGGAGGAGCGTGGATATTGTGTACTAGACGTTGCCCGCGGCTTTTGCTCGCAAAAGGAAATACCGCCGGAACCGTACATTGTGCCGCGATAAAATGTAGCATATGTCCTTCCCCATGCTCTACTCTACATTTCTGGCAAATTTCATAAAAATCGTACAAGTGGTTTCGGAGCCTATTCAATGCGAAAAAAACATCTTTCCTCTTTATAATTATGCCCAGTTCGAATTAGGCTAGTAAAAATAGGAGCCTAATTACTAAACTCGATAAAAAATCGAGTAGCGAGTAATATACGAGTAGTAGCTAAACTTGTCTGAACAGTAAAGCCCAAAAATGTTATCAAGCTTGTCTACTGTTTTACTAAGGGAGCGAGCTACTAAATTACTCGCTACTGCAACAAAATACTAGCCTGATGCTGACTTACTATTTAAAGTCTGACTAGTAAGTAATTAGTCAAGGGTGTATACAGTATACTATATAGTATATAGGACATAGGTAGTTAGCAAGTAGTTAAGTGCTACAAAAGGGTGTTCAATTTCAAAGAGCACGTAGGAACACTCGATAAGATTAAGAAATTCTCTCAACAGCGCTGTGCGTGAGGTCGCCTAATATTTTGATGTTGAAATTTTATGTGATACACGTGTGTAAGGACTCTAATGCGTGTCGTACAGGGGTTTCCAATATTTCTTAATTAGTGTGGCAATAGTAAAATTATTTCAATTATATTTATTTCGATAAATGCAACGAATTGTTTTTGTTTATATTTTGATATACAAATAAATAACGAGTTCTCGAGTATTTTTCATCCTCCTATGTAATTTTGGATACATGTATCTAACTGCTAATTTAAATTAAACTAAGTCATCAAGGCAGCCAACATTAGACGTTTGCAATTCTTAAGTGAAAAAAAAAACACGTAACCCTACACCTCCCACTGACATCCGTTGCGACTTGCGAGCAACAAAAGCGTTATTTCCCGCCACTTCTTCTGTATGAAAGCCCAGAAGTGCCAATTTACCCGCATAATTTTTCTTTTGGTGCTCTTGTATTATGTTGAAGGAAAGAATTGTTTGACGTTTAGATTTGGGCAGACTCCTCCTCATCATTTGACAAGAGTGGTGTCCTTTGTTATAATTTGGCATAAAATGCTTCGCAATTTCCCAAAAATTTCAGTAGGCTGGTAGGTCTAAAACAGCCACATGACTTTATCCCGGAAAATGTACGGTTTCCACGAAATTAACTTTAGCGCGCACGAAGTCGCAGGCAACATCTAGTTGTCAATAAAGGCATTGCTAAGATGTTCCTGTAAGAACAACTTCTTCACAAGTTGATGTTTCATGGTATGATGGTACTATTTACTTCATGTGGCTATTTTAGACCTATCGTTTACGTTGCAGGTAAAGGCACTTTGAGTTTTGTGAATCCTACAATAACGTTAAAATAGTTGACGACCTCTGTGGCTTAATAGTTAGCATGTTGGCGCTCAAGCTGGAGACTGCGGGTTCGAATTAAGCTAAGGAAAAAGTTTTTTGTGTTCCTGGGTCATGAATGTGTATTAAAAATAATAAATCTTAAATGTAAGTACTTAAAACATATATAGATTTAAAAGCATTTAATACTAGCTGTTGCCCGCGGCTCCGCCCGCATACCTAAATACAGTATCCCACTGGAACACTACTTTTTCGGGACTGTACTGTTCGGGATAAAAAGAAGCCTATGTTTTAATCCAGAGCCTAAACTGCGTGAAAGAGTAATCCATCATCCATCCATCAATCCTCACAAGCTTTCATTTTTAATATTAGTAGGATAGTAGGATATTTCCGTTGTCTGGTACCCGTAACAGAAGTTCTTCAAGAACTTACCACGGGACCAAATTGATGTGACGTGAAAACGCCCATAGAAGAAAAACAACCTCCAAAGTCCCAAGATCTATACTAAACCCACCCTTTCCGCCAGTAAAATCATACACAAAATATAAAAACAAACATGTTAGAGCATCCGCTAGCAACCGAATTTCCGTTTTCTAATGGCCAAATTAACATACTCGGCCTTTCACGCTCAGTTGGGCAACTCGTTAGTCGTTAGTGCTGGTATAACATCACTCGCCATATGTCAAACTCCATTGCCGAAGACATTAACACAGTTGTTGGAAAGGTCGGGAAGGGTGCCCACGCGGAAGTTTTACTGTCCGCATAAAAAGATACAAAAATGAATTCGTTTGAAAGTTATGATTTTTTTTCAGTTGTCTAGATTGCCTGTATTTTACAACTTTTTTATCTGATTCAGTGGCTTAGAAGTGAAAGACTAGAAGAGAGAAAAGTTTGTTTGCATTGAATAGGCTCCGAAACTACTGGACCGATTCTGATGAAATTTGGCACACATGTAGAGTAGACCACGGGGAAGGACAAGGGCTACATTTTATCGCGGAAAATGCACGGTTTCAGCAAAATTAATTGTAGCGCGTACGAAGTCGCGGGCAACTAGGTACATACATGTAGTTAGGTATGCTATGTACTCGTAATACCAGTACGATTACTAGCCGGTAGATAATCCTAGGTACAAATGATTTTATTTTAAAATCACATTTAGCACTGAGGCTATGTTCAGCTTGCTTTAGGAAACGATTAAGAGTATTTTATTATTAAATTATTTATTACTTAAATTATTTTTCTAAAGTTGTAATTATGACCGTGATGATAACCTTTACTATTATTTAGTGTATTAAAATTAAATAATACGAGGTTCCTTATTATTTTTCTTGTTCCTTATGAAAATAACCGAACCAAGAGCATGTCAGGACATGTCTAAGGAGGGTTCCGTAACTATAAACGCGTAATATGCTTTTTTTTTAATTACTCCAAAAGTTACTGTCCGATTTGGTTCAAAATAGTTTTCCTAAAGAGTTTTTAGCGTGATCTATCAGCATGAAAATTTTCAAGTTTCTATCTCCTATAGTTTAAAAATGCTAGGGGGGGGACCAACTTACAAAGTACTTTGGAGGCCGATTACTCGTAAATGGTCAACTTTATAAAAAAGTAACATATGAAACCTTGCCTTTATTTTAAAAGACCTATTCTACGATACCCCACACGATGGGGTAGAGTGAAAAAATATTTTTCATCCCCACTTCACATGTATGGAGAGCCACCCTTAAAATATAAAATTATTATTTTTTTATGATCCCGAAACCGTGATCTATACACAATCTATAACTGAACCAAATTTCATCAATTTATATTCATAATTACAGGAGCTAGAGGCGCGGACAGACAGACAGACAGACAGACAGACAGACAGACAGACAGACGGACAGAGCGAAACTATAAGGGTTCCTTAAGTATTACGGAACCCTAAAAAGCTACGAGGCAAAATACCCTGTCCTTAATTTCGTGAAAATGTTTTTAAAATCATAATATAGAGCTTCCAATTTAAATATTACTGAAGAAGACTCGAGTTCCATTAAAAAAATTATTCAAATTGTAATTTAATTGGTAACGTTGACAAATGAATTGACTTGGCAATATATTGTGGTAAAAATAAATAACCTAACCAAGAGCATGTCAGGACATGTCTAAGGAGGGTTCCGTAAACTATTAAGTTTACTATACACTATGGTACACTATAGAATAAACGTATGATAAATTAATATTAATATTATTACGTAATATTATTTCTTTACTATTTTGAATGTTGATTAATAATCAAAATATATGGTGAATAGTAACCAGATGTTCTTTATGATTAATTTTTATTCGATTTCGATGATATTTTAAAGAGTTTTTACTAATTTTAATATTCGCTAATCATTTTAGACTATTACGATATCACCTATCTCAATGTAGAAAAAAATACAACCGAATACTTATTACTTACAAGTACATATCAGCGAGGTTTTCGATAGCGTGATACAGAATTTAAATCCAATAAATAACACAGCGACATCTAGTATTATTTTTCAAAAACAATCCACGATTTAAACAGGAGACTAGCGCCATATAGTTTTCGTAAAGTTAGTAGGTATTAAATTATAATAAAAAACAATAATACTATGGTTATTAATAATACATATTAATGTGTTTTAAGTGTTATTTTAAATTATTGTAATAATTGGTAAAAGAGGCACATATTCGTAAAATTAATTATTAATTAAAATTTTACATGTGTTTCAAAACTTAGCTCCAATTCTGGGAAAGAAACATAAATTCGCAACGATCAATGTAGTCACTGCAGCTCAGTTAATCACAGTGTTTGTCCTCGGATGTAGGTTCAAACCCGACAGTATGTTTTATTTATTATTAATTTGTTTTTTTTTATTAATTATTAATTTAGGTTTTTTTTAATTATGCAACTAATTTTGAAACATCATTCCACATTATGTATTCTGATTTGCTTTATGTTAATTTGTTTTTCTATAATTGCTCTAGAAATAGAAATTATGATGCGATTTCGTTCAAAATAGTTTTCCTAAAGAGTTTTTAGCATGATCTATCAGCATGGAAATTTGCAAGTTTCTATCTCCTATAGTTTAAAAATGCTAGGGGGGGGACCAACTTACAAACTACTTTGGAGGCCGATTACTCGAAAATGGTCAACTTTATAAAAAAGTAACGTATGAAACCTTGCCTTTATTTTAAAAGACCTATTCTACGATATCCCACACGATGGGGTAGAGTGAAAATAATTTTTCATCGCCACTTCACATGTATGGAGAGCCACCCCTAAAATATAAAATTATAACTTTTTTATGATCCCGAAACCGTGATCTATACACAATCTATAACTGCACCAAATTTCATCAATTTATATTCATAATTACAGGAGCTAGAGGCGCGGACAGACAGACAGACAGACAGACAGACAGACAGACAGACAGACGGACAGAGCGAAACTATAAGGGTTCCTTAAGTATTACGGAACCCTAAAAATGTGACTCTGACTTGTATTATTTGCGGATTGATTTATGTTCAAAACTTCGTCTTATTTTGGACTTCAAGAACGAGAATAAATTTTCAAATGTGAATTATGAATTTCGATTTATATCCTACTAATATTATAAATGTGAAAGTCTGTGAGGATGTATGAATGTATGGATGTATGTATGGATGGATGGATGTTTGTTACTCTTTAACGGAAAAACTACTGAACGGATTCCGATGAAATTTGGTATGGTAGTAAGCTTAGGCTCTGGGTTAAAACATAGGCTACTTTTTATCCCGAAAAAGTACAGTGTTCCCGAGGGATATTATTTACGCGGGCGGAGCCGCGGGCAACAGTTAGTTAGGTTCATATATTCGACCTCAGTCAGACTCTTTTTAACCCCCGACGAAAACAGAGGTGTTATAAGTTTGACGTGTCTGTCTGTCCGTCGCGTCGTAGCTCGCAAACATATGAACCGATTGTAATCTAGTTTTTTTTTGTTTGAAAGCTGATATGATCGAGAGTATTCTTAGCTATAATTCATCATGATCAGCTCGCTCACTGCTTCACAATGAGGGTGTTTGATATTTTTTCTGCCGCTAGGGAGTAGACCCAACGCACACAAAGCGTCATCTGGTGGCGTAAGGGATATCAAAAACACTCAATAAACATTTTCGATTATTTTTCTGTCCTTGTCGTGTTAAAAAGCTGTCAGGTGTCACGAATTTAAAAATCCTCATTCGGGGGTTATATAAAATATTCAATTTTCTTTATTGCTAGGTAAGTGCTAACTGTTCTGATTGAATACAGACTACTGACTACTGACTAGAGCTCTACGCTCCGACTGTAAGTAGTACCTACTATTATAATAGGGGATCGGACAACATCTGAAATATTTAGTTTCATTAATATATTCAGAAATATTGAGGCATTATTAGCTGGTAAATGTAAAAAAATATATTATTTTATGTGTACTTTACTAATTAAATACATTTAAAAATTACAAAAAAATTGGTCAACAAAACCTACATCATTAGTTTACTTACATCATATACAAAAACATTCATTATTATAAGTATGAACTTAAACGCACAAATATCGGAGATATTTACAAATATGTTCCTGCGGCCGTATACTTTATACCTACTTCATACACCTTAACCTACAAGTGACGTCATTTGTATGTCGATTTTAGTATGGAGCGTTTTACGAGACTTTCGAAATTTTATATACAAATCGCTGTACCTTTGAAAATATTGACTTTTGATATACGGTTTCTTCTGAGAAGTTACTCATATTTAAGAATACTATTCATTCATGCAATAAAAAAAATCAGTCCGCTTGCCTATTGTTGCTATGCAACTTAATTAACTTGATCCAATTAAAACTGACAATCCGACTTTAAGTAAACACAGGATATGCCTATCGCAAGTTATTACAATGAAATAGTAAATCTAGCTCATTGTTATAACATGACAGGCATTCAGTACCTATTGCTGATATGAAACATTAAGTTCGAAAAATATTTTCTAGAAATATCAAGAGTTCAAGACTCACAAAATAGGGTGATAAAAATGTGGGAAAAGAAGTTGGAAAACACTGCTCTAGTCTGGAATATGGCCGTAAGGCTGGGACTATATTTTCTGGAATCTGGAAGGCCGGGAAAAATTCAGAGCATTCAAAATAGGACTTGCGCTTATACAAAAGAGCTGAAAATCGAGTACACGAGTGATGAGTCAAATGTGAATATGACAGATCGATACTTAGATTTTCAGCTCTATTGTATTAGCGCAGAGTTCTATTTTCAACGCTGTGAACTATTACCGGACCTCCGGATAATATTATAATGAATAAGATGATATATCTAAAATTATCAAATCATTCCATTCATAAAAATTAAGTATTGTCACAGGGGGCTAGATGGTTTGTGGGTATTGTATAATACGTTTGTGGGTCGCGACAACATACTTTTGCCATATTACATATTTGAATTATATAATTACGCCTTAATTAATATATTAATAATAATTCCCAGTTGAGGCTCAACGATAAAACATAAGGAAAGTAATATACATAATTGATATTATAACATTGTCAACAGTTTAGTTTTCCTTTAACCCGCGTTGTGACTGCAGTTTTACAGTTAAAACATGTTTAAATTAGTGTTTCGGTGAACATTTAAGTGTTAAAGAAATTAGTATTGTAACGGCGTTTACTAGTACCGTGAATATTGTGAAGTAGTCGATATTGTGTACAATTTGATAATTATCTACACGAGTGTGATGCTTAAGTATATTACAAGTTCTTCCTTAATTTCGACGCAGTTTGGTCACAGAATAGAAAATACATTATATACTTACGTACAGATAAACAGCTTTCATATAACGATTCAAAAAGATCCTTTGAAAATTTTGACGTCCCCTTCAACGGCCCACAATTTTTCACACTATCGTGGAAAGACTGTGCTTATAGTAGTGTAATGCAATCGAAAGCTAATTATTATATGGCACTTTATCTGTTCCTTTCTTTAATCTTTGGCTTAGATCTGTGGTTTGGTATAGGTCTTATAGGGTTAAAATTTTGGACATTATTTGAAGTAAGCGCTTAATGAAATATGTTAAAACTAGCTGTCCCGGCAAACTTCGTACCGCCTTAGAAGTTAGAATTAAATTTGCTGACGCACTGACAGCAGCGCCACCTACCGGGTCCAGTTATCTAAGACCTCAGAAACCTTCTTTGGCTCATGCATAACAACTTTGCTAAAGATCATCACATGATCAATTGCATAGTTTACGATTCTATAGAGGACATACAAACATTCATTTTTATATAAATAGATTAAAATGTAGAGTTTCTAGATTTTTTTTCAAATGAGCTTCTGATTGTTGTAGTTTATCTTCAATAAGTATTATGACTAAATGTAGATTTAAAAATAGATGCCTACCAGTCACACCAGAATAAATATAACCCAAATATGAAAACAAAACTATCTACGAGTATAACAAAATATATGCGAATATTTTTTGTTCTAGATAGTTCTAACTTCTCAGTTTAGGACTTAGTTTTTAAAATGCGTCACTAAATGTCGAAACTAGAAAGTGTTTTACCTCTACATGAGTTAAATCTATACACATGACTGAGACCAAAGTCCTAAATTGTTTTCAAACACCTTCACTACCTGCGTACGACGTCACAATCGACAATAACATGACCGTCATTGATTCAACAGCAATTCTCTTCAAAAAGCAAAGGAGCAAAGGTTCACCTTTAAGTACTTAAATTATTAGGTAACTGATATAATTGCCCGTGACTTTACACAAGAAGGAAATATGTTTATCGCGCAGTAATTCTATATTTTTCCGGAGTAAAAAGTAGCCTTCCTTAATACTTAGCAAATTATAACACTAGATATACTCCGCAACTTTGTACTAAATTTGTGCAAAAAGAAATCCCGGAGGAACCGTACATTATGCCGCGATAAAAAGTAGTATATGTGTTAATCCAGAGCCTAAACTACTACCATACAAAAAAATCGTTCGAGATTGGCGCGAACAAACGTAAACAGACAAAAATATAAAACATAAATTATAATAGTTTTTCTTATATATCATCCATATGCAGAGTGCAGACAGCTACCAGTTACGATTTTATTATATGTATTTATTATGTTTATATTGACAATTAGTGAGGTTTTCTAGTAACAGGATAATCATTACAACTTTTTAACTTTAACTAAATCTTAAAATAACATACGTGTTTGCTACCAAAAAAGTTAACACGTAAAGAAAACGTTAACAGTGTCATTGTTACTAAATTAATGATCAAAAGTGTCATCCATAATTCATAAACTAAACGAACCGAACAATCGAACAAAGAATTTACTACCGGTGTAATACACGTTTTGTGTGTTAACTGTTTACACTTTACACATATGTAAGTGCTGAAGGGGTACATTATTTTATAAGGGTTCTGTATCTGAAGGGTAAACACGGAACCCTAATACTAATATTCCACTTTCCGTCCATCTGTCCGTCTATCACCAGGGTGTATTTACTATAGAGTGGCAACAGAAATATATTATCATATTATGTGAAAATTTCAACTGTCTAGCTATCGCAGTTTATGAAAGACAGATAGACAGACTGACGGACGGACAGTGAAGTCTTAGTCTTAGGGTCTCGTGTGTGGTACGGGGTACGCCGTACGGAACCCTAAAAACAGAGTTTGCTCAACGTAGGTGTTAAACGTTTGTTTGGCAAATAGCTCATTAGTGTGAGGTAGCGAATTACACCGCTACTGAAATACTACACTGTTTCTAGACCATTGTCAATGACGCCTTAGGGAACATACCCATACTACGTGACTTTTTAGGGAGGGATGAGGGTGAGGGGGGACTTTAAAGTACAAGCGTCACCGGCGTGGTGGCCGTGCCGTGGCGCTTATGTGACGTAGCCAACATCTTTTAGGAAAATGTCGCGCGACAGCAATTAGTACTACGTGAAAAGGAGGGGGGTATCAGCATATAATACGGATGGTCACCATGGGGGGAGGAGGGTGAAACTATTATTAATATAAAGACTAAATTCGAAAGAACAAGGACATTTTTTGTATGGAGCCCGTTCCCACTACTGTAGTAGCACTACTACAAGAGTTATATGATATAACTTATATCAAATGAAAGGGCTTGAAAATTGTGTCATTTTATTGAATGACGAAAAATCTTTAAACTGTGGGAGTAAAAGTTATTGAGTGTTAAAGGTTTTTACCTTTAACACTCAATAACTTAATCACCCTTGCACCATTTTCTAAACTTAAACGTAAACTTCAGGAAAGTGGTGTTTTTCCATAAAATCCCTGATTTTAAATAAATATATAGGAGAGGAATAAAATGCTAAAAATGTGCTCTATCCTCACTTTCAATTGATATAATGTGTCTTGTAGTGCTAAAATAGTGGGGACGTTTTGCCCCTTCTTTAAAATATTTTTTCTGGTTTTTATCTAAATTAAACTTAAAATATTGTTACCTACCACTAAGACTAGTTTCCAGTAATTTTTCCTTAGCAACTCCTATCTCTAATCTCTGTTTAAGAGCACCTTATCCTGATATTAGTGCAAGCTCAGCGTTGACTTAGATAACTCGGTTAGTGACCCGGCCCTTACGAGATCACTAATCTCTGACCTGAACTCGCTTAAGTGTAACTTCAATATTATGAGATGTTTTACCGCCATTTTAATAGAAGTTTCGAGAAAATATCCCACATATTGTATAATTTGTATTGTAGAGCTTTTCATGTAAAAGCTTCTACGAGGTGTCTAGTAACTAAATTAATCTTAAATTCTTATAATATGTATCTTTAACAACGATTTTAAAACTTAAAACGGTGAAACTAGGAGTTAGGACGTATATCTTAAAAAAAAACTACTCCCAAAGGAAAAAACCGCAAAGTTTAAGCGTGGACACTTTTCATCGACATGCTTATATAGACTAAAGGTAATATAGGTATAGGTTGTTGCCAATCGTCCTATTCCCTAAACAGGTCCTAGTTTTTTCAGTATCCTCGGCTGACCTCGATAGTTTTAAAGCAGCCTGGTCCTGGACCTTACGGTCATGTATTTTAAAATTATCGCGCCAGTTTTAAATTTTTTGTTTGTTCGAAAATAGAGAGACCTCTAGACCCTATTAATTATCATTAGTTATCAACTACGTCACATAGTCTAGATCAGGGATTCCTAAATTGGGTTCTGCGAAATCTAGGGGTTCCGTAGAACAGTCACCAGGAGTCCGCTGAAATTAATTATTAATATTAGCTGTTAAATAATACCACGCTTAAAAATATTGTTTTGAAATAGCCATTTTTACAAGGAACCCCATATCAATTAATCATAATAAATTTTATTTATTTATAATGATTTGATATGTGTATTCATGCAAAATAAAACAGCGCTGTTATTATATTAAGTGTTTTTTTTAGACTCCCCAAGCCTGCACATTGCATAATAATTATTATTAAATAAGTGGTTCCAGAAAATAAAATGTATTTAAAGTTTTGGAATCCCTGATCTAGATCAATTTCTGATTTCCATCTACCATCTATCATCATTATCTCACTTTCATATTTCTGGTAATTTTGTGATTTCACTTCCCTCTTTCCTTGGCGTTAACGTAATAATATGATCATTAGGGTTTTTAAGCGGATATAGCTTAGTGTAGTTACAGTAGTTATACACCATACTGCGTATCGTGCAATCAACTGGACGCTATCGATTGGATCAGTTAGATATTTATAAACACTAAGGTCTCGAATTTTGCGGTTGAATTTGAGGCACTGGCCTAAATAGTAATCAACTGTCATGCAAATCCAAATCCAAACACGGACACTGAACAGTCCTAACTCCTAACTGTGTGTCGAGTGCGAGTTTTTGCCACTACTTCTGTTTACTTTAATTTGTAGGGTATCGAATTAGTTACCAATTACCATTGTAATGTGCACTGACATTACTAGGGACGTTGTTTCGATGTAATTAAAATTGTAGTAAACTTCTTCAAGGCGAGATTTGACAGACGCTCGCACTCAGCAGTAAGCACACTGATCCAATCGGTAGCGTCAAGTCGATTGGACGATAGGTAGTATAGTGTATAGCTACACTAACACTTAATTTACTTTGTTTATATCAGTTTGATGGTCTTCATAATTTGTCGTATTATAATGACTTGCTGTTGTTTTGGCGCCCCTATTGGCGTTTGCATACACGTGATGTTGCTCACTTTTTCTTTTATTTATTTATTATGCATTTCATACTTACAATGTTATTTTTAGCATTATAATATACCCAGCTATGGCATAAACCAGTGGTCCCCAACCTTTTTTTTACGCGGGCCACAAACCCGTTGTACTCCTGGTGTCGCGGGCCGCAACCAAAATTTTTAGGGGCAAAAAAATATGTTGTTTAAAAGAGATGTTTGATTTTGGGCCAGCTCTATGTACACCACATAGGTAAATAGGAAAAATATAAGGGAATTTCATAAAAATACAAAAAAAGTAATTTGAAGTAGGGTACGTGCGTACAAAAATGATTATTTGAAGAGTTTTTTAATGCGAGAACCCTATTTTAGGGCGGCATTGACAGTTGTTTTGACTTGACTTTTGACGTAGTTGATAATTTTAGGAAGAGACATCTTGAGTGTCATACGTCTTTCTTTGTGAAAAGTCATGTCATTGTCAAAATGATACAGTCTGACAAGGATCTTTTGGCACGTGGACAAAATCAGAACTAACATCGCCGTCTTGTAAAATGTCACTTTTAATATTATGTATTGTTTTGTAGTTGCGACACTTACCTTTTGGCATGTGGATAAAATCAGTACTAACATCGCCGTCTTGTCAAATTTCACTTTTAGTAATAAGTATTGTTCTTATTTGCGACACTCACGCCCCCATCCAAGTGCCAAAAGATCCTTGTACGACTGTATTCTTTGGTTAATTCTTATCTAATCCGCCATGTTTTATTTTACGTTGTGTTGCTCTCCTTGACGAATTTATTTTAAATGTGCATTGAAACGAAGTGAAATAAAATAAAGGATAGGAAACAGTTACTATAATTATTATGTAGCTATATTTACATATAGTGTACATAGGGCTGGCCCACGCCTCATACATTTCTAGAACATCTCTTTTAACGATTTAATAATAGAATAACACAAGGTAGTTAAAAGAGTGAAACTAAACATTTAAGATGAGCTAACGACACAAACTAAAATAAAATAACAAATATGTATTATAATAATTATGTTCACTCAGTGAGATTTTTGGAATTGTGAACGCTTTTTCACAACTTTATCTAACGGTTACAGATTTCAGGCGGGCCGCAGATAAAGGCTCGGCGGGCCGCATGCGGCCCGCGGGCCGCGGGTTGGGGATAGCGGGCATAAACATAACTTTTTATATATTCGCTATTCATGTCCACATTCCTATTGTAGAATCAAAGAAAGTGATTTTTTATAAAATAGAGTAGAGATTTCAGTATACACATTACACTTACCACGCCCTTAGTAGTAAAAATATTTACACAACTTATTCAATGTAGCTGTCTTTGTCTACCAAGTGACTTTTCCAACGTATCAGACAAAGACAACGTTGTTAAAGTTATCCGTTGTGTAAATGTTTTTATGAGTAAGGTGGAAGGTTTATTTTTTATAAGTACTTATAAAACGTTATATTTTATATTATATTTCTTACCAAAAACTCTTGTTTAATGTTTTTGTGGGTATCGTAAACGTAATAAATATTAACAGTGCCGTATACGGTACATGGAGAAATCTAAACCTAAAGTGTAGAGCACACCGTAAGCAAATTAAACTGGAGAACGACCTCAGTAATTGTGCTTCACTATCCCCGTAGGTAATGGTGAAAGTTACTAGGCGAATCCCAGGCGAGGACCTCATGAATATCATCGTCTACTGCCTCCTATCGTGATCTGGTCACTCCTCAATTTGAGAAGGATCTATGTGTCTAGCACGCACTACTGTGGTTTAGCATTAGCAAGATGACTGATTTTTTTAGTGCATACAGAGTACTCTTTTTAGACCTTGGTCATATGATAAAACACAATAATATATAAAAATCAATATTTTCATTTACTGTGCTTATGCTATTAAGTGCGGACAAAAAGGATCCTTTCCTAACAGTTCTCTTCTTTTCTCTCCATAACTGAGAAAATATGATGAACTGGCGTCTCGCACACGCCAGAATCGTATTCTTTTGACCGTAGTTGTTTGTTGATTACGCACAATGTTTACAAAGAAGCACCGCGGAAGCAAATATGCACTTGTCAACTTTATGGCAATATGTCAGTCAATTTGTTGGGACTGACAAGGAGGGTGGCGACAAGGTCAAATGTCGTGGGACCCGCGAGTGAGTCATCGTGACTCACCATTTTGATTGAACGTTCATTGAGGTGCATTCTGTACCGGTGTTCCTATATAAGTTGCCAGTACATAGATAGATAGATTATCATAAGCCGCTAGGTATAAATGTAATTTTATGTGGAAAGAGGGTAACTTTTGAGGGTTCCTTACCCAAAGGGTAAAAACGGGACCCCAGTACTGTCTGTCACCAGGCTGTATCTCCTTAACCGCGATAGCCAGGCAGTTGTAATTTTTACACGTCATAATTGAGTCTTATCAAGTTGCGCCTTTGCTAAAAGGTGGCCCGCGCGAGTTTCTGACGCCGGTTCTTTTCGCCGCGCCGGGCTAGTTGACGAACCAGTGGTTAGGCATCATGTAGGACAATTCTATAAGTGTTATTTAATAACCTATATGAAAATATAATATATAATAACCTAAAAAAAATGAGTTTGAGTTGTTTGAGTTTATAGTCGAATTCTATTCTGAGTTCTGACTACCTTTTTCCAGTGGCTATATCCGCAATCCGCATGTAGATAATGTTATGCGTGTGCCTTCCATTCAAATCACTCTATGTATGTAATTCAACTAGAAATGCAATGAAATCCATTGCGTAGTTTCTCACCTCTGAATGCTTAGTTGTATACTAAGCATTCAGAGGTGAGAAGCGATGTCTTATATACCAGTCATATAGGGAATGTTATTATTCGACAAATTTTACTATTCGAATAATTCGAATAATGGCAAAACACTATTCGAATAAATTCGAATAATTCGAATAATACGAATATTAGTAATAAACTTCAAATACAAGTAATATAATGCGTTTATTTATACCTATATATTTAATAATATCAAAATGTGACATGTTTCACAAATTACTCTAAAAAAATCAACGTCTTTTTGATAAAAAAAAATCTTCTTTTAAGTTTCAAACTTAAAATACTAAATCGCAATTACTTTTTTAAATCTATTAACACATGAACGGTTTAGGTCTGGAGCAGACCATGGATATGGTTGTCAACTAAGTAGTTTCTTCCAAAAATTAAGGAAAAAATCCTCTAGGGGAGAGAATTTTTGGGGTTTGTTTTAGAGGTTCGTATTTTATGGTTTTTAATTGAGTTAAGCTATTGATCGATTCAACATAGTCAATCGATTTAAAGAGTCAGACCTATTGTCTGACTTTTTAAATTAAACTTTTGGTAGTATAATTTAATGTATACCTATAAAGAACACGAATATTACAGAATATATTTTTATTATTTATATATCAGTTTGTTTAGGATTGGAGAGAAATATATTTGCAGAGTTGGAACACTGCACAGAAATCGGAATGCACTGTAAATAGTGCTCTGTTCTAATATAGTGCAGCTGAAAACTCTAAACACACGATTATCATGCTGTCATAATGGTCTGCTCCAGACCTAATCGGTACATGTGTATATAAACCGTAATAAGTAAACAAGATAAACCGTCAAAATAAAAAGCACTCAAAAAAGATTTAATGTTATGTTATCATAACAAAAACTTTATAGTTGGTAAAAAGTGAGAGGAAAATCTTTAAAACAAAAATAACCTTTTCCATTTTGAAGTTATCCGTGTTTTTGGTATCTTTATGTTTTAAATTTTTCTTGAACGATGTGCCTTATTACAAAAAGGAAGTTAGAAAACAGTAGATTTAAAAATTTTATCATAGCCTGAAGAATGTGTTGATGGTTTTTCTGAAAGTAGGCATCAGTGCAGAAGTAGGCATCAGGCGTTGTACTGCAAGAACAGAGTGTGTCATGTTACGAACCGTTCAGAAGATGAAGCGACGGTACAAAGAGACTGAAAAATATTTGACAAGGCCGTGCAAGACTTTGGATTGAATGGCAGACTCAGCGCTCGGCAAGACCGTTCAATTGTTTCCACTTGTTGAAAATCAACACTTAAATGCAGTTAAGTTCAGAAACAACTTCTTCAGACCCGAGGGAACTATGTTACTGACGGCACAGTGAAGAAGATTTGCTTAAGTAATTCTGAATCCTTTAAGACCGAGGCGAAGGGCGAGTGGTCTCACCTCGAGACCAAACTCGAGAGCCCTAGTATCGAGTAGCAACACTGTGATACGTCCGTGAACACATACAAAAGGAGGAACGAGAATGATGAATGAAAGTGGATTTACTCACTAACTTCACAAGTTAAAGTGAACTTCTAAAGGGAGGCTAAGTAAACGTGACCTGGTAGGGGATATCTTCAAGCTTACTTTTCAGATAGAGTCCAGTATGCTCAGGTATAGTATATATACAATGGGCTGGCATACTTTCAGGAATACGCGCTGAGTATGTGGCCACATAATGACAATTGGATCTCTACCCGGGGAAAGATATGGTCAAGAGATTCTTAAAGATTCTCTTTAATGTCCTCACCTCAACCCAATTAAGTATACCCTGAGAAGAGCTTAGAAGGCTAGTCAGAAACCGCAAATTATCACGTACAGTTAGTACCCTCACAGCACTAAAACACGCCCTGGTATAAGAATGGGAGAGAATATTGCATAATTCAGCTCTAAAACCTTTTCAGTATGACAAACCTCCTCCAAGCTGTTGTCAGGCCTCGAGGAGTTATTCAAAACTGCAATTTTATATAACATGTAAATGTAGTCTTTAAGACTAAGATTAAAATGGTTAAGTTTTGTTTAAAGATAAAAATAATATACTGATATATATAATTTATTACTTTTAAAGAAAACTGATAAATCTTGTTATAATATTTTGAAAAGTATGAAATTTGAAACGATTTGTACTTAGTTTTGCAGGCCAGTGTAATACTGTAATAATCAACTTAACAGGTATCCTTTATCGTTTCACTCTGTTCGTCCATCTGTCTCTCTTTCTATCTGCTCTTCTAGCTATATTGCGTCTAGATATCGGTTTTGGTTTGATAAAAAAATATAATTTTATTATATAGTTATAAACATATGGAAGGCCATCCCGGGTTTCCATACATGTGAAGTGTGTGTTGAATATTATGTCTTTTAAAATAAAGGAAAAGTTTTGTACATGACATTTACGAAGTCAACCATTTCCAAGTAATCGGCCTCCAAATTGGTTTCACCCTCCTCTGTCATTTCTGAACTATGAAGATTAGGAACTTACAATTTTCCATGCCGGTAGATCATGGTAAATTCTCTTTAGGAAAGTTATTTTAAACGAAATCGAACAGTAAGATTAAGAAACTAAAAATCGTATAATGCTTTATATTAACAGAACCCTCCTTAGACACGTCTTAACACGCTCTTGGTTAGGTTATTTTGACAAGCATGTGTGTATGGATTTCTTTCGCTGAAGCCTGTAGGTAATATTCACCTTAAATATTATTTTATTTAAAAACAGCTTTGTATTCTTTCACAAACAGTGTAGTAAAATCTGTTTTAGGGTATTATTGACGATAATATTAATAAATAATAAAAGTAATGTATTAAATAACGAAACATTCCGGTTTATAGACAAGTTTATTACTATTATTAACATATTTTTGATAAATAAATAAAATATTTTTATTATTCGTTTTATTCGAAATATTCGAATATTGAACCCAGTCATATTCGAATAATGAAATCGTCGAATATTCGAATAAAACGAATATTCGAATATTCGAATAATATTCCCTACAGTCATATAAGATAAGAAGATGAATGAAAGTTAAATAGTCCTTTGAGAGACACATATCCAAGAACAACTATAGGAAAAGTTTTCAAAGAGCCGTCTATAACAACTGACAAGAGATACGACCGGGAAAAGGTAACAAAGACTTGCTGCCTCCCACGCGCTATTGTCGGCGTTTCGCTACCTTTCTTGTGTTATAGGAATGTCATGGCTATAATATATGGATTTATGGAATATAGGTGTAGACAACATATTTCTATAAAAAAAACATGACGTGTACATAGTACATGTGGCAGAAGTGAAACTTCATTCATAATTTAAAATCAAAAAATTTTTTTCAGAACATCACATCATAAAAAAAAAAACAAAAAAAAATTGTACACCCTGATCCATCTATTTAATAAGTTATTAAGAACCCTTCGTGCGCGATTCGGCTCGCACTTGGTCGGTTTTAATAAACGATTTCTCTTATTATTTAATAACTGATTAATTAAAAATTAAATATTAGAAACACTTTTAATACTTTAATCCTCATTAATCATTATAATAAGCGTAGATCATTGTATGAATCAAAATTATATATTTGTATCGTCAAAGGCAATTAATCATTTTGAATGAATGACGTTTTGCCTACCACAAAAAGTTATTTTAATGTTGTGTTTAATTGTTATTTTCCTAATGGCTAGCCGCAGACTACCATATTATTGGCAATAATGCTCATATTGACAATAATATGTTTTAGACAACCACTATTATAGCTGAGTAGGTATAAGCTAGTCTCCATATTTCTCTGGATTAACACAAAGGCTACTTTTGGCCTGTATTTACGCGGGTGGAGCCGCATGAAAAAGCTAGTACAGAAATAAAACGAATTGCGAAATATCCACAAACAATCAAAGTTTTCAATGAAGTCTTTACCGCCATTTTTTGGTTAGTAAAGTTCATTAACCTATTGTACGTATTACAACATGAAAATCTTATTTTAAATTTAACATAAATAAAGACACGTCTCAGTTAACAACCGATCCACAATAACTTTATGTTAATGTGCTAATCTCCATAACTATTATAACTGTTAAATCATTTTAATTTCGGCGTAGTTGTTTCGCGAATCGCGTCTTATTATTTCTACATTGAGTAAATCTTGCTTATCTTGAATATCGGGTAAAAATTATGCTAAGCATTTTGGGCAAAGATAAATTTAAGTGTTCAACTATTGGGTCGTCCACTAATCACGTGAGGGTCGAAATGGGGGGAGGGAAAAAAACTTGCAAGTTGCAATAGGCAATGGGACTATTTTTTTTTTATTTCATAAATGAATAGTACTCTTAAATATGAGTAACTTCTCAGAAGAAACCGTATATCAAAAGTCAATATTTTCAAAGGTACAGCGATTTGTATAAAAAATTTCGCGAGCCTCCTAAAAACGCTCCATACTAAAGTCGACCTACAAATGACGTCACTTGTAGGTTATAGTATATGAAGTAGGTATACGGCCGCCGGAATATACATATTTGTAAATATCTCCCATATTTGTGCGTTTAAGTTCATACTTACTATAATGAATGTTTCTGTATATGATGTGAGTAAACTAATGATGTAAGTTTTGTTTACCAATTTCGCAAGAAAAAAAAATTTTTTTTGGTACTTTTTAAATGTATTTTATTAGTAAACTACACATAAAATAATATTTTTTTTTACATTTACCAAGTAGTAATGCCTCAATATTTCTGAATATATTAATGAAACCAAATATTTCAGATGTAGTCCGATCCCCTATTAAACGTGTATCTTCTTGTGTAGTGAATAAAGTTCAATTTTGAATCACTATCTTAAAAATGCAGCGGCGCATCGCATATCGTCTCGTTTCAGTGTGAATTGACGTTAAGGTAGGGTTACCATCTAGGTATTACAAAAGTCCTGACAAAAAGCCGGACATTTCAATAAAAGTCCGGACTTTTGACTTTTTGTCGTACTTAGTTAAAAGAACAAAAAATTTGTAAACAAAAATAACTTCTATGGATTTTTTTTTATTTGACCTTTAAAGTTGATTTATTAAAGATTTTAACATTTTGTTGTTCGATAAATGATAATATAATAATGATTAAAGACTCACTCGATATAACTTTACTAGTTTTATTTCTCATATTTCATCAAGTAATTAAAAATCCGGACAAATGAGAAGGCCGGACGAAGTCCGGACAAGAGTCTAAAAGTCCGGACATGTCCGGATTAATCCGGACGTATGGTAACCCTACGTTAAGGCGACTAACATTTTATAATAATAATCTTGACCGATAGAACTCCTTGGCCTACACCTACGTCCAAATGAGATTTCTCTACGTCACTTGATAGAGAATATTTTATGTAAAACAGTGTATATTAAACCAGCTTCTACATTCCTACTTCAGAGAAAGTGTGTTTAAACGACTTCTAGAGGTCGCCAGTTCAATTTCGACGGTAATAAAATTATATAATAAAAGTATCATCATTGCGTTTGTAAGAATAAATTACAGCGAGAAATTAAAGTTTAATGTTTGTGAATCATATATCACTCAGAATATATAAGATTATGTCATAGGTCAGTTAGGATATAGATGTATGGCCGAAAACTGAAACTCTAGACAAAACTAAGAGCCCTCCTAATCACAGGCTGTCGCTGTCTCTGCCGAAATGACAAGGATAGCATGTGACTTGAGCGTCACTTAATTTAAATATTTTCAAAGTTTGGATCGTAGAGTATCAAATTGTTTTTACTGAATGCAGACTCGCTCTACCAATGTTTTGAATGTTAATTTTGGAAGTGATTATTGATGATGATTGGTTATATAGATCCTAGTTCCTAGCCCCTACATATGGCTATACTAGATGTCACCCGCGATTACGTGCGCGCAAAAGTTAATTTCACAGAAATCGTACATTTTGCCGCGATAAAAAGAAGCCTATATCCTTCCCAGTGTCTACATCTGTAAAATTTCATCAAAATCGGTCCAATAGTTTCGGAGCCTATTCAATGCTGACAAACAATATTTTCCTCTTTATTATATTAGTATAGATTTAGAGCCTTAAGCGGTATTAAGCGAGTCAAGTTCTGTCCCTTCTCCTTAAAGAGAACCTAAATTAAGGGCAAGACAAAAAATATAATGATACTAAGGCAGGTGACCTGTTGATTATAATCACAATTTTGGAAGACGCGCGTGGGTTTCTACTGTCCCACTTGCGCGGACCGGCTCAGAATATTATAGGGTTATACTAATAGGGCTGCTACCTTACTTTAGTCTGTCACTCTTGAAACTTAAAAGAGAAATTACAATTTATGACTTTGCTTACAAGTTACAACCCTGAACTTATAAGCGAAGTACTGATACGTATCAACCAGAAGCTAGTTGGTAGCTCCTGGTTCATATTGACAGGGCTTCCAACCTTACTTTTTCTCGTTGATGTTTGAAGACTAACGTGTGGCAAGTTGGAAACCCTGGTTGATCAACCAGGTCACAACCATCAAGTCTAAATGAAGCATTACGATTTACGATTCATGAGATACGTGCGTGTCCGATATTAGATATATCATATTTTGCGTGGAAACCGATTTAGTAGGCGTCACGGTTGTTATTGTGTGAGAGGATATCTATGGCCTTACCAATACCTTATATAGTCTGGCAAACGAAAGTTGCACCTGAGAAATTGCGGCAAATCTAAAAATGTAAGGGTGGCAACATTCTAATACCTATAAAAAAGTTATCTCATTCAAATAACCCGATAAGTTACTTGATAATAATTGATTAATTAGTACGTGCATGATCAATAAAATGTTAAATAAATGTTTTTTTACTCTTTCAAGCAAAAACAACAGATTTTTTGTCAAATTGACTTTACATGTAGTATAGAGTTGCCACGTTAAAAGTTAAACCCAGGTTCAACTTTCGTTTGTCAGCCTCTATTTCTATATAGGTATTATTAGGTATATCCTGTACCAATAGGCAATATAACTATAATAGGCAACTTTTTCATCGTTCTTCTTTGATTAGAATTGTGATTTTTTTCTTTTTAACCGACTTCCAAAAAAAGGAGGCGGTTATACGTTCGGCTGTATATATATATTTTTTTTGTCGGTACCAGCAAATATGAACGTGAGTTCTATAAAATATTGTAGGATATCGTTTGGGCTGGTAGCGACTTCAAAGTCAAGAAGATTGAGTAGAGAAATAGCCAAATTTAAAAGGGGAATTATTTAGAAAATAAGTTTTATTTCATACTTTTTTGTGTATTTTTACTTTGGAAAGCGGTTTAATTTTTTGTTTAAAAATAATTTACAAAATTTTTTTTAATGTGAAGATTGCGAACCATTCATATTTAAAATTAGGAGGAAAGACTGATACTTATACAGACCACAAATTGTATTCATTAGTTTATTCCTCGAAAATAATATAGGTATTTTCCGGTTAGTTATGTTAATTTTTATCAGCATATTGTCTGGACATACGCCTAAAGCAAGGAAATAATTTGAATAAACGTTATTCAACAATCCACTATCCAAATCAAATCTTTTCGTAGTTGAGCCGTAACTTTGTCGAAATTATTATTACAAAGACTTAACCCCTTACTAATAAACGCTGTATAAGCTTTGAATAGTTATACAGTGTTTTGTTCCCGTCACACAAGTGACATTTTTAATTCGATAGAAGGAGACAAAACACTGTATAACTATTCAAAGCTTATACAGCGATTTTTAGTAAGGGGGTAAAAGTACCTACTCGTGTTGAACACCAAATATGTAGTAGAAATCTATCACCTATTTATATAAAGGTTATAAACTCCGTATACACATAGTAAATATTGTTTAAAAATAAAATGTTAGAATGCCCTTTGATCTCATTACTTAACCTCGATTATTGGACCTAATAATGTACATAAATAATCTATAGCAAACAATCATTTAGTGAACAATATGTGGTATTGAGTTGATGTGAAACGTAAGCGACATTAACGTAAAAATGAGTAAAGAAAAAGAAGATAAGCAGAAAAACTCGACAGAAGAGGTGTTTGTAAGGAAAAAAGAAGCTCAGTATTTGGACATACCACAGCCTCCAAATGAAAGAAAAAGTCTCCAAATGACATGGTCGCAGGTTTACGAAGAGTTGAAGTGGAAATTACAACTGAGGTGTAAAGTAAGTATAATATTGATATTGAAATTCAACCCCCGTTCTGAGACAAATGATATATTATTGGGGAGACAATAAAATATTAAGTGCAATTTATATACTCAGAAATATTAAGGTACTAGCTATTTCCCGAGGCTCCGCCCGCGTAAATATACTATCGAGCATCCTGCGGGAACACTGTACTTTTCCGGGATAAAAAGTAACCTATGTTTTAATCCATGGCCTAAACTACTACCATACCAAATTTCATCAAAATCCGTTCAGTAGTCTTTGCGTGAAAGAGGAACAAACATCCATCCATACATCTATCCATCCATACATCCTCACAAACTTTCACATTTATAATATTAGTAAGATTACTACTTAATAAACTAAATACTGAAACGCTAATCAAAATTAAGAGCCCTCCTATTCACAGGCTGTCGCTGTCTCTGCCAGCCGAAATGACAAGGACTAGTGATGCAACAGAACTCTGCTTCTGCTTCCGCTTCCGCGGAAGTTCTGCATGTCTTTTCACTTTCGTTTCCGTTTCTGGTTCCGCAAACTTTATAACAGAACTCTAAACGGAAGTTTACAGCGGGAAGAGAGGTGAAGTTCGGCCGGCGGGGCGGCGCGCGGTGGTTGGATTGGACGCGACGGACCAAGCGGGCATACGTGCCAATGATGTACGTAGGTACCCCCCGTATTTCGGGAGTGGGGCGGTAAACAAACGACAATCATTTTTAACCGACTTGCAAAAAAAAGAGGTGGTTATGTATATTTCGGCTGTATATATATTTTTCGTATGTTCAACGATAATTCCGCCGTCTGTGGATCGAATTTCAAATTATTTTTTTGATGTAAAGGGTATAATCCCAAGTTGGTCCGATTTCAAAAAAGTGGTGACCTGATGATGGGATCCATGAGGAATCAAGGAAACTCTTCGAAATTTATATGGACAGTTATGGTGATTTCGACTTTTTCTGAAGTAGTTCAAGCATATGCTACTAAAAATTTTAAACGTTCTTAAGATGTATTAATAATAAAATAGCAAATATCACTAAAAAGGGTGAAAAAATTAAACCGACTTCCAAAGGAAAAATACACAAAAAAATATGAAATGAAACTTATTTTCTAAATAAGTCCCCATTTAAAGTCGGTAGAGAAATAGTTTAAATTTTAGCCAAATTTAAAGTCGACTTACTTACAAAATAAGTGTATATTATTTATTTGTGTATTTTTACTTTGGAGGTCAGTTTATTTTTTTGTTTTAAAATAATTTTCATAGTATTAACACTTCCGGTTCCGCTTCCGATTCCGCTTCCGCTTCTGCTAAAATTTACTTTTGACATCTGTTTCCGTTTCTGCTTCCGTTATGACACTTCCGTTGCATCACTAACAAGGACAGCATGTGACTTGAGCGTCACTTAATTTAACTATCGTTCCAGTATTCGGTCGTTACGCCCGTAGCACACTTTTCACGGATCTTACCTTTACGGATGATAATATAGTTCTCATACCGTTTAAAGTTTTATTACGATGAGTGATATCGGGAAAGTATTTATCATTTCGTCATAGAGTACGAGTGACACGCATGTTTTATATTTGTAACACGCATCTTGCCAGTTTTGGGCTTGCCAGTCACTCGCATGCGACTTTGTCTACAACGTTTCACTTCATGCACATCATGGTCCAAAGGCCAAAGGCAAAAATTCCTCGTGGCATTTTGGACCAACCAACTAAAGGGTGGTACAGAGACAGTGTGAGGCAGATGTATAAAAAAAAATACCTAATTATTTCTTAATTTCGTCTAATTATATATTGTCGTAATAGTCCTATTCTTAATATTATGTATACCTTAACAGATTTGTTTTCTATATCATAATTAATAATCATTTATACACTAAACGATTGAAAATTAACAAATACTGTATATTGTACCTACAAACGTAAGTTTTATTATAAAATTTCGTAAAATTCATCTCAATAACATTGCAATTAAAATATTTAATAACAATATTAGTCTCCCATAAAGTGAAATCACACTGACAACAAGTTTAATGAAATATTCGTGATAGTGTAGATATAGTGTATTACCAAAGTCTCATTGAAAAACTTTACTTTTACAATAATTACAAAAATTCATAATTCAATACTGAAATAAGATCTTTAACTTGTGAAGAACAATAGTATGAATTTAAGATTTATTTGACTATACAGAAATCCACAAATAACTGTAAATACTATAAAAAGTGGAGTCAAAAATTACAATGTTTTCTTTATCTGAAAGTCACCCAGGACAGCTGATCCAGCGACCTGTGTATCCTCGATTGATCTTCAGCATGCTTTCATGCCAGCTACTGTCATGCCAGCTACTGTCATAAAGTGTCACGGCCTTTGTACCATTACAGTACAGAAAGCTGGAACTTTTACAATTTGCATAGAACAAGTGGCAACTCGCAACCTCTATTGCGGCTCTATAATTAACAGCTTTTAGTAAATTGTGGCTCTGTAATTAAATTTAATTGGCAAGTATTTATTATATCTAAATCTATTTTATTCAATATATCTATGTCTTTATTATAAACGTGTCAAGTGTCATTTCACAGTGCACACTGAGACGACGCGACGCGATGCGGCACTGCATTTTTAAGATATCAATTCAAAATAGAACTTTATTCACTACAAAATAAGATACACGTTTCATTGCAACGAGCTGTTTAGCGCGGCGCGGCTCTTGCAATGAAACGTTTCAATACGTGTATTTTTTATTTTTTTTATTTTTATCACTTTATGCACGTAATAAGGCGGGATTAATGACTTGTGGCATTCTCTACCAGCCAACCTTAGGGTGATGCAGAGACATGGTGAAGTAGGCGCATTTTTTGTACTACAATTGGACTGGAATCAGTAATAAAATATATATTCTTGTGTAGTGAATAAAGTTCTATTTTGAATCGCTATCTTAAAAATACAGCGCTGCATCGCGTCGCATCACGTCTCGGTGCTGACGTTAATGAAACTGCCATTGTAGGCATTGTATGACTATATTGCTTCTGCACAAACAAAATATTGTCTCTTATAACCTACTTCTCAGATATTATTAATACATACATACATATAATCACGCCTTTTTCCCGTAGGGGTAGGCAGGACCGCCTCTTTCCCGTAGGGGTAGGCAGAGACCACTTCTTTCCACTTGCTACGATCCTTACATACTTCTTTCGCTTCGTCCACTTTCATTCTTACCATCCATTCCTCCTCTTACATTCAACGTAGCCAAGCGTCTCTCCATGGTCCGCTTTTCGCCTCCGCGAGAAACGAGACGTGATGGGTGGCGAACCACATCGCCGCCATTTTGGATAATTAAATTATTTTGATTATCTATTGCGTTTCCACGGATTGGTGGAATAGGGAAAGGGAAGGATAGGTGGTGTGGAAAGGAAGATTGGTAAGTTAGAGTGTGAAATAGGGAATGTAGGATATTACCACCCAGGAGGGCAAGGGATAGGGCAGTAATAGCTAGGGAAGCCGGGGTCACATACCCGTATACTATACCACAACTACCGGACAGGTAAGTTGGGAAGAGTACCCCATGACATATATATTATTAATAAAAGTGAAAAAAGGAAAGAACATTTTTCATTTTATTTCAATGAATAGATGTTTGGCACAGCTATATTTAAAGGTGCTGTAAATAAAAATATTGGTTTATGTGATAGAGTTCAAAGTTCCAATTATTATTTCAAAAGTAATTTAATGGCAATACATTAAAAACTGCTAATCTTTCATTGTATCAATCTTAATAACTCTACTAAAAATTTAATTTCATTTATAATATATTCCGCACTAGGCAACATCCCTATTGGAAAGCTTTCCCTCAAACCAATCTGCTGCTAATGCTATAGCACCAAGATAGCATATTGATTGCTATTAGTGCTATTACTGTAACGGAGGTAACGGCGCGTACCGGTTACGCAACTGTTACACGACCTTATCAAGTTATCACTTACGGCTAATTCAATGAACAGTTCATAGTTCATTTGCGGTTCTATATCATTAAGAAAATACCAGCATTGTTCACTGTTCACAAGCACTAATAAAAACAGCCAAGTGCGAGTCGGACTCGCGCACCGAGGGTTCCGTACAAATGCGGTTCACAGAATACATCTACTTACCAAGTTTCAACAGTATCTATAGCTCATTATAGTTTCGGAAAAAAGTGGCTGTGACATACGGACGGAGAGACAGACAGACAGACATGACGAATCCATTAGGGTTCCGTTTTTTGCAATTTGGCTACGGAACCCTAAAAAGGTGTCTTATTTGCATTATATTAATATGGAAAGCAAAAACCTTTAGTATATTTTTACTGGCATATTTATATAACTTTTACTAAGTTTAACTCTAACTCCAGTCAGTATACTGGTAACCACAAAATCCGGTAACACACTGACTGCGATGTCATGTGCAGCGCTTACCATCATACGATCCACAGACAGACCACCCGTTTGCCTTCGGTCTACACCATAAAAAGTTGTGAATGGATTGCGCTATACATAAATTATGAAACTGCACTTCTGAGTTGTGACGCAAAAGTTTTTGTGTCGGTAGACGGTTCCCACATTTCTCGAAGTTTCCTCACTACACGTGCCGTATCTCACGGTGCTTTAGATGTTTTGGTAACCTCCGAGTTGATGACATCTTGAAAAACTCACGTTTAGGGTAACCTACTTGGTCAAAAGTTAAATTCTGTTCATTTACTTGACTAATTTAAACTTGGTCAAACGGTCAATTCTGATGTTCTGTGATGTATGTACCTAGTTACTTTAATATTTTTGTGTTTTTCTTCATAAAAAACTATCCGGGTAGGTATCAGAGTCGAAGATTTCAAAACTTAGAATGGGCTATGACGTACATTTGACTGTTGACAAAAAAATCTCATACAAGAAAAAATTACGCCATCTTAATTTCAGAAGACCGAATAAAATGCAATGAGAGCAAATGTCAAAATGTCAAACCTAAATGGCCCAAACAATCCTATATTTGGGGCCATTTAGGTCTAGACACTTTGTGCCTCGACATGCTTCGTCTATAATTATACGTCTATAATCAGAGTCATAAAACGGAGTCCAAAATTTGTATGAAGAAATAAGATTAAGGGCGAGCAAAACTGTTTCCTAAATGTTGTACAGGATTTCCTCTCTTGCTATTCTGCATTTTGTTTTTTCTAGTGTGTGCATGGTACATTACACTTTGAATACTATAGGTAGATTTCTTAAAAGGGTGGCGAACAGACTATAAAAATGTAGGGTCTTCCAGTTGGCACTTATAACTATTCCCTAGGGAAATTTTGTATAGGATGCAGGATGCAGGTTGCGACTATGAATGTTTGATTTTCATAAAATATTTGACGTCGTATCTATTCCAAACTCTATCCCCCTCATTAATAAACCACGGACACGCGAATCTATGTTGCTGTCTTTATCTGTCAAGTGGCTTTACCAACGACAGCAACAAGTTACAAGACAGCAGCGTATCCGTGGTGTAAATATTTTTACTAATGAGGGGGTATTAGGCTTGTGGCGGACCAATCAGCGCACAGTCCTGAAAAACAGCGCTATCGAAGTTTCTGAAGTTCGGAACTATATATACGATAGCTGAAATGCATACAAGTAGACTTCGGCCTGACCGAGCATACCATCTCGCTCGGTCGGAGATCTTCCTAATCCTATAGGGCTGTCCACTATTCCCACATTGGTGACGCTCGACAGAACACCCGTCACACGTCTTTACATACTCTAAAACAAATTCTGTGGTCTAGTGGTTAGATCTTGGCTATCATCTCGGAGGTCGTGGGTTCGATACTCGCGTTGGAACAACAAAAACAGTTGTTTCCAAATTTACAATTAAGATACATGCGTCGGATGGGCATGTAAAAAGTCGGACCTGTGCTTGATCTCTGGCCTTTCGTGTCGTTTATCCGTCCCACTGATTTATGAGAGTAAAGGAAGAGAGAGTGCTCTTGTGTACTGCGCACATACTTGGGCACAATAAAATTACTGGCCTAGTTTCAATGAAACCGGCGACTGTCACCGAAATCGGTATGGGGAGTTATTATTATTATTAGGCTCTAGTGACTATAGTCAAAGAATATATATTACTAACGTAAAGAACCGTCACTCCACCGATTTACACGACTCGCCGCTCGCAGCTATGTGTGCGTGTCTGGGCGAATGCGGGGGCGGGTGGGGTGTAACTTTTTCCCAGCCTGGACTATGGTTCACGGGGCTGGCAGTTTCGCCGATGCAGCGACGCGACATGACGCGACGTTTATAAAAAATATTTGTTTTTTGTTTCACTAGTGAATAGTGATGTCATGCAATAATTTGATTTTATCGATATTTTTAACGAAATATGCTTGGGTTGGGTAAAGTTTGTAGGACGTTAACCTCGAACGTATATCAAATTTTTATCAAAACCCGTTCAATAGTTATTGCGTTAAAGAGTAACAAACGTGTGGTATGCCATTTGCCCGTTTAAGATTCATCCGTCCATCCATTTATCCATCCATACATCCTGTGAGGATATTTCTTATTTATAAAATAGTAGTAAAATATTAGTAAGGAATTCCGCATAATATTTTAGATTGAATATTACATGTAGTACTTAATCGCATTTAAATCTGTCGATACCTATCGATATTGTGCGACGATCTTACAACTGTTGTGTTACAACTTACAACACTTATTGAGTGGTAATAAAAATGTAAAATTGCATTGATATAATTAAAATAGTCTTTGTACTACTTGTACAAATTAAACCCAATTGCTAAGGACACAAGGTATATTTTTCCAATATAAGGGCCAATGGTCTAAGTACATTTTTGATTAAAAAAAATATGGCTATTAAGACGTTAGACATTTGGAGACTATTTTGAATTTACATTGTAAAAATCAGTATCCTTTAAAAGTTCAAATCGCATGTACCGTGTACCTAACATATTAGGAATTTCCTGATCGGCATTAAAATGAGTGGGCTTAATTATTGTGGTTGTATGTATATTATGGTCGCCGTAATAACCAAGAAAAAAATTATGACAAAAGCTTCTTCCGCTTGCCTAATAATCCAGAAAGGTAAGTACCTACCTACCTCGATAATTATTACTTATTTTTTCGAACCTAACCCTTGCTTTTGTCACACGCAGTACAATAAATAACTGAGACGTGGATTAAAGTAGGTAGGTAGGTATGATTTCTCTTTTCATATTAAGTATCTAGCTCTTGCCCGCGGCTTCGCCCGCGTAAAAAGTATTATATTTAGGCGGGCGTTAAAAAATATTTTAAATTAATTCGATGTCAACCCTAGGCTTAAGTCAACATAGCTGACATTTGTCGGTGCTCGAACTGTCATTTGTGGAGAGTGTCGCCCCTGTGCTATAGTCTCTACAAACCTACGCTTGATAAAACTTTTGTATAGTAGGTACTCAGTTAAAGTTTATGATCGAATAGTTAAGCGACAATTCAAATTATAACTATTATTTGATTATTATTTTGACAGTAACATTTTATTAAGTTCACACTTCATTCTTAACTATTAAATATTCAGCTCTATCCAAAAAGTCAAAAACATGTTTAAAGTAAGCCAAAATAGTATGGAATTATTATCATTAAAATTTCATAACGACTTTCTTATGGCAGGCCCATAGTAGGATCGACCCCAGTTTTTATGGCCAAAGGGAAGTCACGTGTTGGGACTTGGGATGCTTTAAGCGGGAACTTCTCAGCAGGTGTGCTCCGTTTACATTCACACACACAAATATACAAGATCATACACTTATACACAGACATTTAGGTTAGGCATAAATGGGCTACAGACGATCGCGATCAGTTGCTAGTCGATTTTTTTTTTTAATGAAATATGCGGGTAAACGAGCAAACGGGTCACCTAATGGAAAGCAACTTCCGTCGCCCATGGACACTCGCAGCATCAGAAGAGCTGCAAGTGCGTTGCCGGCCTTTTAAGAGGGAATAGGGTAATAGGGGAGGGTAGGGAAGGGAATAGGGTAGGGGATTGGGCCTCCGGTAAACTCACTCACTCGGCGAAACACAGCGCAAACGCTGTTTCACGCCGGTTTTCTGTGAGCCCGTGGTATTTCTCCGGTCGAGCCGGCCCATTCGTGCCGAAGCATGGCTCTACCACGTAAAACGATACTAGCAACTAACCCTAAACTATTTTAATTTAATTATTCGGTACATTTTGATATTTAAGCTGTCGCAACCGGCTACAGCCTACTCTATTTGTCAAAAACGTATCACAACAGAACCCCGATTCTCGTATTTAACTTAAACCTTAAATTTACTTTCAATGTTATAAATGAATAGGCAAGCGGACTGTTTTTTTTTATTGCATAAATGAATAGTACTCTTAAATATGAGTAACTTCTCAGAAGAAACCGTATATCAAAAGTCAATATTTTCAAAGGTACAGCGATTTATGTATACAAAATTTTGCAAGTCCGAAGATGTAGTCCGATCCCCTATTGTCTTGATATCGTAAACAGATTTTTGTAGTTTGGACTTTGGACCTATCAAAATCTCTTCACATTGGTTTGGCGTTTATGAGCAAACTATTTTACTGTTTCAGCATATCGAGAAGGCATCGATCTGTAACATTTAATTAGCAGAATCGATCTACAGTCGGTCGGCACCCGGTATGGTAGAGTCGTCGGTAGCTCGTTTGAGACGCGCCTAATCCTTTTTCGTGTTTATGTGTGCGTAATGCGTATAACAAACACATACGCACACACAATAACAAATAGTTTACCCCGCACGTACGCTACATATGCACGAGGTGCAGGATGCTCCACTTGAATCACTTGCTCTACTTCCCGCGGCTGCTTGGACACGTCTCGTTCCTAAAGGATTTGATTTTAAAAAAAATCTTATTAAACAAGTTTTTTATGAAGTTATTTTTATTTTATTGCACAACCCAATAACTTTACACGACGGAAAGCTATCTAATACTGTCTTTGATTTTTCTAATGTATCAGACAAAGTTAAGACGTGTATAATTAAATAGAGCTAAACAATTTAGCGCTTAAATCTCTGATATATCTGTGGCAAATTATAAATTACACTTCCTTAATCAAATTAACATTTCACAGCTTTTAAAACAGATGATTGATTTTGGGCCAGCTCTATGTACACCACATAGGTTATTTACCTATGTGGTGTACAATAATATTATAATAATTGGAAAATATTTGGGAATTTCATAAAGATACAAAAAACAATTGAAGAAGGGAAAATGCGTACAAAAATTATTATTTGAAAAGTTTTTTAATGCGATAACCCTATATTTAGGTCGGCCATGACAGTTGCTTTGACATGACTTGACGTAGTTGACAATTTTTGGAAGAGACGTCTTCTTGAACGTCATGCGTCTTTCGTTGCCAAAAGTTATGTCATTGTCAAAATGACATTCTTTGGATAATTCTGATCTGATCCGCCGTTTTATTTTACGTTGTGTTGCTCTCCTTGGCGAATTTAATTTAAATGTACATTGAAACGAATTAAAAATAAATAAAATAAAGAATAGGAAACAGTTACCATATTAATATGTAGCTACATTTACACACAGTGTACATGGTGCTGGCCCACGCCTCATACATTTCTAAAATATCTCTTTTTAACTATAATTTAAAATATTATTAAAATATTAAAGATATTAAATCGTGATGCGATGTAACAAACTCGACAATCAGGTAGAGCATGTTCCGTGTCCGTCCAGCTGCGGGCAACTTTTTATATCACCCCTGCCTGCGCCTGCGCCCCTAGTCCTTATTCTTAAACAAACCACTGAGAAACCATGTGCTCCGTAAACTGTACATATAACATAAACAAATATCATCGTTTTTAGTGAAAAGTGTATAAAGAAACTGGAAGAAACTCACCGAAAGACTGAGTTTTATACAGTTTCATAACAAAATCTAGATTTTATTATTGTTATGCGTCTTTATTGTGTGTGTGAAAAAAATTTTCTAACAATCTATCTACAATATGGATAAAATAAACGTGGTTTTAAAGACTGGATACAAAATTGTGAAGGAATTGTCGGAGCATCACAAAAATGTGAGTAAATGACACACAGAACCCCAATTCTTGTAATTAACTTGCACTTTTATTTTACTTTTATTGAATTATAAATGAATCGTCTTGATACCATAAATAGATTTTTGGAGTTTGGACTTTGAGTATTTTTTTTCCATTAATTAACAACAAACTTAAACCGTCAAGAATCAAATTTATCTAAAGCACGGGTCTACAAATTATTAAAATAATATAAAATAAATTCCCCTACTGACTTACGCATAGGAAAAAATAATACCTTTAAAAAAGATGTTTTTGCTTATCAATTAGCTCTAGACTTTAGTCGACTAGAGTAACGACTTTTTTGAATTTTTGACATTTGTAACAAGTTAACAACTGTTTTTGCTTCGTGCCGTTGACCCTGAATTTTGACCTGATAAGGGCAGCTGTTTCACAGTCTTCTAATTTTATTGTATAGCTTATTCGGAAGTTATATCGAGCGACAGAGATAAAACATGAAAATAAGCAGTATCTGACACTTATCTGTAGATTGTGCAGCAGGCCCTTAAAATAAAATACAGTATATTCTATATTTTATAACTGTACCAAAAGTTCATACGTTTAGACCTCAGAATACAGAAAAATCATTTAGACATAAAACTTGGTTTTTGCTATTACAGAATAGGTACTCATAATTCAATGAAATTTTAATTTTTGTATGTGAAAAAGGGAAAATATCGATGTTATAACATCACAAATAATGACACAGAAATGTCTAGTGCCTTCACGATGCTTCACACCTACACCTAAAAATAACCTAAAATGTGCAAGACAAGATGCGAAAACTTCGGCACTATAGGATACTACATAAAAGCTCTTCCGCGAAGTGTCTTTTGTGTTTTGCGGAGTTTTGCCGAAGAGCTTTCTATTTTATAACGCTTTTGTTTATTTCGGTCAGCTGCCCAAAATCGACCGAAGAGATTAAGACATACAGAGAAATTGGAGTACACTTTTTAATTTGGCATACAAAAAATCAAGGCAGTGAGCAATGATAGGCTTTTAGAGTTGGTTTCGTCTTACGCGAATGTTTTAATGAGACTGCAAAATAATGCAAAGACTTTTTTTATGAATATATTTTCATCTTCAATGGCTTGCAATAGCGATATGTTTGAAACTTTTGATATAATAGGTGATTAGTAATAAGAAGTACTTATTACTTCCTTAAAATTTGACCTTGATCACGTTATAATATCGACGATGATTTAATTGCGATTTAAATCCATTTAACATGCTTCAACAAGGTAAACATGTTCTTTAATTCTAGCGAGAGCTTTCTCATCCTCCACATTAATTTAAGTTAAAAATTTATATAAAGTACGAAGTTAATTACATATTTAAGTTATAATTTAAAGAATATTTTATCTTAGAATCAGATAATATTCGACTTAGGGCCTGTGTGAAACAGGCCTTAAGTCAAATATTCTAATATTAGTGTCGGATAGCTTATTCGGAAGTTTGTCGCTGCTTACTTTATATCGAGCGATAGGGACAAAACATGCAAATAAGCTATGTGACACTAATTATAAGAGTAGATGTTGCCCGCGACTTCTTGCGCGCAAGTGTTAATTTCGCAGAAACCGTACATTTTTTCGCGATAAAAAGTAGCCTATGTCCTTCCCCGTGGTCTACTCTACATCTATGCCAAATTTCATCAAAATCGGTCCAGTAGTTTCGGAGCTTATTTGATGCAGACAAACAAATAAACAAACAAACTTTTCGTCTTTATTATATTAGTATAGATTGTGAAACAGGCCCTTACAAGAATACAAAATATGTATTCCCAAGAGGGCCTGTGGTACAAAAACTATCGCTCATAAAATCGGTTAACCAACCGCATTCCCCGATTGTATATTTAACAATTATATAATTTATTTTATACAATATTTCGTGTGAACAATGTTGACCCAGTGTATTGCGTATCAGGAAACCTGACACACAAAAACTGTTTTCAACAATTTTACGCATTTGTCGCGGAAGCCAATAGTTTAAATTATATATTATTTTATATAATACCCATAATCTAGTGTTGCAACAATCAACATGTGATTATTTTATTACTGTTCGTTTATTAATCTGTTAATTTACGATCAAATTGGCGTTTAACCTACTAGCCTAGACAACGAAAATAAAATAACTGCTACTTTTACTATGTCAGTATACATCCAAACAAAAATATTACTTTTTGTGCATTAGTTTTATGTGTGAAATAAGAACCCGTGGGCGCCGTGGCTAAGATGCAGCGTATCGTTGAATTTTAGTCCTTTCGGATTAAATGTTGCGTACCTGCCCCTATGTAACACCAAAGACCTATTTTAGACCTTGTCCAGAAAGGATGAATTTGGCGGGAATTTATTATTTATAATTACGCATTTATGTATACGCGCGAGTCCAGAGGGTTAATTCTGCTAAATAAAACCTGCAATTATAATCAAATCTCGATACGCTAAAACTGTCAAACGGTATTCTCGTAACCAACGTGAAACGCGCTCTGATTGGTCAAAACTTCATAAATCAGTGGCATGATAATTGATAACTATGTCGCTTCACTTATAAATTACAATACAATAAAAGTAAAATGAAAGTCTACTTTAAATACGAGAATTGAGGTTCTGTAATTAAGCCGCCATCATCTGTTCATCTGCTCGTATATTATATATCTGTATAATTTATGATCTGCTCCATGGCCGTCATACATTGCGCCCAGAAACGCGCTTAATAGCGCGTTCCTCTCCCGTAAATTGTTCAGCGCATGATAATCGAAATGACCAATGTACTTAATACCAAACCTCTTCTTTGCAGATGGAAACATCTGGTGGGTCGGAGAGCTCCGGCGGCGAGGACGCGGAGGCGCGGCGGTCACGGCGCGGCCACGTGCTGGCTGAGCTGCTGCAGACCGAGCGCGTCTACGTGCAGGAGCTCGGCTCTATACTCACCGTAAGTACCTATCATAAAGTACCTCCTTCATAAAGAAGCCCTAGCCTCAAGCCTTTATAATAGGTAGGGATTTGGAATCCCGCTCGACCAGGCATAATATAATATAATAATATCTATGGACGCTTCACACCACGTCAATCTGATCCCGTGGTAAGTTCTCGAAGAACTTGTGTTACGGGTACCAGACAACGGAAATATATTTAATACTTTTTATACTATACACATATTTAAGATTTTTCTTATATTATACACATATTTAATGCACATCCATGACCCAGGAACACAGAAAAACTTTTTGTTCCTTCGGCGGGATTTGAACCCGCGACCTCCGGCTTGAGCACCAACACGCTCAACCAACTGAGCCACAGAGGTCGTCAATATGAAAATCGTTCAACAGCGCCGTTGAATAGTGGGCTCGCAAACATACTCACGTGTAAATACGTAGTTCAACTTCGTCTGCTGTCGTTGCGGTTACTTCCTTTGCATTTAAATATTTTGAGGCGTCCTAGTGCAAAGGTGAATGTTTAGAGACTGGTCGAGCGGGAACTTTGAGGGAATCAGTAGCGAATGTTAACTCCTTCATAAAGAAGCCCTAGCCTCAAGCCTGTATAATAGGTAGGGATTTAAATGTTGGAAGAGATTCTTCAAAAGCTAACTAGTAAGTGAAGCCGATAGGAATGGAGTTAAAGAAACGTCCTCACGCCACTGGTACCCTTACAAGCCTTATAGGTAATCATTGTTACCAAGCAGAGCTATCATCCTAAATCATAAATAGCGCTCATCGTGTAACGACGACGAATTGACGAAGGTGACAACTTAGCAGTGATAACTGATAAAGCTGGGACAGGAAGAAAATTCAGAGACGGTGAAAGTGAAAATTGAACTCTGCGCTAATATTGTTATAGAACTGAAAAACGAACACACAAGTGTCGAGTCAAATATCATAATATGCGACAGCTCAACACTCGACACTTCCATTTGCAACTCAATTGAATTATTGCAGAGTTCTAGTTTCAGTGCTCTGAATTTTCCCGGGACCGCCGAATTCCGGATCACAATATAGTCCCAGCCTTAGGTCCCTAAAGTTACTCGCTCTTAGTTCTCCACGTTCAATATAGACGGAGCTCAATAGTACCCTTTAGGACCCCAAACTCACTCCCTTCTCACATTGCTAATCTATAAAACGTAACTGAATTACTGGAAGTAAATGTGGTGATGATTACGTAAGTAGCAAAAAAAGTTAGCTAATGGCGAAGAAAATTTATAAACTACTGAAGGAAGTAACACTATGATTAGTGTCGTTAATATGCATGAAATAATACCAGAAGAGTGAGGAAGAGCAAATAGAACACTTGGACACAATAATAGCCTTATTAGTTATTACACAATATACATATCGAAAAAATCATTGGGCTGGAAAAATTACTTAAGGCTTAAACGGACACAAATACAGAAGGCCTGGTTAAATTAAACGACAAAGATATAATAACATACCTATCAACAATAATGCAACAAAAATTTACGAGACAATTTTAAGACAAGCAATAACAAACGAGTTGAATGAATCTTTAATTTATTCTGTGTTCAAAACTACACAGGCCATTAACTCTATTATAAATCGATATCTCCTAGAGTTACGCGCTCTGAAAATTATATATGCCAATATTATAAGTAAGACGGCGTTTACGCGCAGTCACGGACCATCTGACAGAAGACATCATGCATTCGTTGTGCTGCACGCCAAGTGGCTCCCAGAGTCAGCCAGCGGAACGCAATGCATTCTGCACACTTGAACATTCGCCAGTGCAGGTCCCACGCCGCGCGCTGCATTTCGTACCCTGCCCCACGATGAAGTACGGAAAATATAACCTCAACAAATCCTCCGCGAATCTAAGCATCGGAACCTCATATTCGTGGTACTACAGAAAAAGCGATCGTAAGGAGAAAAACCTGTTGCGCGCCACGTCAGATTCAACTTTGTTTAGTGATTACACAAACCAAATTGGACTGTTTGAGAAAGATGACAAATCAAACAAGAAAAAGTGTAAAAAACAACCGAGTGATGTTAGCAAACACCGTGTTAAGTGCCCGACGCGGAACATCAAGCCAGTGCGTATGGAACCGTTCGTCGGTAACTTCTTTTACGGTAAATCTCTACCTGGTTACGATAGCGCCGAAAAAACTGAAGAAAAAATAACTTATTTACCGGATTCCGATATCATTACTGTGTCTGAAGATACGAATGGATCAGTAACATCTGCACCAACAGTTGTAGGAGGTGACATGCCAGATCTAGTTAAGAATCCCATTTATGGTTGTCTAGAGACAGAAGTACGTATCATGACGCCTTCAGAACCTGATGATCGATTAAGTAACTCCAGCATGTCAAGAGATACACAGCTACAAAGCAACAGTTGCACTGAATTGCAAAAAACATTGGACAGTAACACAGAAACGGAAGATATATTAGGAAATATACTAAACGATTATAAAAGAATAATGAAACAGTGGAATAAAAGTATTGAAGAACATTTTTCGGATACTCGATCATCTAAAACATCAACGGCTTGTAGAACAAGTAACGCAGATAGTTACGTAAAGAGTTTGCACTCAACGTTATCATGTAGAAAAAGGAAATATTACAAATATAGAGGAAAATTGGATTACAAATTTTTATACGCCCAAAAAAGTAGACGATGGCAATCTAATGAATCAAATTCCCTCAGCAGCAAGAGCAATAAAGCAAGAAGATGTGAAATAAACAAATGGAGGTCGACAATAAATAATTTGAAGAGGAAATTGGACTTGAGTACCAGTTTGTCTCCTTCAGAATGTGAATGTTTGGAAGCTGTATATGAGGATTACGACAGGCGGCTCCAACAATGGTGTGACACGATTAGTCAATGCTCATCCAACTCGGTATTTAATGGTTTTTTAATTACCGTTACATAAGATATAATATAAACTATTGTAGCTTTTTGTATGACGACCTCTGTGGCTCAGTGGTTAGCGCGTCGGTGCTTAAGCCGGAGGTCGCGGGCTCGAATCTTGCCGAAGGTACAAAAAGTTCTTTCTAGGTGTTGGTTGTGTAGGTATTAAATATATGTATAGTATAATAAAAAACTTAAATATGAGTAGAGTATAAAAGTATTAAATATATTTCTGTTGTCTGATTCCTGTGATACCAGTTCTTCGGATACATAGTACAGTGTTACAGAAGTGTTCATAGATTTCATTTTATTATCTATTATTATTATATCCGTATTCATTTCATTTTATGGTGTAACTCATCAGTCATCATCTGATTAATGACTTCTAGAAAATACATACCTACTTATCTAGAAATATTTTTAATATTCTCATCAATTATATATCTTCTATTAATGTATTACTTGTTATTTAATGGTGGTAGCTTGAAGCTTCTTACGCGTTTATATCAAGATAATGTTTTCAGAGTCATTATATATTTTATTTTATTAAGTACCGCGGGTCTAAAAAGGCCACTTGCGCAATATCATCGCAATATTGCTATTTGACACTAAAGCAATTCTGCTTGTAAATCTGTCAAATGAATGTATTTCAGCCAATTTCTGCATATGAATTGTATCCAAATCATATTATGAATTGCAATTCAAATGGCCATTTTACGATCGCTGTCATCTTTGATACAGTAATTCATAACAAGAATTGAAAATGAATTGCCAAAACGGCCTTTTTAGACCTGCTGTGGTCTATAAAAAGTAACTAAAGTAGGTACTAAAGTACTAAGTCTAAACTCCAGAGTCATAGTGGATAATAATCACGTCGCAAAAGTTGTAATTTCCTTTCATGGCCAACACTTGTCATTAACCTACTGAGAATATGTGGCAGTAGGGAATGAAGGAAACTACTGTTTTTCAATGTTTTAAGTCCGCGAATCCGTTACAAGTTTAATTATTATTATTGTAGTGTCGATTAGCGACTAGTAGGCCAAAACAGATATGTTGTGAAAAAATATTACGTTAATTAGAGTTATAAGGAACTAGCTGTTGCCCGCTGCTCTGCCCGCGTATATACTGTATCCCTCGGGAACACTGTACTTTTTCGGGATAAAAAGTATCCTATGTTTTAGTGCAGAGTCCAAACTACTACCATACCAATTTTTATCGCAATCCGTTCAGTAGTTTTTGCGTGAAAGAGGAACAAACATCCATCCATACATTCTCACAAACTTTCACATTTATAATATTAGCCATGCCGTAGATTTAGTTATACCTTTTTTTAATCAAAGAGTGGAGCGTAAAGACTGATGCTATGACATGCATAAGTCTAACAAATATTTTTTATTTTAGGGTTACAAGGAAGAAATCGAGAAACCAGAGAACCAGCTCCTCTTACCGACTGCGCTAGTTGGCCAAGCGGATGTGTTATTCGGCAACCTCCACGAACTGTTCACATTCCACCAGGAAACCTTCCTCAAGGATCTAGAAAGATCCATCTCAGCGACCGAACTTGTGGCCTTGTGTTTTGTAGAAAAGGTAAGTTGCTTAAAAAAATATGAAGTCAAAATTTCAGAATACTAATGATTTTAGGAAATCCTTACTCCTTAATAATAAGATGCTCTTGCAAAAATCTTACTGAGCAGGTGTAAAATGTGTTCTGTTCATAATTGTTTCATGTGCAAGTTAGTGAATCTGCCAATTTTTCATAAGAATGAATGAATGTGTAAACTCGAATAATAAAATTAAGAACAAATTGCCGGTTCAACAAGATGACATTTCGATATGAATACGATCTTGATTCGCACGCAATCTCGGTCAAGGTTGACCCATCCAAATTTTTCTGTGTTTGGTCATGCCCTTGCATACTCGTTTATTAAAATATTCCGCGGGAAACTAGATCTAATCAAAATAATATTATGGATATAGCTTAATATATTAGATACCTAGATACATATCGGATTGCTAATTCTACAATAATCAACTGAAGTATTTTCGTTTATTTTATTTCGTGAGGTTAGAAAAAAATATAACGTACAAATTACAATATTTGCAATAAGTGATTGGCAAAAATAGAAATCAGGTATGCGAAAGCGTGTTTTAAGACTTGTATGAAGATCAAAATTGATGGCACAGAATACAGATTCAAATAGAATATAGATTATAATATGTATTATGCAAATACATATAATTATAGTGGGCAAGTCTTTGTCACTTTTTTATCTTAGCAAACATACTCTAAAGTCTAACATAACATATTAACATACAGCTTTTTTTTTAAATAGGGGGTAAATGAGCAAACGAATCGCCTTAGAAAAGCGATTAGCGTCGCCCATGGACACCTGTAACACCGGAGGAGTCGCATGTGCGTTGCCAGGCTTTTAATAGAGAATATACTTAAAGGTTTGCAAGTCGTTATTGTCCAGAAATGCTGCTGGCGATATTAGTTTTTTAACAATTCCTCTTTTCCAGAGGGAGACATTCTTCCGTCTCTACAGCTACTACTGTCAGAACATACCCCGCTCGGAGCGGCTGCGGGAAACGCTGGTGGACACACATCTCTTCCTGCAAGCTTGTCAACAAAGACTGGGTCATAAGCTCCCTCTAGCCGCGTACCTACTCAAACCCGTGCAGAGGATCACAAAATACCAACTATTGCTAAAGGTATGTTGATATGTGTAAAAAAAACATATTTCTATGAAATGAGAACTGCAAACGATGAAGTGATAGAGATAGAGCTACAAGTGTTCTATCGGATTTTTAAATCAATATCAACTCAAGATAGGCTACTATGACGTGTACATTTGACAGAACAAATCTTCCTACAATAAAAAGTTACGCCATCTTGGTTTCCACCATACGTCAAATGTCAGCCATCTTGTTTTCACCATACTTCAAATGTCAAAATGGCCCCAAAATCTTAAAATTGAGGGCCATTTAACTGGAGACACTTTTTGACTCAACATGCCTCGTCTATAATATAGTATGTCTATGATCAATATCCTTTTTGGCCTTCAAGTGGCAAAACATAACACAAACATAGTTTTAGTGCTCACTCCGGTGTTTTATGAGGCTGTGGCATTTCTCCGGTCGACCACTTTGTGCCAAGAGATCCAAGAATGACTCTCCCAATGTAATGCCTCGTCTATAGGCTATGACGTATATTTGACAGAACAAATCTTCATACCAGAAAAAGTTACGCCATCTTGGTTTCCACCATACGTCAAATGTCAGCTATCTTGTTTTCACTATACTTCAAACGGCCCCAAAATCTTTAAAGTGGGGCCATTGAACTGGAGACACTTTTTGACTCAACATGCCATGATCAATATCTTCTTTTGGCCTTCAAGTGGCAAAATATAACGCAAACATAGTTATAGTGCTCACGCCGGTGTTTTATAAGTCCGTGGCAGTACTCCGGTCGACCACTTTGTGCCAAGAAATCCAATAATGACTCTCCCACGGTAAAATATACTATAGTAACTATGTGACCCTAAATGTTTTTTATACCTTTCGCCTCGTACTTTAAACCTGTTAGTATTGCCAAACACCTGTTATTACTAAAGCTATATAAAACAGAGGGTCAAATAAGTACTTAGTGTCGTTTTAAAGACCTAAAGGGCGAGTGTGCGTAGCGCTATTCTTTTTATTCAATTGTGACTTAAAGCAGTTTAATGAAAGCTTCAAGTGTTTCAATCATCTACTTTGATTCGACTAAGGGCCGGTGTAAGGTAATAGATATATACCACCGTAATATTGTAAAAACCGTTAGATTGTAAAATAACTAACGAGATTGTAAAAATATGTCGCAAGATAAAAACTATATATTTATAATCTAACGAACAATAATGTGTGAAATTATAGGCAGCATATTCACGTCGGAAGTCTATGAACATTTTACAATTTCACTAGTTTTATTACAATCTAACGGTTGTTACAATTTTACGGTGACATACATACTAGGTACGGTGTAAGGTAATAAGGCTCTGAAACTACTGGACGGATTTTGATGAAATCAGAGAAGAACAGATATAGAGTAGACTACGGGAAAGGACATATGCTATCTTTTATCACGGCAAAATGTACGGTCCCGCGGGGTTTCCTTTTGCACGCACGAAGTCGCGGGCAATATCTAGTTTCTAATATTGCTCATACTTGTTATAATCATTTCAGGATCTCCTAAGGTACAGCGAGTGCGGCTCCATGAGTACGGGTATACAAGAGGCCTTGGACTGTATGCTGGTCGTGCTCAAATGGGTCAACGACTCCATGCATCAGATAGCCATCACCGGCGTACCTGTAAGTGTAGCGAGCAAACAGATAGCCTTATGGTAAGCGATTACCTCCGCCTTTGCAACGTGAACAGGCAGATTTTGTTCGTACCGGAACAAAATCTTCCTGTCGCGGAATCTCTTTATTTTGTACTAGCGACCCGCCCCGGCTTCGCACGGGTACAATACTAATATTACAGAATGTCGCCCACTTCGCAACGGGCCGTGGAGCAGAAATCGTAATATTTTAATTTCGCCATAACTTCAAAACCAAATGTCCAATTTTAATCATTCAAAGACCAAATATTATCTACATTAACTGTGCTTAGTGATGAAATAATTTATTTTGATAAGTATTAATAGCATGAGCAAAATAAACGCGTTTAAATGTAGTCCAAAAAAATTCAAGATTTCTAAATAAAAAAATGGTTGTTGTGCCTCACTCGACATAGATAGATATAGTGTGTCGCGGACTTTTTTGTAGATATTTATAAGATCTACAATTAATTAAAACATTTTATGGTTCTATCTTTTATAGTTTAGGCAGCGTACGCAAAATATGTAACTTTTCTGGTTGATTTTTTACACCTTGTGTCCGAAAACCCCAAATATCTTACGGAACCCTTTTTTTTTTTTCAAAATAAATTTTAGCCTACGTTACTCGTGGATAATGTAGCTTTCGAATGGTGAAAAAATTTTTGAAATCGGTCCAGTACTTTTTGAGCCTATTCATTACAACCAAACAAACAAACATACAAACAAAGTTTTCCTCTTTATAATATTAGTGTAGATGTGAAGCCTCGACCACACTAATACGATTTGCAGATTCTAAAAAAAACAATGGTTAAATGTTGATCAAAATACAGATAAATGTCATTGAATCCTTCAAAACGGGTGAATGTAATCGTTAAAATCGTGTTACAACTCCCAACTACAGTGAAAGTACATAAATTGAACTTGTGGAATTTTACAAAAATATATTTTTATCTGCAGTTGATAAAATGATCTCTATCAGTGCGTACGCGCAGGTATTGAGGGCATTCTTCGCCGTAGAGATTTAATTAAACGTGATTATGTGATTTATGAAACTCGCGTAGTCGTGACTCACACGCAATTAGTTTAAACGTTAAACTGACCATCAAATAAATAATTAATTAAACTGTTAATTTGTTTTTAATCAATATAATTTTAGAAGTATTTAATGAAAATAATATTCCTTTAAATTTTCTTACATATGATTGATATTACTTATGTGATATTAACTTATTCGGCCTCAGTCAAATTAAAAAAAAAGTCTTGATAAAAACTGTCGAGTTTTCATCAAGATAACGATTAAAATTGTGTACACTTTTCATTCTTAGACCGTTTCCACATTATGCGTTCCAATAACGGATAATATGAAAAGAGCACTAACATTCATAAAATATGTTGTCAAATTTTTGGCATGTTATGGCGTATGACCCCTTAGAAAGTATATCTATCTAATAGATCTATATTAATATATAAAAGAAAGTCGTGTTAGTTACACTATTTATAACTCAAGAACGGCTGAACCGATTTGGCTGAAAATTGGTGGGTAGCTTAGAACCAGGAAAAGGACATATACTTTATAAAAGGTAATAAACGTGAATGTGAGTTATTTGTTACGCTTTCACTGAACAGATCATCATGAAATTTGGCACAAATATAAAGTAGACTACGAAGAAGTACATAGGCTACTTTTTATCGCAGGAGAATATGTATCCGTGGGATACTGTATGTATCGCAGACGTAGCCGCGAGGAAAGCTAGTATTCACTAAAATTTACCCTCTGAAACGGCGACAGCTCTAACTTAGTCAATAGTACAATTACTTTTCAACTAATACATATATAACATGACATCCAGGTGGATCTCAGTCAACAGGGCGAGCTGCTCCTCCAGAGCTCGTTCCTCGTGGTGTCGGAGAACAAGCGCGACCTGCGGCTGCGCCTGCGGCCGCGCCGCCGCCACGTGTTCCTGTACGAGAAGGCCATGCTGTTCTGCAAGCCCGCCGCCAAGAGCAGCCACAACAAGGCCACGTACCACTTCAAACATGATCTCCAGGTTAGCGAGTTTACAATAGCAGTACCTATCTATTTATGTATTTAAATTTTGACTTCTCAATATGCAGCTTTAACCTAATATAGCGGCACAGCCCCTCAATTATTGTAATAAAATATTCAAGCATCCAAAAAATTCAGGATGGACAGTACCTACAATACTATATTGACATGGAGCAAATTGAATATATCTAAAGAGATGTTTGATTTTGGGCCAGCTCTATGTACACTACATAGGTAAATAGGAAAAAAATATGGAAATTTCATAAAAATACAAAAAAATAATTACAATAATAAAGATCGTCTAAGCTGAAATGACGCGCCCCACCTCCACATTTACTCACACAAGCAAATTTCAAAATACACATAAACATGCAATTATTATTGGTCGTTCAGTTGCCTGTTATCAAACGTAGGAGCACGCATCATTCTCGGATTTGTTGTCCAACTAGTTTAGTAGATCGTGAAATTGCGACAGGAGAGGACGTCTTGTTCTATACAATGTGACGGCGCTGCTCCATAGAGCGAGGGTTGTCGGAATTATCACCCGACTAGTCGGCCGTCATGTGCACATACAAATCATACTTCACCGAATAATGACACTTCCACACAGATACAGTGCCGTTTTTAATATTCGCACTCACACATATAAACAAAGTAATTAAGTAGTGGGGCGCGTCATTTCAGTTAAGACAATCTCTACATGCGTACAAAAATGATTATTTGAAGAGTTTTTTATTGCGAGAACCATATTTTTAGGGCGGCCATGACAGTTGTTTTGACCTGACTTTTGACGTCGTTGACAGTTTTAGTAAGAGACGTCTTCTTGAATGTCATACGTCGTTCTTTGTTAAAAGTCATATCATTGTCAAAATAACATTCTTTGGATAATTCTGATCTAATCCGCCATGTTTTATTTTACATTGTGTTGCTCTCCTAGGCGAAGTCATTTTTAATGTACATTGAAACGAAGTGAAATTAAATTAAATAAAGAATAGAAAATAGTTACTATATTATGTAGCTATATAATTACATATAGTGTACATATTGCTGACCCACGCCTCATACATTTCTAGAACATCTCTTTTATCCTTGGATTTTTTAACGGACCATTTAACAAAAATGAATAACCACCAAGTCTCGTAATCGCTACGCTTAATTAGCACAGAATTTTATTAGAAGTGAAGAGTGAGTGAAGTAAATGATCTGAAAATATTTGTTAAGGGGAAAATTATGCTTGATTTTCTAGGGGTCCGTGGACTGAAAAAGGTTAAGAAACGCTCCTTTAAACCATATTATTTTTATTCCAGATGTCCCAAATTGGTCTCACAGAGTCGGTGAAGGGGGACGTGCGAAAATTCGAAGTGTGGCGTCAGGGGCGCAGCGAGGTGCACACGCTGACGGCGCCCAGCGCGGACGTCAAGCGCGCCTGGGTCGAGCGGATCAAGCGGGTCCTGCTCGACCAGCTGAAGGAGCTAAAGGGGGAGCGAGTGAGGCAGTACGCCGCCAATCACAAGTGAGTACGAGGTACTAATACAGTACTCTGCGCTAATACATTGGCTGTGTACCGCGGAAAATAGCGCTTGTTAGCGCTTGCTAGCGCTTAAGAGAGAAAATACGGATTATCGGCCAGGTAACGTCAATACTGCTAACATAATCCGCCATTTTGCTTACGTTTTTTTGTTAGCGCTATTTTCCGCGGAACACAGCCATTATAGTTGAAAATTAAAGTGTCGAGCTGTCATATATGACAAATATTTGACCTGATACTCGTGTGTTCTATTTTGAACTCTATTGTGTTAGCGCAGAGTTCTATTTTCAGTGCTCTGAATTTTACCCAGCCGTAAAGATTCCGGATCGTATAGTCCCAGCCTATGAGATACGTCAGTAAACTTTAGGGTTTAATTACAATTTGCAATAAACCAGCCTATTTTTTCTAATAATGGACTATAACACCGTTATTAGATCTTATCTCTATGATATCTGAAATAGTCCTAGATAATGATTTATCTGTCTTTACCCCCGAATATCCATTTTATAGATTGACTGCGTTCTATCAAATACCCTCTATTGTATGTTATGGCGAGTGGACCATATATAGATGCCACCATTTTCATACTGTATAGCAAGGCTGCTCAACCCCAGGCCCGCGGGCCACGGTGTGGCCCGCGAAAGAATTTTAAGTGGCCCACGCAAGTATGGTTTAAAAATACGTTGGTGGATTTGTCGCCAAACGTAATTAAGTAAATTATTAAAAGACAAAGAATGGCAGAAATCACATTGATTGTATAAACAAGTTACCCTAGATTTAAGTTCAATTTTGTTTTTTTATTTAGATTTTAGAATAAGATACTTATTTTATTTTCTTAAAAATTGAATTTTTATTGCGCTTGTCCTGAGAGTAACTGAAACAGGAAATGTAAGTGGCCCGTCGTTAACGACTGATTCCACCGTTTGGCCCGACTCGTCAAAAGGTTGAGCAGCCTTGCTGTATAGTCATTGTTTATTCAATAAGTCTAACTTCTATATGTCACCGTAAAATTGTAAAAAGTGTTAGATTGTAATATAACTAGTGAAATTGTAAAATGCTGATAGACTTCGGACGCGAATATGCTGCCTATAATTTAACATATTACTTTTCGTTACATTATAAATATTAATGAATCTTGCGACATATTTTTACAATATCGTAAGTTATTTTACAATCTAACGGTTTTTACAATTTTATAAACGGTGACATATATAAACCACACACTATCTTACAGGGCGCTCATCCAAGCGAATTCGTGGGACTCAAGCGGTGGCGCCCCAGTGCCGCCCGCGAAGATCCGCGCCGGCTCGTGCGACGCGCACGACGAGCCCTGCTGGTCCACCGACCCCAGCGACGACGATGACGACGAGCCCGACCACACGCCGGTAACGCACGCACACATATACACGCACACACTTGCGTACACGCACGCACAGGCATAAATTCAAACATGCACGCACTCTTGCGTATAAACACGCAGATATGTATGCGCACACAATACACGCACGCAATGATACCCACATGCGTATACACTACACACATACTTTTTTACTTTTGTATTTTACATAATGAGTACGCAAAACAACACAGGCACAAAATATAGGGGACACGAACTCAATATATTCATCATCGGAACGTGCAAACTCTAACAAACAATTGATACAAATTTATACAACAAACAATATTGAAACATATTTTCAAGTATTATATATGTCACCGTAAAATTGTAAAAACAGTGAGATTGTAAAATAACTAACAAGATTGTAAAAATATGTTGAAAGATTAAAAACTATATATGTATTTATAATCTAACGAAAAATAATGTGTTAAATTATTGGCAGCATATTCGCGTCAGAAGTCTATGAACATTTTACAATTTCGTTACTTTGATTACAATATAACGGTTTTTACAATTTTACGGTGACATATACATTATATCAGATACATGTGTCATGTACACTATAGGTACAGACAGGTTTTAACCTTTTAAAATATTTCAGGATATTTTTTTTTTACTTTTAATAATATTTTTCTACTGATGATAGCATTTTAAGACTGTTTAAAAAAATCACATTCAGTTGTCATATAGATAAATAAATGTTTTAAATAAAAAATCTCGTAGTTTGTACATAATAATTTTACTAAATCACATTATTTTACAAAAGCAAAGTAGAAATGGGTATAAGGTACTAACTGTCGAATTGCTTCACTGGGTATTAACGACTAATTTTGGGTTTTACAGTTGTGAGTGAAGTGAAAATCCACTCGATGTAAGTCTGTATGTATATTACACGGAATGGGCTAGGCACTAGGCACCGAATAGCGCATGTCATGGCGCCTACGCACCTAACGCTTCTCATGAAGGTGCTTGAAATAACTGGGCCTAGGAAAATACACTTAGTAAAGTCTAGCCGTCCCTTAGATATATACATAACCAGATGGCAAGATAGAGTCGAAACCACCGCGCATCATGTCACAGTCATCGCTTAAATAGGCAACCACTCACCGTTATCACATCCAAATTCACAAAGCTTTTTCATGACAGCGCCGCCATTTTGTGACGTATTTAAAATGGCCGCCGTATAGTTGTGTTGTCACTTGTCAGGCAGATACATCACTAATACCCAAATTCACCGAAATGCTTATATAATGTCAGTTCGACAGCGCCGCCATTTTGTGAAGTGAACAAGATGGCCGCCATGCTCTAAGTTGTGTTGTTCAACAGGTGCCGGAGGCCGGTCTGAACGGTACCATACACAGAGTGGTCCAGTTCTTTTCAGTTTCGGGCTCGACACAGGCCAACTCCACGTTTTACGTATCGCAATACTAGCTTGCCCACCCGGCATTGTATATAAGACTGATTTATTAAAGCTTTTAAACCAAAGACATCGACGTGGATTAATCGGTATACCATTGTGTAAGTTTTGTTGTTTGTCACTCATTGTTCGTGTGCTTATCGTTTAGTAATGCGCTTTGCTTCGATCGAACTATTTTGTGTATTTTATGAGTGCATTATTATGTATACAACATTACAATTGTATGTACATTCTCTATCCCTTCCGAAAAGGACTTGAGGACTTCTCTATCGGCACAAAGCACATCCTATCGACTCTCTCACTTGGCACTGCTTTCTACAAGCGAATAGGCTACTTAGTAACGATATTGTAAGTACAATTCCACACAAAAGTTGACGGAAATAAGAATAACCTCTATGATAGTCTATCTCCCTGAAAACCCACTATGGCAAATGCTGGGATTAGGTTACCTACCAATAATATTCCTAATATGTATTGTCTATCAAATACTTCATTTATTTAGGTATATAAGTCTATCTTATGTGCATCAACTTTATTATAATGTATAGGCTGGCTAGGCATCTAATAAGTAAAATATACATTTATGCAAATTAATTATATGGGATTCAATTCAAATTATTTATATGGGATATTATTATTATTAACAGCGCAACGCTTGTATAATTCTAAGGGGCCCCATACATGGTCCGGTCTACCTTCAGTTCGGCCTGAACGGATGCAAAATCGTATCGTGTGTGTGCAATTTCGAGATCGCATCAGGCGGCCGTACGGACTGAAGCGATTCGTTCCAGTGTTGCCAGCTCTTTTTTTGTGAAACTACTAAACTCGTATCGATTTCTACTAAAACTACTAAAAAACTACTAAAGAGGCTACTTAACTTAGGAATTCCTGAAGCCCCCCAAAAACCACTGCATTTTAGGTTTTATTATATTAAATTTTTTTCATTAATTGAATTTGATTATAAATTTTACCATTAAATTAAAATATACTAGGAAATATTACGTATTTAGTAGCTATTTTGCATATCATTACTGTCTGGCTCTTTCCTACTTAAACACTACTAATAACTAAATTTCTACCAAGGAGGGAATAAAATACTCAATTTAGTAAAATTTTGTAAAATAACTAAGTTGGCAACATTAATTCTGGCCTGACCGATCGGCCTGAACGCGCGGCCTGTCCTGACCGTGTGTGGACAAATCGCTTCAGTTCTTGCCCGACCCGCTGCCGTGCGGGCGTGTATATTGTACAAGCGTTGTATGAGTTTTCGCGGTGTTTAAATACAAAATTGATAAACACGACCGTAGCGCGCGGCAAACCAGAATGGACTGATGCGACTGTTCCGTGTGTGGGCACGAATCAGATCAGGCCGAACTGACGTAAATTGGATTGGATGCGATTTTTTCCGTGTGTGTGCTCGAATCCGTTCAGGCCGAACTGACGTCAGTTCCAGCTGAAACGATCGGCCTCTCGTCTATGGGGGCCTTAACATTGAACGTCAGTAGGCATAGACACGCGACGCGGCGCGCACTTTTTAATATAGCGATTCACTACACGAAAAGATACAAAATTCGTTGCAAGAGTTCAGCGTTTGCAGCGCGGCGCCGCTACTGCGATGAAATGTGTATATGTTTGTGTAGTGAATTAAGTTCAATTTTGAATGGCTATCTTGAAAAGTGCGCGCTGCGTCGCATGTCGGTGTCGGCTGACCCTTACAACTATTAAACTTATTGGCTGTAATCGCTAGACAATTAGTCTGAGTCACAAGATCCATGTCAGTGAATTTCTATCGAAGGGCACCGTAAATTATGATCCAGGGCTCATCCGACTCGGAATGACCTCTAGAAACTTTTTGAAAAATTTCAAGAGGGGATTGAAAAAATTGCAAAAGTTATAAATAATAATAAAAAAAGTTAGTCTGTAAGGTATTTATAATATGGGCCTATGCAGCCTGAAATAAAAGTTATTTATTTATTATTATTTATTTATTTATTTATAAACAATTTAGTAAAAAAAGGGGGTATGGTTTTTTACTGAACTTACGGAAACTATTAAAGATAGGTACTTACTTATCCGAATTTTGAAAAAAAAATCCTTAAAGAGGAGGAAATTTTCTAAAAAAATCCGACCTCCCGGAACTCTATCACCAATACTTATAATTAAATTTGAGAGGTGAAAATAGTGGTAGAAGCGGGTGATGCGGCGCGTGGGTCCTCACTATCGGTAAGCGCGCGCGGAACGCGATTCGATTATAAATATTGGTGGGATTTTTTTAGAAAATTTCCTCCTCTTTAAGGATTTTTTTTTTCAAAATTCGGATAAGTATCTTTAAGTTTCCGACATATTTTCAAAAAACCATACCCCCTTTTTTTACTAAATTGTTTATAACTTTTGCAATTATCTTCTTTTTCAATTTTTTCGAGCCTCTCTTGAAATTTTTCAAAAAGTTTCCAGAACTCACTCCTAATCGAATAAGCCCTGGATCATAATTTTCGGTTCCCTTGGACAGAAATTCACTGAAAAGAATCTTGTGAATCAGACTAAATTAGTTAAAATGACTTAAGGAAAATATGTGACACACTTAAAACGTCTAGCTATCACAGCCACAAGAAAGTTATGAACTAAATACTAACTGCGATGTTGCATGCCGTCGGTCGATTAGGGGTGTGACAATTCGACACGCATGTATCGATGCTCCATATCGATATCGACAGTGTTTGCATGTCAATTGATGTTAGCGCTGCAAGCAACTAATAACAATCTTCTAGAGAAGTCTGCTGATACAGCGATAGCTTTATATGTGTAGCGGTTAAAAAAATGATAACATGTTTTATGAGGTTTTACTAACACAAAACGACGATAATATTAGTTTTCTATGAAACTTGTAAGTTTTAAAATACGTGTTAAATGCGTGTGCAAGTGTTCAATTAAAATTATTTCAGCAGCAATTCTTTTACGTGATGACTTTGTATAACACTAGGACTTCTAGAATATTACCACAATTTTGATTTTCATGTGTATAGCTAACAATAAAGTGAACTGTCGAATTATTGACATTTCTAATGACTATATGATCCGGAATACGACGGGCCTGGTAAAATTTAAAGCACTGAAAATAAAACGCTGCGCTAACACAATAAAGTTGAAAATCGAACATACAAGTGTTGAGTTAAATGTCAATGTCATTTTTGAATGCTCGACACGCGACACTTAGATTTTCAACTCTATTATATTATCGCAGAGTTCTATTTTCAGCGTTTTAAATTTTCTTCAGCCTTCCGGATTCCAGATCATGTAGTCCCAGCTTTAATGAACAAACTTACAGTGAAGACAAACACAAGTCTGTTTGTTGTCTTCACCATATTTTTGTTTATGCGTACACGGCTCAAGCTGTAACTTGTGATGGGTAAAGTACCCAATTACTGACACTTGATTAACTGCAGACGGTGGGGTGCGGTCTGGTGGCGCTGGCGGAGTACACGGCGGTGGGGGGGAGCGAGGTGTCGCTGCGGGAGGGGCAGCACGCCGAGCTGCTCAAGGTGGGCTGCGCCGGCTGGTGGTACGTGCGCATCGCGGGTGAGATATAGTAGTACACATTAAAATAACGATATTGATATTTTTTGGCAAATCTCTGAAGCTGGGACTATACTATGATCCGGAATTCCGAAGACCGGGGAAGATTCGGAGCACTGAAAATTGAACTCTGCGCTAGTACAGTAGCGTAGTAGAGCTGAAAATCGAACACACAAGTGTCGAGTTAAATTTCAATGTCATATATATAATAGTCCCGGCCTTATAGTCGGTTTTTTCTCCATACAAACGCTGTTGGTGATTTACTCGAAAGTCAAACATTTTAGACCCAAATTTTAGTGTCATATCGATTTTTATTAGGTACAAGTATCTAGGTCGGTATGTAGTATGTACTTATATTTCTAAAATTTAAACTAGTTTAGAAGATAATAGCCTCCAAACATAGGATGTTTAGCGCAACTTTAACCATAAATAAAAAACAAACGAAGAATTAAAATAAAAAAGCAAACACATACCTACCGACACAGTTTTATTATTCAGCAATAAACTTTACTTTAGTCAAAAATATTATTTAGTTTTTTCATAAAACACCAATAGCCGAGTGTCGGTTTGCGTAATTTGAGGACGCCTTTTCTAAAATACTTCACAAAGCAGTATAAATGTGTGCATTATAGCTTCTCATATAAGTTTATATAACTATTTTTATGGCTATATACTTTTCCCCGATAAGTGAAATAACAAGCATTTTCCTCGCGCGCCGTACTGAGTTCGAGCCGTTGACTAGCGCACTCTTAATCGAACGATGCTAATCTAATTTGATCACAATAATTGCTTCTTTAGACGAGGTGATTAACGCGTGATTCCTTTTCAGGAGGTCAGGGCGAAGGCTGGGCGCCGGCGGCGTACCTCGACCAGCGCAAGACCTCGCGCTCCTCCAGCCGTGACCACGGACGCCTGCATGACCACTGAACACAGCGTTTGTCTGACTGACAAGAGTCTAAACAGCTGTAGCCGAAAGCACTGTGTCTGGCGATACCAGCTGATAACTTGATAGTTATTATGTCCGACTGGCTGGACGTCATATAACTGGATAAACAAAGCTATGTCTGTACGTGTCTCCGACTGGCGGATGTACCTACAGCTGACGCTGGATAGCTAATATTTATTTGGTTCAATTCCAATTTGCAATTTGCGTTGCAATTGCGTCAAATTCAAGAGAGTCGTCATTGCCCATTGGCCAGTAGTATAAGAAGAAACACGTCATTCTTTAATTTTAATGGACATTGAACATAAAAAATATCCACGCAATTTGCAATATAATTTTTATAGATGATTCAAGAAAAGTAATGAAACGAAAAAATGGGCTATCGACCACCATCTTGAATAATATGGTGGCGCATGCGCAACGCAATCCAAAACGAGACGATACGCGATGTGCATTTTTAAGATAGCTATTCAAAATTCAACTTTATTCACTACACAAAACTATACACGTTTTATTTGTCATCAGTCATACACTCAATGGAACGTGTATCGTGTAATTAATAAAGTTCAATTTTGAATAGCTATCTTAAAAATGCAGCGCCGGTTTGTGTATCGTTTTGATGTGAGTTGTCCCTTAGGCGTAGCCCAAATATTCAGAATACACAGACAAAGCTATCCAGTTAATTTTGTAGATATCAGTGCTTTATCCTTTACCTAATCAATGGATTACTTCGAATGTTCTAGTTAAAAATTATACGAAGGAAAAGTCGGTTGACATTTTGAATTCCATATCAGTTCGTTATTTAAAAACGCCAATAGCGATAGTAAATCGGGATTGGCTGAAATAAAACAGATACGGAATTCGAATCGAATAGAATTTTAAATGTTTGTGAGGTAAATTACCCGATTATTGACACACATAAATTGCTGACATCTATCGATTTGGATGATCGAATGAAAATGAATGGATGAATGATCGGGTGATTTACCTGTGATGTCCGTAGATTGTTGTCGAATAGGCGTAGGTTTTCGTTCGCAGAGGTAAAGGTTTTGAAAACAGTGCCTATTATTTTGAATATTCGATTTTGAATATAATTAGTAGGTTACGTTTTTGTATGTAACTATTTGAAACGTTGAGAATTGTTTACCTAGTTATATTTTATAATTTTGGCGCGCAAACAGTTAGCAGAATCCATGAAGTTGGATCGAAAATGTATTATTTGAATTGTGTAGCTTGCGGCGACACTAGGCTGATCACTGAAATAATATGTAGTTAGATTTCTTACCTTCCATTTTTGTTTTATTTTTGCAAAAATAATGAACATTAAAAGATTTCTTTACTAAGACCTACTTTAGAAAAATATGTACTTGAATTTCTATCCTTAATGCCAATTTCTTTTATTCATTCAATCTGCGATAAAGTGACAATAATCTACTTTTTAAAAAGCAATACACGAATCTACTAGTCATTATTTTCTCATTAATCTAATTAGATAGAAAAGATAGGTTTCAAAATAGATTTTAATGTTTTAAAAAGTAAAAAGATGTACTTATTTGTGTAAGGCGAGCAATAAAATATGCGACTTAAATCTATATCAGCCTAGTGTCGACTTTGGATGCCTATTAAATTTATTTTAACGCATTTTACACTGTCCAGGGGCAAATACTGTTTTACCGATATAGCGCATAGTTTTCTCTTTTCCCGCAAGATGGCGCTATTCTTCGTTACGGTAAAACAGTATTGTTGAATGCATTAAAATAAATCTCAATAGGTGGCGCTATTGTCGTATTATAGTGTTGTTATTGTAAATGATGATAAAAGCTTTATTGTGAATTAGGGTTAGTTGTAGATCGTGCGTTACGATTATCCAAAGCTAAGTATAGTGGCGTAGAACGTTGTTAGAGCGGCAAATGCCGGGACGTGTTGTAAATATCGTTTTTTTTTTTATAGTTTTAGTTATTTATTTTTATTCGTCGCATCTCCGACATGACAAGTGATTATTTTTGTATTAAACATAAATTAACTCACAGAACCTAAAAATATTCTATGCATAATAATTCATAAACTACAAATTCACTCTGTTTCATCCTGGCTCCATGTCCTTTTAAGATATAACGTTTAGAAATCATTATACGACATAATTTATGCCTCAAGAGGATTTATACCGAATTCATCTCATTCAATCCACTTCAGCCTTACTAAATCCTGTCCTCAAATATTCTAAGCGCTGGCGCTAAATTATATCTAATGGATTTATATTGTACTTATCAACATGATTTATTAATTGTTACGAAGATTACAGAGATGGTTTGAAAAAGATAATTAAAATTGCAAAATTTATTTAACTATCTCTATCATTATCATTGCAAGAAGTTTTGTAAAATTTCGTTTATTATAAAAATATATCTTCAACTGGGCAAGCGCCATCTGTTAATTTTTTGTGACAACACTGCTTGAATCATTGTTTTGTTTCGATTTATGATAAATAATTATTATAAGCACTGCGTATCGACATTTAAAGAAAATTTAATGAATAAAGATTTATTTAATTGTTAAGTCCATCGACAACGACAGTAAGTACCAATAGCTAATAAATATTAATAGAAGTTTATTTATAAAGCAATATATGTCACCGTAAAATTCTAAAAACCGTTAGATTGTAAAAAAAAACTAACGAGATTGTAAAAATATGTCGAAAGATTAAAAATTATATATTTATAATCTAACGAAAAATAATGTGTTAAATTATAGGCAGCATATTCGCGTCGGAAGTCTATCAACATTTTACAACTTCACTAGTTTTATTACAATCTAACGGTTTTTACAATTTTACGGTGACATATACAAACTGAACGATACCATTTAGTAAAGTATAAGATGCATAGTGCATTAATAATAAGTTTCGTGTAACATTTTTCATATCAAGTAGCGCGGCTTAACGTAATTTGATTAGGTACAATACTGTCATTGTACGCTGATGCTTTCTTATCTTTAATACTAGTCGATGTGATTTTGTATGTCCATTAACAAGCACACAAACATATTATAAAACTCATTCAAATGCAATTGAAATCATTGAATAAATTCACACGAAAGTTTTATAATGTACTTACGTACTTTAAAATCGTAATTAACTATCTATTTATTGTTTTTTTTTTACGACCAGAATTATATTTTTTGATTTTAAATATCAAAACATTTTTTAAATATTTGAAACGTGATATTTTTAGCAACATTCGTGTGAATGACTTGTTATGTAATAACAATATCATTATTTGCATATCATTAATTAAAAACATCTGTCATTGTGTACCTGTTCATGCCTCTCCAGAATTTATTATCACAAAATCAGTATCCAGAATATATCAATAAATCGCTGTATCAGACATTAAATCCAAATACATACATTTGTCTATTTCTTTGTTTTATTTTGAACATATTTTTCTTTTGTAATCTATTATTCATACCTCTTTTTTCTAAGCGCTAGTAGTAGTATTTCGTCATTTCATACCCAACTTCTAAAATCCTAAGTTGCATCTCGTTAAATTTTTGTTTGATTTTAAATTCAAACAAGTATAACAGATATTGGGAGTTTTTTATTGCCATGAGTACTTAAATTGCGCGTAACATGAGGATTCAATATCATTTCCTCGTTAACTCCACGTCCTGCGCTTACAGCTAACTAAATTTTATATTTTGTTTGTAGCCTACGTTATAACCGTGGGTATTTTATAGTAAAATTATAAAACTGGGTGTGCAACAAGTACCAGGCGAACATGACTTATAAAGAGGTAAATGATAGGAAAACCTTCCTTACTTAACCATGATGGCGCTGTATTATTTGTGTAAATATTACGACATTTTTTTTAAATAAGGCTGACATTTGAATGGCAACATTCGTGTTTTGTCGGGTAGTTAGAAAATTTTATACGGAAAGCAAATGTCATCCTTATTTCTTTTGAATTAAATGTCATAATTACTCATACAGATAAAACAACGCGACCTATAGCCAAGAAGGAAGGTTTTCTTGTAATTTAGCCTCATAACAACTCAAATCAACTCATAAGAATTCAAAATACCAGGGGTATCCCTGGTATTTTGAATTCTTTTAAGTAGCCTGGTAGACGGTAGTTCTGAAATTCTGTACATTGGATGATAGACCAAGGTTGGATTTTATTACATTGCTTGTAACTTACAAAGATCCAGAAAATTGAAAACGCGGTTGTCAGTACCTGAAAACTATATTCTATAGTGCTATTCTTAATATGTGAACAATTAATCTTACCAGGCGCAACAAAATACTAAATTAAAGAATTCATGTCACTTGTATAATTTGTTACCAAAGTACTTAAATTGATGTAAAGCCATAACGAATTGTAGCATAACTAACTTCTTAGTTTGTGTTCACAAAAAGTAAATATTTTGAATAGAGAATGCCACTATCAAACAGTTACGACACAAACATAAGTTTATCAAATATTTATTTACGACTCGAGAAAAAATATTTATTTATCCTCAGCTGTAGATATTGGTTAAACAATAGTATTATTAAATTGACCGAGCTACAAGTTATTATTATTTTAAAATTTACATAATATTCTCCGTCTGTAAGTCGTTTGCCTATATTTACATTTTGGGCTTTGCTGACCTTTTTAACCGACTTGTAAAAAGGAGTGCATATTTTTCAATTTTATTTTGAATTCTTCCCACGGCGTTTGCCCACGCTTGCGCTTATAATGGAGCCATTAAATCCTTTTTTGGCAAATACCATACACCTACTTAAGCGCCTTTCCAAAGTTGTGTGTCCCTAAATCATGTTTTTTTTTTCATACATTTGTGGATCCACAGGTCACTTAAAATATTAAGCCACCTGGATAATCCAATTATACCGAATGTATCGGTAATCGTCATGATAGAGCCTCAATTAATCAAAGTTCAACTTATGTTATAGGCTGTGAAATAAAGTGTTTAAGACTTTTACTAGCGACCTCTTCCAATAATAGAAAAAAAAACTGTTATAATTTGAAGATAGAATTAAAAACTACAATCTCTTGGGTATACAGTTAACCATTGATATGACTTCTTTATATAGAGAGACTGGGACAAATGAAATTATTCCATCTCTCTCTTTACTTAAATAAGTTAAACAACTGTTTCTATTTCTATCTTTTAAATTAAAGCTGGTAACACTTATATGGTTTTTTGTAGGGAATTTACAATGTAATTCAATCAAATGTTTTAGATGAGCCTTACGTATTCTATAATAAACTATAAGAATAGCAGATAGACATATTATAAGCATGTACTATGTGCTCTTAAGTTTTCGACTATATCAATAAGCAATTTTAACATTCAAACAAACAATATGTGGGTTGCCTTATCTGAGCTTCTATATTACTCATATTCCTTCGATCTCTCTAATAAAATATTATACCATAATATTAAAGTTTTAAATCTAATTTGTGTTGTATCAATATATCCTGTTCTTTATATAAACATAGAAAATCACGCAGGAACCGTATATTTACCTGCAATAAAAATAAGTCCTTTTCTGTGGTCTACTCTATATCTATGCTAAATTTCATCAAAATCAATCCAGTAGATTCGGAACCTACTCAATGTAAACAAACAAATAAACATACAAACAATTAATCTTTCCTTTTAAAGTATTAGTGTAGATGAATTTCTTTTTTATCATGAGAAAATGGCCAGCATTTGTGTAATATCTATGTGTTAAAATAGTTAAATTATAAAACAAAAAACTAAATAGTTCAGTGTACATATTTCACTTTATTTATACACAAAGTTTCAAAAATATCTAGTTAAAATGTTTACCTGTTTACATGATAGTTGGAGATAGACTGTATAGTGATAAATTTGTACAAAATAATATTCAGTTAAAAATAAATCAATCGAAAATTGTACTCCTAGTTCTATTGTTGAAAATTTTTTCGATTCTACTGAAAACATCTTCTGCGGCCCTTGATGCGTCCACACGGTAGTGAAGACCTTTCCTCATATAGTAGTCTACGAGTGGTACAGTTTGCTGATGGTACGTAGCCAACCTCTTCTTGAGAGCATCAACATTGTCATCCGACCGACGTACCAAGGGTTCTCCGGTGACGTCATCAGTCATTGGCTTCTTGGGTGGATGAAATTCCTCATGATAGCTACGCCCACTCGACGGATGGATCAATCTTCCGGTAATCCTTTTCACGAGCAAACTGTCTTGGATACCAAACTCAATGACAGCATCTAGAGCAGTTTTTCTTTTGGCAAGCAAACTATCCAGCTGAAATCGAGGGTTTAAAAACTTAATTATTGCAACTTTATTTAATGTTTATTATGTTGGTATAAGTACCCATTATATACCCATTTTTTTATTTATTAGTAGCCAGCTTGTACCATCAGTAAATCTTATTCATAATCGCTAGAGAGCTGGTGGCAATTTCAGTATATGATTTCATCATCATTGATACTAAGACATAACGTAGTCTGAACTAAAGAAAAATAGTGGCAAGCTCAGGTATCTCTTTATAAGTTCTTATTTATTTTTAAAATGCCTAATCAAACCCACTTTTTATTTTAACACAACATAAATTATTATTAACAATAGATAATAGAATGATTACATAAACTAATTGATAACAAAGTACAGAGAAGTGTTGGAGCTCTGAGAACTATTGTATTCTGACACCTTAATATTATATTTTGTCTGAAGGTTGATATGTTTGAGAATAAACTGTTGTTTACTAAGTGACATAAACAAAAGGTGATATTAGGCTAATATTATCGACAACAAGGAACTTCTTTTTATAAAGTATCTGCATTTAGAATACATTTTCAGAGATCAATAAAAAATTCTATTAATTTTATATTGATGATATTATATAACAAATAGATACCAACCTTTTCAGCCTGTGGCACAGTTCTTGGGAAGCCATCAAGTAAGAATCCATTTTTACACTCAGGTTGGTCAAGATTCTTGTCAATCATGTCCACCACCATCTCATCGGACACCAGTTTCCCCTCATCCATTACTTTTTTGAGCTTTTTTCCTAACTCTGAACCAGAGGAGACTTCAGCACGTAACATATCTCCCGTTGATAGATGGCACACACAATACTTTTCCTTTAGTTTGGGAGCCTAAAACACAGGTAACATTTTACATAATTTATAACTTCATATTCAGTCAGTAAACATTATTTTCTTGTTAAAAAATTATATATTTAGCTTTGGTACTGTGTAATTGGTATCTACAGGTTCATATAGGTATACTCTTTACTCACTTGGGTGCCTTTCCCAGACCCTGGTGGTCCCAGTAATACTGCCCGAATACCGATAGGTTCATTATCCGGCTTAGGTCGCACGGCGGCTGCTGCTGGTGCCATTATTCTGAAGTTAAAGATATAAGATGCTGATTATAAGGTGAACATACATAAGTTACTTACAACTTTACATAACGATACGCACATGGACTGGAAGGTCGGTTTCTATCAATCTATATAAATTACAATAATTGTTATGTGGCAGCAGATCTGTGAGTGAAGCGCGACCGAATTCCAATGGATTAAAATTAAAAGTCAAAGGCCAAAGGACGACAACACGACGGCGTGCCAACCACGAAGTATAGATAACAAGGAGTCCGAACCAGGGCTCGGACAGCTTTGTTTCCAATTGTTGCGTATTGGCGCTATTGTCGCGTGATCTTCGCCGCCATTTTGAAACGTCAAATATTGTTTATGTCAAAATATGTGTCATTGCTTTTGCAGTTTGATTCAAAGTTCAAACTTTCTTTCGAGTGTTTGTTGAAAACTTCTGAGTTGAATTCCCGTTTATCAAGTCGCACCTCCTCGTATTTTACTGAGTTGAGGTCCTTGAAAAGCAATTATTCCTCAGACGTTTGAGATAAAACTGTAAGCCGTCATGGAGAACAAAAAGTGCTGTGTTGGTGGTTGCAATGCAACAAGCAGTGTTAACCGGTATTTTTGTTTCCCCAAGAACGATGAACTTAGAAATTTGTGGATGTCTTTCCTAGTGCCCACGAATTCCCTCCTCATTGGACTCTCTAAAGAGCAATTACTACGAAAATACGTGTGTGAAAAACATTTTGATAAAACTCAGTTTGATCGTAAGGGTAAAAGACTCCGATGGTCATATCCTTGTTTATTTACAAGCGATGAAATAAGTCACGGTGTACCTCTTGCCTCAACAGGTTAGTCGTTTTTTTTTATTTAGCTATAATAATTATATTCTGGCAAACAACATAGTATCTATTGATAATTACTATAATGTACCTATATGCAGGAAGCAAACAGTTCAATGTAGCTATAAAGTAAGAAAATAAATATTAATTGATTTAAAAAATAATAAGTTATGTATGTATGATACTGTATGTGATACACAAGTTCAACTTAGCACGGGATCAGATTGATGTGATATATATTATTTAATTTGTTTTGTGTCTATTTTTATGTGTGTATAAATAAATTGGTTTGATTTGAATATTTCATCATCCAATCCACATGGCATTAGACAAGATATAAATTATTTATGTTATTTGCTTAGTACCAGTGACAAAAGTCTATGTAGCTTGCTTTAAAATATATTTTGATGATGTTTAACATGACATAATGAATGCTTTCCAGAATGGGGTGTTACATTAGAACATAATTATTTTAAGGAGCAAGATGAGGAGGAATATTTGCCAGATCAAGTCCAATGGGAGCAAGGTTTGTATTTAATACCTACTGATCTGAAGTATTATGTGGATAGAAACCTATAAAAATATATACCTTGGCAAGATAGGTAGACTAGGTAGTGCCCCCAAATATCGAAATTAACTTAGAAGGTGAGTGATGTGTATCTGTGAAGTAACAACCAATGGAAATTTGGATTTGAACTTTGAAGAATTTGACTGTATAGTATGGATATCCTCTATCCTATCTTGATAATATTGCTAAATGACTATGGCAAAAGCTATCCATGTACTTCAAGATCAGTAGTAGTTATGAGCACATAAAAGAGTACTTATTCATTTTGTATCTCACTTTCACACTTTTTTTTTTCAGAATTGCATGTGGAACATAATTATTTTAAAGAACATGCAGCAGATGATAATATTACATCACCATTGCTGGTGGAAAATGGTGTGTTATTGATATTATCTGATTATTATTAATACAAACCCCGAGTTATTTTTTGAATTGTATTTATTTACACATTTACATATTTTTCAGTTTCATCCTCAGAACAGCCATCAGCTTCTACCGTGGAAGTGAAAGAAGTTGCTGAATTTCAAAATGCTATATGTACACATAACTCAGCTGTTGTATCAGTACCAGAAAATGTGGGTAAGTACTTACAGTAAAACCAATTTATCTGCATGACTAAAGCATGTTTATCACGGACCAGCCTGCAAATCCAGCACCGGTACTAAGAACTACAAGTCTTCTTCAAGACAGAGGCCTTTGATATATACAGGCTGGACAGTGAGAACGGCACTTAAGTTTTACTTGGTAGTTTGATTGGTAAATTATGTTTTTCTTGGAAGATATGTTTTAAAACATTAAAACATTTTAATGTGGGAATAGAACCCCTTTTTGTAATTTTAATTATTTATTATATAAACTTTATATTATCGCCTCATACCCAACTGACCTTTTACAATCTTATCAATACCTATTTGATTTGTATTGAAATACATAAAACCTGAAAACACCCCCTTACTAATAAAAATATTTATCCAATAATTATTGTGTTAAATTTTAGGCAGAATATTCGCGTCGGAAGTCTATCAACATTTTACAATTCCACTAGTTTTATTACAATCTAACGGTTTTTACAATTTTATGGTGACATATAGAACAACTCCGTGATAAGCAAAACAATATTTTGTCTTTGTCTGTCAAGCAACATTTCCAACGCATAAGACAAGGACAAAACATTGTATTGCTTATCTACTGGATAAATATTTTTATTAGTAAGGGGGAATATGTATAACACAGTTTTCTAAAAATAAAATTGATATAATATAATAATATATTTTCTTTCAGGTCCATATCCAACAATAGATTGTAATGATGAAATAGTGGTTGAAATGATACCTAAAACTAATAAAACAATCCAAATACAGAAATGTAAAGGTATGTTTACTATCTTATTGAGAAAAGATTATTTTTATTAATAATCCTATTATATTATGTTGTTCTGCTTTCATATTAATATTCATATTGCATTCTGAATATTATGGTTTATACTTCTAATATATGATACTTTTTGCAGATTTGTCTGTGAGAAAGTTAACATCAAAGAAAAGGAAAATTATGACAGAAATCAGTAATACTTCAGTGGAAAGTTTGGGTAACCCAGCCTCACAAAGGCTAACAAAGGCGATAGAAGTCTTTACCAAAAAAGACCTGCTTGAGAAATTTGATTTTTTGAATAAACAAGCTCAAACTTTTCTTTTGATGCAATTAAAACAAGTTTGCAAAAGCAAAATGGCCAGGAGATTTACTTTGGACGAGAAGTTAATGGCTTTGCTATTACTAAAACAAAGCCCAAAAGGCTATAAATTGTTAGAGACCATGTTTACCCTACCTAATAAGAGGACTTTAATGAGGTTGTCAGAGAAAATCCAAATAGATACTGGACTCAACCCTCAAATATTTGAGCACATATCTCAAAATTCCAAAAATTGGAGCCCTCAACAAAAATTGTGTTCCATTGTTTTTGATGAAGTAGCTTTAACACCTCATCTCACATATAATGAAAATAAAGAAAAGATTCTTGGATTTGTGGATGTAGGAGGTGACCCAAACAATGTCAAGTTTTGTGATCATGCATTAGTGTTCATGCTTCGTGGAATATGCTCTCGATGGCGGCAGAGTGTAGCTTATTATTTCTGTGAAGGCACTATTTCCTCTATAGACCTTGAAAGAATTTTAAAAGAATTGGTCTCCCATGTTGCCCTATGTGGATTAATTCCTTTGGTACTCATTTGTGACCAAGGGTCCACATTTCGTTCCACATTGAAACGTTTAAGAGAGGACACTATTAAGAAAAGGAATCTTCAGGGTGTATTAGATGGTAACTATCTAATTTTAATAATATCTTACTGTTAGACTGTGATAATTGAGAATCTCAGTAGGGCTGCTTATTTACTTAAAATTTGTCACAGCAAAGTTTCTATCTAAACCACCAAAGCTTCTATAAAACACTAGTTTTTGTTTTATTAAAAAATACCAAGCAGTTATTATGATTTCACTTACAAAATAAGTTGATATAGTACCCACTTGTATGTGCACATTTTTAGTTGACTAACTTTTAATTTTACAGATGGCTCAATTAATGTAGCTGGACATGATTTGAGCATAGTTTACGACCCACCCCATCTTTTAAAGGGGTTGCGAAATAATTTTATATCTAAAGATATAATTTGGGAGGGAAAAATTGCATCCTGGAAGGACATTCAGTTTGTCTTTGACATTGACAGTAAATTGGGGCATACTAGAGCATTGCCCAAATTAACAGCACACCATGTGGATGCGACGAGAATGAAAAAAATGAAAGTTAGTGTAGCAGCCCAAGTGCTGAGTGCCCGAACTGCTGCTATGCTCAAATATACTGATGCATTGAGTGAGTAATAATATCCTTTACTTAAAACGAACAATAGGGAATATGCATAAAACAGAAAATAACTTAAAACATAATAATATGATACTAGACTGAGAAATAAAGTAAATTGGGAGAAAATTGACAATATCTTGATAAATGAGCAAGTGGTTAAAGTTTTTAATCTGTCTCTTTCTAGCAAAACGAATTTACTTGTGAACTTTAAAGTCGTGTTATGTGACGTCACGTTACACATCCGATCTCTCTGTCTAATAGACTACTTTGAACATTCATATCTTTGTGATTTTTAATGATATCCGAAAACTGATTTTACCACACGATTTACCAAACAAGATATTATATCTACATAAATAAATAAAAAAATTACGTGCATATTAGATATTGTTGTATATTGTAATAATCCGAATCTGAGAAAAGGCAGCAAGTATTATTACCATGGAATTTAGTATGCACTGGTTTAGGGAAAAAATTGTTTTAGCCAGGTTTGATCCCCCACAACAGCACATTTTTAAGTTAAATAAGTTTTTTCTTTTGTTGTAAAACAATATATTATTATGTATCTATCTTGACTCTAATAATGTCAATTCGAATGACATTTTCGCATTATTGGCAAATTGCTAGGGTTCGATTCCCAGACTATTTTGTGATTCTTTTTTTTTAATCTACTAGAACTCTGAGCTATTCTGTTGTTAAAAATTAAATTAAATTAAGTAAGAATTTGTATTTATGCACATAATTACATTCAGCATCTATCTACTGAACTGAGGATGATGTAATATTTTTTTTAGATAAATTACGTGGCATAGAAGAGGCAACAACTATGGCAACTACAGCAGATGTAATAGAATTCTTCGACAAGTTGTTTGACAGCGTGAATGGCTATGCAGGTGGAGCAAAAAGAGGAAAATTAAGGAGTGCCGTAAAACCTAATTCCCAACACCACCAATTTTGGGTCGATTCTATAAGAAAAATTAAAGACATCCATTTCATTGATAAAAATAGTAAAGTTGCTCTCCAGTCAGGAAAACATCGTCATGTTAAGGTGCCGTCTCTACAGGGTTGGATTACAACTCTTGAAAGCTTTATACGATTATCTAAATTGTTATTTAACAAATTTTCAGTCGATTATTTCTACCCAAGAAATATAAACCAAGATCCACTTGAAAATTTCTTTGGTCGAATTAGAGCTTTAAATTATAGAAATATAAATCCTGACGCTAATATTTTTGCTCATTCTTTTAAATCTCTGATGATAACAAATGTTTTAACTCCTCATTCAAAAAATGCAAACTGTGAAGAAGATGATGGAGAACAAATATTGAATGTAAAAAATTTATTTAGTAAAAATGGTGAAAATAAAGAAAACGTTAAGCCAAAACAACAACAAAGTTCTCCCTCATCTTCTTCACAAGAATGTGCTAACGAACCAAGAACATTTTCTGTGGGTCAAGTGGTAATGGAAAAAATTAAAGTCCACTGCTCGGCTTACACAGCTGGATATGTGTGTAGAAAAATATGTAAAAGTGTAAATTGCAAGGCTTGTTTAGGTACTTTAACTACAAAAAAAGAAGAAAATATACATCTGTATATTAGATACAGAGAGTATAATACGTTAAAAAACAAAAATTTAAAATACCCTACTCAGCAATTTTTAATATTATATAGAGACGTTGCATCCCATATTCATGACTATCTAAATAAAAATTGTTATAAAGGTTTAATTAATACAGTTTTGAGGGAAAAAATTAAAAATATGAGGATTTCCTGGCTTGGGTGTTCAAGGCACCATGAAATTGTTGTAACAAATTTTATTAATATTTTAATAAGGTTACAAACACATAATTGGTGTAATATTATAAATAAAATTTTGAAAGGCGATATTTCCGAAAAATATGTCAATGAAATGGGTGATCCACAAAAAAAAGCATTTCTAAAATATAAATGCTATAGGCTACGATCAAAAATAAAAGAAAAGTAAATAAAAAATCCAAAATTTTATTTTGTGTTTTATTTAGAAAATATTTAAAATTAGAAATCGAAGTACCTAGAAATCCCTACGCAGTGTTATCGACAAAGTACAACACTAATTATCGACTAGATGTCAAGCTGCACATCACTATTCTTAAATTATCTGTGGTTTTTAACTGTCATGTCCATTATCATAGTTAGTGACTGCAGCGCCAGTTCGGAACAGTCGGTAACTTACGAAAAGTCACTGTCGCATCTGTACTAGGTACATATATTAATCTGTGGTCCGAACGTAATGTTAAAATAATGGTCTCAATTACGGGGACAGATTTTTGCCGGTAGAGCGCGCGACGGTCCGACATGCACTCGTTTGAAATTACGCGGGAAGTTTAAAGTTGCTATTGACAGCTCTGGAAAGATTGAAATCTTAATATATAAAAGTTTTAGGAAATTCTTAGAAACTGTTCTCGAAAAATAGATACCGTAGAACACGGTAATTGCCTAACGGTAATTTAAAAATAATTGTAATAAATAATAGTATTGGCAACACTCGGTATAATAGTATTGGCAACACTCGGTACTCGTCGGTCTCGCACGCCTAGCGGCAGAAAAGAGAACTAAGATCTGGTCCTATTATTGTGTACATAATTATTATTAAAAAGCCTATACCGTTCGGACTCCTGGTATCTATGCTTCATGGTGCCAACGTTTGAAACTGAATGACAGTTGACACTGACAATGACAAATAATAATTGCGAATTGACACTGACAGTAGTTTTTTTTTCTTACTGTTACCCGCAAAAGGCAAAAATATATAAAGTCCTCACACCAAACCCTTCTCAATGCGAGTAGAGACGAAAAGCGACGAGAAAGGCGACGAGGGGGCCGTAATTATACGCAGCGGCAACGCGGGTTTTAAAACCGCGCGCTTTCGATACTGATTGTTACAGAATTTCATTCAAATTTCTTTTTACGCTCGTATTAATGTAACATGTTACGCGAGTCATCTGCACATCGTCTGCGCGTTTCAAATACGCGTGTGCCTACATGTGTGTGCGTTGGCCCCGGCGGGCCATCTCTGACGGCAACGTGAATTTTCAGGTTTCCTCACATTTTTCTAGGCTGTTTTATCATCCGTATTATAACATGGAAATAACATCTCGCTTAATCCAGACGAGTTTTTAATATTTTATAGGTTTTTTTAGGTTGAAATTATAAGTAACTCACAATAAAAGTGACAAAATAGCAATTTATTACATAAAAGTTAAAACATGCATTCACAATTCAGTTTGACAAACATAGAGGAACAAAATTGACATGAAATGGAAGTAATCCTCATCATTATTAATCTGAACTTCAGTTAGTATCGAATAGTCAGACTCCTCCATTGCATAATCATCATCTTCGCGGGTCGTTTCCGCCCAGGAAACCCGTTTGGAGACTCGGGGGCCTTTTTTATCGGACGCGGGTGTCGAATGCGAGACGGGCGAGGGGGGTTTGGTGGGGGTTTGTGCGCAGCGGTCGAGGTAGTGTTTGCGCAGCAGAAGCTCGCGCATTGACTCGTGTGCGCCGTGCGCCGTGCGCTTCGGCGGCGGTGGCGGCGTCGGCTCCGCTAGCTCGTCGCGACGCACCTGTTACGAAAACGACGTGTTATTAAATAATGTAAATAAAAGAGTACCCTAAACTAAGAGATACAGGACAGCCTAGACTAGCCATGACGATATGCAACATTTACAAAAATAAACGTATAGAACAGTGGCGAAGGCGGGTTCTCCTTCATAGGAAAGCCCTATCGGCGGGCGCGGGGGCATGCTTGTGGCGGGCGAGGTAGGGCGCGCGTGCGCCGCGCACAAGATGCGGCGCCGCACGAACTCGTGGCACACGGGCAGCTCGGCCTGTAACACGTACCAGCTGCAGCGCGTGGAGCTCGGCGGGGTGCGGGCGGAGCGGCGCGGGGCGTGCTTGTGGCGGGCGAGGTAGGGGCGCGCGTGCGCCGCGCACAGGATGCGGCGCCGCACGAGCTCGCGGTACACGGGCAGCTCGGCCTGTAACACGTACCAGCTACAGCGCGTGGAGCTCGGCGGGGTGCGGGCGGAGCGGCGCAGGGCGTGCTTGTGGCGGGCGAGGTAGGGGCGCGCGTGCGCCGCGCACAGGATGCGGCGCCGCACGAGCTCGCGGTACACGGGCAGCTCGGCCTGTAACACGTACCAGCTACAGCGCGTGGAGCTCGGCGGGGTGCGGGCGGAGCGGCGCGGGGGCGTGCTTGTGGCGGGCGAGGTAGGGGCGCGCGTGCGTCGCGCACAGGATGCGGCGCCGCACGAGCTCGTGGTACACGGGCAGCTCGGCCTGTAACACGTACCAGCTGCAGCGCGTGGAGCTCGGCGGGGTGCGGGCGGAGCGGCGCGGGGGCGTGCTTGTGGCGGGCGAGGTAGGGGCGCGCGTGCGCCGCGCACAGGATGCGGCGCCGCACGAGCTCGCGGTACACGGGCAGCTCGGCCTGTAACACGTACCAGCTGCAGCGCGTGGAGCTCGGCGGGGTGCGGGCGGAGCGGCGCGGGGGCGTGCTTGTGGCGGGCGAGGTAGGGGCGCGCGTGCGCCGCGCACAGGATGCGGCGCCGCACGAGCTCGCGGTACACGGGCAGCTCGGCCTGTAACACGTACCAGCTGCAGCGCGTGGAGCTCGGCGGGGTGCGGGCGGAGCGGCGCGGGGGCGTGCTTGTGGCGGGCGAGGTAGGGGCGCGCGTGCGCCGCGCACAGGATGCGGCGCCGCACGAGCTCGCGGTACACGGGCAGCTCGGCCTGTAACACGTACCAGCTACAGCGCGTGGAGCTCGGCGGGGTGCGGGCGGAGCGGCGCGGGGGCGTGCTTGTGGCGGGCGAGGTAGGGGCGCGCGTGCGTCGCGCACAGGATGCGGCGCCGCACGAGCTCGTGGTACACGGGCAGCTCGGCCTGTAACACGTACCAGCTGCAGCGCGTGGAGCTCGGCGGGGTGCGGGCGGAGCGGCGCGGGGGCGTGCTTGTGGCGGGCGAGGTAGGGGCGCGCGTGCGCCGCGCACAGGATGCGGCGCCGCACGAGCTCGCGGTACACGGGCAGCTCGGCCTGTAACACGTACCAGCTGCAGCGCGTGGAGCTCGGCGGGGTGCGGGCGGAGCGGCGCGGGGGCGTGCTTGTGGCGGGCGAGGTAGGGGCGCGCGTGCGTCGCGCACAGGATGCGGCGCCGCACGAACTCGTGGCACACGGGCAGCTCGGCCTGTAACACGTACCAGCTGCAGCGCGTGGAGCTCGGCGGGGTGCGGGCGGAGCGGCGCGGGGGCGTGCTTGTGGCGGGCGAGGTAGGGGCGCGCGTGCGTCGCGCACAGGATGCGGCGCCGCACGAACTCGTGGCACACGGGCAGCTCGGCCTGTAACACGTACCAGCTGCAGCGCGTGGAGCTCGGCGGGGTGCGGGCGGAGCGGCGCGGGGGCGTGCTTGTGGCGGGCGAGGTAGGGGCGCGCGTGCGTCGCGCACAGGATGCGGCGCCGCACGAGCTCGCGGTACACGGGCAGCTCGGCCTGTAACACGTACCAGCTGCAGCGCGTGGAGCTCGGCGGGGTGCGGGCGGAGCGGCGCGGGGGCGTGCTTGTGGCGGGCGAGGTAGGGGCGCGCGTGCGCCGCGCACAGGATGCGGCGCCGCACGAACTCGTGGTACACGGGCAGCTCGGACGCCAGCTCACGTCGGGCGAGCTGCTTGTGGCGGGCAGGTACTGATGCGTCGCGGATCACCAGTAGGGCCTGTAGAACAATTGTTTTTTTTTTACTTGAGCAATGTTTTATATCATAAGGGCCTAAAGAAATACTTGAGCAATATAATTATAGTATACAAAAAGTTGTTTTTTAATACAAAATTAAGTCGCCTCCGCTGTCTGTTCGCTCAGTTTTTAGCAATAGATAGATATAATATAAGTTTAAGTAATTTTAGTAATTTGATTGTATGTACTTTAATGTGTGCAAAAGTGTTTAACTATCTATCTATCTATCTATTTTTACATAACTAGTTTAATACTTAGTTTTATAAATAGATTTATTTTATAAGGCAAATATAAATATAGCAAAAATTATTGTGTGTGGTTGTTTGAGTATGTGTGGTACCTGGCCCTACGACATAGTCTTGGGTTCGGTATTGGTACAAAGTTCCACTAGGGTGTATAAGCGAAGATTGGTTCCTTCATAGGGAAAGCCCTAGCCTGTATAATAGGTAGGAATATGAGGTTCTTCAGAAGGTAAGTGGTTAATGAAGCCGATAGGAATAGAGTTATAGGAACCCCACGCCACTGCTGACTATCGCCACGTCAGGGTGACTATTAACTATGTGTTAGCCATTCTTTTATACGCAAATGTATAAAAAATAGCATAAAAAGGCGTTAAGGAGAATTAGAAATAAACATTTATTTCGCAACTCGCATATATGATGAGGGACAGCAGAACCTTTTGTTATAGGTTGTTTTCTCATATTATTGTAAAGCCAAGTTTGTTAGGAGCTTTAGCTGTGAAGGTCAGAAGGTTGATACACTATTTAACTGTATACTTCGATCAATATAAGTAGGTATGGATGTGCCGTACCGAACAAGTGTCGTAATCCGCGCAAGGAGAGCTCGGATGAGTGACCATGCTCAGTCGTCTTTGCGCCGCCTAACGAGTAACACGTTGCGAGTTGCGACGCGTCTATTGAAGCTCGGTAATTATCATCAAGATGCCGTCTTGTGCGTTGTTAAAGTGTGTCAACAATACAAAGAACACTAGTAAAGCATCAGGCATTACCTTTCATGCGTAAGTAATCGTATTTTGTATTAAATTCTAATTAAATCGTCAAAAGTCGAATTGGTTATTGACGGCCATTCCCGTATGAACGGATCGGAAGAGTTCGGACACATTCGGAGGATTCCGTGCAAAGAGGGGCGCGAGTCACTGACATTTGCTATCGCGTTCGCACTACAGTGCGAGTATGTCTCGCTATCTTTGTCCTTGATTGTGTATATGTCATCGTAAAATTGTGAAAACCGTTAGATTGTAGTATTACTAGAGATATTATAAAATATCGACAGATTGTCAAATAAAATTTTATCCTTAAAATTTACACGTTATTTTTCGTTATATTGTAACATTTACCGTGCCGATTGGTTAAACGGCAAGTGCCCCGCGCCGCCATATTTGTTTGCTTTTTCATAATAATAATTATAACGAAAAATAATGCGTACATTAGTAAGGAGAAATTTTTATTAGACAATCTGTCGACATTTTATAAAATCTCTACTAATATTACAATCTAAAGGTTTTTACAAGTTTATGATGACATATACAAATCAAGGACAAAGATAGCGAGACATACTCGCACTGTAGTGCGAAAGCGATAGCAAATGTCAGTGACTCGCGCGCCTCTTTGCACGGAATCCTCCGAATGTGTCCGAACTCTTCCGATCCGTTCATACGGCAATGGCGTGTGTTTGTTTATATGTTTTTGTGTGTGTTTATGTGTCTTCACTCATTTTTCATGAGCTGTTTGTATGCGCAAGGCATGTCCATACCTACTTAATAATGTCGATGACTGTATACAAACATTAGAATCTCTAGTACTTACCTGTTGAGCTAGGAGCGTGGTCGCGGCGTGTACGGTGGCCGCCAGCAGGCGCGGGTTCGGCGCGGGCAGCGACGCCGCCGACGAAACGCTGCCCACCGACTCGCGACCACCTTCAAAATGTCAATTGTCAATCATTATCAGCCTATCGCCGTCCACTGCTGAACGTAGGCCTCCCCCAATGAGCGCCTATATATTTAACACAAATTATATTACTCTGGGATATTATAAGATTCAAATGGCGAATGAATTTATCAAATCAGTTTTTTGAAGCCTATTATTTTATGCAATCAAACAATCTTTTTTTGTTATCTAGGTAGTCTAGTACCCATAACTCGAGAGCTTACTATAGTAATATAAAGCCTTTAATACAAACAGTGTTACAATATTTGCTATTCACTTAAAATCTGCTTGGTCCTCAGTCTGTGTGCCTCTTACAGGCAAAGGTCTCCCCCAGACCCTTCCATTTTTCTCTGTCATTTGCTTTTATAAGGTCTACCTCTTTCTTTTCATATGGCTGGTAAACCAAAATAGTGTTTTGGTAAAGCAGTGTTTTGGACCATTTATCTCTTCCTCTTACAGTGTGACCTGCCTATTTCCAGCTACTGTAACATCTTTTTTTTTCGTGCGTTTTTAATAGTTGACATAAGAATGTCAACTATTAAAAAATGCACGAGAATAAGATATTCTGTCTGATAACTTCTTTCCCAACATACTCCTTTCCATGAAATTCTGACAAGTTTCAAGTTTTTGACGTGTATTTTGTTGAATGCCCAAGTTTGGTCGAGAGCTTAGGTACTATGGGATATTACCTGGCGTGCCCACCGACTCGCGGCCGGTACCGGAGCCCGGCGTACCCGGTGTACCCGGAGAGCCGCAGGAGCACGCGCGCCGCCGCCGCGGGGAGCGGCCCCCGCTGCCGGAGACCACGCCACCGACTGCGCCGTCCTCCGTGTGGTAAGTCTGGAAATGCGAAGGTGATATAACGGGTTGAAATAAGAGGCTGAGATAAATTAAATGAACTAGTCATAGACTATATTATGATATTAAGTTATATAACCTTATATATCATAATTTGAAGGTGGTCTAGCTAGAAAGCAGAGTAGTACCGTTCGGACCGCGGATAACAGCATGCACCGTTCCAACCTTTGCTTCGTAATGAATGTGTAGATGCGCAGGGCTGACAGTCCGATCTGACATGTCTGTTTTATCAGCGCATCACGTGTTAACGCAAATTAAAACATGTCGGTATAGAGCATCGACTTACTATAATAGCTGACAGTAAAACTTTTAAAACTTATAACGTTCCACGCGCGCCAGGCCAAACTGCAGACTAAACTCTTAAAATCTTTTTTAGCCCCACAGTTTGGAACGTTAGACCCGTTCTCAGTCCAAACCGTGGGTGCGTTTTTCATTCTTATTAGCATGACACTTTTATCCGCAGTCAAAACCGCACAGATCTATCCGCGGTTTGGAACGCAATTTCAGATGCGCGGTCCGAAATGTACCGTGTTCAGGAATATATTTAGAAGCAAAATAAAGAGATGAACGCCGGCTGCACGCACGAAAAATTGTCACGTTCCGCCTGAGCCGAGCGTGCAAGCGAGAGCGCGGAACAAGCGATAGAGAGGCATGATCGGCCTAAGCGTTCAGCTTCTTATTTTATTTTTTATTTTTATCAAGAAGGACACCAGCAGTACATACATTTTTACATTAAATTAAATACACTCAAAATATAGGGTTCAGATGTATGCACCTTATAGGTGACACAACAATTACAGAGAGCCAGCTTCTGATGACTTTATCACATAAAATGATCATCCGTGAACCGACTTCACAGACAACAATTTTTACAAATAAATACCAGATTTTTCAATTAATTGCATGAGCAATATTTGATAATCTTAAACTTCAATTATAATTTGAACTAACAACAGTAAACTTACGTGATTAAGCAACTTGATGAGCAGACAAATGGCCGACAATATCGTGCCGAAGGTCAGTTGCGGGAACGGTTCGTACGAGATCTTCGGCGCTCCGAAATGTAGCTCAATTATTGGTTGCCATCGCTCCAAGTCAAGCACCGGGTCCGCTAGGAGCGAGAGTAGGTCTGGACCGAATTTTAACAGACATAGGAGAGCCATGTGTAGAATTTCTAGAAACCTGAAAAAATTATTGATCGATTACGCAAATATTATTTTATTATATTTTAGCCATTCGTTTGAATACTTATATTATATGTTAGGGCTGAGCTGTAGGCTAATAACGGGGTCCGCAGGTGGCGGATGGTGGAACGGCCACCAGATATGGTGGTTAGCTGCGAATACATTGAATAAGCAGTCCCCGACCAAACAGCGGCAAGGTAACAGGATGTAGTGGAGGGTCCGGTGGGGCGGGCCTTTCAACAAAAACTACAATATCCCAAGACGACCTTGTGACGTGGCGAGTAAATGCCGCCACTAAATAGGCATTCCCCTGGTGCTAGGCAGCAGTAGTACCAGTATTGGCTGGAAGCCGAAGAAATGATTTCTGGAAGGGTTCCTGACCAACTATCGGCAGGCGAGTAACATCGACTGCGGAGCTGCGGTGTGGAAGGCAAATGGGGAAACCACCACACAATGATCCCTATTTTGGAGCTATGGAAATGTACAAGAAAGATAGTAACGTTCTTGACAACGGGCTTCCACGATGTAACATGCCGTGGCGGTCGGAGTCCGGCAGGGTCAGGGGCAAGGCTGACTCGGTCGTCATCTTGCCAAACCCTTGCAAAATTGGGACCTGGAATGCCAGGACGATGTTGCCGGATGGTAAGATAGACGAGGTGAAAGAGGAAATGACTAGATTAGATATAGATATATTAGGACTATGTGAAACGAGATGGGAAGGAAGTGGGGATTACTGGAGCGATGAATACAGAATTATTTACACGGGGGAAACGCGGGGAACTAATGGTACTGCAGTTATACTAAACAAAAAATGGGGTCAACAAGTAGAGAACACAATCCATTACAATGATCGGATTACAGCTATCAAAATTAAAGCGAAACCAAAGGATGTTGTAGTGGTACAAGTTTATATGCCAACAGGATCTCATTCAGATGATGAAATAGAAGAAATGTATTACCATATCGATACAATTCTCGATTCAGTACAAGATAAGGACTATTTAATTATAATGGGGGATTTCAATGCTGTAGTTGGGGAGGGTTTAGAAGAAAATATTGTTGGAAAATTCGGACTGGGAAGTAGAAACAACAGAGGAGATAGATTAGTACAATTTTGTAAGGAAAATAATCTAGTCATTACAAATACACTATTCAAACAGCCAAAAAGGAGATTATATACCTGGAAGATGCCTGGAGATATAGGAAGATACCAAATAGATTTTATTCTAGTTAAAAATTCTAATAGGATAAATGTCACAAATTGCAAAACCTTGCCAGGTGCAGATATAAACACAGACCACAATCTACTCCTAAGTTTGCATAATTTAAAAGTTAAGAAGAATATAATTAAGAAACGAAAACCAAAGTCAATAGATCTCACTAAACTTAAGTACCCTAATAGCAATAACAGTGTGCAATATAGAAGTAAGTTAGAAAGTAAATTAGAACAATATAAAAATAGTTATCATAATGATAGAGTTAATAATGATAGTATTGAAGACAGTTGGAATAACATAAAAAGTATCTTGAAAACTACAGCTGAAGAATGTTTAAAAAAAGAAAAAATTGTACCTCGAAAAAAATGGATGACTACAGAAATAATAGATATGATGATAGAAAGAAGAACTTTAAGAAATAAAACAGATGACAACAGTATCCAAAAATATAAGAAAATAACTAATAATATAACTACTAAATGCAGGGAAGCAAGAGAGAAATATATGATTAGAAAATGTGAATACATAGAATATTATACTGAAAAAGGAAAAATGGCAAATAATATTATCAGGGAAATGGAAAAGAAACATAAAACTAAAAGCGCGACAATTTCGGATGAACAGGGAAAAATTCTAATCGATAATAAAAAAATAGTAGCAAGATGGTTAAGATACATAGAAGAGTTGTACAAGGGTGAAGGATTGTCAGAGGATGATATAGAGAAGGAAGAAATGATAGAAGTAGATGATCTGGGCCCAGATATACTTAGACAGGAATATGATAACGCCATTAGTAACATCCAAAATGGAAAGGCTGCCGGATTTGACGACATTTATATTGAATTGATAAAATACTCTAACTGTGAATCCCTAAAAAACCAACTTTTTGAACTAATTAAATTAATGTATACTACAGGAAAAATACCTAAAGATTTTAAGATTAGCAAAACAGTTATGTTACCTAAGAAAGCGAATACTCTGAAATGTGAGGAATACAGGACACTAAGTTTAATATCTCAAGCTAGTAAGATACTTCTTAAAATTATTCAAAATAGAATAAGGCCTATAGCTGAAAATTACTTGGGACCAGATCAGTACGGATTTCGCCAACAGAAAGGAACGAGGGAAGCCATATTAGCATTAAGATTAGCAATAGACAGGAGAATGGAATTAGATTTGGACACACATATTGCCTTCATTGATTTAGAGAAAGCATTTGACAAAGTTAATTGGAAATACATGATGACAGTTTTAAAGCAAGCAGGAATAGACTATAGAGACAGGAGAATAATATTTGAACTTTACAGGAACCAAGAAACGGTAATACGGATAGGAGAAGAGGAAGGTATGGCAAAGATCAGACAAGGTGTAAGGCAGGGTTGTCCACTCTCGCCACTCATATTTAACATCTTCATAGAGTGCGCAATCAGGAAACTTGTAGAGTCAGGGAAGGGGGGGATAAAAATGAATGGGCAAAATATCCAATTTATACGTTTTGCTGATGATATAGCTGCGCTAGCCGAAAATTCAAAGCAATTAGAAGAATTGGTAACCTACATGGATCTTGTATTTAAAGAATTTGGATTAAAAATCAACGTTAATAAAACTAAGACACTAATTACATCCAAGACTACAGCAAAACATAACCCCATAACTATCAACTCAATTACAATAGATCAAGTCAAACAGTTTAGATATTTGGGAAGCCTTATCACGAATGACTCCAGGTGTACATCGGACATAGCAACAAGAATAGCAATAGCAAAGAAAGCCTTCAACGACAAAAAATACCTTTTTAAAGCCCACATATCACGTCACATCCGAAAAAAGCTAATTAAAATATACATCTGGAGCATTGCTTTGTATGGTAGCGAGACGTGGACCATGACACAGCGCGATAGAGAGAGATTGGAAGCATTCGAGATGTGGTGTTGGCGAAGAATGGAGAGAATACGTTGGACTGAAAAGAAAAGTAATGAAGAAGTTTTGGCATTAGTTAATGAGAAGAGAGAGATATTAAAGACCATTGAGAACAGAAGAGGAAAGATGTTAGGACACTTGATACGGCACGACAGCTTTATGAGAGGAATAATTGAAGGGAAGGTTGAAGGTAGAAGAAAACGTGGAAGGCCGAGAAGAACGTTTATGGACCAGGTGAAGGAGAAAGTGATGGTCGTGTCGTATCAGGAGGTCAAGAGAAGGGCGGAGTGCAGAGAGGAATGGAGAAAGCTCCATCGACAAGAGCTAAGCTCTTAAGTTGGAATGGAATGGTTTGAATACTCGTAAAATCATAGAAATTATTGTAGTAAACTAATAAACTATATCCTACTACTATTATAAATGTGAAAGTTTGTGAGGATGGATATTTGTTTCTCTTTCACGCGAAAACTACTGAGCGAATTTCGATGAAATTTCGTATGGTAGTAGTTTAGGCTTTGGATTAACACAACACTTTTGTCCTGAAAAGTGCAATGTCCCTGTGGGATACTGTGTTTAGGCAGGCGGAGTCGCGGGCAAAAGCTAGTGTACATAGTAAACCAAAGATAAAGGTAGTAAAACAATGCTTGAATTTAAAATTATGTATTTAGTTTATTACCCGACTACGGCGAAGCCAAAACCCCCTTCTGGTAATAATTTTGACCAACTAATGTCTATGTATTATATCTATGTATATATGTTCTACCGTAGTGCCCAAACTACTCTACCGATTTTAATGAATGTGTCAATAGGTTCGTAATAATAGCCCGGATAATATAGGCTTTATAATTTACGTATTACGTATTACTGATTAACCTTAATTGAGCGAATGGGTATGAGTGCGTGTGAGCGCCTTGCATGTGAGTGGCTTGCATGTGAGCGTGCGTGTGTATTTGCATGTGTATTAGTATGTGTGTTATCATGTGTGTTAATGTCAGCGTGCGCACTAAATACCTGTGCAGCGCTGCGGGTTCATCGCTGGTGCCAGGCTCCGGGCGGCGCGAGCGCAACAATTGCGTTACACACTGGTACGCGCTCGCGCTGACACTGCGCTGTAGTATAAATAATTTCATTATGACACTTATCAAATACCTAACGCAATGCTACTTGTAAGTCGTCTAATGTAATGCTAAAGTCTGTTAAGTTACTTTGTTCTAGATTGAGGAATATATTAAGATTTGTTATAAAACTTGACTATGACGACGTGCACGCATTAAAAAAAACTTAACACGCATTAAAAAAGGCCTAACCTTTTCATCCGTTAATGGATGATTTATACCGTATTCTCCGAGCGAAGTAACCACTCTTGAAATACTTTAGTGCCTGGGACAGTTGGTTTTTAAATGTCGTATAGTTGCCCAAGCGGTTCCCTATTTTTTCGCATAAAATCATATGTCATAATTTTACTTGGCATAATTTCATTTGACATAATAGTAGTTTCGCATAATATTCATTTGTCATAACTTTCGTAGTATATTTTTTTTCGCATAATTACTACAAGCATAATAATTGTTAGGCATACTTATTGTAAGGCATATTTTTTTTTACGCATAATATTCATTAAGAATAATATATTTATGCATAATATTAAAAAGCATAATGATATTTAAGTATACTATTATATTTACGCATACATCTTTGTAGCATTTTTGTTTTCACATACTAATGAATGATAAATTCTACTGGGTGTGCGAGTAAAGACGAAATAACAATTATAATTGTAATTTTCGACTGATTACGAAATTAAACTCGGACAAAAAACACGAACTGCTATCTAAGAACATGCCGAGCTAATTATTTTAAACATGTTAGCGGCTTACGGGTGGCCCAAGGGCCACCCCTCCGCAACTTAACCTACTGTTACACATGTTATACTAGGTATATGAGTGTAATACCTGCTTTTAATGTTTCATAAATATGCGTTTAATTACCTTAACCGTGTTTTCATTATGTCGTTCCATTTTATGCATATTTGTGCCTTGTGACAGAATGCCTTGAATTTATTATGACAAAAAATATGCCTAACGAGTTTATGCCGGTAAACAATTATGCCAAAGTATTATTATGACAAGAAAAATTATGCCTTACGAGTTATGCCTCATTAAATCAGGACAAACAATATTAGTCTAAATGATATTTATGCCTAATGATGTAATATGCCAAGAAACCATTATGCCAAAGTATTATTATGCGTAGTAAAACTATGCCAAGTGAGATATGTCAAATGAAATTATGACAAATAAAATTATTCGAAAGAAGAGGATCCCTGCCCATGCATATACGGCATTCTCACAACATAGTGAGCCTAGTCCAGAGGAATGACTGGTCAATACGTCTGGGGCCAACCGTGTGGATTCCTCAGGATATTTTCCTTCACCGTTAGAACATCCGTACAATGTACTTGAGATCTGAAAAAGTCATTGGTACACGCCACAACCTGGGATTTGAACCTGTACTATCTCGAGTGCGAACGAAACGGTCTACCCACTAGGCCCACGGAGCTCGACGAATTTAAACATACATAATATATACGACGATAATACCATGACGACGTGCACGCACTGCATGTTGGCCGCTCGCCAGCGTGGCTCGTACCGCAGCAGCTGCACGCACAACGCGAGCGTCGCGGCGCACGCGTCCAACGCCGCGCCCGCACTGCCACCGCCGCGCACGGATAGTACAGCCTCCGATATCTATATGACATAATTCAAATTATAAATATATAACGACACTAATACGGAATATGTACAGCAGATGCATAATATTGTCTCGCAAGCACAGTCTCAAGTAAATAATTGAGTAAAATTTTGTAATCATCCTGAATATTGACTTTCAGGATTCGGGATTTTATGTCTGTCAAAATTTTTTGTTAATACTATTTTGCTTTTTATTATAAAAATCCGATTGACGATTGTATTATGCAAAACTCATCAATTTAATGGGACTCACCTGTTCAACATGTACGCCCATGAACGTGATAGAAGTATCGGCAAAAAAGTCTCCGTGTTTAATCATCATCACCGTTATAAAATCCAGCGCGTGCGCGTAAACTTTCCACCATTCTTGTGCCTTCCATTGAAGTTCGGTTGAATTATTGTTGGTCTCAAGCTTGGGAGGTAGTAGTTGCAGCCATAGAAATTGGTCTACGTCACATATCAAAAGATCACGAGAAAATGGACCACGGGCATAAGCTGTGAGACAACGCAGGGCAGCCAAAGATGTCTCCATGTGAGCCCTACTCTGTAAACACATTTGGAGGCAGCACAGTAACTTATTGACGAACTTAGTCGACTGAAACCACTGAGCTAGACCCGCAAACATAACGTCGTACAACTCCAAACACTGCTCGAGCATAGCAAGAGATAGAACTATAGAGGATATCTCACTCTTTCCATTTGGTTTCTTGTCTATTTTCTTTACCTCCTTTACATTGTCTAATAGTTTTTCTAGTTCAAAGCTATTTATATTAGTAACAGACTGTATAATGCTCTGGGATAACTCAGCGTTAGCTTTGATTTCATAGTCCAAACTGCTTATAGCAACAGTGCATATGGATAATATGGCGTGTATCGCTCTTGGATGCAAATCTTCGTACACTATAGCGGTGTTGGTTAGTAAATTGTCGATTTGTTTTGCACTCGCTTTACGGTTGTCAAAGCAGTCATCTTTCCAGTTAGCCAGCATGATCACATAAAGCTCTGCTAGCATAACGACCAACCTTCCATCCTTTAACTCGTCCAACTCAGTTAATAGTGCAGACATGCATGGTGCCACCATCTTAGATTTGTGAGCTATGTTCAGACTTATGGGTAGACATTTGCAGGCTATAGTTGTGAAGTCCTTCCAAGATGTCAACAGCGCTAGCCAAGCCGGTATTTGATCTATAGCCTCCTCATTGCTTCTACCTTCAAACGAGAACACATAGTTTATCCAGTTATCTAGATACTTTTTGTTGACATCGAATAGTTGTTCTAGCATTACTTGTAGATTAGGATCTAGTTTTCCTCTGGACACGAACATCTCTATGCCGAGGACGTTAAATATCTGTCCATAAGTACGTAGCCCGGGTTGGATCTCACTAAACAACGGACTGGTCATGTATTCCCAGAACTTTGGGTGTTCCCTCAACTTCTTAACGAGTATCTGCATGTTGTTTTTCCAAAGAGCATGGAACAGTGCCATTATACTCCCCAATATCGAACTGTGAAGTAGTTTTGCATCCTAGAAACAAGTTGAAAATATATTAGTATACTATTATAAATGTGTTTGTGAGGATTTATATTTTTATTTATTTATTTTATTTCACATTACAGCTGAACATTATACGAGATGCATTTCATGGCACAAACATAAGTTTATAAAACTTTACCGTGCGCCATAGGCCGCCTCCACATTTACAAAAAAAAATTAACAACAACTACACCTTAAATCTAAACTAAGTACAAAAGGATTTTGATGAATTTGGTATGTTAGTAGTTTAAGTTCTGGATTAACACATAGGTAGGCTAATTTAGATCCAGAAAAAGTAATGTGCCCGTGGGATACTACACTTACGCGGGCGGAGCCACCGGCAAGAGCTGGTACTTTTAAAAAATAAGGTTTCGTAATTAAATACTCAAAAATATATTTGGTTTGTAAACACACTTATTTGTAAAACAATATGCACTAATGTAAAAAATAAACATTTTATGTGAAACGGCAAATATAATAAGTTACTAATGTAGTTAAGAATTATAAAACTTACAGTTTTAACGAATCCAAGATAGTCCGCCATGTACCCAAGAATACCCTCAAATGTATCATCGGCTACCGATTTTTCTTTTTTCTCGCCATCCTGTTCATCAGCTTTAGCTTTCTCGTGGTTCATCATGAAAAATGCCTCAGTTAGTCCGGGTTGTTTACCTATACAGGTAGTAACAAACTCCAGTATGGCGTTTTTGAGCTCTACTGTTTCGTTTTCGTCTCTCAAACGTTCCAAAAACATCATCCGCACTTGGTATGCAGTCATGTCGAGGGACGAAAATAGAGACATTTGGAAGCCCTTAAAAATAGCATTATTGTTATTAGACAAAAATTAATTTGCTGTAAATTTTATGCATACATTTGATTATACGACATTTAACAAATGCCCTAAGAGGTTTGAGACATATTTGGTACAAAACATGTAGTTAAGGGGGTCTCCTTTATTGTAAGACCTTGTAACAAATTTCTTGGAAATAAATAAATAAATTCTAAACTCTAAATAAATTCTAAATTCTCCAGTCTAGCATAACATCTAAAGACACGACGCGACGACGAGATGTAAGTCGCGTTTACGTTTATTGGCGCGAGTTAGGCTCGAACTATATGATCCGGAATACGTAAAAAATCCAGGGCATTGAAAATAGAACTCTGGACTAATACAATACGGTACAATACAAAACGAATTGGGTACGGAGCGTACAGCGGATCTAGTACGCTCCGTACCAAATCCGAGCGTGTGTAGGGCAGCCCGGCGAACATAAGAAGAAGGCCAAGAGTTCGCCGTAGTCCGCATCGGATCTGGTCCGCTCCGTAACAAATCCGTGCGTGTGTAGAGTCTGGTGGTTAGGCCGTACAACGGTATGGGGAGAAATATTTTTGAGAGTTGGTATCACTGCCCGTTATCAATGAATTGCGGGAATCATCGTCGTCGTTTAAAAACAGCACTGTAAATAGAACTCTGTGCTAATGTAATAGAGCATAAAATCGAACACACGAGTGTCGAGCGTTTCGGTCCACTGCACCGTACCAAATCCGTGCGTGTGTAGCGACACCGGATTCGGTCTGCGGATATGGTCCGCTGTACGCTCCGTACCAAATTCGTGTGTCTGTAGATAGCATAACAAGTATTTATTAAAGAATAACATACATCAGCAAACTTCTTCAGCAATCTACAGCTTAGTACTGACAGGCTTTTACTAAATGCATTATTGATATAACTGGTCACTCTTGGTACCACCCGAAGCGTGTCTTTTTGCTTGTTTTGAGCAAAAACTAGCATTTCTAGTGGCGTCATTTCTCCTGGATCTCCAGTTTGGCCTTTCTGTTTGAGTACGAACATGACAATCGCTATGCAGTGTTGGACATTCGAACAGTAGTAGTTCGAACCAGAAATCCAGTCACTTTCATCTTGTATTAGTTTCTCTAAGCCATCTTTACCTAAAAATAAACAATGTTTTATCTAGTTCAATATTATGTTTGTTAAAAATTTAATATGTATTTACATAGATTCATTTCATGTCATAATTATTGTCACAATATATTTTAATACACATAAAACATTTTATCAGTAATAATTTTTAAACTAGCTGTTACCCGCGGCTCCGCCTGCGTAAATACAGTATCCCGAAGTAACAATGTACTTTTTCGGGATAAAAAGTAGCCTATGTATCCAGAGCATAAACTACTATCCCAAATATCCTACTATACCAATATTCGTCGAAATCCGTTTAGTAGTTTTTGCGTGAAAGAGTAACAAACATACATCCATCCATTCATCCTCACAAACTTTCACATTTATAATATTAATAGTAGGAATATTAGTAGGATTGATGGTTGAACAGAAAGCCATGATTTTATAAAAAACTGGGATGGGTATCAGGCTGAACCAGTGCAATTAATGAAACAAAAATAAAAAATAAATAAAAAGCCTTTTAAATTTCCAAATTCCCATTTTTTACATAAGAAGTTTTTCGTATTGTTAGTAAGTTTCTTATAGTTAGTAGTTTCCATTAAGTTTGTGTGTGTTATTTATTTAATTTGGACCCCTCTTCAAGTGTAGACCTCTTCCAACTCTCTTCATTTTTGCCTGTCTTCCGCTTTGTTTAGCCAGTCTTTCCCTGCAGTTTCTTTGATGTTATAGATTAATCAAACAAAAAACTTACCAATAGCCGTTATTTTCAGCAGCTCCAAAGCGTTTTCAGTATGTAATAGACTGTATACACAAGTTTTTCTCAACAACACAGTATGTTCTTTCTTCTTGTTCTCTTCTAGTATGAGCGTGAGGAATTTAGTGCACCTCTGTATTAGGTTTTTGCGCTCGGTTATATTATTATATCTCCAGCTACTAACGTTTGGGAATACTTCTCGTAGTAACAATATTAGCCCAGGCAGGAGTATTTCTAGTGTGATACGATCGTCGTCAGAGGCCTGTGAAAATTAATTTAAACATATTTATTACACATACTAATTTCTAAACATTTTAGATTTTTTGTTTGATTGTATGCGACTTTGTGTGCACTAATCTCAGTGCTTTACTGATTGAAATGGCAAGTAGATATGTTTAAATATTATACATGCGCTTCTGTCAGTACGTCAACAAATTAAAGGTACCGGTGTACGCGATGCGCACCACTGATTGACCAACATTGATTCGCCAGTTTGCTAGGGGTCTCAAAAGGCCACTTTCGGTGTTTCTGTTACATATATTTTGACGGAAAACGTCATTTTGACAGTCTTCAATAGAAATGCGTAAAATAGCGCACATAATATGAATTGTATATGATTCATGTAATGTTGACCTAAAGTGGCCTTTTTAGACCCCCGGTCGCAGTAGAGGGTTGCGGCCTCGCGTTGAATAGATTTTAAGGCAGTACAAAGTTTGCCGGGACAGCTAGTTACCTTATAGAAGGCGCACAACATATCTATATAGGCGGCTAGGAAACTGTATGTTCCTTGTGTCTGCTCTATAGTGACTAGATATGAGCCAACTGTGGCGGAGTCTAGTGAGGCACCGTTGGCGTATTCCACATGGGTTAGGTGACGATTGATGAGATGCGGTAGTAGACCTGTGTTAATTAACCTGAAAAAAGCAAAAGAATATTTATTTAATATTACAACTTTTCAATACCACGAAACATAGAGAACAGTACCCCAAGCAGGAAATTTTGCGGAATCGTTACACATATGTAAACGAGAAATATTGTATGAAAACCATGAAAGCGCCTCTAGCGGACGTAAAAGTAACTAAAATTTTCATACAATGTTCCTCATATTTCTCGTTTACGTACACGTAACGATACCACAAAATGTTCCTGCTTGGGGTAGTGGAGAACGATCGCTACGTGTTGAAGCATTGTTTGCCTGTCCCTGAAAATTTGTAGATTTTATTAGTTCATTTTTCAGCCACCAGCCGCGCTGCCGTCGGTAAGTAGTATCTGCGAAGTTAGCTGTTTATGACTACAAGTAGATGAAGTTAGTTGATTGTACAAATTTCCTTCGCGGCATTGGTCATTGGCATGTCATTGGTGGCCCGCTTTTATTGAGACCACTTAGAGATCGCAGCGCCACCTCACTTATTTTGTCCATATTTCTGGGACACTATTTTCTACAGCGATCGCTCTCCTGTTCTCTATGCTTTATGTCCATTACTATAAAACACAGTTTCGCTTGAGACAACCGCCGCCGCTCACGGCTGCCGATGGCCGCTAGCGATCACCGCGCCGGTAAAAAACTGTGTTTTATAGTAATGAAGATAAAGCTTAAAATTGTATCATATATGACTGCTCGCCACTCTGCTGCCATTTCGGTGTGAATCGGCCTTAAAACTTAGGCACATCGCGTAAGAGATTTTAAACTTAAGAATAAGTTGAATAATTATTATACACACATTAAAATTTGTTTTACACATAATATTTTCAGCATAATATGGATAATATACCTCTGAATATAACTCATGTAATGATGTTTGACGACCACTGTAGCTCAGTAGCGCGTCCGTGCTCAAGCCGAAGATCGCGGGTTCGAATCCCGCCAAACGAACAAAGAAGTTTTCTATGTTCCAGGGTCATGGATATGTATTCAATATGTGTATAATATAATAAAAATCTTAAATATTTATTATATTATACACATTATATTATAGTACATATTATTATAGTATAAAAGTATTAAAAACCTTTGTACCAGATCCTTGTCTGGTACACAAGTTATTCGAGAATTTACCATGGGACCAGATTGACGTAGTGTGGATCCATAGATATTATTAATAGGTGTACAATGAATACTTTTATCGTAAAACTATTGTTTTATGATGTTATTCCAAGAAAGTATTATTGATTATTTCATATCATACCTCAAATGTATTTCCTTTGCAAACAAAGGTATGAGAGATGTGCAGACATTCAAGCATTCCACTAGTAGAAGCAGCGGAGGTGACTCTGCCCTCATAAACCGTATCAACACATCAAAAACACCCTCACTAGGCGCTACTAAAGTCTTTGGAATCTCACTCTTGCTGTTTTCCACCAAACACATCAGAACCGCTTTCAAAACTTTACTTCCCTCATACACTCTTTGGACAGTCGCATGTAAATGCTGATATACTTGTCGTCTATCCAATGTCTTCTCTATTTCACTATTCAGTACTGTCCAATAGGAGTATGGTGTTCTAAAATGTATCATTGTGCCTTCTTTTCTCTCCATAACTGTAGCTTTGGAGCCAGCTTCGATCTTATAAGCTGGGCCGATCGGACAATACTCCCGGCCGATTATAGCGTCGTCCCCGCGTAGAGTCATAAAAGGCACGGCGTTTGGATTGTATATTTCAGTGTATACTGGTAAATTCTTTAGTTCGCCTAGTAGCTGAAAAATTATATAAATTTTAAATAATCATTATCTACACTAATTTAATAAAATCTACACTAATCTTGATAGATTTGTTTGTTTCTTTGCATTGAATAGGCTCCGGAAGTACTGGACCGATTTTGATGAAATCATAATAATAATAATTTTCTTTTTTCTCGATAAATTAGTGTACAGATATTGTAATTCACTTTTATACAAAATGATTAACATTGGACCATTACGGCCAAGTATATTGAGTGCTACAAGCAAACTTAGGCAATATCTCTTTTCATTTTACTTGTAAGATAGGATCTTAAAGGTTTATTATAAAATATCTAAAACAGTTCTTAATTAAATTTTCACTTACATTTCTCACACTGCTCGTCCCAGCTTGAGCTAAGCCAGCCGCAAGCACAGACAAGGCATTAAAGTTATACGGAAAGAATTCCAAAGCTGTGTGCCATAAAGACACCACACCATAGTTCTCCTCCCTTTGATGCAAGGACCAGAACTGGGCGGCAATAGCTTCATCTTGGAGCAACTCTGAACATAACTGCATGATCCCTGGCTGGTGGCTTATAGTACTGTCTCCGTCAAATTTATCACACAAGTCATTAAGAAGACTAAATATCCTTTGTCTGACGATTTTTGAACACTGCGATTTATCCTAGAACATAAATATTTATGCATAAAACGTAAAAATGACTTTTATTATAATCTGTCCATAACAAACCTAACATCCTGAAAGTTTTCATCATCAAAGTAGCCAGCCATCTTAACATAAGAAATCTAAATACATATACCTTAGGGATGCTCGATGATCATCGATTTTCGATGATCATCGATGTTAGACGATAAAACATCGATGTTTTAAAATCGATGTTGCATTATTTAAAACATCGTAACATCGATGTCACGGACACAAACATCGAAATCGAGAAACCAAAAGTTGAAAAAACTTGCGGTAAAATATTTAACCACTTTTATTAGTCAATTATTGACTATAAAAGTGACAAAAAAAAAAGACCTTATTATTTTTGTAGTCAATTATTGACAAAATATATTGGAACTTATAATTTTTTTTTATTTTTATTTAACAATTTATTGTACACAAGAAACATTTAAAACATTACACATTACATGGAAAGATGACACAAAGGTTCTGCTTATTTCTAAAAAGAAATTTCTTCCAGCAGCCCTACGGAGAGAAAAGGGATAAAAGAAAGCAGATAGAACGTGCACAATTACATTTACATATTATGTCTATACTTAAACATAAATAAATAATAATATAAATTATACCTACACTATCAAAATAATTAATATAAAATACAATACCTAAATACTATAAGTAATATAATAATATGCCTATAATATATAAATACTATATGTATATGTAATAACAGTATTTATATGGATAGAGATTCGAGGTAGTGCTCTTTCAAACGTCTTTTAAAAATAGTGATGGTGGGACTGTCTCGTACGGTGTGGGGGAGCGAGTTCCACAATCTGACTGCGTGAACGGTGAAGGAGTAGGAGTAGAAGTTGGAGCGATGGGATGGAAGTGAGAGGTTAGTTCTAACATTTGACCTACAGGGGGTATCGAGGGGTCGAGAAAAGTTAAATCGTTCGAGAAGATAGGAAGGAGACAGGGGATTATACAAGATATTATATAATAAACAAAGGATATGGGAGTTGCGACGGAAACGAATAGGGAGCCACTTGAGTTTCAATCGAAAAGCTGATATGTGGTCGAACTTTCTTAAACCAAAAACAAAACGGATGCAGAGATTCTGCAAGCGTTCTAGTTTTGTTAACAGCTCCTCGGTAACATCTAAGTAGCAGGAGTCAGCATAGTCGAGGATAGGGAAAATGAGTGTTTGGACAAGGAAAATTTTGGTGTGCAAAGGCAAAAAGTTTTGGAGCCTCTTCAACATGTGCAACGAATGGTGTATCTTTTTGCTCACTTCATTAACCTGAGGATTCCAACAAAGATTACTATTTAAAATTAATCCTAAATTTTTAGCCGTATCTGAGTAATCAATAATGGTACCATCGTATATAATCTTAGGCACATTATATAGACGTTGGGTCATGTATTTGCTGCCTATGATCATGGCCTGCGATTTTTTCGGGTTTACCAGCAGACCAAAAGATCTAGCCCAGACCGCTATGCGCTGCAGATCCGAGTTTATACCAGAAACTGCAGAATTAATGTCATCAATGGGTGAATGGCGATAAAGTTATATATTATAGTTAAATATAGTTATATGTTTATAGTTTATAGTTAGTTATATATATAATGTATTTCTGCTTATACCTCCAATATAAAATTTCTTTGTTTCATTAAAAAACTGTGTGATTTTATGTTTTTTTTTATAATTTACTTGCTGATGCCAGCGGCTCAGCCCTCGTAAGTACAGGGAACAGTAACCCACGGGAACCTTATATGTCCTGCGATAAAATGTAGCCTATGTCCTTCCCCATGGTCTACTTTATATCTGTGCCAAATTTCATGATTCGGTTTAGTGATTTTTACGTGAAACCGTGAATAAAGTATCCCACGGGAACTGTACATTTCCCCGCGATAAAATGTAGCCTATGTCCTTTCAGGCTCTAGACTATATGTGTACCAAATTTCATTTATATTGGTTCAGTAGTTTTGGTGTGAAAGACGGACAAACACACATACTTTCCCATTTATAATATTAGTATGGATGTATCGATGACGGACGGCCGTGAAGACGTTCGCAAAAAAAATCGATGTTGCCTGACATCGATGTTTAGAGCTCGATAAACATCGAACATCGATGTTAAGCTATCGATGTCATTATCGATGCCAACATCGATGTTTTTGCAACATCGAGCATCCCTAATATACCTATAAAAGGCAAACCTGACTTGACTCATCTATCAACGCAAAGCCGAATCTACTGAACGGATTTTGCTGATATTTGGTTTACAGATATTGTAATAACGAAGGCAGACGCTAAAGGATTTTTGAAAATTCGCCACCTAAGGGGGTGAAAAAGGGGTTAAAATTTTGTATGGAAACGGAACTCCAGGCGGACAAAGTCGCTGGCAAAAACTAGTAGAGGAATAAGGTGGAATACTGAATATATCACACTTACTGAAAACACATGGCTTGTAATCATTTGGTTTGTGAATTCAAATACTCTCAGTCTTAACGCAGTAGCCCCGTAATGTTGATATTGGCTTTCAAACAGTCTTGCATGTGTCACACTCTGAAAAACAAAAAAAAATATTATTTCAAATTATTCCTTTACTACTAGAGGTCACCCTGTAGTCAAAATTTCGACTATATGTAAATTTCGTGAGGTAGTATGTGTCACTTTATTTTTATTAATCCCATGTATTTCAAAGTGTCATTTAAAACAATATTAGGTTTCTGCAAACCTTTGTCCATATAAATTTTTACTGTTTCATACTCGCACAATTCCTATAACTGTACTCAAAAATTTTGCTTCACATGTTAGGTATGCAATAGGTCAGTAATTTGAAATATATATAGTTGTTTAAATAACAGCTGTATTATGTACAGTAATAGAAGTACAGCACTTTCAGATAGTATAATATTGTGCACTGTGCAAGTATCAACTCTTCATACTATCCATAAAAATATTTACACAATGGATAGCTATACAATGTATTGTCCTTGTCTGGTATGTTGGAAAAGTCACTTGATAGGGACAAAACATTGTGTAGCTTATCCATTGTGTAAATATTTTTATTAGTAAGGATCCTAGTATGATTTTTTACCTGCAAAGTTAACATCATCCATGCCAACAACATAATACTGCAATCTGAATTTGGCTCCAGTCTTGTCAGTTCAAACTCCACTATCTCCTTTGTATTATTAATCCAAGACGATAAATCATTTCTGCAATTTTTTTTAATAATAAATCTTCTTTCATATTATAGCAATTTAATTTATTCACAATTATGTTTAAATATTGATGATGACACTTAATATTTGACTAAAGATACTAAAACATTTGTTATAATATGCAAACACTTACATTTTATTTCTATCTAGTATAGTCAAAATTAGTCCCAACTCCATATACATAATTCTATGACAAGTCTCTTTGTGTCTTTCTTCTAATAATTCACTGTAACTTTGATTTTTACCAAAGTTATGTTTCCGGAACAGTTTAAAGAGGCTATTAAAATCTGTTTCCGGGCATGGTATCTCATGGTTAATCATTATGAGTATCTGGAGTATGGCCAGCTGTTCTCTCATGTTTGCTTCAGCCCACTCTTGTCTTACAGCATCATTACCAAAGTCAGTGTGAATTCTCCTAGGTGGGGGCGCTAGAGACAAAACTTTCTCAAACTGGGAAATAAGTGATTTCATCAAATTCTTCATCTGTATCTCTGATATAATTTTTTTAAAACACTTGCTGTATTTGTGAGTGTCATCCGATTTAAATTGTATAATATACTGCAGTAGTTTGAGAAGGAACAACCTTTCTGAATAATAAAAACTCCATGTGTTCGGTAAGAGGAATGATGGTCTAGTGTCCACAAATGCAACATTTTTTAATGCATTATCTGGTGTACCATAGTAAATATCACATAGGTAATGTTTAAGGATATCCCACACTTGAAAACTATCTACATCCTGAAATTGAAAAATGTGTGTCAAGTTATACAGCTAATGGTAAATGGTTTCATGTCAATTAAAAAAAACTCTACTACTAAACTACTACTCTTTAAATACTCTCCGACCTAGATACAGTTTTTTATCTAAAGCCCTTTTTTATTTATTTTTTAATTTAGATAATAAGTTATTTATCTCTAATATATAAAATTTCCATGTCACAATGTTAGTTACCATACTCCTCCGAAACGGCTTTACCGATTTTTACCAAATTTTGTATTCAATAGGTCTGAGAATCGGCTATCTATTTTCCATACCCCTAAGTGATAAGGGTTGTTCACCCTTCATTTTTTTTTAAATTTTTGGATGAAATTTTTTGTTTTTATTTTTTTATAATGTGGCATTAAAAATACATACAACCCTACATTTTTACTTTTTTATCACCAACCCCTATTTTTTATAGCCATTAATTTAATCATATATCCAGCTCAATATATCTTATGCTTATTTCTAGTGGTTATACAAGGATTGTCACTTTTCGTCATGAAATAACTTTTTATTTTACTTACTTAATTAAGTTTTTTTTTTCTAACATATACCTAATTAGGTATATGTTAATAAATTAATAAATAATTTATAAATAAATTATCAAAATTAACAGAGAATTAAATTTTAGTAAAATAAAGTGTTTACTGTTTTATTATGTCATAGTTTTCAAACAATGCATCAAAAAATAATAATAATACTTACAATATAGTTCTGTAACATCTGTACAACATTCAACAGTCTTGTTTGGTCTGGATATTTTGACTGTAATTGGGAGTACACCTCAAGGTTGAGTGGCTTATAACTGTTAAGTCCTTGCCGCAAGGATTCCACTACATTCTTATCTAAAACATTTGTTAAGTCCTGCTCTGTCAGGCTCTGGGAAGTTATCCACCGCCACAGGCATTTCCAATAACTGAAATATAAAAAATAGTAAATATGACTGAAAATTATAAATCAAACTATCTGGTACTTGACTACAGCACCACTATAGCCTGATATAAGCATTTTTTTTAAATAATGAATGATATTTAAGTGGGCTTTAAATTACAAAAAGCAGATTATAAACATACCAGGCATTTGATGTCATCTTTCCTAACTTTATAATCAATCAACCAGACACTGGACTAAATTTAAATTCATTATCACTAATTAAAACTATTTTACAAAGTGCCGCCTTTGCATCGTATAGGTTAGGAATCGTTCAGAACAATGTGAAAAAAGCTACTGCCAAACAATATCTAAATTAGCCTAATGTAAATACGCCTTATGAATATTCTTAAATTTTATTAATATTGATGATTTATTAGGAAAATAATTAATGATTTATCCAAACAATGATCCAACAGACAACAACTCACAAGTTTCAACTGTCATTTTTTGACAGCGGAGAGTCGGAGACCGTAAACCAGGGATGGCGAACCTTTACGTATCAACGTGCCATTTTTCTAAATAAATGTTTAATGAGGACATAGAAGTGCCATTAAGTATTATTTTCTTTGTTATTCAGAGGCGTATTTGAAGATTTGGAGCCCGGGCCAATTAAATTTGCAGCCCATTACCTAAGCGGTAGCGGACTTTTAACTATCAACATTTTTTGTTTATTTTAGGTTAAAACTTTTAATTAAAATCCTAAGTATCGGTAAGACTGTGTACTTTGGAAAAATATAATTTAATCAAGCCTAAAACCTAAGGTTTAATAAAAAAAAAACATCTAGGCCTTTGCATCCGTTAATGGATGATTTCTACAGTATTCTCCGAGCGAAGTAACCACTCTTGAAATACTACAGTATTTGCAGTGCCTGGGACAGTCGGTTTTTAAATGTCGTATGGTTGCCCAAGCACATACGGCATTCTCACAACATAGTCAGCCTAGTCCAGAGGAATGAACTAGCCAATATGTCTGAGGCCAACTATGTGCGGGTTTCCTCAAGATGTTTTCCTTCACCGTTAGAGCGTCCGTATAATGTACTTGAGATCTGAAAATGTCTCATTGGTACACGCCTCAACCTGGGATTCGAACATGCACTCTCGAGTGCGAACTAAACGGTCTACCCACTGGCCAAGTGGCCACTAGGCCACGGAGCTCGAAATTGTTATAATATTCTACCAATATTACACACTAGCTTTTGCCCGCGACTTCGTCCGCGTGGAACAGTTTTACACTCTTCAGCTTTATAATATTAGTATAGATTAAGAACCAAAATAATACAATTATTGTATTATTTTGGTTCTTAATCTATGCTAATATTATAAAGCTGAAGAGTGTAAAACTGTTCCACGCGGATTATTCATTAAATATGAGTTATGACCTCAACAAAGCAGTGTATAGTGCGCCATAGCTAATTTAAAAATATAAAAATTGCAACATTGTCAACGTGAAATCGTTAAAAACGTCAACGCTGGCGCCTGGCAACATTCATTAACATGGCCGCATGTTGAACGAAACGATTTTCTTTACTGTTAGCCCAAAATATTTGGATTTGTATGAAAAGTGAGCGGATATAAGTCGATCGTGTAGCCGGAATACTTATTAATTTGTGGAACAAATTAACGGTAATAATATAAACGTCTCTACATGCATATTACACCCGTCCTACTTAGTGTTTGTTTGGGGGAATGATTTGATAGAAATTGTTTCTTGTCAGGCTGCGATCACGAGAATGATGCATCACCCGAACATGCATCATCAGCCGATGTCCGGGCATCCTCAGCACATGCCTGGCCACCAAGGAATGCCCGGCCATCACCAAATGCCGCCGCAGATGCACAGAGAGAACAGGCACGTAACACTAACTAGGTAATGTCCGGCTTTTTATTATTACATTGCTATTATTTACTCAATTCTATTACTTTATTCATTCATACGACACATTTAATTGTAGTTTTTAAAAAGTAATCGTTTTATATTTCATGAAACACAATATTATTGATATAATTTTGCATCACAATCATCTAGAGACTGCTTTTGTATAACCTTATGATATGCACCAACATTATATTACAAAATCCTAGCGTCCTATTTTGGCAAAGATTTCTTTGTGATTGCCATGACATAACACACTCTTTGCCACACTTCTGACTCTTATTAGAATATAAAGTAGTTTGTATTGTAATTCGAATGGAATCAGGAAACCAACACATATTTAGAACCCATAAAACAGTACAGTATCAATGACAATATTCAAGTCCTGTTTACTCAAAAACTTTACCATAAAAGTGACTAATCTTATATCCTCTCAAGCATCAGACTGTCAAAAATAAAATGACCGTCGAGCATCGGCCCAATATTGGAGCGATATTGTGTCGTTAAATTTAAAGCCGCATTTAATTTTTTCATGATTTTAATTTTAAATTGATTCTAAAACCATTACATTTTATATGTATTTAGAAACTAGAATAAATTCCCTATATGATGACATAACTAGAATTGAAAAAAAAAACTAAACGAAAAAAAGCAATTTTGATGTCACCACAAAATAATTGATTTTTCTACAATTTTTAGTTTCAAAAGTCAATAAAAACCATATTTATGTATTATTATACTTAAATTTGTGTTAATTACATACTGTGGATTTATTATTCCTTGTTTTTTTTTAGTTTAATTAGTTTAATTTAGTTCCTTGCAATTCTGCTTAATGTTGCTAATTCACCTCTTTTGGGATTTTTTGGGGAGATTTTGAAATTTGAGGTAATTTTAACCGACTTACAAAAAAGGAGGCTTTATATATATATTTGTTTTTTTTTAGATGTTCAACGACAAAACAATGAAAATCGGTACACAGACGGCGTACATCTGTGTACCGATTTTCATGTTTTTTGTTGTATTTTACCTTTTGATTTCAAAGTGGTTAACCTGATGATGGGATCCACGAGGAATTGAGGGAACTCCTCGAAATTTATATGGACACATATTATGGTGATTTCCACTTTTTTTTAAGTAAGTAGTCCAAGCATAAGCATATGCTACAAAAAATGAAGTTTTTGCTCCAAGGTAGTCCCTGGATCCAAAAGTATTGACCAGAATTCCTGACTAAGGAGTTATAGATACATGTTTAGGGGTTTAGGCGTTGTTTAAAGAACTGCAAGAATATGACACTATCAGCCCGTTTTAATAACCTATCTACCAATAACTATTTGTTAGAAATGTCAAATTTATTTGCGAAAAACCGGCAAATGATTAAATTACGACGTTTTTAACAAATAGTTATTGAAACGGGCCGTTAGTCACAGCGAGTTTCGTTTGACGTACCTACCTATGGAGATAGTTTGATGTTTCACCGTTCATGTTTGTTTTTAAACAATGCGGCTCTCAAAATCAAATCGCTTTTATGATCAATTTCACTAACTAAATGGTTATTTTTCTCTAACACGGCTCACACTAACATTAAAGTGCTCTCAAAAGTTTTCAAACAGTTCTAAATTTATTATACAGATATTTATATTTTATGTAAAACACAAAATATGAATTGCGTGATATTCCTCACGAGTAATTTATATATTATATTGCTTTTTGACACTATTTGACACTAAAGCAATTCTGCTTTTGTGGACCATTTTTATAAATTCTCATGTAAAGCTGTCAAATGAATGCAATTCAGCATATGAATTGTATCCAAATCATAATATGAATTGCAATTCAAGTGGCCATTTTACGATCGCTGTCATCTTTGATACAGTAATTCATAACAAGAATTGAAAATGAATTGCCAAAACGGCCTTTTTAGACCTGCAGGCCAAAGTTAACAATAAAAAAATTCGCGCTTAAGCGTCGCGCGGCACTAGACGGCATTTATGTACATAGATGTATGTGCCATAGATTCGAATGTTTTTTAAAAATTACTGAGTGTATTTAGGCAGAAATAAAATGCTAGACTTCATTATTTAATCTCTGTTTAAATATAAAATATATAAATGAAAGACTGTAAACCAAAGAATTTTAAATGAGAAGAAAAACGCTCAAGGGGCTGCTTTACTATCTTAACTTGGTGAACCCTCAATTTCAGCATCAAGAAATATTCCTGGACGAGCTGTCAGATGTACTTGGTTGTAAGCGCTGTGGCAAAGCCATATGTAAGGAACATGCGATATTTTTTGCTATAATTGTGCTAATGTTTAAGACTGAAGAAAATAAGTTAAGACTGATTAATATATAGTTGATTTAATTTTGATTTAAAAGACAGAGAATGGATCTATCTCTGTCCCGCTCCGCGGCCTCTTTCTGTGAAATGACAGCTTCGCAGAAAGAGACCGCCGCCTGCCAGGCCTCATCGCTCTCGAGCATGCAGCGAACAACACTCGAGAGCGAGAGGTCCCGCCCAAGCACTGCCACGAGATCGTGGCGCTGCACGGCCCGTCGGTCGCACACCTCTAAGATGTGCTGGACTGCGCCACATTGGTGGCAGGCTGGCGTAGGCTCTCTCCTAGCGACCTTACACAGGTACGCACCGAAGCATCCGTGCCCGGTGAGCACCTGTGTAAGGCGGAAGGTGAGGGATTTTCGCTTGCGGCGCATCCACGTCGCAAGGACTGGACGCAGTGCCGCGGCCGTATGTTGGCCGTATGGCGACTGCTCCAGGACCTCACCCCACCTCCTCAGCAACCACTGCTCTCCTAGCCTTTGGAACCGCCCTAGCTCCTCCCACGAGGGGACCTCGCCACGTGACCTCTGACACGAGGAGGTTCGTCTCGGCAAGGACCCTTGCCGTGATGTGAGTTAGGTACCTACACCAACCCTAAAGGTCTAAAATTAAATATTTTTATTTTTAAAAGAATTTTAATAGTAACAAAATAGCTTTAAAGAATTTCATCGTCGCTTGGATTGGAATTCAAATCACAGCGCGAGTCCAACAGTTTCGGTTTCGGTCGTAGTTTCGGCAGGTTTGCCGCCGAAACCGAAACGCGTTTTTGTCGAAACTCGACCTCGAAACTCGGTATCAAATACTCCGGTCTATATACCTTTAAGCTGTAACAAAATCAAACTTCTGCGTATACAACCTACAGGTTTGTACGGAACCCTAGGTGCGCGAGTCCGACTCGCACTTGGCTGGTTTTTTGTGTAATGAAACAGTTATGAAGCGTTTAGGACATAAATAAATATAAGGTCAAGTAGCCGAAGTAATGGTCTATAATCTATATTATTACACATACCTGTCCGGTAGTTGTGGTATAGTATACGGGTACGCGACCCCGGCTTCCCTAGCTATTACTGTCCTATCCCTTGCCCTCCTGGGTGGTAATATCCTACATTTCCTATTTCCCACTCTAACTTACCAATCTTCCTTTCCACACCACCTATCCTTCCCTTTCCCTATTCCTACCCTCTCTACCAGTCCGTGGAAACGCAATGGATAATCATAAAAATAATTTAATTATCCAAAATGGCGGCGATGTTGTTCACCACCCATCACGTCTCGTTTCTCGCGGAGGTGAAAAGCGGACCATGGAGAGCCGCTTCGCTACGTTGAATGTAAAGGTGGGTTTAGACCAAAAGAACATAGAGCAAGAACTACACAAGAACATTCTTTTGTATTCGTTTAAAGGTGGGTTTAGACCAAGCGAGCGAATGCTCATTCTAGTAAAGCTCTTTTGATGTAAACAAACAACGGGCATTCTTTCGTTGTTCTGGTGTATTCGCCACGTGTTCGCCGGTAATTTGGTAGAATGCTCTAAAGGTGGGTTTAGACCAAGCGAGCGAATGCTCATTCTAGTAAAGCTCTTTTGATGTAAACAAATAACGAGCATTCTTTCGTTGTTCTGGTGTATTCGCCACGTGTTCGCCGGTAATTTGGTAGAATGCTCTAAGAACACTGGCTCGTTTGGTATAACCGACGCAAGAGCGCACAAACAGTTGCTTAGAGCGTTCTTTCGTGTTCGGATGTGCTCGCTACTTGAGACGGTCTCTTCAAAGGGATTCTAGTGTTCTTGAATTCTTGTACATTTTGGCGGCTAGTTTTAAGTTTATTCGTAAATATGGATTGGAGCAACGAAAAATGTATGATAGAAATGTACCATAATATAAGGTGTTTATGGGATCCAACTTATGTTTTATGAACATTATAAAAATAAACTGTACACGGAAGATGCCTGGAGGCAAATTGCAACAGCAATCGTCACCCACCAACGTCTCTTCCTTCTTTTCTTTTTCATTAATTACGTATTATCAATAAATGAAGCACTTGAAATCACAATATAGTCGCTATCACACTCAGACATAGTGTAGTGTGAACAGTACTACTTATCGTTGGCAAATGAGCAATGAGCATTCGCTCATTTGGTCTACATGATTCTCATATAAAGAGCAAAAATTCTTGTTCTTATTGTTCTTGTTCGGAATGTTTAGTGTAAATGATGTAAACTATGTCTTAACGAATTATCGTTTACATTAAACGAATACAAAAGAATGTTCTTGTGTAGTTCTTGCTCTATGTTCTTTTGGTCTAAACCCACCTTAAGAACACTCGCTCGTTTGGTATAACCGACGCAAGAGCGCACAAACAGTTGCTTAGAGCGTTCTTTCGTGTTCGGATGTGCTCGCTACTTGAGGCGGTCTCTTCAAAGGGATTCTAGTATTCTTGAATTCTTGTACATTTTGGCGGCTAGTTTTAGGTTTATTCGTAAATATGGATTGGAGCAACGAAAAATGTTTACAAATAATAGAAATGTACCATATTAGTATAAGATTTTTATGGGATCCGACTTATGAACATTATTTAATAAACTGCACAAGGAAGATGCCTGCATGCAAATTGCAACAGCAACCTTAAGAGGAGGAATGGATGGTAAGAATGAAAGTGAACGAAGCGAAACGAGTATGTAAGGATCGTAGCAAGTGGCAAAAAGTGGTCTCTGCCTACCCCTTTACGGGAAAAAGGCGTGATTATATGTATGTATGTATAGATTTATGTAATTATTGTGGTCAAGTCTTATAAGACTTTATATTTTTTCAGATTCTAGAAATAATTAATACAATTTATACAATTACTACTTATTTAATTTAATAACATATTAAATATTATATAAAAGTTTTAGGATATTCATTTATACAATTAGCGGGGTTAGGGATATTGAGGACCAGGAATGCAGCCCCGGAGGAGTTATACCTACCTGTAACTCCTCTGTGGCTGCGTGAGTTCGCCGGAGACAGACTAACAATAGAAGCAAGTGTATTACATTCTCTTTGAACAGGAGTGTGCATAGAAGGAAAGGGATTAAAATTTAAAAACGGTTCCGAAAGAATTACGAAATGTAAAATGGACAGAATTTCAAAATAGAATTAAAAAGTTGTTTTTTTTTTCTTTACATTTCGAAGTGCACAAGAGTCTCAAGGAAAGTAACACTTTTGTTATAATAATAAGGTCCGGATTATGGTTATTCAAACATTGACACCATTAAATAAAAAGTCTATGTTTCACTCGCGATGTATGGACAGGGACGCTTTTATATGCTAATATTGTGTAATTTGTTGATACGTCGAGGGTCCTTTGCGGCTCTCTTTGTTGGAGAACTGGTCTTGAATGGGCCATATGACGAGTCCTTTGATTCGAGGCAATCTAGTAATGAATATGATGTCTTTTTTCGACCAGACCGATACATCATGGGCTTTTGAATACGGCGCAGGCGCAGTTGAAATAACAGTCTAGCTAGTAACTGCCCGCCAGACGGTCTGAAAGAGTTTCGAATTTCTCACGAAAGTTGATGTATTTCACTGATATTCCAAGTATTAACTACTCGTTGTCAAGAAATGTATTTTAGGAATTTGTGAGGAATATAATGTGTCTCTTCTATTTCGGTTCTTAGTGTAAACAGGTGAGATTTTATTAATCCCATATGGAAAAAGATAATTTGCCTTTGCGTAGAGGCCTTAAGGTTTTATTACTTTTATTTTTTAATTTAACATTGGCAACCCAAATTAATGCAGAAAAAGAAAATTTGCATCGCGAAATATTTTGCTCGGCGATTTTTCTGTACTACAACGCCTTCATGTTGTATTCGACAAGTTCTATGTATCTTAAAGGTATTTCATATATGACTTTGTTAAAGTTTTTACAAAGACAACCATTTTCGAGTAATCAGCTTCCAAAGCGATAAGCGATTTATAAGTTCCTCCTCTCTGGTATTTCTAAACTATAAGAGAATTTTAAGTTTATAGCTGATAGATCGTGCTTAAACCATTTCAAGAATGAAAAAGACAAAATGATTATCAAATTGGCTTTTGTCCTAATGACCCATTTTTTCACAGTAATTTTTGATGGTGAGCCATAAATATCTTCTGATGTTGCACCAGTGATAATCTTCTATGTATATGTGTCGGTCAACATATATTATATCTCACATAAATAAATATTTAATAAACAGAGCACAATTTTTTTCGCAGTAATAAACGCCTGTACTGACAGGCGTTTATTACGATCATCCTACTATTATTATAAATGTGAAAGTTTGTGAGGATGGATGGATGATGTTCGTTACTTTTTCACACAAAAACTACGGAACGGATTTAATTAAATTCGCTATGGTAGTATTTTAAGCTCTGGATTAACACATAGGCTACCTTTTTATACCGTAAAAGCTAGTTATCCAATATATTAACTATCTGCTTTACGTTCCAGAGTGCCGCTGGGCGGGTCCGGGGCGGGCGGCATGGGCGGGCACGCGCTCGGCATGAACATGGTACACCCCGCCCGCCCTCCGCACCCTGTGCGCGCGATGCACCATCCGCCGCAGCAGCACCACACAGTGCCGGTAATGTGCACAATGATTACCTCGTTACATACCTACTATACCGGGGAGTTCCCAACCGGTGGGGCGCGGCTCCCTAGGGGGGCGTAGAGAGATATCAAGGGGGGCAACCCACAAATTAAATATACGCTTCGTCAGTCGCTATTAGACAAGTTTCGGCAAGTTACAATATTTAAAAAAGGTTTTAAAACTCTTTACTATACCAAAGTTTATATGTTGTGTTTAACAGTGGGAGAGCCACGCTTCGGCATGAATGGGCAGGCTCGACCGGGTAAATACCACGACCTCACAGAAAACCGACGTGAAATAACGCTTGCGTTGTGTTTCGCTGAGTGAGTGAGGTTACCGGAGGCCCAATTGGGGATTTTAAGGACCAGGAACGTAAGTCGCAACACTAGAGGAGTTACAAGTGTAACTCCTTTGGTATTGCGAGTGTCCATGGGCGGCGGTAATCGCTTACCATCAGGCGATCCGTCTGCTCGTTTCCTGGTTTATTACATAAAAAAAAACGTCGATAATATCGATAATATAAACTCTATAATACGATGGGGGTTCTCAAGTTAGTGTATTTTGATAGGTGTTTCGTCTCAATACACACAAAGCGTCCCTGGAGGGTTTTCGGTACAACAGCTGTCATATAGCACAAACTCGAATTCCTCACTACAATCGCAATGTCTTGCCATATAATTAATAATGAAACATTGCGTATCTGGCAGGTCTTAGCACGTATATAAACGTAATCGTATCGCTACATTAAAATCATTTTTCTGTTTTCCCCATTTAGTCTTGTGCACTCACTATGGTTAATACAGATTTTTTGAAATAAAATGTTAACGTCATATATAACACCACAAACATTGTTCATGATCAGTCATCACCAAATATACCTTATGAAAAGTGCACTGATGATGGAATATTCTGTTCGGCAGCAACAGCAACGCCTCCGACGGCCGTACTCGGTGGGCGGCGGCTACGCGCCGGGCGTGCTGCCGCCGCCGTATGCCCCGCCGCCGCCCCTGCCGCCGCCGGCCACGCAGCAGAGCCACACAGGTACACCTCACACACTCACACACACTTACGTACATACACTTACATACACATATTAAACAAGACGTTTCCCTCGACTTCGTACGCACAAACAGAAATCTCGCTGGTACCGTACATCAGTGGCGTGGGGTTCCTATAACTCCATTCCTAACCGCTTCACTTACGACTTACTTTTTGAAAACCTTCATCCAAATCCCTACTATTATACAGGGTAGGGCTTCCCTATGTTGATCGTCACTGCCGTACATACACATATTATACTGGACGTTTCCCGCGACTTCGTACGCACAAACAGAAATCTTGCTGGTACCGTACATTTTCCCGCGACAAAAAGTAGTCTGTGTCCTTCCCTGAGGCCTATTCTATATCTGTGCTAAATTTCATCAAAATCGGTCCTGTAGTTTCGAAGCCTATTCAATGCAAATAAACAAATCTTGCCTCTTTATAATATAAGAATATAGATCATTAATTTATTACACAACAATAACGACAACTAATCCTCAATTTCACGGCAAACTGTTGCAGTTAAACTTGTACAAATTCGAGCGTCCTTGGCGTGATGATTAAGTTTGTCGTTCAAGCTGTCCTTAACTTTGTGCGATTAGAAATGAAATATGTCTCTTTCGCAGGAACCGTACATTTTATAGGGCATTAAAAGATAACGTAACAAACACCATATATCAATACTCGTTACTCAAAAACTTTCGAATGATGATATTAAAGTGACACTAATATTTGACGATTGTGGTTTATTAAGGATAATGTTTAAACGATTTTTACTAGGTCTGGGCAGGCCCTCGTCGCCAAAAATGACTACTCAAGTTAAACTCAATACTGAGTTTGGTCAGTATATAATTTTAAACTTAGGGCCTTTTTCACTATCTTTTGAAAATTGTCGGATAGCTCATTTGGAAGTTTTGTCCTGCTTAATTTATATGGAACGACAGAAACGAAACATGCAAATGAGCTATCTGACTCTTATCAGTAGATTTTGTAACAGGCCCTTATGTATGTACTTTTAGTTAGTAAAATATTACATAGAGTAGAATTATTTCTGTAGTACCTAGATAGTGTAGAGTAGTGAATTACTTTTTTTTTTGTTTTGTTAAGCGCTTTAGTTAGTGCCTATGTTATATAACATTGCCTCATTAATAAAATAAAATTCGGAATAACCATATGGTTATTCCGAATTTTATTTTATTAATGAGGGTCAAGTAAAAGAGTCGAAAGGTAACGAACGGTAAAGCAGTTTTTTAATCACATTAGATTAAAATTGAAATAAAATATTCACATACAACAGACGGCCGTGTCTATGTTACAGCCACGTCCGATTTTCTTTAAATTGAACAATTTTGCTTTAAATATTAGGTGTAACGACAGTGCAACCGAACACCGCAACCACCACAGAGATTAAAGAGGAAAATGGGGCGGGCGGGGCGAGCGGCGCGGAGGGCGAGGGGGCGGGCGACGAGGCGGGCCGCCCCCCCGCGGCCAACAGTAAAGAGAAGACTCCCATGTGCCTGGTCAACGAGCTGGCCAGGTACAATAAGGTACAAAAATATTCATTACGAAACATGCATTTGTTTTAAATCAACAAAATTTTTATATTTTCCAAAAGTCAACATAAATATGGACCGAAAAATGCAAAAATTACAGTTATTAGTGCTAAATTAAAAACTTTCAGGATTTAAAAAAGAAAGTCGATTTTTTTTTGCTTTGATCGCAAAACGAAAATAACTATTCAAATCCTTATGTTATTTGTGTAATTTTTTGTTATTACAGTATACGTAAACACAGTATTTAAATTAATAAAATCAATTTTGTATTTATCTTCATACATTTTCGTTGTGACACAACAGCTCAACAGCTGTGACGTCACTCAAGCTACATTTTTTTTTGTATATAGCGTTTTTGATGCTCTCCAACGATCTCAATCTTGTGATGACTGTATTTCGTCAACGGTTGATCGTAGATATGCCATTACAATGACAATATTTCCTGGCTTATTATGTACTTTTCGAAAATACAATTAAAAAAAAACTATGCATGTTCTCAATTAAGGTCTGTGACGCATCATTGATCAGAACATTAACTAACAGTGGCGTGGGGTTCCTATAACTCCATTCCTATCGGCTTCCCTTACCGCTTACCTTTTGAAGTCATCCAAATCCCTACTTATTACACAGGCTACGCCACGTTAACTTATCCTATGTATTTACTTTTCAGATAAAACACCAATATCGCCTCACATCAGAAACGGGGCCCGCTCACAAAAAAGTATTTACGGTCACACTTCGCTTAGGTGATACCGAAGAATATACAGCTGAGGTTAGTTATACAAAAAATCTAAAACTTTATATTTGATCGACTAAATTATAACGACGACGCTCAAGATTATTGGAATCTAAAATTCCTACTATTAATTAATATTATAAATGTGAATGTTTGTGAGGATAGGTGAATGAATGGATGGATAGATGGATGTTTGTTACTCTTTCACGCAAAAACTACTGAACGGATTTTGATGAAATTTGGTATGGTAATAGTTTTGGCTCTGGACTAAAACAGGCTACTTTTTATCCCGAAAAAGTACAGTGTTCCTTTGGGATACTGTATTTACGCGGGCAGAGCCGCGGGCAACAGCTAGTATGATATAAAATTATCTGTATGTGCAGGGGTCATCAATAAAGCGAGCGCAGCACGCGGCAGCGTCCGCGGCACTGACGGGCACGAGTTTCCCGCCGCCGCCGCCGCGCGCGCCCGCCCACTCCAACCACCACCACCATCGACACGCCGGTACGTACACGCACAGCGTCCGCGGCGCTGACGGGCACGAGTTTCCCGCCGCCGCCGCCGCGCGCGCCCGCCCACTCCAACCACCACCACCATCGACACGCCGGTACGTACACGGACAGCGTCCGCGGCGCTGACGGGCACGAGCTTCCCGCCGCCGCCGCCGCGCGCGCCCGCCCACTCCAACCACCACCACCATCGACACGCCGGTACGTACACGCACAGCGTCCGCGGCGCTGACGGGCACGAGCTTCCCGCCGCCGCCGCCGCGCGCGCCCGCCCACTCCACCCACCACCACCATCGGCACGCCGGTACGTACACGCACAGCGTCCGCGGCGCTGACGGGCACGAGTTTCCCGCCGCCGCCGCCGCGCGCGCCCGCCCACTCCAACCACCACCACCATCGACACGCCGGTACGTACACGCACAGCGTCCGCGGCGCTGACGGGCACGAGCTTCCCGCCGCCGCCGCCGCGCGCGCCCGCCCACTCCAACCACCACCACCATCGACACGCCGGTACGTACACGCACAGCGTCCGCGGCGCTGACGGACACGAGCTTCCCGCCGCCGCCGCCGCGCGCGCCCGCCCACTCCAACCACCACCACCATCGACACGCCGGTACGTACACGCACAGCGTCCGCGGCGCTGACGGGCACGAGCTTCCCGCCGCCGCCGCCGCGCGCGCCCGCCCACTCCAACCACCACCACCATCGACACGCCGGTACGTACACGCACAGCGTCCGCGGCGCTGACGGGCACGAGCTTCCCGCCGCCGCCGCCGCGCGCGCCCGCCCACTCCAACCACCACCACCATCGACACGCCGGTACGTACACGCACAGCGTCCGCGGCGCTGACGGGCACGAGCTCCCCGCCGCCGCCGCCGCGCGCGCCCGCCCACTCCAACCACCACCACCATCGACACGCCGGTACGTACACGCACAGCGTCCGCGGCGCTGACGGGCACGAGCTTCCCGCCGCCGCCGCCGCGCGCGCACGCCCACTCCAACCACCACCACCATCGACACGCCGGTACGTACACGCACTGCGTACGCGACGCACGCAATATACGTATGACTTACGAACAAAAAATATAGTGTGTGCTTAATACGTGTGTGTGTGCAAGGCACAAGTGAAAACTTCATTGGCAATCGTAATCAATTTACGTGTATATTTAATATTTATATTTCTCGCTATGGATACACTCGGCGGTTCCGAGTTCACCCGATCGAGTCTTTCACCTCAGAGCGTGACGGATCAGCCTCACTCACAGCCTACGAAGAAATGTGTATGCGGTGCTTTCTCGCTCGGGTACTCTCGGCGGTCCCGAGTTTACCCGATTGAGCCTTTTACGTCAGAGCGTGACAGATCAGCCTCACTTACGGCCTACGGAAATATGTGTGTGCGGTGCGCCGTTACTCATTGTGCATTATTTATATCTATTTATATGCTCGCGTGTGTAGTCTTCCAACAATTTTCTATATTCTCGAAGCAAAATTGACATTTTGCATATTTCTATCGCTTCAGGTGCTGTAATGCCGACAGTGGAGCTGAACGCGCTCGCGATGAAGCTGTGCCAGCCGGCGGTGTACACGTCGGTGCCGGCGGTGGCGGCGCGCCCGCGGCCGCGGATGCCGTACCGCCTGCCCGCGCCGTTCGCGCCGCCCTACCCGCACCCCGCGCACCCCCGCCTGCTCGAGCCCGGGCCCGCGCTGCTGTACAGGTACCAAAACTACTGTAATAAAAAAAAAACGCATGATAGTGTGAGTCGGGTAGTGTGTGTAACGTTTTTTTTAAATAAATTTTATGTATTTCTAAGATTAATAATAGCTTTCTACACACCTTCCTCCAAATAAACTTTAACTGTGCCAAATTTAACACTCCTCCGTTAGCACAATTGTCGTAAAGCAGTACTAAAAGATTTTCTTCATGTATATGATTGTGTGCGTGACAGGGTCCGCGTGTGCGTCGGTGGGCGGTCGTGGGTGGGCGAGGGCAGCACGCCGCAGGCCGCGCGGCATGACGCGGCGGCGCGCGCGCTGCACGAGCTGCGGCCGCCGCATGCCGACGCCGAGCCCGGCGACCAGCAGATAGGTAACACACTTCGCCGAAAGAAAGCATGCATGCTGTCTTATGCAATTAACGCCGTACCTATTCATAAAAACAAATATGTGAGTCAAATTATTTTCATTTTGTTACACTTTCTTTCTGCGAAATGATTTAAAATACTTATCCGAAGAATAGCGACCGAAATTCCGTTGCTGATATCACACTCGTCTTAAAATGATCTGAATCAATTCATACTATTCTTCTGCTCTTAGATTAATCAACAATCTTTCTTATTTACAGTTACGTCACAGTGATATATTTACTAAACACAGTTTTAACATTTTACAGGAGATGCAAATGCGGACATACTGAACAGCGAAGTGAAGTCTCCGGTGTCGTTGGTACATGAGTTGGCACTGAAGAGGAACCTCTCCGTGCAGTTTACTGTCAAATCTGAACGGGGACCTCCACATATGAGGGTAGGTATTTGTCACTGCATATTATGATGGTAAAAACTCTATCCTAATGATGTACCAGTTTCAATAAAAACACAATATGCAGTTTATATTTTTAATACTAGTCCGTATCATAAATAGTGCAATTAATCAATAATTTTACTGGAAACCCCATACTGTGTCACTGAGAGAAATATGTTTAAAAGGCAGGTGCCTTTTAAATTTACAAATGCGTTATTTGTAACTTCTCTAATATTCCATGGGATATTTATGGCGACGGTGTAAGCATCAGACAGAAAACCATAGACAAAAAGTGTGCTATTGTCTGGTTATAAAGCAAAAAAAATATATGATGCGTGTTTCAGGTTTTCGTGACTCTCTGCACGGTCGGGGACATGGAAACGGAAGGCGAGGGCAACGGCAAGAAGGTGTCCAAGCGACGCGCCGCGGAGCACATGCTGGAGGAGATGCGGCGCCGCTGGCCGCCCGCGCTGCTGCGGCCGCGGGCAGCCGACAAGCGCCGTCCGCAGCCAGCCAAGAAGAAACCGAGGAATCTCATCAAGGTACGAGCACGTAAATTCTATCAACTATAGGCACACCGTTTAAATGAGTCCTCGCCTGCTCGGTCCCCTTAGTCGTCATACGCGCGCCGCTCGCACCTCTCTCGGTACCCTTTGTTTTCATACCGCGTACCGCGCAGGCGAGGACTCATAAACGATCTGCCTATAGCTAATCATGTATCCTGAGAAACCATAATCATATTACTTATTTTATTTTTATTTTATTTTGTTAGGAAGACCAACAGCTATCAGTAACAACAATATGAAACTATTCTAATCATTAGAAAGCCAATTACAGGTCCTCACATATAGAACGTGAATAGGTTAACAGAAGTTAAACATAGTGTAAACTAATACACGCTACTTTGACATACATTATAAAAGAAAAAACAAAAAGTGACAGTCACAAGTGTACAATCAACTCACAATGGTTAGCTTATACGTAGGAACATTACATATATAATTTAATTATAAACTAATTAAGAGCCTTATGAGATATTGAAGCACCTAGATAAAGTACAAAAATAAAGTCATTACTAAGTTACTGGAGGAAATATTGGTAAAGTAATCGCTTAGCTGTCGCTGTGCTAGTTGTGAATAAATCTAAGTCTACAGATTTACAGATTTTATTAAAATTGTTTCCTGCGCGCAAGACAAACGAGTTCTTCCGGTAGTTAGTTGTGACCACTGTTAGAAAAATACGGCAGGCAAAGAAAGTTCATCACCATAAACGTAATAGTTATTATAGTAGTAGTGTACATATATTCAAAACACTCCTGTAAGACAGCCCAAGGATCATCAGACATCTTATAAGACTATATTTTAGGTGTATATTTATCACACTAATATTATAAATGTGAAATATTGTTTGTATGTATATTTGATTGTTTTTTAAACTGAAAAAGCCTGATCGTATTTTAATGAAATTTAGTACAATACGAAAATGTGAAAATTCCGCGGGATTTCCTTTACCACACAACACACCAACCTAACAACTAACACCAACTTTTATACGTTACAGGAGGGTATGGCGGGCGCGGTGGCGGGCGGCGAGGGCGGCGCGGACAACCCGATCTCCCGTCTGGCGGTCGCGCGGCACGCGGCGCGCGCGCGCTCCCCGCAGTACCGCGTGCTGGAGGAGCGCGGGGCGGCGCGGCGGCGCGAGTTCCTCGTGCAGTGCGACGCGCCGCCCCACTCCGCCACCGGCCTCGGGCCCAACAAGAAGACGGCCAAGCGCCGCGCCGCACACAGTACGTCCGGTCTATTTGTATATTGATTAACCCCCTTACTAATAAAAATATATTTACACAGTGGATAAGCTATTTTTTGTCCTTGTCTTATACGTTGGAAAAGTCGCTTGACAGACAAGGACAAAACGTTATTACTTATACATAGTACAAATATTACATTAGTAAGGGGGTAGCAACACAGTAAGCTAGGGTAAAATACGCTGTACGTATTGAGTAAACGCTAAGGTCTAATCTCCACACTGCACATTGTCAAATACACGACCACTATGCTTTAAACAAATTTATTGATAATTTTAGATGTACTACTAGCGATGGAGATGAGTAGCAGCACCGGCGAAGTGCCGCCCACCGCCGCCGTCACCACGGAACTGACTACCAACGGCACCATCGAACCGAAAACTACCAACGGAGATATTAAACGAAAGGTAAAAGCGACTCCTAGTCACAGACATGTATTGACTAGACCACATACACTTGTATGTACTTAGCGTGTAACTTCGTGTGTAAAAGAGGAGTAAAAATAACTTACTTCAGCGCCATATCCTCTCGAATATTCTCGGTGCCAAACGTCAAACGAAAACTAAGAAACGCGACGGAGAGGCGCGGGGCGACGGCCTTTGAATCGTTTACTAGGGGACGCTCACTAAATCACTCTTATGCACAATTATAAATCAAGACTTCTTACTATTAAACCCTTCTCTATACTCTGACTTTGTAAACATCGCATTATATTTTGTTGGGAAAATATTAATTGTTATATACTAAGTAAAGGCAAAGACGCTCGTAACCCTTAAATGCCTAATCTGATAAAATTGATACGTACATAATTTTTTTGTCCATAACATGAACTTTCAGGAGAGCGAGACAACAAATGGCGGCGCCAACTCCGAGGTGCGACAGCCCGTGCCCGGCGTGCTGATGATGGACTACCAGCAGCGCTCCGGACAGCCGCCGCAACAGAATGGTAATAATCTATTTAAAACCGGTCATGTGCGAGTCGGACTCTCGCACGAAGGTTTCCGTACCATTATCTTTAAAAATCACGTTCATTGTATAGTGTATGGCTGTATGGTGATGGACGGACGGTAAGCGGGGTAAAATAATAGGGTCTCGTTTTATTAAGTTTTACCCTTTGGGTACGCAACCCTAAAAAAGTCTTCTCATGCGTGTTTAAATGATTTATATAGTATTCTGTTGGTATATAGTTTTGAAATCAATTATATTTTATTCTTTTCCGTAAATTTGTTTTAAAAAACGTCGGCTTTTCCCCATCCGTCTCCTCTATTATATGTATAGTATAAAAGCTATGTTTATTTTACAGGCGAGCGGGCGAGCGAGGCTAGCGCCACCGGCGGCGGCGGCAGCTCGCCCGGCGCGAAGGACCAACTCATGTACCTTTCACAGCTGCTCGGATTCACTGTTCAGTTCTCCGACTTCCCCAAGGTACTTACTCTAATTTAAAATCATAGATATTGTTCTAATAATGAAATGAGTAAATTAAAAAAGAACCTTTCCTTCCTGGTTTTGAGATAACCAAAATTCACGATACAAACTGATCAGAGATTAATTATTCTCTGAAGTGTTAGAACTCGTAATCTATACTAATATAATAAAGAGGAAAAGTTTGTTTGTTTGCATTGAATAGGCTCCGAAACTACTGGACCGATTTGTATGAAATTTGGCACAGATGTAGAGTAGACCACGTAAAAAGTATTTTGATGTTTGCAGCGCAATCACGGCGAGTACCTATCTCTGGTGTCGCTCAGCACGGAGCCGCCGGTGATGTGCCACGGCGGCGGCGCGTCCACTGCGCACTCGCACGAGCAGTGCGCGCGCGCTGCACTCCGGGCGCTCGCGCTCATGGGGCTGGACGCGCCCGCACCGGGGTGAGTACAGTGCCGATGTCGCTCAGCGCTCACTGCGACGTGACATATATTTCGCACGCTATCCACAAAGCTATCTCGCGCCGAACAAATCTATCGGCGCGTGATAACTCGCATTACATCTTTTGTTTGTTGTAAATGGAGGAAGATATATTTTAAAATCTAAAGGTGCTCCCTCACCTGGAGCATTCGCGTGGAATGTAACGTTACATATCCGAACATTACATCACTGTCGGATAACCGAGCATTACAATGCGCACCTTGTAATGATCCCGTCCGCTCGGCGCTCGAAGTCGAATCTATAATTTTACATTGCAAGCGAATGCTCGTCAGTCAGGGAGGTATTGTAATGTAATGCTCAAAGTAGTTTGACGTGGTAGAGCCATGCTTCGGCACGAATGGGCCGGCTCGACCGGAGAAATACCACGGGCTCACAGAAAACCGGCGTGAAACAGCGTTTGCGCTGTGTTTCGCCGAGTGAGTGAGTTTACCGGAGGCCCAATCCCCTACCCTATTCCCTTCCCTACCCTCCCCTATTACCCTATTCCCTCTTAAAAGGCCGGCAACGCACTTGCAGCTCTTCTGATGCTGCGAGTGTCCATGGGCGACGGAAGTTGCTTTCCATCAGGTGACCCGTTTGCTCGTTTGCCCCCTTATTTCATAAAAAAAAAAAAAAAAAAATCTATAACGTGACATTACACGCGAATGCACCAGGAGCACTTTTATGCTAAACAATATCTATAAACGGACTGACATAAGGAGTCGTCCATTAATCACGTTTTGCCTAAAGGGTGAGGGGGGGTCCGAAAAAATCACCAAGTATCACAAGGGGAGGAAGGGGCTTAAGGAGAAATCACGTGTATTAATTTTCGAATCTAGTCTGCATACCTACCGAAATTCTTATCGGTTGTAGATTCGTAACGTTGTTTAAATACTTGAGAAATGGCTCATATAGTTTTTAATTGCTTAAATTATTCGATTAAATTGTTTTTTAAGTTAAAGTTTATCTTCAAACATGACCTGCTTACTATGTACAAAAAAATACACGTGACCTTAGGTGGGGGGAGGGGGGTAGTATAAAACCTCACCACATATCACCAGGGGGAGGGGAGGAGTCTAAAAAGTTGTTTAAAACATCACGTGATTAGTGGACGGCCCCTAATATGTATTCAAATGTTTTTAGAATGCAAACTGTACCCGGCGGCGCCGTGAAGCCGGCGGCCATCAGCAACGGGATCAGCGAGTGAGGCCGCAACTGCAATACACGAGTGAATATCTCACGGCGCGAAATAAATTGTTCGGGACCTCACACAGAGTTTATTTCGTCACTACAGAGCTATGACGTATTCACAAAACTATGATCTCGGCTCCTGCGACAAGTCTTAGTCTATTTGTTCAAAACGTTTTCTTTATTTTTAAATAGAAATGTTTATATTTTTGTTATACCATACGATCTGTATTTATATTAAATCTGTATTATTTTGTTTCATCTAATTTCGCACAGCTTTTGTCTAACGAAACGACTATCTCGAACTTTGTATAAGTAATTTGTTATCCTCGAAATAAGATAAACGAGTAGTTTAAACTAATAAGCTGTGAAGGCAAACCGAATCATTGGGGCCGCGCGGACGAAACTGGCGCGATTTTATGTTCGTAACTTAGATTATTGTGACGCAGCGGGCATTTACGTCGGTTCTTTCAAGTTTTTAAAAATTCTAAAAGAAAAAATCATGTTGCTAAAATGAAAATAAATCCCAGAAAAAAATTATTTGGCGTATGTAAGCGTATATTATTAAATAAAATATCTTTATTGACAAGTGACATAAACACAGCTAAAAGAGAAAATAAACAAATCGGAAAACAAAATCAAAGCCCCACACCACATGTTCAAAGGTAATCCACTCAGGCATCGAGCACGGCGGTGCCGAGGCGTCTGATCTTCCGTGGTCTATCAGTTTGGGATCTCACATCAGCACTTTATTTTAAATAATAATTACACATATTACAATAATAATTATGACATAATATTACGGTTATCAAGCAACTCGAAACACGGGAGAAATGTATAATATCTTTATACAAATTGCTTATGCATAAAAATATTATGTCTACATTTTAATCGTAGTTGTAGTTATCGCATAGTTTAGAACTTGACTGTAACCGATAAGCTTGGCTCGTAGTATTATAAATACGTATATTAATTAGAGATCTCTTTGGTGTAAGCGATCAAAGCTCATTAGAATTTCCATCAAGGATTCCAATATTTTGACCAATGGATTCCTCGCAATATTTTAAATCTTAAAAACTCAACATTGTGAGCATTATCATACTATCGGTTTGTGAGCGTTTAACGAGTTTAAGCATTGACAGTTTTATAACTAATGACAAACGAAATGCTTATCTCGCTACTTTTTAGGTATTTTCATCCGTGATTGTATTAAAATTTGTACAGTATTCTCCGAGCGAGTGACCACCCATAATGTAGTGCCAGGGACAGGCGATTTCAAATGTCTTATTCTTGCCTAGCACGTACGTCATTTTCACTATACTAAATGCTAATTTCGTACTTGAAGCGTGTTGTTGCGCGTCCAAACCGCCATTAAAAAAGGCTCGTAAACCGCTAGTAACATAACGCTCTAATGCAGGAGTTCCCAACCAGAGTGCTTCCTTAGGGGGCGTAGAGAGATGTCAATGCGTGCGTAAAAAAGGTTGGGAAACCCTGCTCTAATGCCATAAATTTTATAAAATTGAGACGAATCCCCCCGAGCTAAGATAATAAAGCGTCGGAAACTGTTCGCCGCCCCAATGCGAGCTCAAGTTACATCATGCGGCCATGGTGTCACTTAGGTTTAGCTGTACGACTCGGTATAATAGACAAAAGGACGGAAACAAATATAGACTACATACGATACGTCAATCGTAATCATTTTATCAATTATTTGTTGCAAATTTGTGTGGTAAACACATACCCCCTTACTTATAAATGCTGTATAAGCTTTGAATAATTATACAGTGTTTTGTTCCCGTCACACAAGTGACATTTTTAATTCGATAGAAGGAGACAAAACACTGTATAACTATTCAAAGTTTATACAGCGATTATTAGTAATGAGGATATTATATTATTGCAATGCTAGTATTCATACATGTAATGGCGATATGTATGTCGATTGATCGTATGTAGACGTTATTTGTCCGTCATTACGAGTAGTACGCGGTGACCGCCGCAGGCCGCGCGCGCCCCCCGCCGCCCGCGCGGCTTGCGGCGATCACATTGGCCTCGATTTTTAAGCTTCCTCGAGCGTACGTTTACGATTTTTGGGCGACCCTGAGCTATGAAATGTGTAATTTTAGATTTAGTTCGCGTCTTTGCATACAATTTAATACATACCCGCTTAGGATAGGTGCGCTTGTCTAGCCTGTAACGTCTGTACTCGTGTAGATGTAACTTTTCCCCGTATTCGATGTTTATTATCTCGTGGTCGGTCGCGAGCCGCACACTGTACCGTGCGACGATTGTACGTTTCATTGTAATGGGTCCGACGTGTTTATTCGGTTACTTAGCGGTAATAGTATTACGGACTTTACTTGTAGGAAGTAAAGTCGATTGCTCTTACTATTAAGTAAATAGGAGTAGTGTATTGTGCAAATCAGCGTAATGTAGGCGACACATACGCGTGAACTATCTATTTATTAAAAAAATATATCTTACTGCCGTATTTTTTTAAATCTTGAATGTATGAATATTTACATTATTCATACCGTGTATTTTACGAGGTTATTATAAATACGGTGGCTAGATTTACAATAATGCATGCATGTGTAAATTCGATATCAAGAAAAGATTGTATATCTAATTTGTTAGAACGATGGAGAAAAAATGGATTATCTATGGTAGGTATTTTACATTTTTTAACCAAGTGTGCAAAGGCACGTTTTAAAATGGATAATTTTATTTGATATAAAGTGGTACGCTGGTTTGCATGAGTTAGCGTTATTTACCCATAAGGTAGGTAAGGCACTATTAAACGATTTTAAATCGAGGCCATTGGTAGAATTTCTTGATGTTGTTGCACAGTAGCGCAGGCATCGAGAGATCGATCGATTCATAGCCACAATGGCGTTAAGAAGTGTTCTATTTATTTTGTTCTAAGTAATCAATATTTTATATTATATGGGTACATGTCCCATTCGAACTTAGTGCTGTTAGAGTTGTGTAAGAATAAAAAGATTAAACACAACTGTTTGTTTTATTTCAACTAGCTGTTGCTCGACATTCTGTTCACGTAAAACGAAAATCTTAAACCATTATATTGTTTTCAATACAATAATATAAAACCAAAATGCCCCATGAACACTCTAAATGTATCCTGACTGATGAATACTTTAAATGCGAGTAAGCACGCCTGGGCTCGCACTCGCGCACGATCTAAAGTGTAAAAATATTCTATTACCCATTCTAAAAAAGCATGGAATATCTTATTTTCGTCTTACAACTTTATTAAAATGTAATAACAAATTCTAAATCGTATGGACCCCCCGCTAGGTGCGACTCCCTTTTTCCCGTGATTTCTTGTTAAAGTAATTTTTTTCACGCTGGGAAAAATCCTCATGGATACTTACAAAGCGTTTTGCACTAAGCGAGTGATGCCGGACTCTTACCGGCTAAAAACCCAACGGTGTTCTCACACTGCGAAACCAGCAGTGTCGCGGGTACGCTTTAGCATTCTACCGCAACACTGCACGCTGACCCGTTTCCTGGGCACCAAACTCCGATTCACTGCGCCAGCTGCTGACACACAGATGTGTGCCAAAAAACATCTCATTCCCTACTAACAGCAAATTTATGTTTGCAATAGGGCTTTTTAAGTGGGCATATCATTAGCACCTGATACCCGCCTTCTACGCCCAGTTCTTGGGCGGATTGCTAATGTAACTCTTAACTTAGTCTAACCAAGATAATTGATAAATCCTACCTGCTAAAACACAAGTATAATTTGTTACTCCAGTTCATCAAATGAAACAGTACGTTGATAATAAAAACAATTTTTTATTTTATAAAAATGGTAGTAATGCGTAACAATATCACCAGCCTCCATACGGAGCCACGAGGTAATCGGCTGTGCTTGTTTATATTTACATAATACTATTCTTGATTTCCGTCATTAATACTTTTTCGATTGTGTATAAAATATGGTAGTTCACTTCACGTATTTTAGTCCGAGCGCTTGCGTCATAAAGCACAAGATGTCTGTGTGTTCCTCAATCTGTAAGAAATAAATACCATTCATTATTTTTAATATTTTCTTGATAGACAGTAAAATAAATTAAGTCTAAGACTACTAATATGATATGGAACCAAACTGGAACAGTAAAATCCGGAAGGTCGGGGAAAATTCAGAGCACTGAAAATAGAACTGCGCTGTCGAGCTGTCACATCTGACATTGACATGATACTTGTGTGTTCGATTCTCAGCTCTATTGTGTTAACGCAGAGTTCAATTTTCAATGCTCTGAATTTTCCCCGGTCTACCGGATTCATCACATAGTTCCAGCCTAAAAGCCAAGCGAAAATATGAATTAGAACTAGTAACAAATCTAGTACTCCTTTCATTTGAATAATGGATTCGAAACAGTTTGAAAAAAATATTGGCAGTCCACATGCCTTATAAAACGAGATAGTTTTGTGTTTAATTTATATATTAAAAAACTCTCGTACTCCAATTCATTATAGGTTATTCCGTTATTGCCTCTTTTTACTGTCCTTTCAGCGCCAAATTACAGGTTATTTTCACTCAACATCCACTTTACTTACAATCTTAGCAGTCGGTTTGCCCCCGCCGTGTCCCGCTTTAGTATCAACTCGTGCGAGCAGTGGGCGTTTCTGCGGCGTGCCGGCGGCCGCGTGCTGGAGAGCCGCGATGAACTTGAGCGAGTGTAGGGGGACCACGCGATCGTCGTGGTCAGCTGTGAGAACGAGCGTCGCCGGGTACTCAGCGCGGCTCACTGTGGGCAAAATATGGGCCTTACAAGTACGGACCTAAATAATTAATAGGCAATCGGACTAAATTTTTTTTATTGCATAAATGAATAGTACTCTTAAATATGAGTAACTTCTCAGAAGAAACCGTATATCAAAAGTCAATATTTTCAAAGGTACAGCGATTTTTAGGGTTCCGTAATACTTAAGGAACCCTTATAGTTTCGCTCTGTCCGTCTGTCTGTCTGTCTGTCTGTCTGTCTGTCTGTCTGTCCGCGCCTCTAGCTCCTGTAATTATGAATATAAATTGATTAAATTTGGTGCAGTTATAGATTGTGTATAGATCACGGTTTGGGGATAATAAAAAAATAATAATTTTATATTTTAGGGGTGGCTCTCCATACATGTGAAGTGGGGATGAAAAATATTTTTTCACTCTAGCCCATCTTGTGGGGTATCGTAGAATAGGTCTTTTAAAATAAAGGCAAGGTTTTATACGTTACTTTTTTATAAAGTGGACCATTTTCGAGTAATCGGCCTCCAAAGTAGTTTGTAAGTTGGTCCCCCCCCTAGCATTTTTAAACTATAGAAGATAGAAACTTGCAAATTTTCATGCTAATAGATCATGCTAAAAACTCTTTAGGAAAACTATTGTGAACCAAATCGGACAGTAACTTTTGGAGTTATTAAAAAAAAAGCATATTACGCGTTTATAGTTACGGAACCCTCCTTAGACATGTCCTGACATGCTCTTGGTTAGGTTATTATACAAAATTTCGCGAGCGCTAAAAACGCTCCATACTAAAATCGCCATACAAATATGTTAGTGAACTTAGCAGATCATTGTCCAGCAGATCAAAAATAAATGTGAGTTCTTATCGCATGCAGCTGAGTTCTACAGTTCCTGATACTTTTTAGAAATAGTTCCGGCGTTTTTACCTTAAAAAAGACAACTGGCAAAATGATCTGCCAACTTCCCGCAGTAGATCATTTTATAGCAGATCAAAAATAAACGTGAGTTCTTATCGCATACGAATGAGATCTATAGTTCCTGATACTTTTCAGGAATAGTTCTGTTCCCACGTCCGAATGCCAGCGGATCATGTCAGAACGTTTGACAAGTCGAAAAATATAATTTTTATTGTTTCGAACGATTCTTAAGAGCTAGAACTCTTGGGTTTTCCACAGATCAGTATGAGAACTGCAACCATGGACGAGATTTGGGTCCTGAGCTCGTGTGTGAATGCCCGCAAATCACGTTAGAACGGCAGAAAAGTAAAAAAATACAATTTTCGCTATTTCAAATAATTGTGAGAGGCTGGAACTCGTTTGTTTTTTACAGATTCGTATAGGAAGTGTGACCTGGAATCTGAATCAAGTCCAGAACTCACGTTCGAGTGCCAGCAGATCATGCCAGAAAGACCAAAAAATTTAATATTATCAATTTCATCATTTCAAATGATTGTGGAGGGCTAGAACTCTTCCGTTTCCCACAGATCTGCATCGGAACTTTAATTTAAAACTCGACTCGAGACCAGAACTCACGTTTAAATGCCAGCAGATCACGTTACAACGGTCGAAAAGTAGGAAAATACCATTTTTATCGTTTGAAATCAATGTGCAAGGCTAGAACTCTTTCGTTTTTTACAGAACCGTATGAAAACTAATATCGAGAACTCCATACGAGTCCAGAACTCATGTTGAAATGCCAGCAGATCATGTTACACCGGACGAAAAGTAGGAAAATAGCATTTTTGCCGTTTCAAATTAATGTGCAAGGCTAGAACTCTTTCGTCTTTTACAGAACCGTATGAAAACTAATATCTAGAACTCGATACAAGTCCAGAACTCATGTTAAAATGCCAGCAGATCACGGTACAACATCTCATAAGTAGGAAAACACTATTTTGGTCGTTTTAAATGATTGTGAAAGGCTAGAACTTTTCCGATTCTCACAGATCTGCATTAGAACTGCAATCTAAAACCCTATTTGAGTCCAGAACTCACGTTTAAATGCCAGCAGATCACGTTACACCGGTCGAAAAGTAGGAAAATAGCAGTTTTGTCGTTTCAAATTAATGTGCAAGGCTAGAACTCTTTCGTCTTATACAGAACCCTATGAAAACTAATATCTAGAACTCGATACAAGTCCAGAACTCATGTTAAAATGCCAGCAAATCACGTTACACCGGTCGAAAAGTAGGAAAATAGCAGTTTTCGGGTTTTTAAAGGTGCTCACATGATCTGCTGGTACTAGGACGTGAGTTCCAGACGCCAATCACGCTCCAGATTGTAGTTCTCATACGGATATGTGAAAAGCGAAAGAGTTCTAGCCTTCAAGAATTTTTTGAATAGATGGAAATGATATTTTTCGGGTTTTTAAAGGTTCTCACATGATCTGCTGGTACTGGGACGTGAGTTCCAGACGCCAATCGCGCTCCAGATTGTAGTTCTCATACGGATATGTGAAAAGCGAAAGAGTTCTAACCTTCAAGAATTTTTTGAATAGACGAAAATGATAATTTTCGAGTTTTTCAAGTTTCTCACATGATCTGCTGGTACTGTGACGTGAGTTCTGAGCTCGAATCGAGTTTTAAATTGAAGTTTCACTTCGGATCTGTCACGTTTCGTTTTACAGTCATTTAAAACGACCAAAATAGTGTTTTTCTATGAGCTGTTGTACCGTGATCTGCTGGCATTTCAACATGAGTTCTGGACTTGTATCGAGTTCTCGATATTAGTTATCATACGGTTCTGTAAAATAACGAAAGAGTTCTAGCTTTGCACATTAATTTGAAACGACAAAAATGCTATTTTCCTATTTTTCGACGAGTGTAACGTGATCTGCTAGCATTTAAACGTGAGTTCTGGACTCAAATCGGGTTTAAGATTGCAGTTCTTATGCAGGTCTGTGAGAACCGGAAGAGTTCTAGCCTTTCACAATTATTTAAATCGACCAAAATAGTGTTTTCCTACTTATGAGCTGTTGTACCGTGATCTGCTGGCATTTCAACATGAGTTCTGGACTTGTATCGAGTTCTAGATATTAGTTTTCATACGGTTCTGTAAAAGATGAAAGAGTTCTAGCCTTGCACATTAATTTGAAACGTCAAAAATGCTATTTTCCTATTTTTCGACGAGTGTAACGTGATCTGCTATCATTTAAACGTGAGTTCTGGACTCAAATCGGGTTTAAGATTGCAGTTCTTATGCAGATCTGTGAGAACCGGAAGAGTTCTAGCCTTTCACAATTATTTAAATCGACCAAAATAGTGTTTTCCTAATTATAAGCTGTTGTACCGTGATCTGCTGGCATTTCAACATGAGTTCTGGACTTGTATCGAGTTCTAGATATTAGTTATCATACGGTTCTGTAAAATAACGAAAGAGTTCTAGCTTTGCACATTAATTTGAAACGACAAAAATGCTATTTTCCTATTTTTCGACGAGTGTAACGTGATCTGCTAGCATTTAAACGTGAGTTCTGGACTCAAATCGGGTTTTAGATTGCAGTTCTTATGCAGATCTGTGAGAACCGGAAGAGTTCTAGCCTTTCACAATCATTTTCAATGACCAAAATAGTTTTTTCCTACTTATGAGCTGTTGTACCGTGATCTGCTGGCATTTCAACTTGAGTTCTGGTTTTGTATCGAGTTGTAGATATTAGTTTTCATACGGTTCTATAAAAGACGAAAGAGTTCTAGCCTTGCACATTAGTTTGAAACGGCAAAAATGCTATTTTCCTACTTTTCGACCGGTGTAACGTGATCTGCTGGCATTTCAATATGAGTTCTGGACTTATGTCGAGTTCTCGATATTAGTTTTCATACGGTTCTGTAAAAAACAAAAGAGTTCTAGCCTTGCACATTAATTTGAAACGACAAAAATGCTATTTTCCTACTTTTCGATCGGTGTAACATGATCTGCTGGCATTTAAACGTGAGTTCTGGACTCAAATCGGGTTTTAGATTGCAGTTCTAATGCAGATCTGTGAGAACCGGAAGAGTTCTAGCCTTTCACAATCATTTTAAATGACCAAAATAATGTTTTCCTACTTATGAGCTGTTGTACCGTGATCTGCTGGCATTTCAACATGAGTTCTGGTTTTGTATCGAGTTCTGGATATTAGTTTTCTTACGGTTCTGTATAAGACGAAAGAGTTCTAGCCTTGCACATTAATTTGAAACGACAAAACTGCTATTTTCCTACTTTTCGACCGGTGTAACGTGATCTGCTGGCATTTAAACGTGAGTTCTGGACTCAAATCGGGTTTTAGATTGCAGTTCTAATGCAGATCTGTGAGAACCGGAAGAGTTCTAGCCTTTCACAATCATTTAAAACGACCAAAATAGTGTTTTCCTACTTATGAGATGTTGTACCATGATCTGCTGGCATTTCAACATGAGTTCTGGACTTGTATCGAGTTCTAGATATTAGTTTTCATACGGTTCTGTAAAAGACGAAAGAGTTCTAGCCTTGCACATTAATTTGAAACGGCAAAAATGCTATTTTCCTACTTTTCGACCGGTGTAACATGATCTGCTGGCATTTCAACATGAGTTCTGGACTTGTATGGAGTTCTCGATATTAATTTTCATACGGTTCTGTAAAAAACTAAAGAGTTCTAGCCTTGCACATTGATTTTAAACGATAAAAATGGTATTTTCCTACTTTTCGACCGTTGTAACGTGATCTGCTGGCATTTAAACGTGAGTTCTGGTCTCGAGTCGAGTTTTAAATTAAAGTTCCGATGCGGATCTGTGGGAAACGGAAGAGTTCTAGCCCTCCACAATCATTTGAAATGATAAAATTGATAATATAAATTTTTTTGGTCTTTCTGGCATGATCTGCTGGCACTCGAACGTGAGTTCTGGACTTGATTCAGATTCCAGGTCACACTTCCTATACGAATCTTTAAAAAACAAACGAGTTCCAGCCTCTCACAATTATTTGAAATGGCGAAAATTGTATTTTTTTACTTTTCTGCCGTTCTAACGTGATTTGCGGGCATTCACACACGAGCTCTGGGCCCAAATCTCGTCCATGGTTGCAGTTCTCATACGGATCTGTGGAAAACCCAAGAGTTCTAGCTCTTGAGAATCGTTCGAAACAATAAAAATTATATTTTTCGACTTGTCAAACGTTCTGACATGATCCGCTGGCATTCGGACGTGGGAACAGAACTATTCCTGAAAAGTATCAGGAACTATAGATCTCATTCGTATGCGATAAGAACTCACGTTTATTTTTGATCTGCTATAAAATGATCTGCTGCGGGAAGTTGGCAGATCATTTTGCCAATTGTCTTTTTTAAGGTAAAAACGCCGGAACTATTTCTAAAAAGTATCAGGAACTGTAGAACTCAGCTGCATGCAATAAGAACTCACATTTATTTTTGATCTGCTGGACAATGATCTGCTAAGTTCACTAACATCATACAAATGACGTCACTATTGGATTAAAGTATATTAAGTAGCTAATAATAATGACTCCCCACCGATCTCGGTGACGGTGGCCGGTTCCATTGAAACCAGGCCAGTTACGCAGGAGTAATTTTATAGTGCCCAAGTGTGTGCGCAGTACACAAGAGCACTCTCTCTTCCTTTACTCTCGTAATCCAGTGGGACGGATAACCGACACGACTGACGAGAGATGAGGCGCAGGTCCGACTTTTTACATGCCCATCCGACGCATGGATCATCTTTCTTGTCAGACAATCAGGTGATCAGCCTGCATTGTCCTAACCAAACTTGGAAACAACATTTTTTGTTGTTCCAATGCGGGAATCGAACCCGCGACCTCCGGAGTCGAGAGCCAATGCTCTAACCACTAGACCACGGAGGCTGTTATTATATTAAGTAGCTATAAAGTATACGGCCGCAGGAATATATTTGTAAATATCTCCGATATTTGTGCGTTTAAGTTCATACTTACTATAATGAATGTTTTTGTATATGATGTGAGTAAACTAATGATGTAGGTTTTGTTTACCAATTTCGCAAAAAAAAATAATTTTTTTTTTTGCAATAAAGACTCGCGAAATTTTGTATACAAATCGCTGTTACCTTTGAAAATATTGACTTTTGATATACGGTTTCTTCTGAAAAGTTACTCATATTTAAGAGTACTATTCATTTATATGTAATAAAAAAAATCAGTCCGCTTGCCTATTACTTAATTTTCTGACAGCTTTTTTTTATATCATTTAATATCATTAAGCATGGATACCCTCGAAATGCAGCACTCTGCGCGGACTTTCTATGTCATGCGATCGCCTCGCAGTATCGGCTAATCGACGTTAATTATTTTATAATCTGGGCAAAATAGCCTGATTATTTGATTCTGAGATAAAATTTCGCTATCTTCCTAACAGTTTTCTTCCTAACAGATCTGCACAAAAAATCCGACTGTACTAGGAGAATCGAAACTTGAGTACTGATCGTTGCAAAGAGTGCGTTTATAGCATCTTTATTCAGATTGGTCAAAAACCAGCAAGGTATAGTTCTATAGACATTAGACAGCCAATTAGCGCGCACGACATATTAAAAGAGTCAGAGATTTTTCGCTTTTATCCTTACCGTTGTCCGGCGCTTGTATGTTGTGCAGCGGCGAGTAGTCGAGCAGGTACTGGAACTGCGCGCGGTCGTCCGAGCTGCCGTAGTCCGACACCCAGGCGTGCCCGATCGTGAACTTCTGGAAGCGCAGCATGTCCAGCACACTGGCGAAGAAAATAATTTTGTCATAATAAGTTAGGGAACGTACCCAAACTACGTGACCACTTTTTATCCATTCCTACCCCTCTACCCGGTGACCGAGCGTAGTATTTTAAAGGTAAAAAAACCCACAACCTGCAACGCATAAGCATGCTTAAAGCACCTCCCTTCTGACTCCTCCCACACTGCTCAATGCGTTAAGTGTTTAGATCTTACTGAAACTTGGGTGGTGTTTGCACGATCTTGTTTTTGACTGCACGCATAAGCAGTGTGGGAGTACTCACACATATACGTGTACTCACACATTCCCTTGCAAGTTGTGGATATTCTTTCGGAGGATATTGCTAGATATAATATTAATAAAATTGAGTGCAAAATATATATTTTTTAACATTTTCGTACATAATCTCTATTCTCTATTGTAGTCATGCGTGAAACATCCACTGAGAATAATGATCCCAGATGATGATGATGACCTACCTATAACGCGATTAAAATGAGAATAGGAACGTCAATGACCTTTATCTGTCAAATATCACTTGAAAAGTGCGATTTTCAGAAAAACTTATGTGCATATAAATATTAATAGTATTGCATCGAATTTAAATAAAAACGTTAAATAGTAATCAATTATCTAAACATAAATTTAACTATTATATCAGTCTAAATTCGAAACAATATGGCGCCGACTCGATTCTATTCTCATTAGAACTGCACTATACCTATGTCTACAAAATGAGTCCGTTACGTTGTAACTACTTCAGAGGCGTACTCACCCCACTTGCACAATAGCAGCGCCGAACAAATCCGGCCGTTGGTTTATACACGCCGCCACTAGTAAGCCGCCGTTGGAACCGCCCTGTATGGTGATTAGCGAGGGTTTCGTGTATTTCTCCTTTATAAGGTATTCCGCTGCGGCTTGGAAATCATCGAACACGTTCTGTTTGTTGAGTAGTCGACCGGCATTATGCCATTTCTCGCCGTATTCACTGAAAAATTGTAAATACAAATAAATAAAATTTACTATTCGATTTATAATCTCACTGAGTAATTACTATTTTATTCAGTTCATGTCTATTTATTTGCCAGTTATATAATATAACGTAACTCTGTCTCTAGAGTTATGTTATGCTGACCGATTCAAAGTTTACAGAAATATCCCTATTATTACATGTAATAATAAATAATAATCAGGCATTACGCATATACCTTATACATATTTTTAATAACTTGTTACGGGCTGTAGACAGAGACTGCGAATGTTAAGTAAAAATTAGGCCGAGACTATATGATCCGAAATCCAGCGGGCCCGGGAAAATTCAGAGCACTGAAAACAGAACCCAGCGCTAAGGGTCCACCACATATTATTACGTCACACCTGATGGGGGGGGGGGGGGCATACAAAGTGTGACAGTACATGTTAAATACAGGTACAGGGATACTAAAAAGCGTGACATGGGGGGGGGGGGGGGGGGGGGGTTCAAAAAGTCGAAATTTTGCGTGACGTAATATGTGGATGGCCCCTAATACAATAGAGTTGAAAATCGAAGTGTCGAGTTGTCCGATTTAAAATTGACTCGACACTCGTTTATTCTATTTCAAGCTCTATTATAATAGCGAAGACTTCTAATTTCCCCCGGCCTTGCGCATTCCGGACAATAGAGTCCCAGCCTTAGTGACGTCACTAAACCCACCCGCCCCCGCGTATGTTGGGCACGGCGACCACGCCGTTGAAGTGCTGCATGAACACGAGGCGCGTGACGCTGAAGCTCGGCTGTATGTTGATGTTGAAGCCGCCGTAGCCGTACAGGAGCACGGGCGAGTTGCTCTCGCGCGGGAGGTCCTGAAACGTACAATCCTATTGTAAAAAAAAACACTTTTCTTCATTCACCAACTTGACTCACCCGGATCAATACAGTAGAAAACTAACTCTTAACAGAGTCATTAAACAATTATAATATTTTAACTTTTTTCTAGATGAAAGACATAGTGACAGTCAAAGCAAGGGATAGCTATATATGCTTATGCTGTATATACGATTGGGGCAACCGTGAAACAGTGTTAAGCTTGACCACATAAATAAAAACCTGCCACTCAGGCCTCTTAATTTTTTAACCCCCGGCGAGAACACGAGTATACTGCGTACATGTGTTTTTCCGTGGCAATCTTAACGCCCAAATGGATGAATCGATTTTGATCTACTTTTTTCGTTTGAAAGCTGACATGATCGATAGTGTTCTTAGCAACATTTTATCAGTTCGCTCACTGCTTGACATTTCATAGGTCACTTAAAATAGCCATTTTTTTTATTGCAGCAACATTACGAAAAGCTTGGATGTGATTGGTAAAATTACCGAATTCGTAAACGTTCCGCTATATGGTCTGCTGGCCAGGTTTTCTATATTTCTGGCTAAGCTTTTACTTTTAAATATACAAGAAAAAAATTGCGTTATGTTTCATCGTGCGAGGATTTAGGAGGAGGAGGTACTATGGAATGTTAAAAACAAAGTTAAATGCACTCACTTTTTTGGATATAATAAACATAGGAACTTGTGTGCCGTCTTTGCTCGAGTAGAACACTTGCTTGGCTTCGTACTGCGACGCGTCGAAGCCTTTCACTTTTGTTTCCCTGAATATCTGAAATGTATTAAAAAAACATAATTATATCGTCAATCTAATATGGATATTAATATTTGTTTCAATACACGAAAAGCCCACAATCCAATACTCAGAATGTTTTAACTACGTGCAACATCAAGCTTTAACTGAGGGAGAGCCACGCTTCGACACGAATGGGCCGGCTTGACCGGGTAAATACCACGGCCTCACAGAAAACCGGCGTGAAATAACGCTTGCGTTGTGTTTCGCCGAGTGACGGGGGATTAGGGATTTTAAGGACCAGGCCCGTCTGCTCGTATCCTGGTTAATGAACTAGCTAATTATACACAGCTTTTTTTTATGTAATGACATTAAAAATAAAAGCTGTGTATAATTAGCAACTTCGCTTGTGTTTCTCTATAAAACCTATGGACTCTCATTTCATTGCACCTCAATAAAATTAATATGTGGCGGGCCAATTATTAGCGCCACGATCCTGAATAGTGCTATCGAAGTTTTTACAGTTCGGCTCTATATATACAATTCCGAAATGCATACAAGTAGGCTTCGGCCTAACCGAGCATATCATCTCGCTCGGTCGGAGATCTCCCTTTGGGGTTTCTACTCTATTCCCCAAATACCTCAAAATTGCATTTTGGAAAATTCTCTCTTATCGGATGTCTACATCTTAACAACAGATTGTGGTGGATTGTGATATATTTCACGTTTCACGGGCAACACGTTCAGTATCAATTGCTTGTTATTGTGTAATGTGCAGAAGAATAAGTACTTACAGTGGGCGTGTAAGGTTTCTCATTGAAGTCCACCCTGTATATGATCCCGGGCGAGAGGAACGACACGAAGTGGTAGAATATCTCGGATTGCTCGCGCTTGCCCGAGAACCCGCCCACCGAGCCGACTCCGAGTTCGAACGTTTGTATGTATTCGCCCGAGTTCAGCTCGTGTAGTTGTAATACACTCTGGAAATGAGAAATTATCATAAATATGTAATATATTGCTGTAAAATTTCTTGATTAGGGGCCGTCCATTAATCACTTGATGTTTTTAACAACTTTTTAGACCCCTCCCTTTCCCTGGTAATACGTGGTGAGGTTCCCCCCCCCCCCCCCCCCTCCCCCACCTATGATCACGTGTATTTCTTTTTACATACTAAGCAGGTCATGTTTGAAGAAAAACTTTAACTTAAAAAACAATTTAATCAAATAATTAAAGCAATTAAAAACTATACGAGTCATTTGTCTTGTAAGTATTTAAACAACACTACGAATCTACAACCGTTAATAATTTCGGTATGCATAGACTAGATTCGAAAATTAATACACGTGATGTCTCCTTATACACCGTATGTGATACTTGGTGATTTTTTTTTCGGACCCCTCTCCCCCTTTAGGCATCACGTGATTAATGGACGACCCCTTATAAGACTGAGTTGTAGTTCGCGTATGCCTAGTACATACATTGATTACAGATTAGCGTCAAGTATTTATCCAGACGTCGATCATCCGCTTATTTGAACTAATACGTGTTTTTACTACGTATAAGTATACGGATATAAGCATTTTTAAACTTACCTTAACATCTCTAACATAGTGAATGACTAGCTTATCGTTATCAACCGCTGTCGCCCAATCTAACACGTCCTTCGGATGTTCCTGAAATGAGAAAAATATAATTCGTATGGAAAAATATATATACAGTTATTAAGTAAGAAACTAAGAATAATAATAATAACTCCCCACACCGATTTCGGTGGCGGTTTCCGGTTTCATTGAAACCAGGCCAGTTACGCAGGAGTATATAGTGCCCAAATGTGTGCGCAGTACACAAGAGCACTCTCTACTCTCACAATCCAGTGGGACGGATAACCGACACGACTGACGAGAGCGACACGACTGACGAGAGATCAAGCGCAGGACCGACTTTTTACATGCCCATCCGACGTATGGATCATCTTTCTTGTCAGACAGTCAGGTGATCAGCCTGTATTGTCCTAACCAAACTTGGAAACAACATTTTTTGTTGTTCCAATGCGGGAATCGAATCCACGACCTCCGAGTCGAGAGTCAACGCTCCAACCTCTAGACCACGGAGGAACTAAAGAATACTGATTACACATAACACACGCATACTAGAAAAATGTGTGTAATTGAAAGATCTCGATTTAAAAGTAAGGCTGAGGGCCAAAAGAGCGTAATGGTGGGCTCTAAACTACGAGAATTACGCACATTTACGCACAGGTTCGCACCGCGTTGATACGCGACATAGCTTTTGTAAGATAGCTATTGCAAATTGAACTCTATTCACTATATATAAAGATACACGTTTCATATGACAGCAACGTGGTGCAACACAACATTCGAACTTTTACAATGAAACAAACATCTTCTTGTGTTATGTGGCCTAGTGGGCAGACCGTTTGGTTCGCACTCGAGAGAGTGCAGGTTCGAATCCCAGGTTGTGGCGTGTACCAATGAGACTTTTTCACATCTCAAGTACCTACATTATACGGACGCTCTAACGGTGAAGGAAAAACATTGTGAGGAAACCCGCACATAGTTGGCCCCAGACGTATTGACCGGTTCATTCCTCTGGACTAGGCTGACTATGTTGTGAGAATGCCGTATGTGCTTGGGCAACCATACGACATTTAAAAAAACCAACTGTCCCAGGCATTACAGTATTTCAAGAGTGTTTACTTTGCTCGGAGAATATTGTATAAATCATCCATTAACGGATGTAAAGGCCCAAGTTTTCTTGTGTAATGAATAAAGTTCAATTTTGAATAGCTACGTCAAAAATGCAGCGCCATGTCTCGTATTGTTTCGTTCGGTGTGAATAAATTTGACCCTTACCCTAGTAAAAATCAACAAAATATAATTTGATCATCTGTTATACAGACAAGTCTTACTCACCGGTATAAGAGTTTCCCAGTTCTCCTCAGCGGGGTTGAGGAGGTCAATTTTGATGAGTCGGTAGTTCGGTGCGTTCTTGTTCGTGCGGAATATGCACACGGAGCCGTTGTTTGTGACGTACTGGAAGACAAAAAGATCACAAAATGAAATAACATAGCAAGCAATTTTGTTACAACGTTATATAAGACTATAATTTTATGATATACTAGCCCCACTGTATATGTCTATCTTTTAAGGTTGGCTCACAATAACCTTTTTATGCAAACCAAATTTATTCTAAAACTAAGCATTATTTGTAAGGGTGTTTTCATAAAGATGATATTAATCCTTATCCAAATTAATACGTTATTCATTACAAGCATTTAATTTAGAAGAAATTTGCCGTTTACATAATTTGATTTCAATGAGTATTTTAGAAGATATCGCAGTAATAAAATAATCAACTTCACAATAATAATGTACGGCGCGCGGCGGGCAGTCGTGAGGGTGAAGCGCTTCTCCTTCTACGTAAATGAAGTCGCGGGTATATTGTTTTAGCGATATCCCAAAGTAACTGTTCCACGCGGACGAAGTCGCGGGCAAAAGCTAGTCTCATAATATACAGAGCGAAGACACTACACTACGAGTCGCGAGCTTTCGATTGTCTGTTAAAGCCAAGACACTCGGAACATACCTCGTAGTCCGCCTCGAACTTGTGCACGATCTGCGTGAGCGGCAGCCGTCCCGTGATCTGCGGGTGCTTGCCGAGGTCGGCGAAGTACAGCAGGTTGTCGCGGCAGTCGCGCACCGGCGACACGAGCAGCCAGCGACCGTCCCACGACACCTCCGCGCCGCTGTACATACAGAAATTATTATTAATTGGCTTCTTTCCAAAAAAAAAAGTCCATTACATTATTTAAATGTTTTTTTATTTATTACTCGTTATATCAACGAAGTATTATCTACCAGGAGTCCGAACGTAATGTTAAAATAATGGGTCTCAATTTAGGGGACAGGTTTTTTGCCGGTAGAGCGCGAGCGCGCCATTATTCAATAAGTACCAAGCGCGATTCAGGACTGTGCGCTGATTGGTCCGCCACAATAGCATTGGTACGTCCATAATTCTAGCGCAGCCAGTGGCAGAAAAGAGAACTAAGATCTGGGTTTATTAATGTGTACATAAATACTATGGAAAAGCCTATATCGTTCGGACTCCTGGTATTCTATACTTCATGGTTATATCAATAAACTACGAGGACATGACATGATGAATAGTACGAGTGATGTCACATTACAGGATTCACTAATAAAGTATGATGTGTTATCTTTGAAGTGAACCACTTTAGCGGCGTTGAGAGTTAAATTTCAAGGTCTCGTCACGTCACGACACATTTTAGATATAACCATCTGTCGGAATCTACTTATACTGCTTACATAGCAACTAAACTTTCTAAAGTACGGTTCAATACACAGATGTCGCTAGATGTATAAATTTAACCTTTCCTTTTTTTTAATGAAGTCTTTAGGCACGATGAGAGTATTTCCGGATTTGAAATGATGAATGTAAATTGTATGAAATTGACATCTCATTTATTATTTTCTAACTTCGTTATCGTTTCCATATTGTTACTTTGGCCAGACCTGGAGGGGGGGATACTGGGGTACTCACATCCTCCACAGCGGCTCCTCGGGGAACTCCACCGCGATGACGTCATCCTCCTGCGGCGTGTTCAGGCGGTGGTAGCACAGCTTCTGGTCCCTGTTCACTTCCGTCTCCGAGCCGTCCGTCTTGCCCTCTTGGTCGGGGTAGCGCTGGAAAGAGCAAAATACAGTATTGAATTGATAAGCGAAATGAAAGTTATAAAACCTACGCTGAGAACGCTTCATTTTTATTGCAGCGACATTACGAAAGGATATGTGATTGAATTTAATTAACATTATATCTAGCAATAGCCCGCGAAAAAATAGCCACAAACTGCAAGCAAATGTGTGAGTACACGCATTAGCATGCGTAGAGCACCTCCACCTCCTCCTTCCACACTGCTTATACACTCAGAAACAAGATCGTACAAACACCACCACCACACAAGCACCACACACCGTTAAGTTCAATTTATATATAAAAATAGTTACCATTACAATATATTAACAATTACCCCGTTAAAAAACTCAAAATAATAAATATTTAAGCCTACAGAATTACGTAAAGTTAGTCGAAAACTGTAAAAACATAAGCCATTAAGTAATATTTTATATCATAACAGTAGAAATCTAACATAATTTTTAGATGAAACAAAACATGAAAGGGTACCTATATTGTATTGTATTGTCTTGTCAGATAATATAAGATACATATTTATCAATAATTACTACAGTATTTCAAGAGTGGTTACTTCGCTCGGAGAATACTGTATAAATCATCCATAACGGATGCAAAGGCCTAAGTTTTTTTGTCTTGTCAGATAATATAAGATACATATTTATCAATAATTAGTGCATTCAATCCCCCATACATTTTTACTATGGCGGCTGCGAGTAGATTCAAATATGCGTCGCGCGGACTTAGCAGTTTAGTCCTACCTAAACAGCGCCCGCGGGTACCGCTCGGCGCAGTCTTAACGACTTTTAGTTTCGTGAATTTTCTGTTCAGGCTAAACAACAATATTTGTTATACAATTATTATTTTAATAACTGAGAAACAACATTTTAAGTATCATTGCATAATTATATAATATTTGAAGTCAGGTACTTTTTCTTGTATAAAAAAATATGTGTTGATGTTTATTTTTTCTTGAAACAAAGTACAAAATTTAACACTATAAAATTATTATTTTATCATAAAAAAAAAGTATTTTTGTTTTATGATAAAATATCATTTATTGCTAATCGAGTAGATTAGCAATAAATGTAGCAATGAATAAAACAAATACATGTGAACTTTTTATCCTTATTATCGACCTTGGTAAAGGTTGTATTAAGGTAAAGTACATTTGATTTGCATGTCAAGGTGTTCCTATTGAAGCGCGTCATTTTATTTATAATAGATTCATCAAGCAAAATACATACCTACTTTACAATAGGAATGGTACCTAAAAATTCGCAACACATGTTCTGTACGGATCTAACTAAACCTATACGTAAATAAAAATATTCTATTCGATCAAATTTGTGTCATTTCGTTATTGCACAATAAATACAGCTTGGCAAAAAAGTCCTGGAGGTGGTGACAGATGGAACAAAAAACTTTTTCAATTGTATCAATAAAATAATGATAATATAAGATGTTAAAATAATACTTACAGAATAGAACAGTCCCTTATTGTCTTTGGTCCACGCCATAGACGCAAACTTGACTTTTTTTAAAACCTCTGGGTAGTCTTCACCTGTAAACCAAAAAAAACATGGCTTAAAATTTTAAATAGTAACATAAACATTTTAGAACACTAGTAATATCAATAAGGATGTTCACGTTACTAACATTAGATATAATTATTAAGTTAATCAATTGATCACGAGTCTTAGGTAAAGAGAAAAAAATCCCCTTTGATTCTCTTGTAAGTCTCCCGGTACTGCAGACTAGTACCTGTGGCCACGTCCTTCAGGTGTATGGTGATCCAGTCGGAGCCACTGGCTGACAGTCCGTAGGCGAAGGTGGCGCCGTCCTCCGTGAAGCGAGTGCCGGAGAGAGCGACGGTGCCGTCAGCCGACAGCGTGTTGGGGTCGATGAACACGCGCGGCTCCGAGGTGAGAGTGTCTTGCACGTAGAGAACACTAAAAAAATATTTAGAAGTAAGTTGTGTTTCTTTTAATATGGCGGTATAGCATAAAACCCTTTAGAGCGGTTTCGCACTACGTCCAGAGGCGGATTAAACGTTGAGAGCGCCGTAGGCAAATATGTCATCGGCGCATCTGGGGGTGGGGGGTGATCGGGCCTGACCGGGCATACCTACTCGCTTGGTCACAGGCACATGCCTAGTAAGTAGGCAAAACGAGAGCCTTATTAACCATGTAGGCCGACCGCGAGATCGGCTAAATGATACATTAGACATACTGATATTGAGTCTAAAAGTGGATTTTTACAAATATTATTGGGACTCAGAACTAATAAACTGGCACGGGCCCTTTCAATAAGGTGGCACGGGCCATTATTTAGTCCGCTTTAAACTTGGAACTCTTGACTTTGTGCACTTGCGTTCATGGTCCTTAGAATACCCACTGGGTGTGAGTATCGACCTCTGGTAACTTCACGCACTTGGACAACCGGTTTTCGGTGAGGCCGTGGTATCTATCAGGATGAGCCTGCTCATTCGTGCCGAAGCATGGCTCTCCCACAATTGAGTATATTGGCTTGGCAGTTCCACAACTCTGGCAGCCGCTCTATATATGGGATCATAATGTATGGGATTTGACATAAGGCATCGCAAGCGACATGTTACGTAGCGATGATGACTTCTGTCAAATCCCTTACATTTTTGAATTCGAAGTTCTCCGTCGAAATTATCGAATGCATCTTGACTAAAGCACCCAGGAGTCGAGGTACGGCCGCGTGATCTTGTTCACTATTTAGCACCTAATGTCCATACTTAGATCTTGTGAGGACATAAAATCACATTGTATATATACTCACTTCTGATTCTGCAAGCCCGTATTTTTGTAGAAGAAGTATCTATCCCCTCGTTTGAAGGGGCAGGAGTATTTGGGGTAGTTCCACAGTTCAGTTAGTCGCTCGCTGACGTCCGCCTTCACGGGACAGGAGTCCAGGTACGGCCGCGTGATCTTGTTCTGGGCGTCGATGAACGCTGCCGTCTCCTCTGAGTCCGGGTCTTCGAGCCAGCGGTATGGGTCTGCTATCTGTGAAGTAAAAGAATGAGCATATTGTTGAATTAAACCAATATTTAAGCACGGATGACGGAGAGAACACTCTGCTCTTTCCACGTAGGGAGACCTATGTGGAAAGAGCTGAGTGCCTTCAGTATTAAACGTTCATAGTAAAAATATGGCACCGATTTGTGACGTCATATATTTCCCCAGGGTATTGTAGCAGTATAAGTAGAAAGTGACACGGGGTACAACGTTTGTATGGTAAAACAAGAGGTCAAAAGCTATATTTCTTGTACAAAATAAATTACTTACAAATTATTATTTATCACGTGTTTTATCGCCTTTAGACAGCCGGGTAAACAACCTTAAGCTCTCATTTGTATTCTGTATAGAAACTTGTTTGTTGCCATTATTATAGCCAACTCTATTGACCTTGGGGCTTGGTGATATCAAACACAAATCACAATATCAAGGAAAATCAGTTTTTTTGTCTATCAACCATGACCGCATATAGAAAAAGTTGTATTCAACTTTTTTTAACCAGATAACTTGTAATTTAATGAAACTTGATTAGAACAAGTTATGTCTGTTTTTACTTTATATAGCAAAAATCATACTGCATTGATTAGAATTTATTGTTCTTGAATCTCTGTTTGAAACATTCTATTTTTCCGAGCTTTAGGTTGGGTAAATACGCCAAACGTCGGCCCCCCTTCAATCTTCGGCCGTCTGCACATTTTCAGCTTGCGTTCATTCAAAAGGCTATTAATTGGCAATTTTGCCAGTCGAATTGCAAGCTTAGTTCATACTCTTTAAGTGCAAACCTCTACTATCCGATTACGTCACTTGCTCTTCGCACATTGAGCGTCAGTAGCGATAGCGCTGTTGAAGCGTTGAAGTTAGTAGTTAAAGCAGCTTACTTGCTGTGAATACCCACGATTCGGGGATTGGTATTACAACGGTAAGACGTTTCTTTTTTTGGTTTTTAGCTTTGTTATTACTAAAAATGTATTTTTACTATATTTTGAGATAGTTTTTTAAACGTTTTGCGTATTGGTTGTAGGAAAAAATAGGAAGCCGCCATTAGAATTTAGAATACCAGTTTCGACTTAAAATCGGAATCTCGGCCGGGGCCGACTTAAGGTAGGTAAATGCAATCCATTTTATAAATTCCAATACTACGAATTCCATTGACTTAATAGTAAAATTTGCAACGCTTTTATGTTAATAAATCTATTTTACGTTCAATCGACAAATACCGGCCGGGGTAGTTTTAGCTGAATCTCGAGAAATAAGCTATACGAAACAGGGCCCGACTTTGGAAATATTAGATCGTAATGTCGGCCAGCCTCAAAATCGAGTGCTACTATACAGGCTGATTACTTTTGTATTCTTCATTGTTTGTAGGTACTGGGTTGTCATTTTTAATTTATTTATCAAACTCGTTTTCTCAAAATTGAATTATGTATTATTATAATTTATTAATATTATAAAGAGTGCTCGAGTGCTCGAGTTAACTTCGGCTCCGTAGTATTTCTCAATTTAAAAATATATTAAGTGACTTTCTAAACAAAAAAAGTGTAAAAATCAATATATTAACAGACTAAGAAAGTGAAAAGTGATAAAACTCATACAAACAGTGAACAAATAAAAAGAAACATTGACTACAAAGTGCTTAAAAAACAAACTATATTTACTGTGCTTTTAGGTAGAATTTTTAGTGAAAAACAAATAAATCGGCATCCAAGAATAAAGACAGTGTAATATCAGTAAAAAGAAAAGACAAATACAAAGAAAGTGTGAAATAAATTAAACATAACCTCAAAGAAATCTGCTGGTCATTAGACATGAATTTACAAATTTAAATTACTAGAGGCGCCATCTAGTAGTGGTGTGCTGAACTACTTGACAAATCAGCAGCGCACGAGTCGCAGTTTTTGAAACGTGAACTAAGTACACAAAGCTACAACGTGATACCGACTCTTGACAATAGAGGGCAGCACTGATATCAAACCATGGAAAATATGTTAGATATTTTAAAACAAATACAGGAAGATTTAATAACTCAAAAACAGGAAATAAGAAGCATGCAAGAAAATATCACTAAAACAATAATCAACAATACAAATGAAAAATTTACAATAATAGAAAATAAAACCGATATGTTACAAACTAAAATTCAACAACAACAAAATATAATAAATACTCTATCAAAACAGTTAAGAAAGAGAAATTTAATATTTTACGGAGTAGAAGAGACTGAACACGGATACCACGAACTACTAACAACTTTATTATACTGCATTAAACATAACATGAATATTACAATTGAACAATCAGAAATAGAATCTATTAGAAGACTTGGCAAAAAAGGGAGTAAGACTAGACCTATACTTGTAACTTTAACAACCATGGGACGAAAAATTGAACTTCTGAAGAAAAAACCAACACTGAAAGGCTCGCCCATTAACATTAAGGAGGACTTCCCTAAAGAAGTGTTGTTGAAGCGTAAGGAACTACAAGAGAAAGTAGAAAAAGAACGCCAACTTGGAAAAAATGCTGTATTAAGATATGATAAAATCATTATATTGCCGGACACACAGAAAAATTGGAATTCAAAAGATGATATAAGGAAAAAACGAAATCTGTCGGTGTCCCCTACCGAAAAATGTATTTCGACCAAAGAGAATACTTTAAATCAAATACACAAAAGAAATAGAACAAACAATATTACTTCTTATATACAGAATAAAACACCAAGTAAGGGAACCGAGCCCAACTCTACTGAAACGCTCCCGCCATCAAAAAACTAAAGAATAGAGCCCCTCTACATCTCCCTCAATCTCCTCCAGTACAGCTGGTCCCTGTGGAGGAAGTAGACCGCAACCCTCTATGCCATCGACTCTACATTTGCACTTACAATGCCAGATCTCTTTTATCTTATGAAAGATTAATGGATTTTAAACTAGCAATCTCAAAAATTAATTACGACATCATTGGCTTAGCAGAAATAAGGAGAAGTGAATATAATATCGAAGAGGACAACGAACATATATTCTGCTCCTATGGCGAAACCAAAGGACAATACGGAGTAGGATTTCTCATTAAGAAAAAATTTAAGTTAAACATACAAAGTTTCATTGCACTGTCTGAACGAATATGCATTCTAAACCTTAATTTTAACAGCAAAACATTATCATTAATACAGGCTCACGCGCCTACCATTGATTCTAGTGAACAAGAAATATTTAATTTCTACAACCAACTCCAAAATGCACGTCACCAGTGTTATCAACATCAAATAATAATGGGAGATTTCAACGCGCGCGTCGGACAACGTCTCGCTGGGGAAGAAAGAATCCTAGGTAACTACTGCTTTGGGCAAAGAGACAATAGAGGCGAACTTCTTCTACAATTCTGCTGGGAAAATAACCTATACATTTTAAATAGTCTTTTTAAAAAGAATAGTAAAAATATGTGGACGTGGTTGTCTCCTAAGAATACACGAAGCCAAATAGACTACATATTGACTAATCATAGAGAAAATATAACTAATATCGAAGTACTTTATAAATTACAATTTCCCAGTGATCATAGACTCATTAGAAGCACATTAGTTATGACAAAAATGAAGAAAAGTAGAGCAAATTACAAAAATTTAACAACTAAATTAATAACACCAGATAATCAAGAACATTTCCTGAAAAATTTTAAAGAAAAAATTGATACTGCTAATTTGTACGAATGCGAAGATGTAGAGTATTTTTATAATACACTGAAAAAATGTATACTAGAAAGCCTAAATTGCGTTAAAAATGTGACTCCCAAGAAACACACTTTTATAACAGATGATATAAAGAGACTTATTCATAGAAGACATGAACTGACAACAAAGAAAAAATTAAATAACGAAGAAAAGGAAGAGCGCAGTTATTTATATAAAAATATACATAGACTTATTAAAAAAGAGCATCAGAAATATAGAATCAAAATACTAGAAAACCACTTAAGTTCGACAGGAAGTATGAAGAAAGGCTATAAAGCGCTAACGAATACTAAGCAATGGATACCGTGTTTAAAAGAAAACGGAAGTAACAAGAAGACTTTCTCAAGATCAAAGATAATAGAGACTGCTACATCGTTTTATAAAAATCTTTACTCGTCAAAAACCGACAATCAACTAGAAATTGAGCCGCTCACATGTAATTCTACCACTCTTGACAGGTTTTCAGGCACTGAAATTATAAAGAAAATAGACAAGCTTAAAGAAGACAAAAGCAATGGACCAGATGGTGTTCCCAATCAAGCAATAAAAATAGGTAAGAGCGTGTTAGCTCCCCTACTAACTAACTTATTTAACACGATTTTAAATCATAGAAAAATTCCCTCCGATTGGGCAAAATCTGACATAATACTACTGTACAAGAAAGGCGACCCAGCAAATATAAATAACTACAGACCAATTAGCCTACAACCCAATATATACAAACTTTTTGCCTCTTGCCTTGTAGATCGTATAGAAAAATATACCGATAAACACCAACCACCAGAACAAGCAGGTTTCAGAAAAAGTTTTTCAACAACTGACCATATTCATACATTAGAGCAAATAATAGAGAAATATGAGGAACATCAGCGTCCGCTCTACTTGGCTTTTATTGATTATGCTAAAGCGTTCGATTCAATATCTCATAGTAGTATGTGGACGGCTCTATATGAATGCGATGTGCCGACAGAAACTATAGACCTCATAAAAGATATTTATAACAAAAGCATATCCCGTGTAAAAATGGAAACAAAAGGCTCAGAAATAAAAATTTGTAGAGGAGCTAGGCAAGGAGATCCACTCTCGCCTAGAATATTCATCACTGTTCTTGAAAGCATCATGAGAAAACTAAACTGGCAAAAAAGAGGTATAAACATAAAAGGTGATTTTCTGAGCAATCTTAGGTTCGCAGACGACATCATTATCTTCTCAGAAACAGCTGTCCAACTAGAAAAAATGGTTTGCGAACTACACACAGTGAGTCAAGAAATAGGTTTAGAGCTTAATACTATTAAAACAAAAATAATGACTAACTCTATCTTACTCCCGATTAAAGTCAACGGTACCCCTCTCGAATATGTACAAGAATATATATATCTAGGAAAACAAATAGCTTTCATAAAATCAAGACAACAAGATGAAATAAATAGAAGAATCAACATTACATGGAATAAGTTTTGGAGTTACAAAGAAGTGCTAAAATCAAACCTTCCTATAAAACTTAAGAAGAAAGTGCTTGACTCCTGCTTACTTCCATGTCTTTCGTATGGTAGCCAAACCTGGATATACAACAACAAAACAAAAAACAAATTACAAGTTACCCAAAGAGCTATGGAACGTAGTATTTTGAATATAAAAAAGAGTGACAGAAAGCGAAACTCAGATATAAGAAAAATAACAAATGTAATAGATGCTTTGGAACATTGTCAAAAACTAAAATGGAAATGGGCCGGACATGTAGCGCGAATGAACAAACAGAAATGGACATACAAAGTAACTAACTGGAAAGGACCACAAAACAAACGAAAAAGAGGAAGACCAAGAGCAAGATGGACAGACGAAATAATTAAAATTGCTGGTAAAGATTGGATGATCAAAGCTAATGATAGAGTTGTATGGCAAAATATGGAGGAGGCCTTTACTCGTAGAGAGGTCCTTAATATAAATACAAACACTTAAATATAATAAACAAAATAAAAATGTAATAATATTAAATTAATAATAATAATAAATTACATACTTAATTATTAAGAATCTAAATTATCATACCAGAAAAATGTAAAATTTAATTTGATATTTTTATATTCATTAAATAACATTGGGAACTTTAGTATGGAAAAATGCCCCACGGCGGACAAAGAAGAAACATACTTTATTTCAAAGCTTTAGATCAGTAGGTATATTCACGTAAAGCGCTATATTGTGACATATGGGAATTCTGAGAGACTAAGTTGAAAATATTTTTTTCTAAAATGATTAGTTTTTTACATTGACAATTTCGGGATACATTTTTTATACTAAATAATTAATAGTCATCATCATCATCATCACCAATTGTTTATTTATTGTTTGTTGTTTGTTTGTTTGTTGTTTTATTGTTTATTTGAATTTGTTTTTTTTGGTGTTTTGTTTTTGTTATTTTTTTTACCTGACTAGACGCTGCTAAGCCACAGCGCTTATATCATAGACATTTGGCGTATTTTTGTGATCATATTATTAAAATGTAGGTGTAATGTAAAGTGCAAATAGTGAAATTACATCAATAATAAAACCTTATTATCTCAATATTCCCATATGTTACAGAAAAAAAAAATGCACAGTAATAAAGTGGAAAATAGTATCTATCATCAGTGATAAATTTCGTTTGTGTCCGCTACTTTTCGAAAAGCGGGGCAAAAAGTTCCCAATGTCTTTTAATTTGTAAAAATAATTATAATAATTATAGAAAATGTTGCATGTAATACAAAAATAAAATTGAAATATTATAATTATGTAGAAAGATAAGTAAAATAAACAATAACTATAAATACCTACTTAGCACTGTTAAAAAGGATTGTGTACATAAAATTAAAATAATATTAATCTGATTATTATATTCGATTTGAAAATATTACTTATTACACAGAAAATCATGCATGAAATTATAATATGATAGATACAAATAATATGATACAGATAATAATAATTAATACAATAACAATGTAATTATTAATAAGTCGTTGCAATTTGTATGTATTTATTAAGGAATAAATGAGGCTATTTATTATTATTTTATTATATAATATTATAAAGAAGTTACACTCTATACCCGGCCGACATTTGGGAAAAACGCGACCGACCATTGTCTGTGAACGACCGATTTTAGGGTTTTTTCGTTCTCGACGCATTTAAACCTTAATACTTTTTTCGTTTAGTAGAAAAGTTAACCATATGCCTATAAACATGAAATAGATTTATCAACCTGTCTAAAACCGTATCACAAGCTATCCTTTTGTTGCAAACTGATGGATCCAGAGCTATATAAAGTTAGAAAATGCGTAGGTGGCCGACATTTGGCGTATTTACCCTACTTTAGATGCTCGCAGTGACAGAGGAACTTTAGAATTCAAGGCAATGTTTGGCGGTAGATTAGTGCATACAGTATTGAACACTATTGTATTAATTAGTGCCTAACGCTGCGCTTCGATGCACAGTATTTATCTATAATAAATTAATAATCTATTATCACTGATCAGTGATCACGTAATCAGAGCATTCACTTATATCTAACACTCTCGGTGAATTGCACGTACTCTCAGATAATAAGTTAAATTATAACGAAAACACGTTCTCAGAATTCTTATCTTATTTCGAGATGAGATTAAATTTTCAACATAGGTGTATTTTACTGGAAGTGAAGAAATCTAAAACTGATTTTTTTTTCATCATATAGCAGGAAACACTGAACAAATTGCGCTAGAATAATGTATAAAGTATATAGTTGTTATTATAACCCAGGCATCGTCTATTTTAAAGGATTTTCTTAAACTCACCCCAAGTGGCGGGGAAAAGGGGTTCAAATTGTATTTACCAAGTTGCAGGAAATAGCTTTTCACAACTACGCGACGGAACGCCCAGAAGATTCTATTATCCTGGTTCATAATATCAACACTTCCAGGTATTCTGGAGAATATCTATACTTATATAATAAAGAGGAAAAGTTTGTTTGTTTGTTTTGCATCGAATAGGCTCCGAAACTACTGTACCGATTTTGTAGAAATTTGGCACAGATATAGAGTAAAACACGGGGAAGGACATAGGCTACTTTATTACGGCAAAATGTACGGTTTCCGCGAGATTTCCTTTAGCATGCACGAAGTCGCGGACAACATCTAGTCGTTTTCCGGAATATGTAGCGGTATCAACACGGAAATGTGTGGTCGATGCGGAAATACGTATGAAAGCCAGGCATAACATAGTCTGTTACGATAATCGATTTGATTACTTGTATATTTACCTACTAGTTATAATATTATGATCCCTATACCTATAGATGGTCGATGGAGAATAACTATAATTTTAATAAAAAACTTTAACCCGATAACGCTAAAGCTATTACGAATCTATTGACGGCACGATGGAAAAAACATACGTTTATAAGTACATAGACTGTTAAAATCACTACCCTTCTTTTTGGCTTCGGCGTAAAAAGAGCCAGCAATTTGAATAAAGTATCTTTTTACTTGAAATGAAATTACTCATACGCATTTTTCAGTACTCCGGCCAGAAAAAACAGTGGCGAAAATAGAACTCTGCGCTACCACAATAGAGCTCTATTTTCGGCACTGTTTGTTTTCCGGCCGCCTTAGAACTTCTTGTAAAACCGGAAACTATTATTTTTAATCGACTTCCAAAAATGGAGGCGGTTATACGTTCGGCTGTATATTATATATACATTTTTTAACCGACTTGCAAAAAAAGGAGGCGGTTATACGTTCGGCTGTATAGATTTTTTTTGCATGTTCAACGATAATTCCGCATTCTGTGGACCGATTTTCAAAATCCTTTTTTTGGTGTAAATGGTATTATCCCAAGTTTGTCCCAGTTTCAAAAAAGTGATGATGGGATCCATGAGGAATCGAGGGAACTCCTCGAAATTTATATGGACACATATAGTGATTTTGACTTTTTCTTAATTAGTCCAAGCATATGCTACCAAAAAGTAAGATTTTGCTCCAAGGTGTATCCTGGATCCAAAAGTACAGAACACAACTCCTGACTCCTTATAGATACAATATGTTTGGGGATTTCGGCGTTGTTTAAAGAACTGCAAGCATGTGCCACCATGTCAATTAGAGTAATCATCATCATCACCACCACTATCTCACCATACATCACCGCATTTTTATGATATAAAAGGTACTTCTCATAGTATTTTACACCAACACGAAGATCTTTGAACATTACTCTGACGTTTATGGCCCTATTTGCAAAATTATTTTATTGTTGTAAAGGGTATAATTCGAGATTGGTCTTTGAGTCACTAATGTGGAAACTTGATGATGGGATCCATGAAGAATCGAGGGAACTCCTCGAAATTTATATGGACACATTGTGATTTAGATTTTTCCTGAAATAAAATAAGAATATGCTACCAAAAAATAAATATTTTGCACCAAGGTATACCCTGGATCCAAAAGCACTGAACAGAACCCCTCAGTCTTTAAAGATAAAACTAGCTGTTGCCGCGGCTCCACCCGCGTAAATACGGGGAACGCTGTACTTTTTCGGGATGGGATTTATTTACTTTAGGTGTAGTTGTAGTGTAGTGTAGTTTGTAGGTGTAGTTATTTATTTATTCCAGTTTATAGTTAAGCAGAACAACGTGTGTCGGGACAGTTAGTTTAGAATAAGATTTTAATGTAACAAAACGACTATTCTGTAGTATTTCTAAGCAATTAAATCTTAATTTTCATTGTTTAGTTAGTTTCACAAGGATGTCCGATTTGCAAAGTAGGTAATGCTTGTTCCTAATGATATAATATCTCTAGCAAAAAATGCATATACATTTAGTTAGAATTATTTCAAAGTCAGAAACTACAAAACAATCTTAAAATTCTATTAATTTAAAGATAAAAACGAAATAATTTGCATATTATAATAGCAGCAATAATATATAATAATCTCTAAGCCAGTGTTTTTCAAAGTGTGGGTCGCGACTCCCTGGTGGTTCGTGAAGCCTCTTTAGGGGGGTCGTGAAGCTTCTATAGGGGAGTTGCAAAAGGTGGGAAAAACTACTGCAGTAAAAAAAGTTAGGAAAACAGTTGAACTAAAGGCAATCCGTGCAACATCCCGCTAAGCGCTTAAATTTTATCTATCTAATGCGTCATTTATGAGCTTATCGAGCTCAAAAATAAGTGCTTCTAAAAATTTTCACTGATAATTTTCTTTCGGAGCTCGGAGAACTCACAAGTCTGATGAAAGTTTATTTTTGACTATATAAAACACTAAATTCAAAGTAAAAATACACAAAAAAGTTTGAAATAAAACTTATTTTTTAAATAATCCCCATATTAAATTTGGCTAAAATTTTAACTATTTCTCTACTCAATCTTCTTGAAGTCGGTCCAGCAAAGAACGAGAGTTCTATAAAATATTGTAGGATATTGTTTGGACTGGTACCGACTAATTGCTAAGCTGACTAACTAAAGAATAACTGCAGAAATAAAATCAATTTTATCATTTCCATGGCATATAATGAAGATAAAAAAAATTCCGAGTAGAACAAAACTAGACATAAAATATAAAACAGACATAAAACAGTGTTAAGTTCACAGAATGTTAGGTCAAGTGGCTCCTTCACTGCTAAAATGCTTTCCGACTATGGTGTTGTAGGCTCTTCGAAAAATGCTACGAAAGTTTTCGTAGCATTTTTTCGTAGCGTCGCGTTGTTTCGTAGCTAGGATAATTAATTAAACTCAAAGTAAGTAATTCACGTCTTGGTTCTGTTGTTCTTCTGGTTTCGTCATGTCCGGACGGACATGACGAAAACGTACCGGGACTACACGTAAAGTGGGGATGATTTTTTTTCTCGCGTCTACCCCAGTGTGAGGTATCATTAGATGGATCTAAAAACATTGAGAGGTTACTAAGATGATTATTTGATTTAGGTATCCATTTGCGAGATATTCAACTTAAAAGCGAAAAAAAAAAATGTTTTCCGTTAAAATATCTCCACCACCTATCCACCTCTAAAATCTAAACGCTGACTCGAAAAATTTGAAATAATTCGTGATGGTAGTCAATGTGATGAACTTTAAAGGAAAATTATAACGGCTTATGTAACTTTATACGTTCAGGAGTTTTAGATACTTAACTTATAAAATGCGCTTAATTGGAAAACTTTGCGCACGATTCCGATTCGCCCTTAGCTGATTTTTCTATACTAATATAAAGAGGAAAAGTTTGTTCGTTTGTTTGCATTGAACAGGCTCCGAAACTACTGGACCGATTTTGATGAAATTTGGTACAGATATAGATTAGACCACGGACGTAGACTTTTTATCGCGGAAAAATGTACGGTTTCTGCGAAATTAACTTTTGCGTGCACGAAGTCGCAAGCGACATCTAGTATTATAATTATATGAGAGATGTATTACAATTACTGATCAAATACTTCAAAAGGTACATTTTTGTAATTATTTACAAAACAATTACGAGAATTGATATCAACTACGAATTCACAAATATATCCTTGGCTTATTTGATAAAAAAAACTCACCGATCCAACGGAAACCGTTTAAAAATATCGCAAACAAGGCATATTAACTCGAAATTATTGTTTTCATATCTTCTCCCAATGTTTTACATTATTGTAAACAAGTTTTTTATCACATTTATCCGGTCTGTTCCTCTCATCTAAAAATATTATTGATCAACTCTCAATTCCTCCTACCCAGCCGAAAGATATTTTTTTTTTCGTATTTGTTATAGCGGCAACAGAAACACGTCATCTGTGAAAATTTCGTGACAGACGGACAGACGGACGGACGGACAGCGACGTCCTAGTAATAGGGTACCGTTTTTACCCTTTGGATACGGGTACTAATATCAAAATCAGTTCATCAGTTTGGAAGCTATGGTGCCACGGACACAAACACGTCCAACTTATAGCAACCTTCTTTCGTCGTGGGTTGAATACTAATAATTGATTAGTACGATTCAAATAAGAATAGGATCGAGTCGGCGCCATATTGTTTCGAATTTAGACTGTTATGATAATTAAATTTATATTTAGATAATTGATTACTATTTAACGCAATTTAAATTCGATGCAAGACTATTATTTATATGCCCATAAGTTTTTCTAAAAATCACACTTTTCAAATGATATTTGACAGAAAAAGGTCATTGACGTTACTATTCTCATTTGAAACGCGTTATATCTTACCTTAGTTCCATGATAGTCGTCGACCACTGTGTCATCTCTCCTCGCCTCTGGGTAGACAAAGCTCATATTCTGCGACGTTGCGACGATACACTGCAACACACCAGCGAACAACACATAGTGGAACATTATCACCCTGACGACGCGCGTACACTGATCGCATTCCGTCGATCAGTGCCTTTATATGTTACGGTCGCTAAAATCTACGAGCTAATTTAGGACCTTATTGCCATAGTTATAAGATGGTGCACCGGGTTTGTCTCGCAAACGGGACCCAAAAATTATATGTATGGAAATACTGGTTTTTTGGGAAAAACCCGGACAAGAGTGAGTCGGACTCGCTCACCGAGGGTTTCGTATAAACTAATAACATCATATAAACATTTCAGAAATCGAGTCTCGCAGTTTTTGACGAGCTTGAAAATGGGTGTTGAACGTTTATACGGAGAAGGTATTATTTATGACATTTTCATCTATACTAATATTATAAATGCGAAAGTGTGTCTGTCTGTTACCTATTCACGCTTTAACCGCTGAACCGATTTTTATGAAATTTGGTATAGACATACTTTGGATCCCGGGAAAGGACATAGCATATTTTTTATCCCGAAAAAGTAGTGTTCCCGCGGGATAATGTATTTACGCGGCACGCGCGAAAAAGTTAGTTAGTTTTATAAATTAAATACCGTTTATTTCAGGGTGCATAGGCCAGAGGCCTATATTATAAATAACTTATAGACTAACATACATATTACTTTATTATTATAAGTAAAATTATGCGTCGTAAAAAAATGTTTTAAAATGCACTCAAATCAAACCCTTTTATAAGATATCCCATAGGTACTAAAAATAATAGCTTTAACTTGAAATCTTCACCCCCTCTTATACTTAAGAAGTGAGCTTAGACCCCCTATTTTTTATGTTTTGATGTTACTTGCCAAATTTTATAGTTCTAACCTCTAGGTCAATGGAAAGTACCCTAAAAATGTTGGTTCCCTTTAGTGTCGAATTATGCGTTATTTTTGGCAAAAGAGCTTGTATCTTTTTTTTACGTCAACTTAGAAGTCTGATTTATTTATTCCTAAAAGAGTTTCGTTTTTCTATTTGAGGTTCGGACCCTAAAATTATAATTTATGGATTAATAGGACAAAAAACCATACCTAAGTATAGCATATTTGCTTTAATACGGTTTTATTTTTACACAAGTTAAATCATACATGTATGATATCAGAGTTAAATATAAAATTAGCTAGATACATCAGTCGATTTCTAATGTTGATTTGTATATTATTGGATGGAGACTAGGAAATTTAGAGCAGGTGGTTGAGGCCAGCTGAAACCTTGTCCTATACTTCTCCTATTGTACCTCAACACGAGACTGTAGGTCTGGCTGGTCAGAAGTGGAACTCAGTCAATATACAAATTTTTGAAAAATGAATTTTTTAATCCTCAAAAAACATGTTTGAGGCAATTTGAAATTTTGATATAGTGTTAGTATAATGTTTAAGAAATTGGGGGGAAAAAAGCCGTGTAATTCAGTTAGAACTTTAACCTTGCCAGACCAGTGTAAAAGTAAATTGGAAAAAGGTTAACAAAATAAATACTTACACGATATAAACATTAAACTCTGGGTATAAAACTCTAGGGTAAAAAGTAAAAACCTAAACAAGAGCATGCTACGACAAGTTTAAGGAGGGTTCCGTAACTATCAACGCGCAATATGTTTTCTTTGAATTACTTCAAAAGTTATTGTCCAATTTCGCTCAAAAAAAATCTTAAAGAGTTTTTAACATGATCTATCAGCATGAGACTAGGGCCTTTTACCTTTGAAAATGGTCAAAAGTAAAAAAAAATAGTAGGATGAAACCCATTGGAAAAGGAAGAGAATATTACAAAAATAAAAGGAAAAATAATTTACGGGTGATTTGAGGTCGGGAAGTGTAAAGGGGGTGAGTTTTTAAGGGTAGAAAACGGTTTATCTCGATTTTCGCCAAAAATACAAGTCCTATGGAAAAAAGCCAAATGGCAAAGTTGTAGGTAATAAACAGATCTACAACTTTTGTATTTACATTTTTTTCACATAGCCACAAAATTTATGTCAAAAATTCATAAAACCACGTTTTTGGTTTTTTATTTTTATCTTATAAAAAAAAACACCAAATTTCATATATTTTTTTTCGTATAAGATAAAAATAAAAAACAAAAAACTTGAGTTATATATTTGAATTTTGCACATATCGAGGTACGAGGTATCGTTGAATAGGTCTTTTAAAATAAAGACAAGATTTCATACGTGACTTTTTTACAAAGTCAACCAATTTCGAGTAATCGGCCTCCAAAGTAGTTTATAAGTTGGACCCCCTTGGCATTTACTTTTTTAGGAATTAAAAACTTCACTTTTCAAAAATTTGTATATTGGCTAGGTTCCACTTCTAACCAGCCAGACCTGCAGAGCAGTCTCGTGTTGAGGTACAATAGAAGTACAAGACAAGGTGTCAGGTGCCTCAAACAACCTGCTCTAAATTTCCTAGAGCTCTTGGTCTATATTTATTAATATTGATTTTCATTATTTAATAATTTAACATAGATATGTAATACTATTACTACTAGAGATAGGAGAAGATAAATATTGTGTGCGCATTTAGTTTTCATAAATACTTTAACTACGATTTAAAACTATTTCAATATTTAAAGCCATTGCATGTATTCCCGAGGGATACTATATTTATGCGGGCGGAGCCGTGGGCAACAGCTAGTTTATAATAAAAATATCTATGGACACTTCACACCACGTAAATCTGGCCCCAGGCTAAGTATTGTGTTATAGGTGGTAGAGCCATGCTTCGGCACGAATGGGCCGGCTCGACCGGAGAAATACCACGGGCTCACAGAAAACCGGCGTGAAACAGCGTTTGCGCTGTGTTTCGCCGAGTGAGTGAGTTTACCGGAGGCCCAATCCCCTACCCTATTCCCTTCCCTACCCTCCCCTATTACCCTATTCCCTCTTAAAAGGCCGGCAACGCACTTGCAGCTCTTCTGATGCTGCGAGTGTCCATGGGCGACGGAAGTTGCTTTCCATCAGGTGACCCGTTTGCTCGTTTGCCCCCATATTACATAAAAAAAAAAAAAAAAGGTACCAGACAAACTAAGGCCTTTACATCTGTTAATGGAATCTATTAACGGATGATGATTGATGATTTATACAGTATTCTCTGAGCGAAGTAACCACTCCTGAAATATTGTAGTGCCTAGGACAGTTAGTTTTTTAAATGTCGTATGGTTGCCCAAGCACATACGGCATTCTCACAACATAGTCAGCCTAATCCAGAGGAATGAACTGGTCAATATGTCTGAGGCCAACTATGTGCGGGTTTCCTCACGATGTTTTCCTTCACCGTTAGAGTGTCCGTATAATGTACTTTAGATCTGAAAAAGTCTCATTGGTACACGCCACAACCTGGGATTTGAACCTGCACTCTCTCGAGTGCAAACCAAACGGTCTACCTACTAGGCCACGGAGCTCCAGGTACCAGACAATGGGAAGTATATTTAACAATATTATACATATTATATTACACACATATTTAATACACAATACACATCTATGACCCGGGTACAAAGAAAACTGGTTGTTCCCTTGGACTTTCAGCTTGAGGGTCAACATGAAAACCACTGACCACACAAGTCCTAAAATTCAATTTCAAGTTTTTACTATTTTCTGTCAGAGTACCAAAAGTGAAAAAAAAAATAAAGTAGAACTTACCGTTCAATGTTAATAAATTTTATCAACTGTTGGTTTCTTTGGAAAATTTAATCCGATAAACAAGCATGAAATGAAGTTATTGAAAGTTTGAATGTGTGAGTGAATAAATATACAAAAACATATTGAATAAGATGATTGATAAAAAAAAATGTACCTATTTGGCACTATATATTTTAACCTCATGATAACATAAAGATTCCACATTAAGTAGATAAAAAAAAAATTATATGTGACCTTTAGTTATTTTTCACATTGACATTGTAAATGTTTAATGGGAATATCAAAATAAAATTTTAATTGGATGTACAGAGTGTAGCAGTGTTTCCCAAAAAATTTTCTGCCATGGCCCGGTAATTTTCACACTGTCCTTTTGTGGCCCACTCAACACTTTGAAAACCAAGCATAACTAGTGTTGGTTTCAAAGTTGGCTAAAATATTAAGAGTAAAAATGTTTTATTAATACTACATATTTTGGTATCGGCATACTTACTGAATACAAATATTAAAAATGTGTCGATTGATAGTAGGTAAGTACCTATTATTTTCAAAAGAAGGCAGGGATTTTGCGACCCGGTATTTTATTTTAATGGGCCGGTACTGGGTTGCGACCCGGCAGTTGGGAAACTCTGGAGTAGATATAGTATGGTTTTTTGTTTGTGTAGAATGTCTAGAGTACTGTTTAAGCTCCCTGATAAATCTTATCATAAATGTCCTAAGTGTTTGTTTATATATAAAATTGATAAGCGAGCCTCTTTTACTGTATAAATATATATGAATAGAGATCTATTTCTACGTGTAAAACAGACCACAAATGATAATTTATTATATAAATACAAAAATAAGACACTGCAGTTTCCAACTTTGTTAAGGTTAGAATTATTGATAGGTAATCTAAAAGCAGTAATATTATAATTCAATATAAAGATACGTTGCCACATATTCAAAGTATGAAATTAATAAAGCGGTCAGTAATTTAAAAAGCGGTGGTTAGTTTAAGAAAGGTTTTAAACATCTTTTTGCATAAAATGGTTCATTTTCTTACCAATTTGTGTTTTGGTGACAAAAATGTTGGTTTAACTTTTTGCTTACAAAGTATTGTACGTTGTTTATTGTTAAAACCCGCAAAATTTGTAGAAAATCGGCAATGATTGGCAAAAAAGCGACGCACAAACGGACGCAATAGAACGTACTTTGACATTTAAACTTTTTTACAATTAATGAAACTCAACTTCTTCCTCTTCCTCTGTGTTGATAAAATATAGTTTTGAAACAAACTTTAAAAAAAATGGCAATTTGTATAAATTGAGGCTTGAGCAATATCATTTGGAAATATATCTTGAAATATCCATTATAGAATACCAGGAGTCCGAACGGTATAGGTATCTTACTTCGTGGGTATAGGCCTAAATTGAGACCATTATTTTAACATTATGTTCGGACTTCTGGTATCTATACTTCGTGATATGGAGCAACTAGAAGCAGTATTGCCGTAACAATTGCGAATTTTTGAAATTGCTGCACTAATTGCACTGATCCTTTCGTGATGCCGAGCAATTATTGCTCGTAAAATGTTCTTATAAACCGGCACTAAAGAGTGCCGGTTCAAATTTTACCTGGTCAGACTTTAGCCATTCATAATATTCATCATCGACAGGCATCAAAATGAAAACGCTTCTTTATCGAAAGAAATATATTAAATTAAGATTGTTTCAAACCTGTGAATTTAGGGTATCCCTTATTCCGTTTTATGGCACTAGCTAAAAATTTAAGGTTGTCAGAGAACTAATAAAATCATCAGATAGTAAATGAGCAAATGAAAGTGTAGAAATAAAACAAGATATAAATAAGAGCATAAATGTATATTGCAAATATTAACAAACAAAATATTTCGACTAAATATTATTAATTTACAATAAAACAAATTTGGAAATAAATTATCCGAGGTTATTTTTATTTATGTAATTTTAAAGTGATTCACAGCTTTGACCAGTCTCTTTCTAATAAGATTAATTTCTTAGCCTGGGAACACACTTACATAAATTGTCATCCTTTAGAGATGTCAAATTTAATGAAAATTCACGAAATTGTATACTTCTAGCCGTGACGAAGTTATCTACAATTTGTATGTCATAGAAACAACGCCCCCAGTGGCAAACAATGTTAACTAATTTGATGTTATACAAAATACGTAAGTAGCAAGTCACTGCACTACTCGCACTCAGCACACTGGATGATTCAGCACGTGTGTTGGACTGGGGCATGCGTGTTTTGAATCGAACCTGGCTTGTATTTGACATCCCTAAAGGATGTCCATCTTATCCTAATCCTTATAGGATGTCAAATTAAGTATGTGTGTTTTGAATAACTCTTAAATGTTCAACATCTTGCACAGTATTCGAATGTTAACAAACTGCGTCAATTTTTAAACAAGTGTGGGAGGAAATTACAATTGTAATATCGTATAACGCATTGAAACATACTATACAATCTTTACACTTTAGTTTTCAATTTAATTTAATTTTACTCAGCGGGATATATACGTCTATTTCAGCGGGACACATTACATGAAAACTTTGATAGTGCAATAATAAGGAATGGTAGGTAATCTTACACATTTTGGATTGATTTAAGGCCTCAAGTGAGTCAGTGCTGACTACTTTAAGCTTGTCTAATATTTTCTAACTCACTCTGTCGCTTTCGCACACTCAAACTGTTATTAATCTAAACTCACAATAGGCATGTTGCCGAAAAAAATTTTTTTCGTCTATTCGATGTTAGACAACATGTTAATAAACAATCCAGAACCCATTTTTGTATATCTGAAAAAATAACGTAGATACAAACCATTGAAATTTACAATATGAAAGAGAGCGATATATCGGCCTGTGACGTCACAGCCTGCTACCGCCATACATTTGTCATTTCAAAATGTATGGCGGTAGCAGGTTGTGACGTCACGAATCGTTTTGCGAGAAAGGGATGGACAATATTTTTTATTTGCTTATATTTTTAACCCCGTCACTCTAAATACCTATTTCTTTCAGATTTATGTATCTTTAATCAACAATTTTAAAATTTAATTCGTAAAACTGTGATATTCCACACAAGGTAACATCCCTATTGCTTCGTCTCACAATGAATAGCTCACTCTTGAATTACAGAAATAATTTCTAAGAATTATAAAATGGAAATTTATTATTATACTTAGATAAAATAATTCAGACTTTTGAATACACCAACCAATAAAGGAACATTTTGTTGACAAAATAGTTTAGAAGTGAATTTAATAAGTGTATAATAATATAATTAATTCATTTTTGTTTATAAATATTTCTATGACTTGAACCCAACGTAGATATGTTATAAATCGTCAATGATATTGATGTACAATGTAAAAATAAGCACTAAACACAAAGTTACAATTTACTTAAGCAAGAACCGTTTGATGCTTTACAGGTAACGAGAAAGCTTCTCTCTTTTCATGTCAATAAGAGTAAAGTGACAAAAACTTTACTTAAAACACCACATTTAAGCAAAGGCTTCGGTTATAATATACTGCCAGCTCATCGATTTTCTGTCTCTCTTACACTTATTGAGTAAAAAGGGACGCCTAGTGCGGGTAAATTGGAAAAAGGATTTACATGTCATATGCCTCAATATATTTGAATTAAATATTTTGTTTTGTTCATATAATAAACATAGAATATGCTTTATGATCACCATAGTGCTTCTATGTTTAAGAGTTACATCTAGAGAGAGACGACATTGGTATACTTTAAATTTAAAGTTACTTACTGTCAGCAAGTTTTATAGTTAAAAGCAATTTATTCTTAAGTCCTATCATAATATGCAGGCGGAATAAAAACATATCACAATTTTAACGAAATATTATACTTAAAGAACAGTTTCGTATATGAAAAACCACATCGTGCCTGTAGTTCTAACGTTCCTTCAGCTATTATAAGATTTAAAAAATGTTGATTATAATTACCAGAGAGTTTTTCAAAGGCTATTTTCATCAGATCAAGACTACGATGTACTACAAGATAATAAATTCTAATTCTCAGTGTTCTTTTAATAATAATGTGTTTGATAAACTATCAAAAGCATTTATTATTCAGTTCAATTCCATTTCACTCCAACATTTGACTAGCTATAATGTCTTATTAGCCATTTTTTGTTTTTAATACTGAATATTCAGGGTTTACTCGAAAACTACTACTGCAGACGATAAAAAAATATAATTTATGCACCTACTTATTAAAGATCTACATTGGTCATTAGATTTCTCTAAACTAATGATATAAAGGCTAGGACTACTGAGGGTGTATATGACATATTATTATATGTTGAATAAAAAAAATGTTATTAATTCTTCCAAATTCAGGATAACAGTGCGACCAACGACAGAATGCGTTCCCTCTCGCTTCTACACACGCGCAGCAGCTCATTGCCGCCGGATTTTGTATAGATTTGTTCGCCACGAAACATAGATACCAGGAGTCCGAACGGTATAGGCTTTTCCATAGTATTTATGTACACAATAATAGGACCTGATCTTAGTTCTCTTTTCTGCCACTGGCTGTGCTAGAACTTGTTACGTACCGAGTGTTGCCAATACTATTATTTATTACAATTATTTTTAAATTACCGTTAGGCAATTACCGTATTCTACGGTATCTATACTTCGTGAACAGTTTCTATGAATTTCCTAAAACTTTTATTTAAATCCACGTTTCTCATAAAAAAAAATATCAGAGCTGTCAATATAGCAACATAACTACCCGCGTAATTTCAAACGAGTGCTACAGGGACTGGGACGCGCTCTACCGGCAAAAATCTGTCCCCTAAATTGAGATCATTATTTTAACATTACGTTCGGACTCCTGGTATCTATACTTCGTGGCCGGCGGCATCGAATTAGTTACCATTGTTTGCCACTAGGGGCGTTGTTTCGATGCCATACAAATTGTAGTTAACTTCTCCACGGTGAGCTGTGACAAAAACTCGCACTCGGCACTCTGAATGCAGCGGTGGCACCGCGAGAGCTGCGACACAATATTATGTGTAAACGTACTAATAGCCATAATAATAATATGAATGATGGAACTTTATAATCTTTCTCTCTCTGTTAAGTATGGAAACAGTGACAGATATCACGACAAATTACTGATAGACGATAGTTCTCAGGATCGCATTCTTTCTTTGTACGCACTGTAGAATAACTTACATATCACAAAAATAAAGTATCTATTTAAATATTTTCTATATTTAAAATAAAAACGTTAACAACCGTTGATATTACAACAATAAACGTTTTGTCTATGCTTGCTATCTATTATTATAGTGTCATATTTATATTTTTTTTCACGAATTTCTTAAGACAATGCGAGCCCTCCAAAGGTGTGCTCTAAGCACAATTATTAAGTTTTTTTAACAGCCATTGAATTCCTCAGTATCCTTGACCTGCTACAGACTAAAATTCCCGATTTACACTTTCGCCGCAACGAGTAATTCTACTGATAAATATATTAATAGACATAAATTTTCAGACACGATACGGCCCAGTGAGAACGATAAATCAAATAAATACGTCAGTATTAAGGTAAGACCGCACTAAGCGGCTGCGGAGCGACACTTTACTACTAATAACACCGCAATTTAGTGCCGCGTTGCGTAGTTTATTTACAATTTAAATAATACATCTAAAAATCTATGTAATAATAACATCAAAAAACCACAGAGGTTTGTAAAGATGTTATGTTCCGCTGCTGAGTAGTGCGTTATATCCCATACAAAGAATATTTGACCGTGTCGCGTCGCGTAGTTCCGCTGCCGCCTAATTACGTCTAGTGCGGTCCCACCTTTATGCCCAATATGAACTTGTTTCCATCTCAAAGAAAAGTACAGTTGGGTCAAACCGTGTCTGACAAATATGCTTCAAAATCGTGGTGCAATGTTGTTTACATTTCTTTGAAAACTTGGTGCGTATCTATGTCGATGTCGCTCCTTTACTCGCGCGAAAGTGTAAACGAGAAACACTTAAAGCCAAATTCTATCAAGATCATAAACATAAAACTATCGTACAGGTCGCGCAACGAATTAAGATCTTCCGATAAAAGTAGAGGGGGTATTCGCAAAAGTCAGTTTTTGGGTGTGTTTGGCGGTAGCGGGCTCGGGCGGGGAGGTGTGGTTGCGCCGAACGCATGCCGAACGTGGCTGCCGACACGCTATTGCGACACGTTAGTAATATATATTCTTTGCTATTGGTCACATCTGCGAACGATTCCCTCCTCTTTCACTGAGCGCTCATAAACCGTTGTGCGACCTATATCTAAATTCGACTTTTCTACCGACTATGAATAAATATCTAAGACAGAATTATTCAATTATTCTAACTTGGCAAGTACAATTTCATAAGAATTCCCATATGGATTTTCATTCCACGTATTGATTGGAACTGACGCGTCAAGTATTAGTCTTTTTAGACTGACAAATATTTATTGAGATCATTATTTGTTACAATACTACTGGAATATTAAAATTTTAATATTACGAATAAGCTGTAATCTTATACTTCGAAAATGTGGATCACTTTTTTTTTATTGTTGCTTGGTACCATCATAGCTACATTTTATTATTGCATCTCAGCACTTTTATAGGACGTAAAAAGTTGAAAGCAGTAACGGTAAGCTATCCCGCTTGCACTTATAACAAGTAAAGAACGCAGTTACGAGTAGCTGTCTCGCTCGCAATAATTAAACAGGTTGCGTGCGCTCATCGTCAATATTGTATAGTAGTTATGCTGTCCCGCTCACACACAGCGGGTGATTACGAGAAGCTGTCCTGCTCGCACTCGTCCCAGCTGTCACAGTCGTACGGCTCGGCGTCATAGTCTATGTCGCACGCGGCGTGGCCGGTCGCGTCGGAGCTTATGTCAGTTAACGCGGCCTCTGACACTGGCTTAGACGATATATCTAGGATCTGGAAGTGAGAAAATATAAAGTTATTTTTTGTATAAATGAATATTATTTAATTGCAACTTTAATTGCATAAATGAATATTATTCTTAAATATGAGTAACTTCTCAGAAGAAACCGTAAGAAACTAATCAAAAGTCAATATTTTCAAAGGTACAGCGATTTGTATACAAAATTTCGCAAGTCTCGTAAAAACGCTCCATACTAAAGTCGTTTGTAAAAGTCGAGTTGGTTAAAGTATATGAAGTATACGGCTGCAGGAACATATTTGTAAATATCTCCGATATTTGTGCGTTTAAATCCATACTTACCATAATGAATGTTTTTGTATATGATGTAAGTAAACTAATGGGTTTTGTTTACTAATTTAGCAAAAAACAACTTTTTTTGTACGTTTTAGATTTATCTCATTACAAAACTACACATTAAATATTATATTTTTTACATTTGCCAAGTAATAATGCCTCAATATTTCTGACTATATTAATCGTCTATTCTTATTATATCTTAGTTTAATTCCTTATTAGCCATATATTGAGATTTGAGTCTCGACAATGATGAATATGAATTCAATGTAAAAAGTTAAGTGCGAAATATACTGAGGAATAAGAAACGACTTATTTATTTATAAGATCGAGGTCACAATACTGAGTTGCGGCGTCGCAACGAAAAAATACACGACGCAGCGTTGTACGTGGCGATCGACTTTTCGGTCTCACCTAACTGGAGTAGATGCCGGTCTTTTATCAGCCGATTAGGCCTCAGATAATTCTACTCACTTGGTGTAACACAACGCTCAAACTTGCTAATCGTGAAAATATATACTAACATCAGCCGAAGAGCGCAGGCTGCAGTTATCTGAGGGCGGGGCGCGACGCAGCTCGGACCGTGACGCCGCCTTGCCGTCCGACCGCACCGCCTCTGATGCGTTCCACCGCTCTGTAACATCGAAAATTATGACATTTCCTTTTCTTTAATGTAATCAACCAGGAAACGAGCAGACGGACCGCATGATGGTAAGCGATTACCACCGCCCATGGACACTCGCAACACCAGAGGAGTTACAAGTGTAACTCCTCTGGTGCTGCGACTTGCGTTCCTGGTCCTTAAAATCCCCAATAGAGGACCAGGACCTTGGGCCTCCGGTGACCTAACTCAATCGGCGAAACACAACGTAAGCGTTATTTCATGCCAATTTTCTGTGAGGGCATGGTATTTATCCGGTCTCACCGAAGCGTGGCTCTCCCACAGGTATACATTCATATCAATGTTGTAATGTATTTATATACTTCTTTAAAATTGCTTCCAGTGGGTGGCAATTTAAAAAAATTAATACTAATTAAATCGGGGGATGTTTTTTGGTTTTGCACCTACATATCTGTAATATATCAAAATTAAATTATACTACTGACAAGCTACAACATTAAATAATTTATTAAGCTAAATGAGGACCGTGACGCATTGCAATTAATAGAGGAAGAGCCGCTATAACCTGTAAATATACTCAAAAGTTACACACATAACGGGCGATAGAAAGTGTCAGAATTTAAATCGAAATTCATCAATGCCTCAAAATTAATTAGCGTAAAATATACAACTCACCCTTAGCTAATGGATCTGCCGTAGACACGGGCGAGCCGCTGCGGGGCGACCCCAGGCTGCCGCTGTAGTACATCTCCGGGTTGGCCTCGTGTCGGTCTACAACGAGCGTACAATCTACTTAGCCCACACTATAAATACTACATTTCCATAATACATATATATTTACTTAAATACGTACATCAGTTTAGCCCCGCTGACATAGTGGCATTGACAGTTGACATTACAATAAATTAAACCTTTCGTCATTGATCAGGCTCAAATGTCAATATACCATAATATTTCAGTTGTTTGTCGTGAGCGTAAGTACAAAGCCATATATACAATTTTATAGATATCAAAAATACATTTTGTAACTTATGAGTCTAGCTCAAAATACCGACGCACTGTCTTATTTAAAGTATTAAAACAACAAGAAAAATGGTGTGCACTCAAGGAGGCTAAATTAGCATGTACAGTTACCACAGTCGACGATGTCCTGGAACACGTAGGTAGCGATGGCGACAAGCTGGCGTATCCAGGGGTGCTGCATCAGCTGCGGCACGGTGCAGCGCTGCGTTGGATCCTTGCACAGCATCCACCGTAGGAGTTGTTCTAAATCTGGAAAAAAAAGTGTAAAATGTATAAAAATATATGTAAACCTCACTTTCATAGAGGACACAGGTCGCACATCTGCAGCAGGAGAGGTAAATTCTCAAACATTTTAACTCATTTCAACGAACATTCATATAAAATATGATAAAAAATATATTGATTATCTATAACACTTCTCCATGGATTTGAATTAAAATAATTACAGGAAATGGAATATGAATTAAAATTGTATAATTTAATAGTATTTTGGTTTGCGGTCGACACTTTTTTAAACAGCGAATCACGGCCAACGTCTTTTGGGAGAACTAAGTGAATTTACGGGATTTTTGTTTCGCGAACACTATGATTATCACCAGCCTATCAAGTTTTATCAACAGGGCCTGAGGTGAGGAGTCTCAAACTCCGCCTCACACATTCAAGTTGCACGTGGACTATAGATTAGGAGGTGCCAACCCCAAAAAAAAAAATTGAAGTTAAAAAAATCAGTACAATTAAAAAATTTAAAAAACAGGACGCTGTAGTAGACTTGCAACAGTTAATTTAATGAGTTAAATGAAATACATGTAATGATCATATTTTTCATAAAAGTATTTGAATAAAATTAAATTACAAAGAAAAATTTAAAAAGTGGCGTGCGATTTTTTAAAATACATGACTTTATCAGGGCGCAATAAAAACCCAGGACGCTGCTTTGAAACTATCCAGGACAGCCTAGGACAGGACATGTCCTGGGGAAATAGGACGGTTGGCAACCCTACTATAGACGCTATCTTCTCTTCCTACTAAGTTCCATTGGCGTGGGATTCCTATAACTCCATTTACCACTTACCGTTTGAAGACCCTTAACCAAATCTCTATTATACAGGCTAGGGCTTCCCTATGAAGGAGAACCAGCCTTCACCACTGCTTAGTTCTACTCGTTCAGTGGAATAGATCAGTCTCTTATATAGAAATGTGTGTTAAGTGTTCGGTGATAATTTACCTTCAGAAACAACTTGCGGTAAGTTCAGCGGTCCCTGTATAGTGTCCTCGATGTCAGAGAACGGGTTCACGAAGAACGTCAACACGTATAGAGTTATTCCCATGGACCACATCTCTAACTCTGGACCGGCGTACCTGCAATTATACATAATTAGCTTTTGCCCGCGGCTCCGCCCGCGTAAATATAATATCGTACGAGAATACTGTACTTTTTCAGGATAAAACTAGCTTATGTTTTAATCCAAAGCCGATACTATTACCATACCAAATTTCATCGAAATCCGTTCAGTACTTTTTGCGAGAAAGTAACAAACATCCATCCTCCATTCATCAATCCTCACAAGTTTTCACTTTTATAATAGTAAAAAGATTTTACTGAACATATTATAAGTAATACATGAAATAATTTTCCGCCATTGTAGAACTTTGGCGCGGATGCACCGGCTAGAAAAAAAGGTTCCATGGCAACACAGAAAATCGGCGTGGAACGATGAAGCTCGTGTCCACCCAAATAATTTTATATCTATTTATAATAATAATTATTTATACATACTTATTCCCAGCCAAAACTTCAGGACTGCAGTACTCAGTGGTTCCATAGAAGGTCGAGAACAACGTGTCCTTGCTCATAAACGTCGCCGAACCGAAGTCTATAAGTTTCACGTGAAACTTGTTGTCTATGATCACGTTCTCGTCCTTGATATCTCGATGTAGGATGTTGAGAGAGTGTAGATATTCCACAGCTTGGCCGATCTGGAAAAAATTGTAATGTCAAATGTACGGTACCACAGATGTCTTAGTGTTACACGAGCCATGTCCACACTGACGCCTCTGTGGTAAAGAATAGGGTGCAATTGGAGAACGTCGGGCAACTTTCAGATGTGATTTTACTCATGAATATAAGCAGCTTTTATTATGGAGTCAATTTTCCTACTTGAAAAAACAAAAAAATAACTGCTGTTTCATTAAAAGTGCGAAGACACTTTAGCACTTGTATGAAACAGCAGATTTTTTTTTCATAATATAAGTTGCTTTAATTCATGAGCATATTAACTTCTTAAAATTTCCCGACGGTCTCCAATTGCACCCAGTATAACTGACTAATCTAAATAATATAACTGACCTGTCTGAATATATAGCTGAGCAGAGGCTCGTCGAGGCGAGGTCGGCGCTCTATGAACTCGAATAGGTCCATGCCGGCGCCGTGCTTCTCCATCACCATTTGGAAGTATTTCTCGTTCTCAAACACGTCAATTACTGACACCTAAAATCAATATGTTATTAAGTCATCAGAGTTTCCAGCATACTCACAGTATGGAGTTTAAGCTGAGTTCCTAGTACTAAAAGTATCTTGATTGACTGATGTAGGTATCAACGCACAGGGTTTGACCTTAAGGCTAGACATTTCAAATTTTGCACACGTACTTCTCATATGACGTAGGCATCCACTAAGGAAGGATTTTTCAAAATTTAACCCCTAAAGTTGATATATACGACTTAGGCCCACTTGCGCCAATCCGGGTTAAAGTTAACCCTGGGTTAAAAATCATGTTATCTCTCTCATTCTTCGTATTTGCGAAAGAGAAAACATGATATTTTAACCTAAGGTTAACTTTAACTCGGATTGGCGCAAGTGGGCCTTAGCATACTATCAACATTTAATAATCTGAGTTCCTAGTAGGTCACAATAAGGTACCTGTGCTGGTACTCACAACATCATCATATCTGAGAGCCAGGTATACTAAATGAGATTAATGAGTTAATTCCCAGTACACTCACAATATTATGACGTCTGGGCTCCTAATACTCACAATATTGGGATGGCTGAGAGTCATGAGCAGCGACAGTTCGAGCGGTAATCTTCTTCCATCGGGCGCGTCTACCCAGAAATGAGCGCCCACCTTCTCCTTTAGTACAAACTTGGCCACGCAGAGCAGTCTGTCTGAGCGACGGTACGCCATCTTGACGCACCCATACGCGCCTTTGCCTGTGCGGGCGAGACAGATATATATATTTGCATATTTCTCTGTGGTAAATTATTAAGTGACTTCTCCAAAACGATAGTACGCCATTTGACGTAAACGCACGCTCGAAGCGTCGTTTTGTACGCATCGAGCGTGCACATATATATTTCGGGGCAAAAAGCTTAATAAAATTCATGGGAGTACTTATCCACTATTAATCATCATCATCATCATTTTCCTGCCCTTATCCCACGCTAAGTAGGGTCGGCGCAACATGTTTTCCCCTTCCACGCATTCCTATCAGCCGTCAATTCTATATTCACATCTTTCATTTCCATATCATACTTCACGCAATCCATCCATCTCTTTTTCGGCCTTCCTCTGCATACATATCATTCCACATTCATATTCATCACCCTTTTCGGTGACGTGTGTGTCTTCCCTCCTCATAACATGCCCATACCATGCTAACCTTGCACTCCTTACCTTATCCACTACCGGTGCCACTTTCAAACTTCCTCTTATATACTCATTCCTGATCTTATCTAACCTGGTCACACCACACATCCATCTTAGCATGCGCATCTCACTTGCATGCACCTTTCTTTCATCCATCTTTTTCATTGCCCAGCATTCTGATCCATACATTGCGACAGGTCTGATGACCGTTTTGTAAATTTTCCCCTTAAGCTTAAGGGGCATCCGTGGTGTTCGCGCCAAAACGCGACGTTGAAACACTGGTCACACAGACCGTTTAAATCAGCCAATCACGCACGAGTATTGGCTGTCTGTCCTCAAAGCGCTGTCAAGAGAGTGACGACACTTGCTCCTGAGATTTCGCCCGCGTCGGAAGCATCCCGAATTATAAGTACTCGTGACGCGTCAGCACATATTGTGCATTCGAATATACAAAACTCAGCTCGCTAGCGACACGCGATAAAACTACCGAAAACCCCGCTCAGCTGTGTAGTGCCTGCAGGAGAAGAATCCGCCCATTTCTGGAACCACAGCTTCAGCCAGCTCACCATCAAAGGTGAGTGATCTAGTATTCTCCAAATAATCCTAAAATCTCAGCCCAAAACTCCCATTCTCCGCGTTTACCTATACCTACTTTCAGCTCATAGTCGTGTGCGCACACACTCGCGCATACATCTTTTTGGTCCTTCGTCGCCTTCAGGGTCCTCCTGGCCTTATTTAGGGCTAGGCCCCTCTAGAATCAGCACCTACACGTCCATTCCGCTCAATTCGGAACAAAAAATCAGCTCGATTCGTTATATTTTGACCGTTTCATTCTGCCCAGGCGACGTACCTACGTTGCATTTTTTGAATTTTCTGCAATTATTTTGCCATATTTAACGTTAAATCCCTATTCTGCACATTAATATCAACATATATTTCAAGTAATTGAATTATTTTGTGTTTAATTCGGCCCGTAAAATCATAGGAAAAAACCCAAGATTTTTTTTTTTTTTTTTTAAAGTGGGTAGATATCTTCGGCTCATAATCGAACGAGTATCGAACATTCCAGAACTTCCCTATCTACCTAATACGTACGTAATTTGTGCCAATATCACAGAATTTCCTTAGCTCATAATTAATTACGAAATTTTTTAATATTTGAATTGCATAGTAATTAACTTGTAAATATTGTGAATTACGTTCGGCTCATAACTTAATCGTAAATCGCCTTTCCATTACTAAATAACGTTTATAAACTCATAATCTCGGTTTTAAAACACAATATTAATTAACTTAGCATTATTCTAAAAGTTACAAGTTGTATTCCAAAGCATCTCAAGTACCTATAAATACGTCATCGGCTCACTACACTTCGACGGCACAGCTGATAACCGGTTAGTGCATCAGTAGGTAGATAACGCGCGTTAAACATCTGTTTGCGTCCATTCTCAAATAGGTATTTTTTCATAGGAATAATAGTGAACTTCACATTGAATTATTATCGGCGTTCCGTGTTTATACAAATATATTATAGATGTGACTTCACAGCTGTAATAAAGTGGTCGGCACACTATAGATATTTAAACCTACTCATACCTACATTGTTTCATTACGTTATTTTGTTTCTAAGGCGCGCGTTAAGAACTTGTTTATATTTAAACTTCAGCACATTAATATAATATTACAGACGGTTTCTAACGCGTTAATATCCGCTCACTAGACATACACAACTCTTTATTACCATCAGGTGATCGGCCCGCTCATTTGTTCATTAACTTGTATACATTTTATCATTTAATTGTATACATTGTATGCACAGTATTTAAACCTATTCTCTGCATTTTAATTTAATTGTGCACGTATTTTCCGCTCATAAGTTTTAAGCATTTCACTTAGTTTTACACAAATATATTTTTTAAACATGCCTACAAAATCGCAAGCGGCCATTTTTAGACAAACAATTAAATCAATTAGTCGGCTCAGAGAGATCGCCTTGGCATTACACAAGGGTGACTATAAACACAGCAAAACTGAGTTTAGTGCGCGTTTTAAAGACTTACCAAACTTAAAACAGAAATTAGAAAACCTATACTGCGAAATTTTAGACGACGGCAGCCTCACAGAAGAGAATGAAAAATTTTATACAGCCGGTTACGAAAACGCGCTATCCGAATATTATGATATTTTAACTGCAGCGGAAAATTTAAGTTCTTCTCAAGAGTCAAGTCAGCTCAATTCCGCCGTCCTCCCCAAAATTGAACTACCAAAATTCAGCTCGCGCGTTGAGGACTGGCCATCGTTTATTACAATATTCAGGAGTCTCACGGACGACATGACGTCACTTACAGATGCAGTTAAGCTGCACTATCTTTTGTCTTGCCTATCGGGGGAGGCGCTCAGCATGATTGCACATTTAAAAATAACTAACGAAAATTACAGTGTCGCGCTCGACATTCTCACGCGTAGGTTTGAGAACCGCCGCGTTCTCATTGATAGGTTTGTTGACATAATACTCGGCTTACCTAATATTCATATCCGCTCAGGCATACGCGCGACATTTTTAACTCCGCTCATCTCAGCACAAAGCGCCTTAAATAATTTAAATTTACCAATGGATAGTAACTATGTATTTGTGTCCATTGTAGTCAGGAAACTACAGGGTGAGCTCCACACATTGTTTGAAAGAAAATTTGGTACCTCGGACACTCTGCCCACCTTAGGAGACCTGATTTCTTTTTTGGAGGAGCACGCGCGTTGTATCGAGACAGAGTTTTCTAGTGCAGCGCGCGGTGTTACCTACTCACCACAACCGGGGCCCTCTCGTCAATACACACCCCCCGCACGCTCTCCGCGCAGTCCACGCTTTAGACCGATTAGTCCCGCGTATCCTCGTGATATTCAGCGCACGCCATCAGCTCATAGTTTAGGCAGCTATCACAGCAGCCCGGTTCCTCATCATCATCAACGCTATTTGCCTCCCTCCCCCCGAACGGAACGTCGCGAATACTCAGCTCGGAACACAAACACAATCGGCTCTACTGTCCCTACTGTAAGAATACAGATCACAAACTCATTGCGTGTCCGAAGTATAATCATCAGCCCACTCAAGGTCGTTGGGACTTTATAGAAGCCAACGACAGATGTCGTAAGTGTCTAGGTCCGCACTATGAAAATGAATGCCGTTCGACAAACACATGCAAAGAGTGTGGAAGTGCAAATCACCACACTTCGCTTCATCGTCACGGTACCCCAAATTCACCTGTCTCATCAGCACATTTACTTCCCCCTCATTTACGCGCACAACCCCGCCTGCGTATTCAAGATAAACCACATACCTACACAGCCTATACACAACATACGCGCGCTCATCAACCGTCATCATCAGACCCCAACCAGTCATCTGATCATACAACTTATCAAACTCAAAACAAAAAACAATGACTACCTACAATCACGGAGCATATAGAATTAGAAAATCAGCCAATAATTTAAAATCTCATTCAGCTCACAAAATACCTACAACTAGTTCAGCTCATTATTCTGCTCAAGTAAATTCAACTCAGCACATAGAAAACCCATTAAAAACTCCAGTGTTACTACCCACAGTCGTTTTAAATATATCTGATAAATGTGGTAAATATCACAAAGCTCGTGCATTACTGGACTGTGGTAGCATGATAACACTCATAACTCAGCGCATGACTAGAAATCTTAATTTGCAACCAAAACAATGTTCACTAAAAATTACAGGTGTAGGTGATCAGCACATACAAAATTCTAAAGGTTGTGTCACAATAACATTTCGGCCCACACACCGTGACACACCATCTATTACTACTACTGCTCATATTCTCAAAGATGTTACAGGTTATTTACCTATGCAAAAAATACCAGATGTTATACAACACTCAGACCATCAGATCATTCCGTTAGCAGATCAAGATTATCATACTCCTGCGCCCATTGATCTCATTTTAGGCTCAGACGTTTTGGGTCACGTTTTAGACGGAACTAAGCTCGCTTTGGGCCCGGGGAAGCCCATAGCCTTCGGCACGATTTTTGATTTTGCACTCATAGGACCCATTGAACACTCATGCGATTCACCTGTAGCTCAAGTTAACTCTGCCCACATTACTCATTGTACTCAGTCGATTCATTCTACACATTCTGCTCATAATATTTGTAAAAGTCTGGAAAGATTCTGGGAGTCAGAAGAACCCCAGCCTCGTTCTGCTCATTCAAACCCGCTACACGAACAATGTGAAAACATATTCAGCTCAACCACTACTCGTGACGATTCAGGCCGTTACACGGTGACTCTTCCCTTCTTGTCAGATGCTCCCGTGCTAGGTAGTACTCATGCTATTGCTCTACGTAGATTTCTCAATTTAGAAAAACGGCTACAATCCGATTACACACTGCGACAAAAATATATAGAATTTATGAATGAATACATAAACTTAGGTCACATGACACTTTGTCATCCTTCTACATTTACTCACAAACCTCATTATTATATTCCTCATCATGGCGTATTCAAATCAGGTACTGACAAACTCCGCACAGTATTCGATGGCAGTTGCAAGTCATCTAATGGAGTCAGTTTAAACGATTGTCTGCACACAGGTCCAGCACTTCAACGAGACATTGTAGATATCATTATGACATTCCGCGCACATCGTATAGTATTCAGCACTGATATAAAAATGATGTTCAGAAATATCCTCCTAAGACCAGACCAAAGACACTATCAGCTCATACTCTGGCGATCGTCCCCAGATCGACCTCTGCTCACATATGCACTCAACACTGTTACATATGGGTTGCGCTCGAGTCCATACCATGCTATCCGCACATTATTACAACTAGCTGACGATGAAGGTCATCGCTACCCTCAAGCTGCCCACATTCTGCGCAAATTTGTTTTCGTAGATGACATATTGTGCGGTCATGACACAATAGAAGAAGCATCAGCACTCCAAACCCAGCTCATTGAATTGTTATCACTTGGTGGATTTAAACTTAGTAAATGGACATCAAACACACCTCAACTCTTGCAAAGATTCCCAGACGATCAGTGTGAAATGCCTAAGGACTTTGACATCAGCGCAGAGTCTCCATCGGTTAAGGTTTTAGGTATTAGATGGATTCCTCAATCTGACGAATTTACATATCACATCTCATTACCACCAGTTACTCATGTTACAAAACGTTCAATACTTAGCACAGTAGCTTCTCTCTACGACCCAAACGGTTGGGTCACACCCGTCATATTCCGCGCAAAAATACTTCTTCAAAGAATATGGTTAAGTAAATTGGATTGGGACGACCCCACTCCAAATAATATTACAGATGAATGGCAGCGCATTTCTCATGACCTTCCGCACATTTCAACCATACATTTTCCCAGACATATCGCTCCGCACAAATTCAATTCAACATACTCACTTCACGGCTTCGCAGACGCTTCGGAAAGCGGTTTTGCTGCTGTAATATATTTACACGAATCAGCTCACAACGGATCTGTTAATGTTCTGAATCTCATACTCGCTAAATCTAAAGTCGCACCCATTAAAAATAAACTCACAATCCCCAAATTAGAGTTGTCTGCTGCAACCCTGTTATCTCAGCTCATGTTACGTGTCTCTCAACAATTATCTGCTCATCTCACAATTACACATCACGTTTGTTGGTCAGATAGTACCATAGTGCTCGCATGGATAAAAACTCCGCCCCATCGCTTACAAACATTCGAATCAAATAGGGTAACAAAAATTAACGCATCCTCAATTACACTCACGTGGCGTCATGTACCTTCTCAATTAAATCCTGCTGACTGTGCAAGCAGAGGATTATCAGCTAAGTCTCTCTCTGTTCATCATTTATGGTGGTCTCCTCCATGGCTCAAACTGCCAGAGGACACCTGGCCCAAGATGCCTTCAGCTCATACTCGACAAGAACTGCCAGGGCTCAAGCCAAAATACGTACCATGTAATTTCTCGATACCCGGTGTAGATAGTGATCTGCTCACTCGCTTCAGCTCTTTAGACAAACTGATCGGCGTTACTGCATATATGAGGCGATTCATTCGTAACTGTAAACTTAATTCAAACTCGCGTCAACTAGGCCCTCTAACTGTAAGTGAACGTAGAAACTCAAACTCAAACTCAAACTCAAAATTTTTATTTCCATGTAGGTTATAATATAACGCTTATAGAATTGTCCTACATGATGCCTACCACCGGTTCGGAAACTAGCCCGGCGAGAAGAACCGGCGTAAGAAACTCGCACGGGGCCACCTTTTAGCAAAAAGATGGGAAAATTGTTCTTTTCAAAAAATATTTTTACAATGTTGTAACTTAATCTATATAACATTAGTCATAAGTACAAAGAATATACTTAAGTACATAAAAGCAGCCTTGCATGGGGCCATCTTATTCCCAAGGTGTGCAATCGTTAATGAAATCACTGACTTTATAATAAGCTTTAGCACACAAACGTTCTTTAACAGCTTTTTTAAATTTATTAATGGAAAGATTTTGAACGTTTTCTGGGATTCTATTGTAAAGGCGTATACATTGACCTTTAAAAGATTTACTTACTTTACTAAGTCTGATCACTGGTATTTCTAACTTGTTCCTATTTCTAGTATTCCTACAATGTGTGTCACTTTTCTTTTTAAAATTCGTTAAATTCTTTCTGACATACAACACATTGTCCAAAATGTATTGAGAAGCAACGGTCAGAATACCTATTTCTTTAAATTTTTCTCTCAGAGATTCAAAACATGACATCTTATAAATAGAACGTATAGCTCGCTTCTGTAGCACAAATATTGTATTAATGTCCGCAGCGTTTCCCCATAGAAGGATGCCATATGACATTATACTATGAAAATAACTAAAATAAACTAGCCGCGCTGTATCCTCATCGGTAATTTCTCTAATTTTTTTGACTGCATATGCTGCAGAACTGAGCTTATCTGCCAGATTTGCAATATGGGGACCCCACTGTAATTTACAATCTAGTGTTATTCCTAGAAATACAGTGGTGTCCACTAAGTTCATTTTCTCATCATTTAATAGTATATTGGTTTGTGCCTGCCTAACATTTGGGAGGCTAAACTTTAAACATTTTGTTTTATTTGAATTTAAAAGTAAATTATTAACATTAAACCAATGTACCATTTTTGAGAGAGCACTATTTACCTCGTCATAATTTGACTGTCGTCGCTTCACATTAAAAATTAGTGAAGTGTCATCGGCAAAGAGTACTATCTCATGCTTATCTTTAACTAGATAAGGAAGGTCATTTATATAGATGAGAAAAAGAAACGGGCCTAAAATTGACCCTTGTGGCACACCTAGTTCAATTTTGGTCCCAGTAGACCTTGTAGAATTAATTTCTACTCTCTGCGTTCTATTTTTAAGATAAGAATCTAAAAGTTTAAGTGCTGTGTCCCTTATACCGTAATGGTATAATTTTCTGACCAACGTATCATGCTCAACACAGTCGAAAGCCTTGGATAGATCACAAAAGACACCAAGTGCATCATGCGATCCCTCCCAGGCCCCAAATATGCTGCATAGAAGACTGATGCCTGCGTCTGTTGTGGACCGACCTTTAGTAAACCCGAATTGGTTACTATGTAATAAATTATTTATGTTAAAGTGGGCTAGCAATTGATTTAAGATTATTTTCTCGAAAATTTTACTGAAAGTCGGTAGTATAGATATTGGTCTATAATTTGCTGGGTCAGACTTATTCCCAGCCTTAAAAAGAGGCATCACCTTGCTATGTTTCATTAGGTCAGGGAACACACCATTCTTTATACAATTATTGAAAACTAAGGCTAGATAGGGGGCAATGATGTCAATTATTGATTTTATAACTTTTATAGACATACCCCAGAGATCGGTAGTATTTTTAATATTGAGTAATTTGAAGGTGTTAATAATATCTCTGGAGTCAATTTCTTTAAAATTAAAGTTGACATCACATTCCTTGACATTTTCTCTGAGTATTTTTTCAGCAACTGCAGGTGAAGAATTTAAATATTTTGTAGTTGAGACCGGAATGTCAGCAAAAAATTTTTCGAAGATTGTCGCAACCTCTAGGTCAGAATTTACCTTTTTATTATTAATACAAAGTTCAAATTTAGAGTTACGACTGCCTTTACCTCTTCCAGTCTCATCTGCAATTATCTTCCAAGTGGTTTTCACTTTATTTTTAGCGTTCATTATTTTTTCTTTAATGTGAAGTGCCTTCGCTGCTTGACATACTTTTTTAAAAATTTTTGAGTATTGCTTGACATATAGTTTAAAAGATTCACTCCTATTAAATGTCTTTTCGTTATACAAATCATATAATCTCTGCTTACTTATTATAATTCCTGCAGTTGCCCAGGTTTTAAAATTACTTTTTCTATTATTTAAATTGACCGTTTTAGAAGTAAATACAGAGTTATACTGGGTTCTTATTATTTTAAATAGTTTATGAAATGCTTCATCTGAGCTATTAAACCCATCTAACTGTTGAATATTTGAAACTAATTTACCTCTAAATTTCTCAATACGTTTTGTATTCACAGGAATATAAACAAGCTTTTCTTGAGGTTTATTTTCACAATTAATATTAAATGAAGCAAATTGTCCACAGTGATCAGAGCTAAGCGCATTAATTATTTCTTTTTTATAAGGAGTAATATTAGTGAAAATATTATCAATACAAGTAGCTGCTGTATCACATATTCTTGTCGGTTCATAAAATAAATTACTGAGGTTATACGATTTTAACAATGATGTGAATCTAACAGTGGTGGAGTTTGAGTCTAATAAATTAATGTTGAAATCACCACATACAATAATCTTCTTGTTAGATGAGAAGCATTGCTCTTCTGGATCCGCTCTGTACAGCAAAATGTATTCGCAGAAGACATACACCGCCTGCAAACTGATAAACTCTGCACAGTTCGACTACAACGTTTGTCACCTTTCATGCAGGACGGACTCCTCAGAGTAGGAGGTAGACTCACTCGTTCCGAACTCACATATGATGCTCAACACCCATTCATTCTGCCTAGTTCTAGTCCGCTCGTGGACCTCATAATAGATCACTATCATCGCATACACTGCCACCCTGGCACGGACACGCTACATGCTATTTTACGTCAACAATTTTGGATATTATCTGCACGCCGCATCATAAGGCACAGAACGTTTAAATGCATAAGATGCTTCCGTTGCCGCGCTCAGCCCGAAGCACCTGTCATGGCTGATCTACCAGCTGACAGAGTCATACCTCAGCCCGTATTTAGTCACGTATCAACTGATTTTGCCGGTCCGTTTCTGCTCTAATCAAGTCCATTGCGTAACGCTAAGTTAATTAAAGGATATTTTTGCATATTTGTTTGTCTCACTACAAAGGCGGTTCACTTGGAACCAGTCTCATCGCTCACTGCCGAAGCATTTATTGCTACACTACAAAGGTTCTGCTCACGACGCGGACTTCCGGTATTGATACGTTCAGATTGCGGCACAAATTATGTAGGAGCTAGGAATTATCTTCTAGAGGTACAACAATTTCTAAAAGACAATAATGACGCCATTACTCATAAACTTTCAACTCAAAATATAACTTGGTTACTCAATCCGCCCAAAGCTCCATGGATGGGAGGCATCCATGAAATTAACGTTAAATCTACAAAGCAACTTTTGTACCGTGTTATCGGTGAACAACACCTCACTTTCGAGGAGTTTTCAACTCTGTTCACTAGAATCGAAGCTGTATTGAATTCTCGGCCCATCAGCCCACTCTCGTCCGATCCCACGGACTATCAGCCTCTTACTGCCGGCCACTTTCTCATTGGCCGTCCGCTCACAGCTCTTCCAGAGCTGACTCTAGATGATAGAGTAATATCCCCGCTCAAACGCTTTCAGCTCATTCAATCACTCTCTCAGCGCTTTTGGACCCTTTGGACCAAGTCCTACCTCCATACCCTTCAAATCCGCTCCAAATGGCTTTCCTCTTCCTCTCCACCCAAAATTGGAGAACTAGTTCTGCTCAAAGAAGACAATCTACCCCCGCTACAATGGAAGATGGGAAGAATCTCACGTCTGCTACCTGGGAAGGATGGAGTCATCAGAGTCGTGGACTTGGACACCACTCAAGGCCAGCTGCGCAGGCCTGTCGGCAAGATTGCCCGGCTTCCACTGGATTCTGCTCAAGATGGGGTCAGCTCATCGCCTTTGCGGGCCCCCCAGGATGTTCGCGCCAAAACGCGACGTTGAAACACTGGTCACACAGACCGTTTAAATCAGCCAATCACGCACGAGTATTGGCTGTCTGTCCTCAAAGCGCTGTCAAGAGAGTGACGACACTTGCTCCTGAGATTTCGCCCGCGTCGGAAGCATCCCGAATTATAAGTACTCGTGACGCGTCAGCACATATTGTGCATTCGAATATACAAAACTCAGCTCGCTAGCGACACGCGATAAAACTACCGAAAACCCCGCTCAGCTGTGTAGTGCCTGCAGGAGAAGAATCCGCCCATTTCTGGAACCACAGCTTCAGCCAGCTCACCATCAAAGGTTAGTGATCTAGTATTCTCCAAATAATCCTAAAATCTCAGCCCAAAACTCCCATTCTCCGCGTTTACCTATACCTACTTTCAGCTCATAGTCGTGTGCGCACACACTCGCGCATACACGTGGGTCACATGTTGTTCCCGAGACCTGTCGCCACTTCATCCACGCTGCATTCAATCTGTTCTGCACGTCTCGTTCAATGTTACCGTCGTTTTGGATGAGCGAGCCTAGGTACTTAAAATCGGAGCAAACTGAAAGGGTCACACCATCTAGGGAAATTGGGGAAAAGTTGGAGGCGCCAGCGAAGCCACAAAACAAATGCTCCGTTTTAGTGCGGCTTATTTTAAGGCCAGCACTCTCCAATTTTTGTTGCTATTTTTCCTGTCTGCTCTGAACCCCAGCTGCATCTTCTCCGATGAGAACAATGTCATCGGCAAATAGCATGCACCAAGGTGACTCCTCCTGTATGTCTGATATCAAAGCATCCATTACCAGGAGGAACAAATACGGGCTTAACGCCGACCCCTGGTGCAAGCCTACTGCCACATTGAACTCATCAGTGACTCTGGCAACAGATCGAACGTCTGTATGTGCTCTTGCATACATCGCCTGCACAAGCCTTACATACTTCTCAGGTATTCCTTTCTTTCTTAAAGACCACCACAGAACTTTTCGGGGAACTCGGTCGTACGCCTTTTCTAGGTCTATAAAAACCATGTGAAGGTTTTTATGCGCACGACGAAATTTTTCGCACAGCTGTCGTATGGCAAAAATTGCATCCATTTCTAATTAATCACTCATCAAAATTTTAACGGGGAGTTATTACAATTTCTCAGCTGCCTTCCCCTGCCCCCTAGATACGCACATGATAATATTCCTTACCTATTTGTTTAAGTGTGACGTAGTGCTTATTGTATTCCCCGCAAATCTGCTCCTCCCCGCACTGGCTCATCAAAGACATTGATTGCGGCCTGCTGCTTGTTGATTTGTTGCCCTGAATGAAACGGAATAAATTTTTGTTATGTTTTAAGTACATTTCCTAGTTACGTTACTCAATTGATAACTTACATTTGATTTTCTATTTTTACATATCAAAATATTACGTGAATAGGAGGTAGCAACCTACTGTTAATGTTGTTAATGTAGTTTAGTATGTTAACAGCCTCCGTGGTCTAGTGGTTAGAGCTTAGCTCTCGACTCGGAGGTCGTGGGTTCGATTCCCGCATTGGAACAACATAAAAAGTCGTTTCCAAGTTTGGTTAGGACAATGCAGGCTGATCACCTGACTGTCTGACAAGAAAGATGATGCGTCGGATGGGCATGTAAAAAGTAGGACCTGCGCCTGATCTCTCGTCAGTCGTGTCGGTTATCCGTCCCACTGGGTTATGAGAGTATAGGAAAAGAGTGCTCTTGTGTATTGCGAAACACTTGTGCACTACAAAATTACTCCTGCGTAACTGCCCTGGTTTCAATGAAACCGGCCACCGTCACCGAAATCGGTGTGGGGTTTATTATTATTATACACCACTGTAAGAGCCGGTCCACACGGCGCGTTGCGTCGACGCAGTGCTGTCGCTCCGTCGTTTTACATACTAAAAACTGTACCGTTCACACGGTGCGCTGCGTCGACGCAACGCTGTGACGACGCACGAACAACGGACAGCATCCCCCGAGACGAAGCGGGAGGGGTAACCACGTTACGTTTACATCTCAACAACGCTGCGTTAACGCAGCACCCGTGTGGCCGGCATTGCGTTAACATGTTTGCGCTGCGTCGACGCAAAGCGCCGTGTGGACCGGCTCTTACTCACCAGCACCAGCGAGTTGTCAGCGGTGGAGGCGAGGCTGGACGCGAGCGTGGCGTGACGCGGCGCGTCCTCGAGCCGCACGCCGAGCCACACGCACCGCACCGAGCGCCCGCGCGCCAGTTGCATGCTCGACACCGTGTACACCACATCTGAAACACGTACACTCGTAGACGATTCCACAATAAAAACATCATGCTTCCTACTAATCTACTATCTATATAAAAAAAGAACGTCTGTCTCTCTGTCCATAATCATAAACTATGCATTTGATCATGCGATGATCTTTAGCAAAGTTGTTGTCAATGAGCCAGAGAATTCTTTAATTTTTTATTATTGGAAAAGGTGTGAGCTATAGGAGTAGGTGTAGGAGTATGTGTAAGAGTAGGTGTAGGAGCATGTATAGGAGAAGGTGTAGTCATTTATTCATTCCAGTTCATATTTAAGACAGAACGTCTGTCGGGGTCAGCTAGTAATTATAAATGTGAAAGTTTGTGAGGATGAATGGATGGATGGATGTTTGTTACTCTTTCACGCAAAAACTACTGAACGGATTTCGATGAAATTTGGCATGGTAGTAGTTTATTTAGGCTCTGGATTAAAACATAGGCTACTTTTATTTAAAAAAAGTAGGTACAGTGTTCCTTTGGGATACTGTATTTACGCGGACGGAGCCGCGGGCAACAGTTAGTCTTTAATATTTTTTGTGATCCATTTATTAGTCGATCAGATTTGTTTCGGAGCGGTTTACTACTTTTCTGATCGGAGAGAATTTGGTAGCAAATATTAGTAATTCAATACAATAGAGATCAATTACAAGTACATACTTTATTATGAGAACAGTTATTATTCGGTTAACGAAAGTTGACCACAAATGGCGGCTGTGACAAAGTTCCATGATTCCTTCTACTTATCGTAGAACTTGAGGATTCGTGGAATAATAAACACAATGTTATTATAACAGTAGTAAAAACAAATTAAGGCTCATTCCACCGTTTCGTCCGAATCGGTGTGATTTTGTGAATTTTATTTTATTTCGACGGTTTTGGAAATTGATACGGTAAATGGATTCGTATACCTTCTAGATGTAAATCGCTGCTAAAGGCGTTTATTAAAATACAAATGAGAAAATGAGTGAGTAAATACTGAACCATTACATATAATATTAATTGAGTTTTACATTATTTTATTTAAAAACACGACCCTCATTAGTTTATATTCACAAAAAAATCACTACCTTCCAATTCCTCTTAATCTTCTCCCTCTAAAATTTGGAAGGGAATGGAATGTAATAAAGTGGAAAGGAATGAAATTTTGCAAGATTTTCTAGATTTATTTCAGAATAAATAGTGCAATAACCTTAATACGAATAATGTGATGAAACCTAACTATAAACTATCGTTATATAAAAAAAAAGAATGAATTCGATCATGGATTTACTTCACAATGCGATGGAATGTAATGAGTACTTACCTGTGACAAAAGCCATTTCTAAACATAAAACCGAAAATATTTTCCGCTGTGTATGCGCACGTTCTTCGGTGGTGAACTATTTCAGCAGGCAGAAAGACACAAGAGAGGTACGCATTAAGCTAAAGTAGAAATAGAGATGGGAACTTACAATAATTTCAGTTGCAAAGTTTGTGGAAGGGAATGACGTTTTTCGTTTGACAAAATTTAAATGTCGATTCTTTATATACTACGCACTCATTTAAACATAATATGCTATGAATTATTAATTGCTATTAAGTAATTTGACATATCAGTACAAAAAACCTGAACATTTACTGGAAGAAAGTACTCTAAAGTATCTGGAAAACACCTAGGTGATCATTTGGATAAGGAAAGGAATGAAATTTTGACATGTTTTTGTTCCAAGATCTTTTTATTTAATGAACTGAGAGATCAAATGAAACATGCGTCTTTGAGATCAAATTAATCATGAACTTAATCAATTAAAACATTTTCACTGACTGTAATATTTATAAGGTTTTCTGGCCTGGAATGACGATCCGGACGAAACGGTCGAATGAGCCTTAAAACAACGAACATATTTTCTTTCGAACTGTACTTGAGAGCAGTAACAGTGCCTTAACGCCGCAATAGACCAATAGCGACAGAGCGGCCAATCACATGACCTGTACGCGCCAATAACGTCGCTTCGGTCTTGACGTATTCCTCTCTTGCTTCACCCCGCACCTCCAAAGGGACCTACAATTGCCTTCTTGGACATCAATTCAGTGGACATCTTTCGTGAACCGATTTGTAACGAAAATGGTAATAGTGCAATAACACACGTTACTCACTCAGCTCTGTACCGTCGTTGTGCACGACGACACCGCGGTACGTGCCGTCTCGCCCGCGCACGTCGTCCGCGCGCCGCGCCGGCGTCGACGTGCTAAGCAGCGTGCGCGCCCGCAGCGCAGCGGCCTCATCTTAAAAAAAAAAAAAGAAACTGAACTCGGTAGTAAAATTATTTCAACTATCTCTAATGTCTTAAAAAATAAGTCACTAAGATGAACTGGCAAGCAGTCATATGATCTTAAATATTTATTTGTTTCCTTGATGAAAATATGACTAGATAATATGTTTTAACCATCTGTGTCAAATGGTTACGGCCCTTTTAATGATTTGTGAGACATCAAATATATGTTTAAACATTTATGGAGAATAGGATCTCAGATTAATAACTATAGCATAAATATAAAATGATACCATAAGATCACTAACGCCGGGACAACCTTAAAAAACGAAAAAACACGGATTTGGTTTTTCTTTCACTCTTATGAGTTTTTACCATTGATGTTTGGTGAGACAGTGACTTACGGCTTCGACTATAATGCTCCATTCATGTTTATTCATCGTCCTAGAATAGGATAGTAAGTCTTACCATCATATTTTCTCCTCGGCGCTGACTCAGTTTGCGTCTCCAAGTCGATATCATTGCTGAGGCTTTCAATACTCTCGTTGCCGTTGTGATGTGGCAAGTCTTCTATCTCGCATCCCGGCGGTGGCATCTCATTTATAGGCGTCAGAAAATCTGCGCTCGTTTCATTAGAATCACAGTAATCCAAAGATATGCTACTCTTATCCTCTTTATCTTTGAACGACTTATATTTACCGGAGTCAAAAGATAATCTAAGTGATGGATCATTGAGTCTGACCCTCGCTGAACTACCAGTAGGAGTCACTTCCTGGGAATGTTGGGAAGTGTAATATATGGAGTCGGATTTCTCAACTTTTGGTGTCACTTGCTTCACTGGATTACTGTGTTCCGATCTGAGTATATTCTCCGAGCGTGACTTGGATATGCTGCTCGGATAGTTTTCATCGTCTATGGATATCCCCGACATGCCACTTGTGACATCTGGTAACGCAGACAAATCATTTCTCTGCTCTGTACTGATACTGGAGACCATGTCTTGAGTCGGTGTTGGTGTGTGAGTGACCAGGCTGCAAGATTTGTCGAGACATAACGCACTAGAAGATTTATCTCTGGTAGCTGACAGTAGTGATTGCTGCACGTTGAGAGACATGCATGCTGATTTCTGACTACCGTTGAATGCACCACACGAATCTTCGTCTGTTTCTGAAGCTGAAAAAGATAAATCATAGTTAAACAACATTAGTTCTTGGCGCTATTTACTAGAAGTGGCGTGCGATTTGGCACGTATAAACATATTCCGTTTACAGTCGAAAACAGTTATACATATAAGCAGGCCTGTCGCCCTCCCCATGTAGTTATCGAAAATGTAAGTACATGCGGCGGCCCACTTGAGCGGGCCAATCAGTAGGGACTCACGCGCGAGCAGTGATCGACGTATGCGCGAGATTTGTTCGTCGCATTATTTTATGGATTGAATTAAATGATAGATCGATATAAAAAGTCATTTGTTGACAAAAGAACCTGGAGTAATAGTAAGGTGGCGTGATTCAACGTCTTTGAGTAATATCAGGCCTGTCTCACTTCCCGTGTGCGCAAATGTATTAGAATTAGACTTTTCAATTGTCAGATTACTCTTACCTGAGGAATAATAATTATGTGTGTGACAGATTTTGTATGAAGAATCTGTCAGTCACATATTTATTCCTCAGGTAAGAGTTATCTGACGATTAAAAAATCGGCCTTTGAGTCATATTAACACCTACCTTAGGTTTATTTGAAAAATAATTTGTTTACTAAAGTACAGTAGGTAAGTACTTAAAAAAAGTCGTAATTAAATATTGAGATTAAATTACTTTCTAAAAGGAGACAACGACAAATTGGGGCAGAAAAGATAAGAGTTACGCGATAGAAAGAGACGCAACTTCTAGGTAAATATAACCGTAGGCAATCAAGCGCTGCGCGATCTAAATTGAACTTAATCATATAGTCGCAGAGTCCCTATTTCTTTAAACGACTTTTCGGAGTGAGTCTTCTGTACGTAGGTACTATTAAGTATTCTGTGATATAAGTGAAATAAAAAGTAACTTATACGCTAATTCAAGAGATTAAAGGCCTGTCTCTCTTGATCGATATAAAGTAAGCAGCGACAAAACGTCCCAACAAGCTATTGGAGATTTATTAGAAGATTGTGAAACAGGCCCTAATTATTACTATGTGTATACTAAACCTCATTATATTTTGCACTTTTTGAATGTAGTTACACTTGTATAAACCCATATAAATACAGTATCTCACTGTACAAGGAAGTGGGAACACTGTACTTTTCGGGATAAATAGTAGTCTCACATAGACTACTATTTATAAATAATGTTAATGAAAAATAAATAATGTTAATCTAAAGTTTAAACTAGCATCATAACAAATCTTATCAAAATCCGTATTGTAGATTTTGGGTGAGAGTCACAAACAATCATCCACGGGCGTAGCCAGGTTTTAGTTTCGGGGAGGGTTCAAGAAAAGAAAACGACTACGGGGGGGGGGGGGGGGGGGGGGGGTAGTATCAAGGTTCTGATTTAGGCTGTTGATTATTTTTCTAAAATAACTTCAAAAATCATCTTTCACATAGGGTTAATGGGGCGGCAAAATATGTTAATTGGCCTCGGGCGCAAAATTTCTAAATACGCCTCTGTATATTGGTCAGATCTCTGTATTATATATACCAGCCGGCCCATTTCGGGGGGGGTTTGAACCCCCTAAACCACCCCCCTGGCTACGCCCATGCAATCATCCATCCATACATCCTCACAAACTCTCACATTTATTATAGTAATAGGATAGGATTGTACCTATTTACCTGAATCATTATCATCATTATGAACAGGGGACAGGGTCATATGCCGGTTCTCCTGCAACTTAACTCTATCGGCTTCCCTGCAGAAGTTCTGTATGACATCCTCGATGTGATGACCGATGACGTCAGACTGAGGTTTGCCAAATGTCAACATGGCAAAGTGTTGGTTACACGCCGTTATAATACCATGGTCGTCAACAACGAGGAGACCGCTCACATTGTAGGTAACCTATAAAAAATGAAAATTATTAAAAGTTATATGGTTTTCTCCACCAACGAGTAAATTTAGTAGCTACTTTTTAACTAATTTTAAATTGTACTACTAAGAAAATTAACGATTACTATCAGTGAATTTAGTATGGGATTGTCTACAATCAATGATAGAATAAGGCTTTTTATTTTTAATTTTTAACATTCAATGTCGCCTGGTTATTGGTCAATGTAGTATATTGACCAATAACTAGATGGAGGGATTACTATCAGTGAATTTATTAGATAGAATGAAGGCTTTTATTATTAAGAAAGTTCATATTCCAGTGGATCATTGTCTGAGTCATTATTATATCTGTAAGCACACTAGCAGCTAAAAGCTGATGCTGTATAACACGATTTAAAGTTGGTCCATTCTATTTTTATCGAATTAACTGTGAAAAAAAAAATACTAATATTATTCTATGACCATAAGGGTGGAAATTGTGATCAATTAAAAAATGTAATAATTTGTTGTTATCTATGTTTATCCAGGAAGTTGGTTACATAGAGTAACCAACTTCCTGGATAAAACGATTCTTATTCTTATTCTATATTTATAACTACCAAAACAAGTTTAAATGTAATCAATAACTTACCCTAACATTAACAATAAATATAGGCTTTTCCTTGTTAGCTATAACCGTAGCCCGTGGAGAGTGCTCCACAGTTGTAGGTTTGGAGATCCAGAGACACAGAGGGAACGAACCTCCGTCTAATGTTCTACCTGTTGCAGAAGAAAACGAAACTTAAATAAGGTTATGTCCTTGATGTAATAAAATAGTTAAAATATTTAATAGTTTAAAATTGGTAAACTGTCGCTTCATAGCAGATAGGTTATCTGATGTTACGCGGCTATCGCCGTCTAAACAGACAATTTCTAAATCTTCATAATGCTGTTGTTCAAGTTCAGAGAACAACAGCATTATGAAGATTTATGGTCGATTTTGCAGTAGGTTTTAAAGGTTTCTTGACATTTGAAATTAGCTATTTCAAACATTGAATATATTTTAATATTCGGAACCTTTACTTATATTTATATACTTATATAAGGTTTGGTAAAATCAATTACGAATACTTCGGGCACATGATCTACTGCTTATGTAAATACGTTTAAGCAGAAAAATAGAAGTCATGCTCGAAAAAAATTTTTTTTCTTTATATGGGCGAGTTTGCGTTTTGCGGAGAGTCACCCATACATGAGATGATTTTTTAGTTTGAGTATGACAATTATTTTTCTGCCCAAACGTTTTACATAAGCAGTGGATCATGTGCCCGAAGTATTCGTAATTGATTTTACCAAACCTTATATACTTTCCGCAATATAAATTTCAATAGTGAAAGGATTTTGACGAAATTTGGTATAGTAGTAATTTAGACTCCGGATTAAAATATAGAATTTTACCTTCCAATAAAATTGATATTATGTTCTTAGACGTCCAAAGTCCTTTATGAGAGTACATCGTCTTCTTTCCGCATGTGAGCCGCTAGATGTCGTTTACCGTCACAGATCAGCTCCCTGCGCAGCTCCCTCTTACGGTAAGTCTGTGAACTAGATAAGCCACAAGCCGCCATATTTGATATAACTGATCATTGTTAGTCTCATAATTATGAGGCTGAACACCAGGAAGCCCTTACCAGGACTTTGGACGTCTAAGAACATAATATCAATTTTATTGGAAGGTAAAATTCTATATTATGGTTCCGTTTGACGTCCAAAGTCCTTTATGAGAGACGTGTTTGTTATCTCCTGGTGGCTTGTAAATAATGCAACAATGTGATATAAGTTCACATAAATGAATGCTGATCTTAAGCTTTCAAGGCGTACTGTTAATATAAATATAGCTTTACATACGCCACAATTATTTTAATCGTGTATGCTTCCCCATATCGGCCTAGTTGGTGCAGTAATTCTGTTCTGAGAGCACCACAATTGAATCGCCTTTTTAAATTTATTCTATAGAATTAAAATAACTTCCCATTACAACTAATACTAGTTTCGTGTAAGAGAATTGCACTCCAAAGCGTGTAAACACTTATTATTTGCAATTTGGTATAATGTAATACGAGCAAAAATTTAGATGTTTGAAAAACAATTTATTACGACGCGTTATGCGTTTTTTGAGATACAAATTCATACATGCCTTAGGAATTCACCAAGAAACAAATATTCTACATGTACCGTATTGCGGTTCATTTTAAGTCCCTGCCACTGGGGTAAAAATGGAAGAAAGTTGACCACCGTTGATATTGTAGACGCCCGGCTGGTGATAAGGACTGACTACAATGTTCAAAACGTCTTGCAGAGCTAAATAAAAAATGCCACATTCGATTCTATGAACAAATAACAGCTCGATAGTATAGGTACTATGTACTAGGGTACCTAGACGAACCTCAGCAACTCTGGACCAACTCCTGAGAATAAATGAGAAAAAGAAAAGTTCATGTTTATATTACCGATCGTGTCGCATTGGTACCTTTCCAGGAGTGTGAGACCTGGTTATGTGCCAACCAGCAACTGGAGAATAGATGTCCATAGGCTGAATTCCGTCTTCAGTATGTTACTTTTTGACAGGAACTTCGTTTTGCGATAAGTGTTCACTTTCTCTGAAGCTGTAGCGTGCGAGCGTTCGGCAAGCAACCTTCCCCAGGGTGGGTGATGAAGGTCGCGAAGTTGATAAACCCTAAGAGGCGAGACCTGCTTGAGGGACCAACCGCCAGCTGCACCGGAGACTATATGCTTTAGCACGTATACAGTGCATATGTGCACGTAAAATACATGTTACCCTAAGAGGCAAGGCCTGCTTGAGGGACCAACCGCCACCTGCACAGAAGACTCCATAAGCTGTAGCACGTATACAGTGCATAGTGTACGTGAATACGTGTATCTTACTTTTCAATAGGAAATTTGTGTTTTGATAATCCTAACAATAATTCCTTATAATAATCCTTAAAATAAGCTGCAAAATGCATTACGTCCTCAGTACCTCAGTAGCTTTTGGGACCAACTGCCGACTGCAGAGGGATTACATCGGTATGGCATAGAACGTATTCGATATCTTCGTTTTCAATAGAAAATTCGTAAAAGGACGTGTGTTGTGCACCATAAATTTCTTGACTATGTATGTAATCGTCGTTAAGTTATCATTCTCATCATTCTATCTTACTTTTCAAAAGGAACTTCGTGTTGTGATAATCCTAATAAAAATCTCAAAAGCTGCAAAATACATTACGTTCTCAGTATCTTAGTTTTTTGCCAAGAACTTCGTATTGCGAAGTAAGTTCGTAAGTTTAATTTCTCTGAAGCTTTAGTGTGCGAACGTCCGAGTAACCTTAACAGTCTGGACCTGCTTTTGGGGCCAACTGCCGACTGCAGAGAGAACATATGTATAGCATAGCGTATTCGATATCATGGTTTTCAATAGGAACTTCGTAATAAAAAGTGTGCCATAAACCTCTTGACTTTGTATGTAAGCGTCGTTAAGTTATCATTCCCAAAGTAAGTTGACGGTTGAAGTATAACATTATGAGGCTGGACCAGTTTGAACGATTACCTGCTGACTGCACTGACTTCCATAGGCCCTAGTAAATCTACAGTGTCTTACGGATGGTAATGTTCTGTCAATATAATGTAGCGCGCAGTATGTCCGCGTCTTCGATACTCGCGATGTGAGAAATGCCGAATAGCGTACTTCTACGGTATCTTTTTTGGTTTTAATTCTGTCTTATGTAAATTGAGAGAAAATCAAATAGCATGAAAACTCACGGGTGGAAAGCCTGGCGTTGCAGACTACGGCAATGCTACTATACCAGGAGTTGTCGCGAATGCTGCTGATATTATACTCCAAGAGGCGTAAGACCTACTTGAAGAACCAGCTACTGACTGCAGAGTCCGTAAATTGTAATTAATTTTCCGTACTTATTGACTTTAAACAGGGACTTTGTATAGTAAACTGTATCCCATAAAATTGCTCTCGAGGCGTGCGAGTGTACGGCGAAACAACCTTCCTCGGCGGGGGATGAAGGTCACGAAGCTAATTGTATGGCCTTGAACTATTGTAGCGAGTATATGTGCAAACCAAGATCTGTCTGTCTGGACAATGGCCAACAAATGCTTACAAATTTCAATACGCTAAGCGCGGTAAGCCACTGACAATTGTAATTAATTTTCCGTACTTATTGACTTTAAACAGGGACTTTGTATAGTAAACTGTATCCCATAAAATTGCTCTAGGGGCGTGTGAGTGTACGGCGAAACAACCTTCCTCGGCGGGGGATGAAGGTTACGAAGTTGTATGGCCTTGAACTATTGTAGTGAGTACTGTGTGGACAATAGCCAACAAATGCTAACAAAATTTAATACGCTAAGCGCGGTAAGCTACTTACTTTTGTAATTGACACCCAGCATAAGATCTCCTCAAAATCTTTAGAATTATTTAAGCCTGATTGTATTGGTCAGATGTACTGTTCCAAAAGGAAATGTATTTTATCGTCTAGATCAATGGTTAAGTAATAAGGTGTATGTACTGTCCATTTTATGTTCATAATACAGTTTAAGCCTTCCAGTTCAAAAGTAACAAGATTGGAAACTCGTGAGGGCACCGACTGTACATATTCTAACTTTCTTTAAAAAAGAACGAGATTGTTAGAGAGAAAGCAGGCGTCGACTTTACATAGTATTCTAACCTCTTTAAAAAGAAAGAGTAATTATCGTGAGGGCGTCGACTGTACAATAGTAAAAAGAGGTAGAATTTTCAAAAAGAATAAGATTTGTCAATATAGGCTAATTTCTGTGAGGGTACCGACTGTACACATTATTCAATCATTTATCTAAATATGAATAATATAGGTACTGTGTCTAAAGATATAATGTATCGTAAGTTTTATTATAAACCATGGAGTAATCAGTCTAATAAAAAACAATAAAAAAAATTCTGTAGTCTCGATCTCCTGGATATGTTGTTATATCTATTTTATCCCCTCCCCCTCTTCCTCGTCTTTGAGAAGTGTGGATGGTTCGGGAAATCCCTTGGATCGCTACTTTTATTTTTATTCGAGTACCCACTTTATATTTGCCTACTTTTTATCTACCTAACAATAGCTTGTTAAGTATTCGATATCTATGACCAACATGTATTTTAGAGCTTTCTCTTTGCATTAGGTATGTGTCGCAAAAGTATTTCAGGCGTACTTAACTATTGTTGGAATCAAACAGTCAAGACGCTAATGTATTGAAGGTGTCTGGAAAATTTGAACCTCGAATGCAAACATCGATCTAATTTTCGATCAAATATGTAATAAGTATATTGTATTTTGAATTAAATATCTACAGAACTGTACGTACAGGTTCATTTTGCAGTAGAAAAGCGACAACTCTGCTTTGTTATGCTTTAATTTTTAACTACCTGCGTTTAACTAGCATGCGTCTGCAGGCTCTGCACACAACATTCTATATAACGGACGGAAATCCGATTTAAGAATGAAATCGTTGTATAAATACATTGCATGACTATTCGAAATATATAAAGATGGCGGTTTCTTGAAGAGATACGTCTAAATTTAAATAATACGTCTACGTTCGAAAAAATGGCGGTAGTCGTAAAAAGTTTAAAAATAGTTTTTTAATTACTTCTAAACTATTCGGGTTTCTCACAATGTAATAGGAGGTCACCGAATCAGGTTTTTTAAGTCACGATCACATGCAATTGATCATTATTACCGCATATGAAATGACATGACTCACCAAATGTTGCGGCAAACCTTTTCTTCGGTCCAAATCTTCTTTTAAACGCTTCTTACCGCGAACGCGCTTCTGAAGTATGCCGCCGCGTAGCGCCGACAATGAGTTCAAACGACGAACTTTTTACCCGATCGCGTGATTTTCGTCTACCCGATGCTACGACCGCGATAAAGAATACTATAAATGAACTCCAATGATGAAATGTGACGGTTTCACGACTATAATAGACTCATAAAGAAATTTTAAAAGTATTTTTAAAATAAAAGTTAAGTTATAATTGAACTTAAATAAGTCTGTTTTAGCGACTGCATGGTAGCAAAAACGACGCAACAATGATCAGTTATATCAAATATGGCGGCTTGTGGCTTATCTAGTTCACAGACTTACCGTAAGAGGGAGCTGCGCAGGGAGCTGATCTGTGACGGTAAACGACATCTAGCGGCTCACATGCGGAAAGAAGACGATGTACTCTCATAAAGGACTTTGGACGTCAAACGGAACCATAATATAGATTAATTTATGTCGCAGCAAAATGTGTGGTTCTCGCTGGTTTTTTTTTTGGCGCGTACGAAATTGCGTTACATTTAGTGACATATAAATTCATACCTGTTGCTTTCTGCTTAGAAAGGTTTTTAGGGATAATAGCATCGTAGGGCGGCAACTGTATTGACGGTATGAGGGACGCGATAGGCAATCCCACAAGCTTCTCAGCCGACTCCGCTTGGAAGAGCAGAGCGGCGTCGCTACCCTCGCAGGATATTACTAAACCGCTCTCAGCATCCACTGTTAGCTGAAATTACATTTTTTCTTATTACAAATTATAATGTTAAAACAAATGTAAAAATTGCCTTATTAAGTTTAACAGAAATTTTATATTACTGTGTAATTATCATGATGTATCATTTCAACTGTTCTTCTTATATTTTGTATTTATGCTGTCTTTTCTATCTTATACAATGTCAAAGTTACATATTATAGAAGCAAATTATGATTGTTTATATCTAATAAAGATTATTGGCTAGCCGCACACACACCATAATATTATTGACAATAATGCTCATATTGACAATAATATTCCTTGTGGTGGGCCATAATGTTGCCATTTTTTGCGTGTGTTGACAAGTATTGACAAACTAGCTTTTCCCCGCGACTTCGTCCGCGTGGAATAGTTACTTTGGGATATCGCTAAAATTTACCCGCGACTTCATTTACGTAGAAGAAGCGCTTCCACCTCACGACTGCCCGCCCGCTCCGCGCGCCTTACTATAGCGCGCATGATTATTTTATTACTGCGATATCTTCTAAAATACTCATTGAAATCAAATGATGTAAACGGCAAAGGACATCATCCATTTTGGTCCAAAATTGAAAGTGCCGGCCAGAAAAAAAAAGTGGGTTATTCTAATAGAAGTTGTCCGTCTAATCATTTCTTACTATGGCACCAAAGTTGTATCAGCATTGTACTTTTTTTTATTTGAGTTCGAAAATTCTATTTTTTCATACATTTTCGAAAAAAATAATTATTAAAACTAATGAAGTAGCTTGACAAAACATGACATTTTGGATGTTTCTTTAAACAATATACTTAACATGAATATTAACTTCCTCATCCGAGCGTATTCTCGGTTGCAACCTCAGCGACAATGCTTCAAAGTCGATGTCCTCTATCTAATCTAGGTGATTTGACAAGGTTACTGGTTTTTACTCAGAGCGACTGCCGTCTGAACCCCGCAACCCAAAGGGCAAACCACAGAACCAATATAACCTAATAAAAAGTAGTCTTGTAACTTGGCTTATCATAAACATTTCTTGGAATAGCATAAACCTTTCCTTTTGGTTTCTTGCGATGGACATATCATCGACGTGATCGGACCATACGCCGCAGTTACTTTGGACGCAGATATAATGAATGGCTTAATAAATAATGAAAACAGTGCGTTCCACTGGTTTTATAGAAGTGGAGACATATTTATTTTGGACCGTGTATTCCGCGATTCTGTGGCAAATCTCGAATCGTGTGGTTATGTAACACATATGCCAGAAACAAAGTATCCCAATGAGACTCATTTAACCACAGAACAAGCTAACAAATCAAGACTGATTACGATTTGTCGTTGGGTAGTTGAAGTGGTCAACGGAAGATTTAAACGAGATTTTCGACTGATGCGTAGCATCTATAATAATAGAGCTCTTAGAAGCATGTTTGATTATTTTAGGATCGCGGCAGTCATATTAAATCGCTTTCATGTTTTAACTGAGGACAACCCACATGCTAGAGACATTTTGGAGATTATACATGAAAGGAATAATACACCAAATATATTGTCAGAACTCGTAGAACGGCATAATTACAACCGCAGACGTGCTCAATTCAGGATGATGACAGCTGATATGGAAGATTTCTCAGAATTCCCAAGATTGAATGAGCTAGAGTTGTTTTTGTTTGCTCTTGGTATATATCAATTAAAGCAGGCAAGAAGCTATTACGAGGAACACATCCTTGATAACGGATCCTTTAGAATTGAGCTCAACATTGATCTGAGTGATGAACACCTGACTGAGTTACAGGAACAGGGATATGATTTATGGATGATTCGTGGGCGATTACAATCCCGGCATGTCAGAGCCAGAACATATTAGGTATACATATATTGTGGTAGATAAATCACTCTCGGGAAGACGAGCAATCGCCCACTATTACTGTACATGTATTATTGGAAAAAGAACGATTGGGTGCTGTTCTTATATTATGTGCGTTATATGGTACATGAGCTATGCTCGGCATCTACTAAGTATAGTTCCCCCAGCTTTAGGGTTAGAAAATATTATTGTTCTGCCAGATGATGGTGATATTATTGTTTAACTCACAATAAATAACCTACTTACTCATACAAAAAAAGGTATTTTCATTTTTATTAGAACCCCTCCCTACCCATCCAACATTAATTACTATGGACTAGGATCCATGGCTAAACAATTGTTTGGTTTTTAATGATTTTTTTCATCGAAAATGTCATGTTCTGTCAAGCTACTTCACTTGTTTTAAATTAATAATTTTTTCGAAAATGTATGAAAAAATAGAATTTTCGAACTCAAATAAAATCAAGTACAATGCTGATACAGCTTTGGTGCCATAGAAAGAAATGATGAGACGAACAACTTCTATCAGAATAACCCACTTTTTTCTTCTGGCCGGCACTTTCAATTTTGGACCAAAAATGTATGAAAAACGGATGATGACCTTTCTTCTAGATTAAATGCTTGTAATGAATAACGTATTTACTTGGATAAGGATTAATATAATCTTTATGAAAACACCTTCACAAATAATGCTTACTTTTAGAACAAATTTGGTAAGTATAAAAAGGTTATAGTGAGCCAACCTTAAAAGATAGACATATACTGTCGCGGACTTTTTTTTAGAACTTTTAAAGGGGAACAATTCTGCCATACATCATTTTAGCGAAACTTTAACCGTTTCCGCAGCGTACGTAGCGAAAGCTCTCAAAAGGAAAAAAAGACCCCCGATTTTGTAACATTCTTGATTGGTACTCCGCTCGTATTGAGTTTAGCATGATGCTATATAGCCTAAAGCCTTCCTCGATAAGTGGACTATCCAACACAAAAAGAATTTTTCAATTCGTACCAGTAGTTCCTGAGATTAGCGCGTTCAAACAAACAAACAAACAAACAAACTCTTCAGCTTTATAATATTAGTATAGATTTATTCTGTCAATAATATTGCACGTTTGCGGCTAGCCAATCGTTGTCAATGATTTAGGGTTTATATAAGCAAGCTATAATCCTTAGGGTCAATTCACACCGAAACGAAATGATACGCGACACGGTACTGTATTTTTAGGATAGGGGCCGTCCATTAATCACGTGATGTTTTTAACAACTTTTTAGACCCCTCCCCTCCCCCTGGTGATACATGGTGAGGTTTTATACTACCCCCCCTCCCCCATCTAAGATCACGTGTATTTTTTTTACATAGTAAGCAGGTGATGTTAGAAGAAAAATTTTAACTTAAAAAACAATTTAATCGAATAATTTAAGCAATTTAAAACTATACGAGTCATTTGTCTTGTAAGTATTTAAACAACACTACGAATCTAAAACCGATAATAATTTCGGTATGCATAGACTAGATTCGAAAATTAATACACGTGATGTCTCCTTATACCCCCTCCTCCCCTTGGTGATACTTGGTGATTTTTTTTCGGACCCCCCCTCCCCTTTTAGGCATCACGTGATTAATGGACGACCCCATAGCTGTATTTTTGTGTAGTGAATAAAGTCCAATTTTCAATAGCTATCTTAAAAATATAGCGCGGCGAAGCGTCGCGGTGTGAACTACCCTTACTAATATTATAAACGCAAACGTTTGTATGTATGGATGTTTGTTACTCTTTCACATGATAATTACCGAATGGATTTTGATGAAATTTGGTATGGTAGTAGTTTAGACTCTGGAATAACACATAGGTTACATTATATTATCACAGCAAAATGTAAGATTCCCATGGGATTTCTTTGGGCGCCTACGAAGACGCGGGTAACATATGTGTTATTTTAAAATAGGTGTGGGTAGATTCTTACCACAACATTCTTGCAGCTCACAGGCTCGGCGACCACCAAACATGGTCCATCTGAGTCCAGCTGCCTAATCCAAAGTGACACTTGAACCAATCCTCCCTCCTTTGTTATCAATTCCACAACCTCGAATACATACAATAAATAGTTAGATTATGAATTTAAAATAGACTATGAATTAAAAGCATTTTACACAATATAAGAGGATATGTCTAACACTATGAAACTTTTTAGAAGCAAAATTAACTGGAGCGGTGAAGTATTTTCAATATTTTCTGGTTAAATCTGAAGGATGGCCAATGGTCATATCTAAACCCCTTTTTTACATCAATCTAATTGGATCTATGTGACTCTGTCTTGTGCCAAGTGCGAGTCGGACTCGCGCACCGAGGGTTCCGTACAAACCTGTAGTGATTTTGTTACAGCTTAAATGTATTATAGACCTGAGTATTTGATATGTATTTCAATTTAATACTTTTACGCGTTCATGAAGAAAGGGATAGTAAGTTTAAAATTATTAAAAATATATTTATTATATGATGTCAATTGTTATATTGACGATTTTCGTAATTTTTCCTTTAACTGTGCTATAAGACATTGTTTCGTGCCAAATTTCAAGATTCTGGGTTCACGGGAAGTACCCTGTAGGTTTTGAGTTTGCGAGTGTCGAAAATTTGCAGCATTAACGCCTGTATCTTTTGTTTGCGTTCGCTTAGAAGTTTGATTTTTTTACAGCTCCAAAGGACCGTAGACCTTAGTATTTGATGTAAATTCCAGTTTGATACTTCCACGCGTTCCTAAGAATAAGGGTCTTGACAGACATTTGGACGGACAACAAAGTGATCCTATACGGGTTTCGTTTTTCCTTTTGAGGTACGGAACCCTAAAAATAAAAAAACGAATACCTTTCCACTAAGTAAGACCACAGTACCATCTTCAGAAGTTTCACAGTCTTCAGGTTCATTAAGGCTAAATAGTTTTCGGGTTCTATTGCGGATGATCTCCGAAAACCTCAAATCACAGAGCTCGCCAGAGGAGTAGCCGAGCAGTGAACAAGCTTTGTTATTGACTATTAAAATCTGAAAATAGAAAATGTAAAGAAAATTTCAAAACGTAACCCCCAAATTGTCAAGAAATGAGCGAGTTGATGATGAGTTATAGCTAAGAACATTCTCTCATGTCAGTTTTGCTACAAACAAATCTAGATCAGAATAGCTTCACCCATTTACAGCCCGACAAGGATCTTTTGGCATGTGGCCAAAATCAGAACTAATGCCGCCATCTTGCAAAATATTACTTTTTAGCTTTATGATTGGATACTCAAAGCTTTTATTACGTAGTGTTCATAAATGCAACACTCACGCCACCATGTCAATGTCATCCAAGTGCCAAAAGATCCTTGTAGGACTGTAGGAGCTATGTTGCCACAGACAGACACATCAAATGTACCCAGTATTTCGTCAGGGGTTAAAAAAGAACATTTAATTTTTTACAAAAAATTAAAATTCATTTTGGATATATGAAGGATAAAATTTATAATTATGTTTTCCTTGAAAACTTAAATCATTTAACAAAGCTATCTAATAATAGCTAATAGTCAGCTCCTTAAAACTGACTATTTGTAAAGTTTGATAAGAATGATTTGTATGAGTTGTAGAAGTAAGTAGTAGTTACTACATAATAACCTTCTCTTCTACTAGCTTGAATCTTAATCTTGTAATATAATTAGATACTAAAATATTAGTTACCTTGGATGTATTTGGTTCAATAGTAAACACAGCCTTGCTAGGGTTAATAGTCTGTTGCAAGCGATCGGACTGAGACTGGGCTGGTGAGCCAGGTATTTCACCTGTTGCCAGTGAAGTATTGAAACGAAGGCCATTTGGTCCATCCACTGAAAAAAAAAAAAAGAACAATATATAAGAAAAATCTAAGCATCCTTTATATTTTAAAAGTTTGCTAGAACAAAAAGTTGTCACCTCCTCCAAGCTTCTAACTTTCTATATGCAATTCTCTATAAAATTATTGTGTAAAGCTGCTAGGCTAATTTAATCCAGGCTTGCTTAACTTGGGTTCGTTAAGAGACCAAAACAACATACCTCTAACCAAATCCAGTGGTGGTTTTGTTTTTGAAGGTGTTTCCAGTTCCATTTTTATCGGCCTAACTCTACGAGTCAGCCGTGGAAAACTTTGGTTGCCTTCAAATGAACAGTTCCCCCAAACATTTTGAAATTTGGTGTGTGCTTTGACTGTCCTGTGTGTATTTTGTAAATCAGTTAACAAAAAGTTGATTTTAAAGCAAACTGTTGAAAATATACTTTAATATGTATATATTTTTGTAAACTGAGTATTTATCTTTACCTGCACTTATTGTTTTCATCGAAACATGGCTCAGGTGTAAGTTGTAGGCGTTTTTCATTTGTTATTTCATATAAATTATTGTTGGATCTCTGTAAAGTATAAAACATGAATTATAATATGAAAAATACATCAAAGCAAGAAAAATACAATACAACTTACCGGTTTCGGTGTCAAATTAAGGTGTTCTGGTGAGTAAACATCGAAAAACTTGCCCAAACGAGGTTTAATTGGTGTGAATCCTGAGGTATCAGCTATGTCACCTCTGTTATGAAAGAAAACTATAAATAAACGCGATATGTCGACATAAGGGTCATATTTAAAGAAAATGTATAACGAGAGAAAGGTTAAGTGTTAGCTTTATGATTTATTTACATTCTGCGAAGTTATTTTTAAGAAAAATCAATACATTATCGCGCGCAAGTTCAAACGGAGCGAGAAAAGTTTTATGCTTCTTTTTCACATAATCATTATAAATATTTGATCGTACATACCTGTTAAGATTTAGAAACTTTGTAGTTTCCATCGGTAGATATTTAGGTTTAAAATATCTTTTATTCCTGATTAATGTACCTTTTATCAATTCTTCGTTTTTGTCGTTAATTCAATTTTTGAACAATGAAATGTCAAACAATTCACAAACGTCAAATTCAACAGATGATTTGCCTGACGGCTGTCAAGTTTTATTTTATTTTAAATATGGCGTCGGCTATAACTATTTACCAATGTCAAGTATTAAAGGGGGGAAATTTCCCCCCTTCTATTCTATTTAAATAGAATATTCGTTCAAATTTTGTCTAGTCAAAGTCCAATTAAATAGTCAGGGTAGTCAATCAGTCAAATCAGTCGATTCAATAAAGTGCTTTCGCTTTACTGAAACTTCCTAGGGACTCTAGGGAGTTTTGTGGTCTCAATTTAGGGGACAGATTTTTGCCAGTAGAGCGCGTCCCAGTCCCAGTACCTACTACCTAGCACTCGTTTGAAATTACGCGGGAAGTTATGTTGCTATATTGACAGCTCTGGTATTTTTTTTATGAAAAACGTGGATTTAAATCTAATTAAAGTAGATAAAAGTTTTAGGAAATTCTTAGAAACTGTTCACGAAGTATGGATACCGTAGAATACGGTAATTGCCTAACCAAGTGCTAGAACTTGGTATCAAGGTACCAAGTTCTAGCACAGCCAGTGGCAGAAAAGAGAACTAAGATTCCTATTATTGTGTACATAAATATTAAATACTATGGAAAAGCCTATACCGTTCGGACTCCTGGTATCTATCTACAATTCTACATATACTTCGTGACTCGACTTCGTGTTCGATTTTCAACTCTATTGTATTAACACAGAGTTCTATTTTTAATGCTCAGAATTCTCTACGGTCTTCCGGTTTCCGGTGCTAGTCCCAGCTAGAGGACATCTCACATCACTGATTTATTTATTTGAAAGTGTTGGTTGAAGCAGACTTAAAATTCTTTAAAAAAATTAGGTATAATACCTAAGTATCTAAATAGTCTCTAGACGTACTTAACATATTTTAATTTGCTTCTTGCTATTATAAAAATATTATTATTATACCTAATTTAGAATAATTTGCGATCAGCCTATGCGATCAGCCAATGTACTTTCATATTCATTTACTAGAAAAACAATGAAAAATCGGACTTTGATGTTGAATTAACTAGTCTAGTCATAGAGACAGGATACATAGGTACTTAGTTATTCCGGTTAATGTAAAGTTCAGGCTCCAAGGTCTCTCCTTTCGTTCTCCACCCAGTTATGTGGCTAATTACGCTATTGTTACCTACAAATAACAATCTTTTGTCCTAATGTTTTGTAAACGTATTGTGTTGTCCTAATAATAATTGTTTTTAAGTTGTGTCAATTATGTTTTATGAATGTGCGTTATCCTACTTCGGTAGTAGGTACTATCTAAAACTAGCTATTGCCCGCGGCTGCGCCTGCGATAATTATACAGTATCCCACGTAAAAACTATACGTTTTCGGGATAAAAAGTACCTGTTTTATGACTGAATGAGTGTTTGTTACTTTTTTACGCAAAAACTACTGAACGGATATTGATGATGATATGGTAGTAGTATACTCTGGATAAAAACATTCTTTTATCCCGAAAATGCACAGTTTTCTCATAGGATAGTGTATATAAGCGGGCGGGCAACAGCTAGTTAATGATAAATCGAAAGGACTTTAATGATTGCGAATAAGGTTCTAAGTTTAAGTTTAAGATCCTAAGCCTGCTGCCTGCCTTATTGTAGTTATTTGTAAAATGGTCTAAATAATTGCATTTTTAATAATTGGCTAGCCGCACACGTGCAATATTATTGACAATAAATTTGCCTACTAGTCAACACACAAAAAATGGCAATATGGCCCGAACACAGGGAATATTATTGTCAATATGAGCTTTATTGTCAATAATATGGTGTGTTAGTCAATAGATACAGTTCATATTTAAAAAATCATGTTATTGTAATCAATTATCAAGGCTCTTCTGTATAATAGGTAATTCAAAAGCTTTGCTTGATTTTATATTGCCTATCATAAATCATAGTAAACTTCACAAATAATAGCACAGCAGTCAGCAGCTTTATTAGCTTACCAGTTCAAGTTTTTATTACAATTTGAGCCAGTCTGCGGTGAACGGCAGCCTTTTGGTTTGACATTACGTTCACTTCAAGACCAGCAAATTAGGGATTTTATGTCCTTGGATCATTGCTACGAAAATAAAAAATGTTTAATTTCTAAATAAGTAGGTAAGAAACTAACTCGAACTTTTCTACACATTGTTACTGGGGATAATTGAAACCAAATAAAGTTAACCGTAACAATAATTTATTATAAATTAAATAACAGATAAAAAAAAAATGACTAGATAGAGAGTCGTGGGTGATTTAGCCGATGAGTCTGGTTTAGCTTTTAGCTTTAGGGACTTTGGGACAGAATGAATTCATGGAGCATGGAGCAAATGGAGCTGCAGAGCTTTTCTTGTTGTTGAGTAAATGACATACTTACCACGGGCTCGGGAACTAATCCGGCGCGGCCGATTATAAGAATCGAATCTCCTATTAGCAAAATGATGGAAAATTATATTTTTCTGAAAAAAAAAAATATACCTAAAGTTATAACATAACATAAATTACAAATCATTAGAGTACCTACCTACCTACATCAGTTCATAGAAGCAGCTTTTAAGGTGGCCACCTTATTCCCATGGTGTCCAATCACATTTTTCTTCTATAATACTTTAGCTATAAGTACTTACTTAACTTACCTTGGTCCTTGGGTGAACCATGCTACGAAACGAAAGGACCGGATCGTCCGCGTCTGGATGACCATTGCGGCCTCACAAAAATCCGACGTGTAACAAGTTTAGTATTGTAAATGAGGTACCAATAACTAATTAGTTATTACTTATTTAAAACTAGCTGATGCCCGCAACTTCGTTTGCATAGAACTAACGGAAACGGAACCCTATTTTTGTAAACGGAACCTTTAAATGAAAGTAGTCCATTAAGCGAAAGTCCCGTGAAAATCGGTCCAGCCGTTTCAGAGATTAGCGGGAACAAACAGACAGACAGGCTGACGAACCGACAAATATTAAGGAAATGATATATTTTTATTGTAACACCGAATATACTTTCATAATACATTTAAGTGAAAAGCTGTTAATTGTAAATTACAAAGAGACACTTCAATGTTATTTATCTGCGGTACCTATTCTGTATCTAAAGGCCCCCACAGACGAGAGGCCGATCGTTTCAGCTGGAACTGACGTCAGTTCGGCCTGAACGGATTCGAGCACACACACGGAAAAAATCGCATCCAATCCAATTTACGTCAGTTCGGCCTGATCTGATTCGTGCCCACACACGGAACAGTCGCATCAGTCCATTCTGGTTTGCCGCGCGCTACGGTCGTGTTTATCAATTTTGTATTTAAACACCGCGAAAACTCATACAACGCTTGTACAAGATACACGCCCGCACGGCCGCGGCTCGGGCAAGAACTGAAGCGATTTGTCCACACACGGTCAGGACAGGCCGCGCGTTCAGGCCGATCGGTCAGGCCAGAATTAATGTTGCCAACTTAGTTATTTTACAAAATTTTACTAAATTGAGTATTTTATTCCCTCCTTGGTAGAAATTTAGTTATTAGTAGTGTTTAAGTAGGAAAGAGCCAGACAGTAATGATATGCAAAATAGCTACTAAATACGTAATATTTCCTAGTATATTTTAATTTAATGGTAAAATTTATAATCAAATTCAATTAATGAAAAAAATTTAATATAATAAAACCTAAAATGCAGTGGTTTTGAGGGGGCTTCAGGAATTCCTAAGTTAAGTAGCCTCTTTAGTAGTTTTTTAGTAGTTTTAGTAGAAATCGATACGAGTTTAGTAGTTTCACAAAAAAAAGAGCTGGCAACACTGGAACGAATCGCTTCAGTCCGTACGGCCGCCTGATGCGATCTCGAAATTGCACACACACGATACGATTTTGCATCCGTTCAGGCCGAACTGAAGGTAGATCGGACCATGTATGGGGCCCCTAAGATAGATATAATATCTCCGTTCCCTGTGTTACGGGCTTACGGCTGGGTGGCGGTAACTCATAAAACACTCCATAAAATAACTTTTAAAAACAATACATAATAGGTACTTATCACTTATGTAAGGCTAATATAATTTTTAACATTTTTGAAGGAACCGTCAATTTCGTATAAAAAAAAAACATTAACCGCTCTACTAACCTCACTAATTGTCTTTTGTTGCGTTCGACTCCATCGGTTTATTTGCGAAAGGTATTTAGTTATATAATTGATAATTACTCGTTTAGTAGGCTGGTACTTTTACTACCAGATGCAAATTTTTGCGTAATGTAATAATCTAGATTTAAGAAATAATAAGACCTTTTGCTTTCATTGCCTATACCACAAATTACTAAATAGTTACAGATACCTACAATGCGTAAGCAATAGCTATAGTGCGGTTCAAATGAGAATAGGATCGAGTCGGCGCCATATTGTTTCGAATTTAGACTGTTATAAATTATGATAGTTAAATTTATGTTCAGATAATTGATTCAACGTTTTTATTTAAATTCGATGCAAGACTATTAATATTTATATGCACATAAGTTTTTCTGAAAATCGCACTTTTCACGTGATATTTGACAGATAAAGGTCATTGACGTTCCTATTCTCATTTGAACCGCGTTATACGCTGCGCTGCTAGACATAACTGAGTGCTAGATGTGAGCAGTGTTGCCATACAGCTGAGACCAAAAATCTGTACATCTCACAAAAAAATCCGTACAAAGTCCGTACGCATGGAAAAAGTTAAAAACTCTGGAAGAAATCTGTATGAAATAAAGTGAAAATAAAAACATTATTATTTATATATATCTTTATTCATTTTTTAATCATTTCTGAAGTTATTTCAAAATTAAAACAGGGCGTATTCCCTAACAATTGTTTCGTATGAAGAAGACCTTCGATAGTTTCAGTTGAAAGTTGATTTCTTTATTTGGTTTTCACCAAATTAATTGCGGAGAATATTCTCTCAACCGCCGCACTTGAATGTGGTAAGCACATCAGAACCTCAATTCTCGTATTTAAAGTAACAATTTAAACAGTCAATTTTATTTTGTTTGGATTGAAAGTGTAGCGTCATGTTACAGTGAACGGATTTTATAACGTTTCGACCAATCAGAGCGCGTTTCACGTTGGTTTAACGTTCATAAAAACACCTATTGGGAGTATAAGCGTACCGGGACTTCATTGTAATTGTATTAATGCTGGCTTTATTTAGCAGAATTGACCCTCTGGTCTGAAACAAATCTACTTAAATCTACCATCTACCACTTAGTGTGACCATTTAAATGAAATAATGTAGATTAAATATTAAATTATTATTTTAAATAACGGATGAATGGTTATGTATGTAGCTTACTAAAATATTGAAACGTATCGGTAGATAGGAAATCCGTACACATATCCGTACGCAACTTTTATCCGTACAGAATGTTCAATTTCCGTACGCGTACGGACAAATCCGTACATATGGCAACACTGGATGTGAGTTTTTCTTTTCGCATACGATCGTGATCGCGTTTGGCGTTTACTAGGAATTTGTACATAGTTGTTCATATGAAAACTAGGTGGCGCCGTACAAATCACATACACTTTCCTAATAAACGCCAAACTCGCGCACGATCGAATGCGAATAGAAAAACTCACACTTAGCACTTGGTAAGTATTGGATTGTTCGGGATATTTATTTTTCAGAACAATTTTATTTATTTATTGTATGTTGTATTGTACAGTACATAACAGCTGCAGCTCTGTTAATATCTGAGGTATTTATGAATCCCTTATATAAATAGCCCTTATATAAAAGGCCTCCTCTCCCCTAGTTTTTCAGCGCGACGGGTTATTATCGGTTGCCTGGTATATCCACCAACTTCCTACAACCTTGCCAAGTCGTAAGGCTATTGCATTGCATGTTGTCAGATCCAGACGGACATACTATGACCTATATCTGGGAGCACGGTAGTGCCCCCGCCAAGACGAGTGAGCGAAGCGCAAGGGCACTACCAGACTACCTTTTCTCGAAGCGCTTCGTCAATTTTTTGGACCCCTCATAACTTAGGTTTGGATTATACCAGATATACAAAATTTTCAGGATATGTTTCCAGTAGCGGACTAATGAACCATGTAAAGTTTTGATTTTATAGGTCTTATAATTTAGATTTTATTGATATCTAAAAACCCCTGATTTCGTCACTGACTCACTGATGATCAACAAAATTATATGGTACTTCCAGATGTCATAGAAAGCTGAAATTTTGTATGTAAGCTAGTTTTAACACATAACCAACATAAAAATTAACAAACTTGGAACTTTTATCCTCCAACCCTTTGAATAGGGGATGAAAATTTGTAAGAGACTTATCTACTAAATTTCTACTCTAGAGGTTTAAAAATTGCGTTTCAAAAAGAAGTGAAATCCCACCAAAAACATTTTCATGTAAAGTGATAATCATAATCGTAATCATAATCATTTATTCACGAAATGTGGTTTACAATGGTGGTAGTTTACAAAGTATGAATCGTTCTTACACATCTTACCATAATAATGGTGTGTGAAAGTCAAAAATTATTACACACGAAATTTACATAAATAATAAGTATTCGTCCGTCATTACAATATTATGTCAAATTGAAATAATTAGATTAATACAGTACTTATTATGTCGAAGTAAAATTAAAATTATTACCATTTATAATACATTACCAATTATAAATTTAGTCAATTATATCACAATGTCAAACCATAACCATTAAATAATGTTATAACATACATAAATTAGTCAAATAGCTCACTTATCTTGTAAAAGCATTTACTTAAAAGCCATCATTTTAATTTATTTCTAAATATATTTGTTGATGGTAATTATCTTATATGTCTTGGAATGTTGTTATATATTTTTATCGCCATGAAGTAACAATTTTTTTGAAAGAGCGAACTGTTACAAATTGGTACCTTTAGTCTAGTTGGGTCCCTTGATACATATTTTCTATTCTCGTCATTTTTTGGAAACAGTCCTATTTGTTTTTTAATAAAAACGCAACACTCCAATATATATAAGTCAGTGACAGTTAGTATTTTAAATTCTCCAAAAAGAGGTCTACACGTTTTTAGAGGTCCCACTCCACGTATGGCTCTAACACATTTCTTTTGTGAGACAAATACATTGTGTATATTTGTGGCGTTGCCCCATATAATTATGCCGTATCTTAATAGAGACCCTACATACCCATGATAGGCTGTTAAGGCAGCTTCTCTACTGACAGTTTTTCTTATGGTTCTAATGGCATATACAAATCTATTTATTTTTTTAGTTAATAAGTCCGCATGAGTTTTCCAATTGCAATAACTATCTAACATTAATCCTAAAAATTTTATTTCGTTTACCTGTTCAATAATTTGATTATTATACTCTATTTTGAAGTCAGGTTTTTTATTTTTTTGGTTGTAAAATTGTATTATTTTTGTTTTATTTAGATTAAGTTTAAGGTCGTTTTCAAGCCATTCTTTTATTATGTATAATATATTTTTAAGTTCATCCTCGTATTTTATATTTTCTTTATTGTTAGCTATTACTACAGATATGTCGTCAGCAAATAATGTACATTTATATTTAATTATTCTAGGTAAGTCATTTACGTATATAATAAATAGTAGCGGTCCCAATATACTCCCTTGTGGAACTCCTTTCGTATTATATTTCAGTCCTGACCTAAATGTTTTAAGTTCATTTTTATCAATACGTGTAATTTCAACATGTTGCTTACGGTTTTTTAAATAGCTGGCTATCCATTCAAGGGGTTTCCCTCTAATACCATAACGTTCACATTTTTCTATTAGTATTTTATAATAATAATAATAATAATATCTATGGACGCTTCACACCACGTCAATCTGATCCCGTGGTAAGTTCTTGAAGAACTTGTGTTACGGGTACCAGACAACGGAAATATATTTAATACTTTTATACTATACACATATTTAAGATTTTTATTATATTATACACATATTTAATACACATCCATGACCCAGGAACACAGAAAAACTTTTTATTCCTTCGGCGGGATTTGAACCCGCGACCCCCGGCTTGAGCACCAACACGCTCACTCAACTGAGCCACAGAGGTCGTCATATGGTTAACGCAATCAAACGCCTTTGTTAGGTCAAATAATATTGCTGATACTTGTTTTTTAGAGTCAATATATGTTAACACATCATTAATTAATCGATGCCAAGACGATACGATATAACTCGCACTGTCAAAAAGCTATTAGATCTTATGTAATACCACGCTTCTGACTCTACCAAACTTCTAACTCTACACGCCTTGACTCTACGAGCCTAACTCCCAAACTCTACACTTTAGTCAAATTATGTGGCTTGGCCATTTCATTTCTATAAGAATATTATAACAGAATAACAGTCCGTACATTTTTCACTTCAGCACCTTAGCGAATGTAATGAAATGGCCAGGCCACATAATTTGACTAAAGTGTAGAGTTTGTTGAGTTAGGCTTGTAGAGTCAAGGCGTGTAGAGGTAGAAGTTTGGTAGAGTCAGAAGTGTGGTATTACATAAGATCTAATAGCTTTTTGACAGTGCGAGTTATATGGTATCGTCTTGGCATCACTTTACATGAAAATGTTTTTGGTGGGATACAGATATTTCTATGCCACTTTAACTTGAAATGTGTTGGTCTTGATAATAACAACTATTTTGCTACGAAACGTATATTGTTTCTACAATCAGTAATTTTGTCTATTCTTTCGTAGAATATTATACTCATTTCTAGGTTGGTCATACGCCCGCTGGTAATCTTTTGAAGGTTAATGTTTTATTATAAAACACTGTATCTTACACAATATCAACGATTGTGTACTTAGTTAAATAACAGCTCGTAAGTCATATAATCAGATCGTTGGAGCTGCCGTGACATTATTATAGTCCATTAGAAAGTATAACGCCTGCTGGACATAACAATTAAATACATACCTGCCAAGTGCCAACTGCCAACAGATAGCATGGTTCTACGTGTATCGGTATGTAGAAGTTAGAACAGCCTCCGTGGTCTAGCAGTTAGAGCATTGGCTCTCGACTCGGAGGTCGTGGGTTTGATACCCGCATTGGAACAACAAAAATATGTTGTTTCCAAGTTGGGTTAGGACAATGCAGATTGCAGGCTGATCACCTGATTATCTGACAAGAAAGATGATCCATGCATCAGGTGGGCATGTAAAAAGTCGGACCTGCACCTGATCTCTCTTCAGTCGTGTCGGTTATCCGTCCCACTGGATTATGACTTATGAGAGTAAAGGAAGAGAGAGTGCTCTTGTGAACTTCGCACACTTGGGCACTATAAAATTACTGCTGCGTAACTGGCCTGGTTGCAATAAAACCGGCCACCGTCACCGAGATCGGTGTGGGTGAGTTATTAGAAGTTAGAATAGGAAAAGAGAAACAAGCATAAGATGTCTCAATATGATATTATATTAATGGCTTAGATTAAAATTTAAATTGAAAGTTTGATATTTGATGTTTCGCCTCTATTCACGCCGAGATGAGACGCGACGCGACGTAGCACGTTAACGATTAACATGAACACGCAAGAGTTCGAATTTCGAGCTGCACTGGCCTGCGTAGCGAGGCGCCGCTGAATGAAACAATGAGGGTTTTTAAATTCGTGACATCTGACAGCTTTTTGACATGACAACTAACTAAGGTGACTAACTAACTGACTAACTAACGCCCTAGCTACTAAGGTGATAGAACAAAATCGAAATTTCTTATTGACCGTTTTGGACACGAAGTATATACCAGGAGGGCTTTTCCATAGTATTCATGTATACAATAATAAAGCCAGATCTTAGTTCTCTTTTTTGCTACTGGCTGCGCTAGAATTTTGGACGTACCAATGCTACTGTGGCGGACCAATCAGTGCACAGTCCTAAATCGCGCTTGGTACTTCATGAATGGCGCGCTCTACCGGCAAAAAATCTGTCCCCTAAATTGAGACCATTATTATTCATTTTAACATTACGTACATTTAATTTAACAGTACTTCGTGGTTTTGGATACCACTTACGCCACCAGATGACGCTTTGTGTGCGTTGGGTCTGCCTCCTAACGGCAGAAAAATTATCAAACACCCTCATTATACCAAAACGCAAACGCAAAGAAGACAGTTTCATTAGCCCATAACAATCCTAGGAACGAGGGTCTAAACTTCTCTAGATCTTGCATAAGCTACGAAGTACGAATTTACAAGCTGGTTCATTGTAATGTTTTGAAATGCAAAATATCTATTAAGCAGTTGAAACTTGTAGATAGATTAATTAAGAAATGTTACTCGGGTTTGTTAGAAAATAATTAACGTTCTATCACACCGTGTCGGATAATGATTTCAATTAGGAAATAAAATTAATAGTCGTAGATAATTATCAAGATCGTTACACCAGTTACACCATTCTGGGTCATTTATGTATGCCCCTGTGTAAAAATGTATTGATTTCTTAATAATCTTGTAGAATTTTATCATGTCACTTTTTGCGATTGCGAGTCGATTTTAAATAAGGCCATGGATGAATGTAAAATTCATGAAAACATTTTTTACTGTGTTGCAAGAAGTCAGACCGATTTTTTTTATTTTATCTGAGTACAAGAAATGAACATACAATCCATGGAATCATTTTTTATTGTTACAAGAAATGAATAATAATTTTTTAGTTCTCCTCGATAGCAATACCTGGCAGATATACGAAACATTAATATTATTTTGGACACATTCATTTATATTAAAGTTTCAAACACTATTAATGTGTACCTACAAAATGTAACAGAAAGTAATTTATTTAAAAACTTATCTGTACTTCTATTCATTCTTAATGTTATAAAGAAGACAGATTTATTTGATTGTATGTTTGTTATGCTACGGCCGCACCTGCGTAGTGCTTCGTGCTTAAAACGATACCATTGGACGATCTGCGTGTATCGTCCAATGGTATCGTCTCATAGCACGAAGCTTCGTACGATAGACGCAGGTGCGGCCCCAGCATTAGTTTCATGTTTGCATTGAATAGGCTCCGTAACTACTGGGCTGATTTTGGTGAAATTTGGCGCAGCTAGTGGTTTTAAAAAATTAGGTTACTTTCTGATACACTTTTAACCAACACCATTCTTATAGATAATACGATCAAAATACGCGATAAACGCGTGTTATTACTTATTAGGTAATTAGTTGGTTGACCTCACCACTAGAGGTCACTGTTTGACCTCGGCCTGTATGCTGTATGTTGCACGTCAGAGGAGTGATGGGGGTCACTCGGGCGTGGTGATTGTTGATAAGCTATTGTTACTGACCCTTTGTTTTATCACCTAAATGGACCTCTGATCTCGAGGTTAATCATCATCATCAGTGACGACGACCACCCAGAAATATTCTCACTTACGTTTCCACGACAGTTTTTTTTGTGGTCGCGACAGAAAAAACAGCACTGTAAGTAAAGTAACTATACTGTATAGTATGTAATAGGGCTGAAAATGTGTAGAATACTTGTAGAGTATGAAAATTGGTACTGGTGTGTGGACTAATGCAGTAATTCCTATTGAGGAATAACCCAGGGTAGGTAATGCCACATAGTCTTCATCTTCAATGTGAAAACTAGATTAGGACACCCTGCAATCCTTATAAGCAGGATCGCGGATTTAATGTGCTTTGCAAGATTGTTTGATGGCCCATGCAGACTGCTCGCGAAGTAGGTCGAGCAAGTGCTCCGCGAAGTAGCCCGAAGTATGAAAATGCGAAACGAAGTGCGTGTCCACACTGTCTTATGGCCGAATAAACCTCGGTATACTTCGCGAGAAGTCTGGACGAGGTGTTACATAAACGGCATCCAGACTTACGGTGAGAAGTGACACGATAGCTCGTTATTTGTGTGAGAAGTCACTATTAACATTGGTATGGCGTATGAGCTGGCAATGGAAGATCGGGAACGGGCGAGTATGCAGACCGTTGAAAATCAAACGCGCTATGACATTTTGCGACAATTTATTTTCAGAATTATTGCGAAAATGTTTCACATTATATAAGATTACTAGCTTTTGCCCGCGACTTCGTCCGCGTGGAACAATTACTTTGGGATATCGCTAAAATTTACCCCCGACTTCATTTACGTAGAAGGAGGAGCGTTTCCCCCTCACGACTGTCCGCAGCGCGCCGCACATCATTATTGCGCGCTGATTATTTTATTACTGCGATATCTTCTAAAATACTCATTGAAATCAAATGATGTAAACGGCAAATTTCTTCTAAATTAAATGCTTGTAATGAATAACGTATTTATTTGGATAAGGATTAATATCATCTTTATGAAAACGCCCTCACAAATAATGCTTAATTTTAGAACAAATTTGGTTAGCATAAAAAGGTTATTGTGAGCCAACCTTAAAAGATAGACATATACAGTCGCGGACTTTTTTTTAGAACTTTTAAAGGGTAACAATTGTGTCATACATAATTTTAGCGAAACTTCAACCGTTTTCGCAGCGTACGCAGCGAAAGCTCTCAAAAGGAAAAAAAACCCCCGATTTTGAAACATTCTTGATTGGTGCTCCGCTCGTATTGAGCTTAGCATGATGCTATATAGCCTAAAGCCTTCCTCGATAAATGGACTATCCAACACAAAAAGAATTTTTCAATTCGAACCAGTAGTTCCTGAGATTAGCGCGTTCAAACAAACAAACAAACAAACAAACTCTTCAGCTTTATAATATTAGTATAGATAGTATAGATTAATAAAATAAGAGATTAGAAAATTCACATTTTAGGAGCTACGAATTCATGGCTAAGGAAGTGACAGAAGGTTTTGACAGCTATTGACAGCTATTTATTTATAAACTTGACACTATGTATTTCTGTAAGGCATAAGCCTTTTGCTTAAACAGCCAAATTATATTTACAATGTAATGAATAGAATAAATAAATAATAATATTTCTATCAGTCACTACGCGAGAGCAAAAAGGAGAAGGCGAGATACTTCCGATATTCACGTTTCTCGGGGCTTCAGGCAAAAATCTGGAGACTCTGGACGCAGGTTTCCCCACGAATCACGATATCTTCACCGTTTAATATCTCAATTCTCAAGGATAGTAGATAATACGAAAACAAACTTTTGCATAACTTCATAAAAGTGTCCATCTAGGTTTAGTAATCTGTGAGTTATGACCTAGGCTAACCCTGCAAAATATTCTATCAGCTTCTATAGAAGCTATTATATAAATAAAATATATAAAATAATATAATAATTCTTATTCGATTTCTGAAGATTGTATATAAACTCTAGATAAACTAAGATTAATTGAAGCAGAGTTTTCGAATGCCAAAAGTGTCATCTAGTGGTCAATAGATGATTTTAATCAGTTATCTCCTTTTGCTATAATTCGGCCACGAAGTATAGATACTTCGGCAATGAACTTATTTTATGAAGAATATTTCTTACTTTCGAATGGAACTTTAAAACACTTTTTACTAAGAAAAACTATCCATTTATGAAAAAATTTAATTCCTTTCTGTGTCAGCGCCATCTATTAGTAGCTATGTCAATTACGAGTTATGGTATCGATAACCGGACTTGATTAGTCAGTTAAGTTAAACTTAGTTTATGTCACTTTTTGTTTAGAAGCCCGTTATCGAACCAACAGCGCTAATGAATAGATAAAATAGTGACAAATTCACCTCAGACACCGGGCATCAATGAAATAACTAAAACCGCTTTGTTTCGTTATTATATCATTTAGTTCTGCAATAAATCTTAACGGTCGTCGGAAACTTTTTATTGCTTATTGTACCTAAATTTTTGGCGGCAAGTAATTATGAAAACCTCTGTTATGTAGACAATTAAAACGCACGTAACAATTAAACTCCATGGCTGTTAAGTAAGAGATCAAGCGGCGCGTGGAGTTTATACCCACTGTATTTGTAGACCAAGATCCCGCGAATACATGTCACTGAATGTCTAGCAAATTTTATTATTTCAGGCGTACTTAGAAACCAATTGTTACGACAGTTTCAATAATCTCAACTCGAACTCAAAATTTTTATTTCCATGTAGGTTAACTATAATATATTATAATATAACGCTTATAGAATTGTCCTACATGATGCCTACCACCGGTTCGGGAACTAGCCCGGCGAGAAGAACCGGCGTAAGAAATTCACACGGGGCCTCCTCTCGGAGCTTAGCTTAGTATAGAAACCTCGGATAAATCATAGAAAAATAGATAAATACGTCAAAAATCCTACTACTATTATAATAATTGTGAAAGTTTGTAAGAATCATGGATGGATGGATGTTAGGATGGGTATTTGTTACTCTTTCACATAGAAATTACTTAACGGATTTTGATGAAATTTCGTATGGTATTAAGTAGTTTAGGCTTTGGATTAAAACAAAGGCTACATTTTGTCTCGAAAAATACAGTGAGAGAGCCTAAACTACTACCATACCAATTTCAATCGAAATCCGTTCAGTAGTTTTTGCGTGAAAGAATAACAAACCATCCATCCATCCATCCAGACATCCATCCATGCTCACAAACTTTCACATTTAGTAGCATATAATATTTTATGAAATACCTAGTTATAGTTAACTAGCTGAATGTTGCTATACAATAGTCAATAACGCAACTCATGTCGCGTATAGTTTTGGGTTAGCATATCAAACAACTTTATCCATACCATTAGCTCTTGATAAAGTTGTCTATGAAGCAGATACTGGTTACTTTAGCTTTAAATAAACCCAATTAGGTTTTCACGGCTTTCGGCTCCTGTACTATAATACAATGACATTGCATCAAATGAAACAACAATTAAACGTTCTAAATGTTCTCGAACTTATTTCGCCGATTGCCGAATGCCGACAGTCGCCGTCACTGTCGATAGTCGCCGACAGTTGCCGACATAGAGACTACTACAGAGAGTAGCCTTGTAACTTGTTTATTAAATTTGCGAACTTTAGGCTGGCTACATACTCATTAAGTCATTACTCATTAACGTAGAAAATTGACCTATATTTTCTATACTTTAATATTACAAAGAGGAAAGATTTGTTTGTTTGTTTGCATTGCAGAGGCTCCGAAACTACTGGATAAAATTTGTCACAAACATAGATTATACCACTGCAGCAAATGTACGGTTCCAGCGAGATATTTCCTTTATAACATCCAGTTATTAAATAAGTGGGCACTCTGGATATGCTTTCTGTTTTTGCTTGAAGCTTAAAAATGTTTTATTTACTCGATAATAATTATACTGGAGCCACACTGAGTGAAAACGCCGTTTTCCGTTAGTGGTTAGTGCCAGGTGGATATAATAGCCATATCAAATTAGCTAGGCTATTACTAACTTAACGACAGTCGACGCTAAATCTGTAACAAAGAAAAGTTAATTTAAATTAATTATGATCTACATGAAATAGTTAGCAGTCGCCCAAACACCGAATAGAAGTTCAATCGATATCGATTGAACGTTATAATTTAATATATCGATATAAATGCGATCGTGACGAGAACGACATTGCCATTGTCTCTGGCCATGTTGCCCCGGATTTGAATTTCGAACTAATTTCTCAGTTGATTATGAAAAAAATCCCAAGGTCTATGGTATAAGTCACGACCAAGGAATTTGTAAGTATTATATACAACAGGAAAGAGTACTTCAAACTTTATTTTCTTTTAATTCAATCAAAAATGATCTTTACTACTCAGACTTAAAGCTTATCACGTGCGCAATAAAAAAACCGGTCCCGGTGAGATAGCTATAAGTTATCCCTGTGTCTCGTTCTAACAAGTAACCTAGTGTAGCCAGTTTATATCTTTCCTTAAATTTTAGGTTTGGTAGATTTTATGTGCGATATAGTGTATAAGAAAGAAATACTAATAAACTCGGTTAAATATTATGTTATTCATAATCTGAGAGAGAAATGTAAAATAAAAATCACTAGTTGTTTAGAACCTACCTACTAACCGATAATTAGAAATTTGTTATTTATTTTTTGATTATTTGCATTTTGGCAGAGTAAAATTGAAGAAATGAAAATAGAATAGTTGCAACACAAAACGCCGTGTATTTCCCTTGGAACATTCTAAATGTTCGGGTGACAATATGATTTAATAGGTAATGTAGGACATTTATATTATTTTACCTACCTTCATGATATTGTGAAGATGAAACCATTGTATGTTTGTATGTTATTGATAATTTCTGAAACCTAACAGATTTGAAAAATTCTTTCACTGGTAGAAAAAAATCTTAATCCCTGAGTGCTTATTATGTGCGCATAGTTACGTGAGAACCTCGCGGGCGGGCGGGCGACATCAGACAGACAGAGTTATAATATTGGTAGGTTTATCTGTATAGGATGACTTATAATATAATAATAACATTTATGGACACTTCGCACCACATCAATCTTGTCCCGTGGTAAGTTCTCGAAGAACTTGTGTTTAATTTTATAAGCTTTTATTTAGTTTCACCTGTCCCGTTGTCGGTCTGCAATGGATTCTTGCAAGTTAAATTTGATCCACTTTCCGGTTTCCGATTGAGTTGAAATTTTGCACGAATATGTAAACCGCATGACAATGCAATATTATGATGACGTGGAGCTGATCTGATGATGGAGCTGGAAGGTGGCCACAGGAATTCCAAAATAAAACCACATAGTCCCATCGAATTTGGGCTCGTTTAGTTCGTCTTGACAAGTACTTTGATACTATATGGTAACCAGGATCTGATGATGGAGCTGGAAGGTGGCCATAGGAACTCCGTAATTAAACGACGCAACCCCATCAAGTTTTGTCTCGTTTAATTCGTCTTGACGAGTACTTTGATACTATATGGTAACCAGGGAGCTAGAATATGGCCATAGGAACTCTGTAATTAAACGACGATGGGGTTCCATCGAGTTTGGGCTCGTATGATTCGTCTTGACGAGTATCTTGGTTGGCGTGAATATGCAATCAAATGAAAGGGCTTGCTGTGAATAACTCGAAAATCCAACATGGCGGAACATCCAAGATAGCCGCCAAGTCATTTTTAATGCACTCCTACAATATGAGTATCAAATGAAAGGGCTTGCTGAGAATAACATGAAAATCTAACATGATGGAACATCCAAGATGGCCGGCAAGTTATTTTTAATGCACTCCTACAATATGGGTATCAAATGAAAGGGATTGCTGAAAAAAACTCGAAAATCCACATGACGGAACGTCCAAGATGGCCGACAGTCAATTTTAATGTAATCCTACAATATGGGTATCAAATGAACGGGCTTGCTGAGAATAACATGAAAATCCAACATGATGGAACATCCAAGATGGCCGGCAAGTTACTTTAATGCACTCCTACAATATGGGTGTCAAATGAAAGGGATTGCTGAGAAAAACTCGAAAATGCAACATGACGGAACGTCCAAGATGGCCGACAGTCAATTTTAATGTAATCCTACAATATGGGTATCAAATGAAAGGGCTTGCTGAGAATAACTCGAAAATCCAACATGATGGAACATCCAAGATGGCCGACAAGTTATTTTTAATGCACTCCTATAATATGGGTATCAAATGAAAGGGATTGCTGAGAAAAACCCAAAAATCCAACATGATGGAGCATCCAAGATGGCCGACAGTCAATTTGAATGCAATCCTACAATATGGGTATCAAATGAAAGGGCTTGCTGAGAATAACTCGAAAATCCAACATGGCGGAACACCCAATATGGCCGACACGTTATTTTTAATGCACTCGTACAATATGGGTATCAAATGAAAGTATGGTGTGTTGGGGTTTTTTGAGGTCCTTACTGAGTAGAGTAAAATCTCTAGGAGGTCTCCTGAAGAGCTTGACTGTACTAAATTAACCGGCAAACGACCTTGCAATAATGATGCGTTAAATGAGATCAACAGACTGAGAAACCTATCTAGCGATAACTTAAAAGTAAAAAATAAATTAAAAGTAAAAAAAAAACTTTTTTAAAAAACAATATTTTATTTGAATGCGCTAAAAAGAATAAAATATTTTTTCCTTTAAAACTTTTACTATCAACTTACAACGTAATAACACAATTTATATGATATAAAAGCTTGTCGAGAATCAAACAAATCAAAGAAGTAAATCAAGTAACTTGATCTGATAGATTTATGAGACAATTTATTTGATTCTCGACAAGCTTTTATAACATATAAATTGTGTAATTACGTTATAAGTTGATAGTAAAAGTTTTAAAAGAAAAAATAGCGGAATTCGAACCAGCGACCGGCTTGATTACCAACATGCTCAACCACTAAGCCAATGAGGTCATCAAACTTTTAATTAGTGCAAAATATACTTTACCACGTGGTAGTGCTCATGATTACAAACTTTCCCAAAGGAACTTTTTTATTTAATCCACCTCAACTTAACATTGGGTAGCGAATTAAATAATAATAAAAAACAACGGGTTGCACTTCGGGAGTGCCAGTAGAAGTGAAAAATTTCAAAAGTGGGGCCATTTAACTAGACACTTTTCTCCTTAGTGTTTTCACTATACGTCAAATTTCAAAATGGCCCCAAAATTTTCAAAAGTGGGGCCATTTAACTGGAGACACTTTTTTCTTCATAGTGTTTTCACCATACGTCAAATTTCAAAATGGCCCCAAAAATCTCAAAAGTGGGGCCATTTAACTGGAGACACTTCTGTTCTCCATGGTGTTCACCATACGTAAAAAATTCAAAACGGCCCCAAAAATCTCAAAAGTGGGGCCATTTAACTGGAGACACTTCTGCTCTCCATGGTGTTTTCACCATACGTCAAATTTCAAAATGGCCCCAAAAATCTCAAAAGTGGGGCCATTTAACTGTAGACACTTCTTTTCTCTTAGATACTGATTCCACCGTACGTCAACTTTCAAAATGGCCCCAAAAATCTCAAAAGTCGAGCCATTTAACTGGAGACAATTTTCGTGGGGGGACAATTGGAGGTAAAGGCCAATGTAAGGGTAAATGTGATGGGGATGATTGGCGGTCAAGGTCAAGGCCAAAGGTCAATAGTTAGGGTCACAAGTAAATACGAACTAAAATAGTTTCATGCTCGCGTAAACCAAGACAGCAAACAATTGCAAGTTGCATTTTATGACTTTTCAATCAGATTCACGTGTCCTGCTCGAGTTTAACAGTTTTTACCCATTCCAAGAAAAATGCACAGTGCCGCTAAAGGAATTTTCACTTATAATAAATGCTCTAAAAAGTTTATTTGGGTAAGATGTTTGTTATCATGAGCATTATCACGTGGTAAAGTGTTTTACACTAGTTAAAAGTCACTCTATAATATACGTTTCAGCAACTTGTATTATCATTTATGACGTATTATTATTTTTAAACAAAAGATTAAACCGACTTCCAAAGTAAAAATACACAAAAGGTATGAAATAAAACTTATTTTCTAAATAATTCCCCTTTTGAAGTCGATACCAGCCCAAACGATATTCGACAATATTTTATAGAACTCACGTTCATATTTGCCGGTACCGTGGTGGTGGCTTAAAGTTCATATTAAGAAGATTAGGTAGAGAAATACCCAAATTTAAAAGGGAAATTATTTAGAAAATAAGTTTTATTTCATACTTTTTTGTGTATTTTTACTTTGGAAGTCGGTTTAATTTTTTGTTTAAAAATAATAATTTCACCCGTTTTAGTTATATATTTTGTTAAGTTGTTATTAATACGTCTTAAGAAAGTCTAAAATAAACGATCGAATGTATAATTGAATACGCGCCAAGCTTCCGTTAGGTATTGTTGTTAAGGTGATGATGATGATTACTGTAAGTTACAAAGTGGCATATGCTTGCAGTTCTTTAAACAATGCTGAAATTTCCAAACGCGTATCTTTAAAGACTGAGGAGTTCTGTTCAGTGCTTTTGGATCTAGGGTATACCCTAGATACAAAAATAAGATGTTGAAACCAAGGGATACCGAGGCATAATTATGCTTGCAGTTCTTTAAACAATGCCGAAATTTCCAAATGGATATCTTTAAAGACTGAGGAGTTCTGTTCAGTGCTTTTGGATCCAGGGTATACCTTGGTACATTATCTTATTTTTTTGTAGCATATGCTTGTGTTACTTCAGTAAAAGTCAAAATCACTATATGTGACGATATAAATTTCGAGGAGTTCCCTCGATTCCTCATGGATCGCATTATCCGGTTTCCACCTTAGTGACTAAATGACCAATTTCGAATTAAACCCTTTACAACAACAAATGAATTTTTCAAATAGGTCCATAAACAGCAGAGTAATGTTCAAAGATCTCCGTGTCAGTGTAAAATACTATGAGAAGTACCTTTTATATCATCATAATGTGATGATGTATGGTGTGATAGTGGTGGTGATGATGATGTTTACTCTAATTGACAGGGTGGCATATGCTTGCAGCTTGCAGTTCTTTAAACAACGCCGAAATCCCCAAACATGTATCTATAATGAGTCAGGAGTTCTGTTCTATACTTCTGGATCCAGGGTATACCTTGGAGCAAAATATTACTTTTTGATAGCATGTGCTTGGACTTCTTTAGAAAAAGTTGAAATCACCATATGTTTCCAAACTTCAACTAATTTGTCCCCAAATTAAAAATATTGTTGTCACCCTTGTTAAAAAGAGACGGAGCGGTTTGTATTGTATCTCCCTCTCGGCACAGATTTGATGCCGAGAGCTCTTTCCAGTTGTATATAATACTTACAAATTCCTTGGTCACGACAGTTTGCTGTTTGTTACAATTGTTTTTGTAATAATAAGTCATTATATGTATTTGTCTTCCATTGGCCTCAGGCCTAGCACCAGGGTGTCGCAACTTCCTATCGTAAGTATTGGCGTTCTTTTACCATATTTTAACTTCTTGTTTTATTGAAAAGAGACAAAGATTATAATATTTGTTTGACGACCTCTGTGGGTGTCAGTTGAGCGTTTTGGTGTCGCAGGCCCTCAAGCCTGGGGTCGCAGGTTCGAATCTGTCGAAGGAACAAAAAGTTTTTCTGTGTTCCTGGGTACATGTATGTATATTAAATATGTGTATAATATAACAAAATCAAAGTCATGTTGCTTACCTGATATATTTTGTTATGCATAATATTATTATATTTATAAAAATACAGACATAATATCATTACGTTTTTTTCTGCCAGTCAGTAAAAACTTTAAATAGAGGTGGTACTCATACCTAATAATAATTAGGTAGGGTAAATACGCTAAATTTCGGCCACTTACGGATTTTCTAACTTTAGATCGCTTCGGATCCATTAGTTTGAAACGAAAGCATAGCTTGTTATATGGTTTTAGACAGATTAATAAATCTATTTTATATTTATAGGCATATGGTTGACTTTTCTACTAAACGGAAAAAGTATTAAGGTTTAAATGCGTCGAAAACGAAAAAAACCTTAAAGTCGGCCGTTCGCGGCCCAATGGTCGGTCGCGTTTTTCCCAAATGTCGGCCGGGCCTAGGTTACACCTCTTATAATATTATTAAATTATAATAATACATAATTCAATTTTGAGACAGCAAGTTTGATAAATAAATTAAAAAATGACTACCCAGTACCTACACAAACAATGAAAAATACAAAAATGATCAGCCTGTACAGTAGCATTCAATTCTTAGGCTGGCCGACATTACGATCCTTAATATTTCCAAAGTCGGCCCCTGTTTCGTATAGCTTATTTCTCGAGATTCAGCTAATACCACACCGGCCGGTATTTAGCGATTGAACGTAAAATATATTTATTAACATAAAAGCGTTACAAATTTTACTATTAAGACAATGGAAATCGTAGTATTGAACTTTATAAAACATACTGCATTTACCTTAAGTCGGCCCCGGCCGAGATTCCGATTTTCAGTCGAAACTGGTATTCTAATGACGGCCCCCTATTTTTCCCTAAAACCAATACGCAAAACGTTGAAAAAACTATCTCAAAATATAATAAAAATACCTTTTTAGTGATAGCAAAGCTAAAAACCAAAAAAAGAAATATCTTACCGTTGTAATATCAATCCCCGAATCGTGGGTATTCACAGCAAGTAAGCTGCTTTAACTACGAACTTCAATGCTTCAACGGCGCTATCGCTACTGACGCTCAGTGTGCGAAGAGCAAGTGACGTAATCGGATAGTAACGGTTTGCACTTAAAGAGTAGGTATGAACTAAGCTTGCAATTTCAGTGGCAAAATTACCACTTAATTACCTTTTGAATAAATGCAAGCTGAAAATGTGCAGACGGCCGAGGATTGGAGGGGGGCCGACGTTTGGCGTATTTACCCTATGTACTTTATTTTTAATACTATTGTACAGTTTTACCGCATACTTATTAATCTAATTTTACCTTTAGTTTAACCTTTGTTGGTATTGCGAATAAGTAAAATGTAATATAATTTCATAATTTGCAGGTATTGGATTCCAATTTCATGGGCACGCAATATTAATAATTATGACAACATGAAAATATTTCAAGATTCTCATTCATATACCTAACGTTACGCCGCTGCCAAATGGCCTGCTAGGCCCACAAAAGTGTACCTACCTATTTTGCACCAAAGGATAACCGCTGAAGTTAATCAGGCTATGTCGTGTGGTAATCTGAAATATTTTGGTTACCAACCTTTAACCCTCGTATCCACGAGAGTTTTTTTGTGGTCGCAAGTCGTGACACGACAGGAAAAACTGCATTGTAAATATAACTCTGCACCTAATCTACAATAGAGCTGAAAATTGAAGTGTCAAGTGTACACGATTTTCAGCTGTGTCGTATTAGAGCAAAGTTCTATTTATAGTGTTGTTTTTTCAGTCGCGATCACATAAAAACGCTCGTGGAAACGTAGCCTTACTTGTGTATTTTTTAATGCAATAAAAACTATTGAATTATAGTTGTTTTGTTGTTTATTGTTTTTTTACCTTTTTAATCTAATAATTGGATCTTAAAAATAAAATTGAATACAATAACCTACGTATAGTTTTTTTTTCATTGTAGGCTTGAACCTTTTGCACTTCAGAAGATAAGAATACGTAAAAAAGCTTCGGTATAATTTTGAATTTCGAAATTATTATTTTTTATTCGGAGTCCCACCTCTTAATACGTAGTAGCTTTACATTCTCTTTGCCTAGCACTGGCCTAGCATTACTATATAAAATGTTTACGGAAGAATAGATTAAATTAATCTGATAAGTGATAACAGAGCCCTTAGCCAAAATGCCTTCGCAAATCAGACTCAAAATTAGTGTTTTTAATGTTTTAAAGTAGGTATATTAAGCTCTACATAATTTAGAACTACTATTAACAATGTGAAAGTTTGTGAGGATGGACGGATGGATGGATGTACCGGATAGATGGATGTTTGTTACTCTTTCAAACTACTTAATCGATTTCGATGAAATTTGGTATGGTAAACTACTAGTTTAGGCTCTCGATTAAAACACAGGCTACTTTTTATCCCGATATTTACGCGGGCGGAGCCGCGGGAAAAAGCTAGTAATATATACGTCTATGTGCATAATTATTAATTATGTTTAACTAAACCTGTGCTATGATACAGCTAAACTTTTAATTCAATTGACCAAGTACTAAGTAGGTAGGTTGCCACAACAATGTCGGTGCAAATTGCAATGCGACGCGTTATTTCTTCATTTCGCCCATTTTGACCACTCCAATTACCCCTATGTCACAACTCACAACTCCTACGCAACGTCACACTTGCTCTTACATTTCGTCTTAAAATAAATCTTAACTTTACTTTCACATTTTTTAATGGTACCGTAAAATGCTGCAACTTTGCCAATCAGCTCCAACTTTGCCTAATCTATTCAAACCGACATTAATCGACAGCCGTTACTCTTTTTTTATTTCTTTTAATGGTAGAAAATGTGTCATAAACCTGGCAACTCATTTTTTGTGTTTTTGAAATCGTAGCACTGCACCATTTTTCTCTGACAAGCTATCAACGGTCTCATGAGAAGAGAGTGTTTTTAGTTGTGCGCGGTACTTTTGTTTTTTTCCTAAAAAAAACGAGATTTAAAGCTTTGTGGATACTTAAAGGGTAAGTAGATATGCTCTTTCTTGTGGTTTCAATGCTTTTTCTTATAAATATAAGATTTTGTGAATATGATGGTGGTAGGCAATGTTGCAAAAGGTTTCAGGGAATTTAGTGACACAAGTTTGCCTATAGCTAGGGTTGTCACACTTGTTCCTCAATTATAGTGAAGCGCATGGATTTAATTTACTCCATGTTAAAATATTAGGTGAATTATCACCGTCAAGTGACACAAGTACTGAATGTTACTTATTTCCGAATACAAAATAAAAGCGTGGCTATATTTAATTATTATTTATTAATAATATATATATTTATTCTTCTACACGTGTAGAAGAATAAATATATACTTAATAATAATTACGAAAAGTTTCAAAATTAATACAAAATAATATAGTTTTATTTTGTTATAAAACTATATTATTTTGTATTAATTTCGAAACTTTTCGTAATTATTAACGACATTCCTAAGATTTTTTTTTGTGATAAGGTGACTTTTAAAGTTCTTATATACATGGGTTTTTGTAATAAGAGACTGATAATGAAACTTATAATTGTTAATTATTGAAGGTCTGAGAAATAAATATATATAATTTTTTGTTTCTTTTTTTGGAAAAAATTATAATATTAAATGACACGATTGTTCTTTTTACGCCAAAAGAACATCAGTCCCACGTTGTTTTTTAAATTTAAATTTTAATTCAATAAAAGTTCGTAAGTATTAAGAATTGATTTTCTTTTTATTTGGAGCAACCCTAACCATGCTTATTGCTTAGTATGAAGATACTGCGCAAATTTGCCTAATTAAGCCCAACTTTGCCTACATATTTGAAAAAAAATAGTATTATTTAGATGTTGGTCATCATCTAGACGTCAGACGTTAAATACACGATCTAGCTTTTACTTATGATTAGTTTTGAATGTGGTAATTGCATATTTTTTCTGATTATTATCCAGGCAAAGTTACGTTATTTCCCTCCAACTTTGCCTACAACTTTAACAGTTCATGAACATCAATCTGGCGTTAGTTTTGGTATTATGAACATTTAAACGTGAGTAATAAGTCTTGAATTTGCTTAATGTTGTAAAACGATCACAGATAATAAAATCTTACAAGAAATATTAATGGAAAACTTCAAATTTCGTGCAAAGTTGCAACATTTTACGGTACATAATTTGTTAAATTAATTATGTAGACATTATAGAAACGTGGCTCAGTGGTTGGCGCGATGGCGCTTAAACCGGAGGTCGCTGGTTCGAATCCCGCCAAAGGTATAGTATACCCCCCTTACTAATAAACGCTGTATAAGCTTTGAATAGTTATACAGTGTTTTGTCTAATTGTCTATTTGATCTGATTAAAAATGTCACACAAGTGACATTTTTAATTAGATCGAAGAAGACAACACAGTATAACTATTCAAGCTTATACAGCGTTTATTAGCGTAAGCTTATTTAGCGACCATATATATTATTATGTATGTAATTTGTCAGTACTCTATTAATCTGTGGTTATGTTAATCATCTTAGTTATATAGGTACTAATAGAAGTTTTTTGACAGACACGTGTAGTCAGACATACGAATGACCGAATGTGGTCATAAGGCGGTTACTATTATTCCTTTTGTCGTTTATTTCAAAAAACTGACCCAGTTTACCAAAAAAGATAAATCAACCCTGGTAACAAGCTAAGAACACAACCCAGATAATCAAAAGTTAAAAACTATAACCCGACTACATAAATGATATAGCCTATGTTACCCGGGCTATTATTGCGAATCTATTGACACCATTCATTAAAATCGGATCAGTAGTTCAGGCGCTACGCTGGAAAAAACATACATAGATTGTCAAAATCATTCTCCTTCCTTTTGACTACGCCATAGTCGGTTTTCTTAAAGAGAAAACACTTGAAAATACAAAAACGAAGTCGCGGGTAAAACTAGTTATCATAAAACTTCTAATCATTGCCGTTAAACTTTTTACAACTCTAAAGGTCACAGGTCAAGTGCGATAGAAATTAGAGTCACAGTGACAAAGTCAGGGGTGCGAATGGTGTTTTGCAATCAACCTTATGTTGGATAATTTGTTTAGAGTGTGTTACGAGTGTTATGTGTCTCCAATAATTGACCTGACCTCTGCTCTACAAGGTCACTTTTGTTTTTAGACCTAGACCTATAAAGTTTTTTTAGTATTTGATGTTATAAAATTGTATAATAGGCAAAGAGCGATGACAACTTTTTATGCTCTATAGCATAAATTGAATCTGTAAATTGTAATCTGTATAGACTCTACTCTCTACTCTAACCCTCTTACTAATAAACGCTGTATAAGCTTTGAATAGTTATACAGTGTTTTGTTCCCATCACACAAGTGACATTTTTAATTCTATAGAACAGGACAAAACACTGTATAACTATTCAAAGCTTATACAGCATTTATTAGTAAGGGGGTATCTGTATAAAGTACGCCATAGTGATTATGTTAAGACAGATCACAGAACCGAATCACTATAGCGTATTTTAACCTTTAACAATCTCTGTGGTCCAGTGGTCTTGGCTCTCGACTCGGAGGTCGTGGGTTCGATTTCCGCGTTGGAACAATAAAATGTTTCCAAGTTTGGTTAGGGCACGTCAGATGGGCATGTAAAAAGTCGGACCTGCGCCTGGTCTCTCGCTAGTCGTGGCGTCTCCGTCCCACTGGGTCACGACTCACGAGAGTAGGTAAAGGAAGAGAGAGAGTGCTCTTGTGTACTGCGCACACACTTGGGCACTATAAAATAACTCCTGCGTAGCTGGCTGCATTTCAATGAAACCGGCCACCGTCACCGAAATCGTTGTGGGAGGCTATTTATTATAGTGATTCAAATCAAATGTAACATACTTAAATTACTAAAGGAATACACATTATTTAATATTTTACCATGCGAAAAAAAAAATTGTATCTGAACAGATAAGAGTTTTTCTTGGCATTTGGCAAGAAAGGCTGCAGCATACTTGCTTCAGCCTTTATTGCCAAATGCAAATAGTAGTACTCTACTTATGTTGGTTGTAATTAATATCTTCTTCAAGTGCCTCTCCAATTACTGGAGACCTGACGACCTCTGTGGCTCAGTTGGAAGAGCGTGTTGGTGCTCAAGCCGGGGGTCGCGGGTTCGAATCCCGCCGAAGGAACAAAAAAGTTTTTCTGTGTTCCTAGGTCATGGGTGTGTATTAAATATGTGTATAATATAATAAAAATCTTAAATATGTGTATAGTATAAAAGTATTAAATATATTTCCGTTGTCTGGTACCCGTAACACAAGTTCTTCGAGAACTTACCACGGGATCAGATTGACGTGGTGTGAAGCGTCCATAGATATTATAAAAAAAAAAAGATTGGCAGTCAAGCTTCGAAAATTTTCCTTGTCCAAGGCGAGTCTGAAAAGTTCTTCCACACTATGCCTGTCGATTCTCGGATATTCCTCAGCCGAGACGTTTTACATCTCCCTGGTTTACGTTTTCCGGCGATCTTACCCATCAATATGGTTTGTAGAAGCCTGTAGTCTGTACTGTTCGTTTCTGAGGATATGGCCAAGATACGTGACTTGTCTTTGCTTAATCGTACGGATAAGCTCCACTTTTTTACTAGGTAATACGTTTAAGTACATTGCCGTTCGTAACTTTGTCCGTAAATATCCGCAACATTCACCGATACGTAATCTCATAAAATATACATAGAAATACAAAAGAGATGTTCTAGAAATGTATGAGGCGTGGGCCAGCCCTATGTACACTATATGTTAATGTAGCTACATAATGTAGTAACTGTTTCCTATCCTTTATTTTATTTTATTTCACTTCGTTTCAATGCACATTTAAAATAAATTCGTCAAGGAGAGCAACACAACGTAAAATAAAACATGGCGGATTAGATCAGAATTAACCAAAGAATACAGTCGTACAAGGATGGGGGCGTTAGTGTCGCAAATAAGAACAATACTTATTACTAAAAGTGAAATTTTACAAGACGGCGATGTTAGTACTGATTTTATCCACGTGCCAAAAGGTAAGTGTCGCAACTACAAAACAATACATAATATTAAAAGTGACATTTTACAAGACGGCGATGTTAGTTCTGATTTTGTCCACGTGCCAAAAGATCCTTGTCAGACTGTATCATTTTGACAATGACATGACTTTTCACAAAGAAAGACGTATGACACTCAAGAAGCTAAAACTATCAACTACGTCAAAAGTCAAGTCAAAACATCTGACATGGCCGCCCTAAAATAGGGTTCTCGCATTAAAAAACTCTTCAAATAATCATTTTTGTACGCACGTACCCTTCTTCAAATTACTTTTTTTGTATTTTTATGAAATTCCCTTATATTTTTCCTATTTACCTATGTGGTGTACATAGAGCTGGCCCAAAATCATACATCTCTTTTAAATGACAGGTATGCGTCTGCTATTACTTAAACTGCCAACTTTAGAGTGTGGGGCAAAAACTATTCGGTCTCATCCGGAATCCGCGTGTCTGAGTGTTTTTGTGATATCGATACTTTTAGAATATCTTACCAAATAATTGAGAAATAATATTTTTTATATTCGCAATGGAACGGCCGTTTTGGTTAAATAAACGACTCGCTCCATGTTCCGAATTGCGATAGTACGTGTTTTTACGCAAAAGTGTTTTACAACATACATACATACATACATACCTTTTAAACCGAAAATAGACTTTAGGTGCTATAAAATGATGCCAGGCGCATTATTATTTCTTTAGCTGCGTTTCAAGAGTGAAATTACAAGGTCGTGTGTCACACCACGCGTCACGACACGGTTTGGATATAACTACATCTGTCGGAAGCTACATCTGTCGGATACTTCTTGCATAACTTAACTTGCTAAAGTACTTCTCAATGCACAGATGGCGCTAGGTGTACCTACAGATCTTAATTTTTCAATTTTTAAGTGATGTTCTTTGGGCACGAATGCGAGTATTTTTGGATTTTCAACGATTAATGAAGTTTCACCCTCAGCTGCCACGTGTACCTACTCTTTACAGTTCATGTTTTTTTTTTTCAATATTTCATCTCTAGCAGCCGTCCCGTGACGGCTTTTTGTTTAATTAAGCAATTACAAAGAGTAATATTACCCTTTACAAAGCAACATTCAATTAAGACAGTGATATTTACAGAAGCAATAACTCACAGCTTTTGATATTCAACAGCGGAAGTTTTGCGACCATTATATCAACTCAATTCGATTTTCAATTAGTCACGAGGACACGCTACTGTTTTGAATATTTTGGTAGTTTTTTTAATCGAAAATATAGCAAAAACGTCACTTTACTTCGTTTAGTTTCAATAAAATCTAAACGTAAACAAAGAGAACAGGAGCACGCTATAATGCGACCATTTAAATGTCACTTATTTATTGCGCAAGGCCAGACAACGTTTATTATGGGATATAATAATTATTAGAGCGAACAAAAAATAAGTAGGCGTCTGCAAGTGAGCATACTGTATTACTAAATTTGACAGTGAATTAATATGTTGGCGACTAAACTGGTGACCATTAGACCGAGTTGGTAAGCAGTTATAAAACCAGATTGATTGATATAAATATTAATGACTGCTAAAAATTCAATTTGCAAGCTACGGAAAATAGCATTTTTGGATACTATTGAGCTGTCATGGGATACTCATTCCAACTTACCTGTCCGGTAGTTGTGGTATAGTATACGGGTAGCGGGTATGCGACCCCGGATTCCCTAGCTATTACTGTCCTATCCCTTGCCCTCCAAAATGGCGTACATTTTTTTAAATAAAATTAATATGGGTGTCTATTTCCAGCTTTCTGGGGTGCTGATTACAAAATTGTCTTTCAAATTCAATTTCCAAAATAGAGAATTTTCATTTTTGGTAAAAAATGTCATGAGTACCTACTAACTTAAAAGTTCTTGAAAATGCTGATTCGGATTGATGATTGTTATTTCAGTATTTTATGTACTTCGAGATACCAGCTATTTAAGCTATAGAAATTTTTGGAAATTCAGGATTTCAGGATTCAAATTTCTGTAAATCCAAATAGCTGAGACTGCGGACCGCCATACATATACTTGCGGACTCCCAGGGGTCCGCGGACCACAGGTTAAGAAACAATGGTCAAAGTATAGAATTTTGAGACTTTTTGTATGACGCACTCGCAGCCGCCAAGCATATCAAAATCAAAAATCAAATCAAAATCAAAAAAGTTTTATTTCCATATGGGTTACAAAGTAACGCTTAAAGAATTGTCCCTACTTGATGCCTACCACCGGTTCGGGAACTAGGGTATGGAACCGGGAAATCCCGGTCCCGAAATTCCCGGGAATTCCCGAAATTTTGAATCGCTCTGAGAACCGGGAATCAAAAATTTAGAACCGGGAATTTCGGTACTTTCGGTACCAAACAAATTGTATTAAAATTTACAAGTACTTAAGTAAACTATCATCGGTAATTGTAAATATGAGCTAAAAATAATTTTTAATTATTTCCGAAAGCGAATTAAAGACAAAAATGAAAAATATATAAAAGGATAGAATGAGTAGTTCATAATATTAGATAATAGATTCTGTACATAAAAGTTAACTGTGAGCGGTGCGAGGAAATAATAACCATAATATTATGCCGTATTTAATATTAATATGTAGTATGATAGCACCACACATCGACTGACATAGTAGCCAATACTGGAGCTAATGGTATTGACAATTAAATAGAACATCTTGGGACTTGGCCTACAAGGTCTGTATGGCGTCTGTTTTTTTTTTTTTTTTGATAAATATATACGTATATATTCGTATACCTACTAATATGCATATTGGTTGCTTTTGGGGTTGGTGAGCAGTTTAGATGGATTTTACCTATTGTCCTTCAAATACTCTTTATTGTCCTTATAAAAATAGTTACGCATTATATTAATTTTAAATTTCCAAAATAGAGAATTTTCATTTTTGGTAAAAAATGTCATGAGTACCTACTAACTTAAAAGTTCTTGAAAATGCTGATTCGGATTGATGATTGTTATTTCAGTATTTTATGTACTTCGAGATACCAGCTATTTAAGCTATAGAAATTTTTGGAAATTCAGGATTTCAGGATTCAAATTTCTGTAAATCCAAATAGCTGAGACTGCGGACCGCCATACATATACTTGCGGACTCCCAGGGGTCCGCGGACCACAGGTTAAGAAACAATGGTCAAAGTATAGAATTTTGAGACTTTTTGTATGACGCACTCGCAGCCGCCAAGCATATCAAAATCAAAAATCAAATCAAAATCAAAAAAGTTTTATTTCCATATGGGTTACAAAGTAACGCTTAAAGAATTGTCCCTACTTGATGCCTACCACCGGTTCGGGAACTAGGGTATGGAACCGGGAAATCCCGGTCCCGAAATTCCCGGGAATTCCCGAAATTTTGAATCGCTCTGAGAACCGGGAATCAAAAATTTAGAACCGGGAATTTCGGTACTTTCGGTACCAAACAAATTGTATTAAAATTTACAAGTACTTAAGTAAACTATCATCGGTAATTGTAAATATGAGCTAAAAATAATTTTTAATTATTTCCGAAAGCGAATTAAAGACAAAAATGAAAAATATATAAAAGGATAGAATGAGTAGTTCATAATATTAGATAATAGATTCTGTACATAAAAGTTAACTGTGAGCGGTGCGAGGAAATAATAACCATAATATTATGCCGTATTTAATATTAATATGTAGTATGATAGCACCACACATCGACTGACATAGTAGCCAATACTGGAGCTAATGGTATTGACAATTAAATAGAACATCTTGGGACTTGGCCTACAAGGTCTGTATGGCGTCTGTTTTTTTTTTTTTTTGATAAATATATACGTATATATTCGTATACCTACTAATATGCATATTGGTTGCTTTTGGGGTTGGTGAGCAGTTTAGATGGATTTTACCTATTGTCCTTCAAATACTCTTTATTGTCCTTATAAAAATAGTTACGCATTATATTAATTTTAAAAATTTAATTTCAAATTGGAGCATCTGTAGGATTCACTGAATTGAACTTCTGACACTCGAGTAATTTTTTTTTACCACTTCCCACCTTTCTCGCAAATCGTCAGATTAATATATACTTCATATCAGAGACTTACTTGCGCATGAACAACACTAATTATAATCTGACGCGTTCAGCATATCCATGTCATGGTCATTTTTACAACTTTTTAACCACGCAGGACGATGACTGCTAAAAGCTGACACACTATTCCTATAGTGTGTCAGCTATTGTCAGTATGTGTCTGGTTATTTAGTCTTTTAATTATCTAATTTGTCACTTCTAATAGGTTACCTAGACGTTCGAGCATGTACACTAATAGCATTCTGGGCACCCCAACTATTTGATGTTTTGCAAAAATCAAATAACTCGAAATAACATATTTAAAAACCACCAATAAATGCTAATAAACTAAAATGACATACGGCTCTTTACTATCGCCAGTAGTATTGTCATTAATATGGCGATGACATGTTGGCTGATTTGTCGAGTTGCCATTAAAACCTTATTTAATTTGTAATTGTACTATAAAATGTTATTATTATATTTTGAATTACTTTTTAAACAGTAATTATACTTGTATTTCATGCCTTCACACCAGTCCCGAAATTCCCGAATTTCCCGGGAAATCCCGGTTCCGAAATTGCCCAGTCCCGAAATTCCCGGTTCTCAAAATCAGACCGGTTCTTCCATTCCCTATCGGGAACTAACCCGGCGAGAAGAACCGGCGTAAGAAACTCGCACGGGGCTTATGACTAGTAAATAAATATATTAGCGCCCGTTATACGTACGGTTCGAACCGCGGGGAATAGCATGCGTCGTAACACAACCCGCGCTCCGAGCCGAACGTAAAAGCGCAGGCCCGACGCACTATGTGGACACTCCTAAGAAAGCCGTGCCATAAATGCTTTTTCCAAAAGTGGCAGAGGTACATGTATTATACCTCAAATTGTAGACAAAGGTCCAATCTACCTAAATACAAACGATAAACACTTCTGTTTATCCCTATTTTTGAAAAAAAATACGCTCAAAATTGCTGAATGGAAATTTGTTGAAAACTATTCTTGAAATGTAGAAATTTAACTTTGATTTTATAGTAGTTTTCCTCTATGGAATATATAAGTGTTATACCATTTTGGAAACCTTAAAATATGTTCTTTATTATAAATTAATTAAATATTGGGTTTCTGCATATATGATACCACTAGAGGCGTACATCTCGTAGTATGCCATTTTTTCTTATGTTTCATTTTCGATTAGAGTTTTGACAGTTAGCGAAATTTGCCGAAGTTCTGTAATTACACTTATTTTATAGCAAATTTAATGTAGATTTACATGGTGAATTTTTTTGTTGCGGCATCAGTGCGCAACATGTGTTAATATGTAAAAATGTGAAGGTATGTTTTCCTTCTTTATGCGATGCAAATGATGAGTTTTTGTTTATCGTCTAATTAATTGGAGAGAATCATATAAGTATATACCATTTTAGAATGCTTGAAATATATTTTTTACGGTAGATAGGATCAATATCTTTTTCTTCAGTAAATTACACCTCTAGAGACGTATGTTCTGTATCGTTTTGTCTTCTCTTCAATTATCGACTTGACATTTAATGAAATCTGCTAAAGTACTGAAAATAGTCTTATTTTGTAGTAAATATAATGCAGATTTACAGAATACAATAGTTTTTGCAGTTTCAGTGCGTAAAATATAATATTATACATTAAAATGTGAATGTATGTATGAAAAAATATCAGTCCTACCAAATTTTGGCCATTACGCATTAGAAATAACACAATTGTATACTTATTATGTATATAAATGGTAAATAGCCTTCTTCTATGTATAAAGTCTTAATTCACGACGAAAGTGTAATGCTTAATTTTGCTGTGTTGCCCTTTGGGCAACTCTCTGAAGGCGCCCAGGGAGTTACGGAAAAAATATTAAAATAGGTCTAAACTAAAGTCTGAACTTTACCACATAAGAAAATGCAAGAAATAAGCCACTAACGAAATCGTTTTACACATAATTTACTATACTTCGTATATTTATACATCGAGTTTAAAGAATCATATTTCTAGGAAGAGTCAGAGTTCTAGATGAAGTTGTAGAACTTTTAGATAATTTTTGAGCGACTATTTTGTTATATTTATGTCTTAGAATATCATATAAAATTTAAATAATTTCATATTTACTAGGAATTATTGTATTAAACTCGAAAAACATAGCTACAAAGACTGTATGTTTTTTCATGTTTTCATGATTTTTTTCGAAATAGTATAAATTTTTTGTCACTTCATACCTAAAGTACCTTTTAAAATTTCATTTTTATATTTTTTTTTTGTAAAATTATCTAAAATAAGCTTTAAATAAGTATGAGATTATTCAAATTCTCAATTTATTATTTTGGCGTATTTTTTAACGGATTTAATAAAAAAATTATAGGATCAAAGTGAACGTCATTTGAAAGTGTATGTATTCAAGAGTAAAATATAAAAAAAATCATGTAAATATCTTGAAAAACAAAAAAGTTACAGATTTATGACACGAAAATGGCCTAAAGTCCACATAGTGCGACGGTCTGAATGTCTGATCTGGCATGTCGGTGACAGCATATTTTCCACAGTTTGAACCGTGCGCTATGACGTATTTTGACGTAATAATTATTATTAAACAAATACCTAAAACGTTGGCAGTCCAAGCCGTGACCCATTTTTCACACCGCACAGATCTTTCCACAGTTTGGAACGCAGTCCGATCCCCGGTCTGAATTTTTTGTGTGCAGGGCGCTAATTACCAAGTACTTAGTTACTAGTTTGATATTTAAATTAAAATGTTATACCGGATACAAATACCACACAAAAGTAACTGGTATTCGCCTACGAGACACCTAATAGGTACCCACTAATTAAACTAGTAGGTATTAAGTACTTACCAAAAGTTCCCTTTCGTGTGGACTTTTAAGCGAAATGCCAAGGCGAAATATTTATCTTATCTTTCTATGTTTTTTTAATTAATTGTTCTCTATTTTGATATGTTTAACGCCTGCGGCAATCCAGCTTTGAGTTTTTTTCGTTAGTTTCACTGACAAGCGATTAGGGATTGCAATCCGGCATCATTTTCAGTACGGCCGGATCCGACCGGATTCCCATCGATCTGGATTGATCAATTCAGAATTATTTTCGCTTTTCGGTTCAAAATGTACTGTAATACTGTTAGTAAGTTAATCAAGTGTCATTGTACATACTTACCTAAGTAATATAGAGATAAGTTTAAGGAAACTAAGATTTTAACTGTCGCTTCTACTGAGAACATACTGATGTTCTATAAAAGTTCAAATGTATTATATTATGTTAAACAAGTTGTGTCTATTCAAAAACAATAGTGAAAACCACAATAGAAATACTCGTATTAAGCATAAGCTTGATGTACCGGTGACTGGATTTAGTACAGTAAAGATCAATTTATTTAAAAGCCAATGAATACGCCTATACAATAAGATCCCAGAAAACGTTCAAAAATTTTCAATGAATAAATTATATAGAAAACGTTTGTGTGCCTAATATAAACTTACTGATTTCGTGAATTATACTCGTATATAAGGTTCGGTAAAATCAATTACGGATATTTTGGGCATATGATCTACTGCTTACGTAGAGACGTTTAGCCAAAAAAATAAAGCAGTAATTCATATACCCAAAACATTTTACCAAACCTTATAATATGAGTCATTGCGAGGCTCCGGCGCTTTGTCCTTTGTGAAAATTATGTGATGCGAAAGTACGTATGGTTGTTTGGTTTATATATTTTTCATGTTTGCCGAGAAATGTTAAAGTTATACAAAAATAGAAATAAATAAAATTTGAGTTTTAAAATATTTTACATTGAAAGATTTACAAAATTAACAAATACAGAGGTGACGATTTTGTAACTCATACTGCAAGTACAATACATAATAAATAATAATTCCAAGGTGACAAGAGTTGCCGAACGAAATGAAACACGGGGATTCCTCGAGCGATAGAGGAGCAACATTATGTCCCGACTCCCGAGCTGCGAAGGCGAAGGCAAAAGAAAGGATAATGATTTTGGCTTTCTATTACCTGGCTGCAGCTGAAGGTGTTTGGTATCAAAATAAAGAGCTTGAAGAGACCATTCCAAATATGTACAAGACATATAATATGGTCAAGTCTGACTCTGAAAAAAAGACATACATTCAACCCTTTAGGGGTTGAATATTGAAAAGTCATGAAACACATGCTTACTTATTTTCTTTTAAGACTACAATTACAAAGTTTCAAGCTGAAACGCTCATTTAATATGTTTTCCCCACACAAAGTTTAGTATCTCTTTTTAGCCTTTAAAATATTGAATTTTAGAAAATATTGAATTAGAGTTTTAGGTAATCATGCCAAAGAGCAATATCACGAAATTTCAAAGAGACTACAAAGAAAAAAATTACATACAAACGTTGATACCCCTTCTTAGTAGTTAGTGGACCTAAGGACGGAAGACGTCACAAAAGGAAGCCACGGTCTAAATTTTACGTTTCTAGCTTCAGGCGTTGTTACTTTAAATTATAATAATATAATAGTAGTAAGTAGTACCCATGGGAACCGTATATGCTCGGCGATAAAAAGTAGGTTATGTCCTCCCACATGGTCTACTTTATATCTGTGCGTGTGTACCGCGGACCGCCTTTCGTACTAACGTATCCATTCTACGTGAGCTACAAATAAAAACCAGACTATCATCTATATGCTTACGTGGAGTTCTGGAGTTCTTTGGCCACATAGCAAGAAAGGGTAGACAGAACCTAGAACAACTTGTGGTTGCAGGCAAAGTCGACAGTCGCCGCCCGAGAGGTCGAAGTCCAATTCGATGGTCAGACCAAGTACGCACTGCGCTTGACACTGGCTTTCATGACGCTCTCTATACTGCAAAGGATCGCTGTATATGGCGCAAAATAGTCGCAAACAAAATTATTCCGCAGGGGAATCACGAGGAATCACCAATGAGGAAAACGACGTCCAGGATGTCCTTTCTTAGGCTCTAGGCTCTAGACTATCTGTGTACTAAATTTCATTTAAATCGGTTCAGTAGTTTTAGTAGCGTGAAAGACGGACAACCGACAAACACATATTTTCCCATTTTTATAATATTAGTATGGAATTATGGATAAATTGTGTAACGACGTTATAAGTTGACTGTAAAATTTTTAAATTAAAGGAAAAGTTTATTTTATTCTTTTTATTTTTAGCGCATTCAAATAAAGCTTGTTTTTAACACTTCACCTGTATGTAAGCTTGTTTGCTTGCTTGTATGTAACTCTCTCTTGCGCGCCTGCTGCCTTCCTCGGCTCTGGTAGCTTTAAAACACGCTTTTAAAGAATATCGAACTAAAAAGTTGAAAATAATTTTAAAAAATTTAAAAATAAACTTAAAACAGTAGTATATAAAAAATACTAGTATAATTGAGGGAAAAGCGTGGGGCGCTTTGTGCCATAATTTTCGTATATCGAGCGACCCACGCTTTTCCCTCAATTATACTAGTATTTTTTATATACTACTGTTTTAAGTTTATTTTTAAAATTATTTTCAACTTTTTAGTTCGATATTCTTTAAAAGCGTGTTTTTTTAAACTATATTTATTTTAAAAAAGTTTTAACTTTTAATTAATTACATTATAAATATTTATAGATTAAAATTTAAAGATTCTAATTTATCTAATTATTATAACTAGAGATGGCCGTTATAACGTAAAGCGTTTAAAATAGCGTGCTATTATAAATAAGTTGTAAAGTCGTTTAAAAATTTAAGCAGTCAGTAGTTAGTCTGTAACAAAATCAGTTTAAGCGATCGAAAAACGTAACATAAGCGCAAAAAATATTATAACTTATAAGTGGCAATAAGTACACTACGGCCGCTGTATCTTGACGGGTCTGAACATAGGCTCTGCGAACTTTAGCGCATGTACAACTCGTGAAGAAAACTGTTATTGTATTATTTTTATATACCTATGTACTCAATTTTCCTAATACAGTTGACTAGTTAGTACCTACAAATAAAATAAATACGAAAACACTTAGAAACAGTTATTGCGCAACCTTCTGCGCGAAGTTCAGACTCGCCAAGATACATCGGCCGTATTGTAGATAATCAAATAAGCAACTAAGCAACTAAGCAGTTAAAAAAAGCTGCTATTGAATATTTAATAACGGATAAGTTAACTTTTAATTTTAAGCCGTTTATCACATCTCTAATTATAACTTAACTTTATTTATACCGTACATAATTTTTTAACACAAACACGGACGCACTTGTCTTGCATATCCGTCGCAAAAATAAAATTTAATTCTAAGGCGGTACTTATACCGTTTGCAAAATATGTCGGAACAACTGCTAGTTACTTATAAATTAATTTCGCGCAACCGATACCGCGATGTAGCCGGCGATCAGCGCCATCTATGTATGCACCACTGCACTATCAACTATACAAGCAGGTAATAAGATGTTTTCATTTTCACGATCTCGATCCATATGCCACTAGTAATCATATCTATACTAATATAATAAATATTAAAGAGGAAAGGTTTATTTGTTTGTTTGCATCGAATAGGCTACGAAACTACTTGTCCGATTTTTAAACTTAGACTTATCTCTTAATGAAGTGTTGGGGGCCAGTTCGTAGATTACCTGAACAGCTCGCTTCTACAGTACAAAGATAGTATTTATATCTGCAGCATTTCCCCATAGCAGAATGCCATAGGACATTATACTGTGGAAGTAACTACAATACAAAAGCCTTGCTGTGTTTTTGTCTGAAAATTGTCTTATTTTACTTACTGCAAATACGGCTGAACTAAGTCTGTCAGCTAACCCAGCAACATGATCCCACCCACTGAAGTTTCGCGTCTAATGTAATTCCTAAAAAGACAGATCCATATCTTCCCCATTTAATAGCACATTAGTTTCAGTTTGTACATACGGCAACGTGTTACGTGAACTTTACAAATTGAGTTTTTTTTTACCCGACTGCGCAACGCAAAGGAGTGGTAATGTGTTTATCAGCCTATGTATGTATGTATGTATGTATGTATGTATGTATGTATGTATGTATGTATGTATGTATGTTCCTTTGAAGCACTATAGAGACCAAACGCCTGGGCCGATTTTAATGATTCACACGTCAATCGATTCCTCTTAGTCCGGGGAGTGTCACTAAAGACATGACGTTAGTGACAATTCAATATGGCGACTACTGGACGCCATATTGTGAAAATGAAAAAAATTAAAGTCAACAAACTATATCAAGTGAGGTATCGTTGAATAGGTATTTAAAAATCATTTTTAGTTTTCTCTCAACATTTTTCGATTTGACTGACCGTTTAGGATCTATGTCGATTTAAAGTTGCGTAACAACCATTTTCACATTCCAGTGCAATTGTGATGTAGTATTGATGCTGATAGGAAATCCAGCCTGGTAAATAGCTAGCTAGGTACTCATAACTAAAAAGTATAAAATAAAAAATAATAATTTAAAAAATTTAAAAACCCGACTGCGTAAAAAGTGAAACTGCGAAAATCTATTATTGGAACATAACAACTAAACAGTCGGGATCCATTATTCGACAGCCAATCTAATTTTTCAATGGATCCTGACTGTTTAATTGTTATGTTCCAATAATAGATTATATTTTATTTTCTTCAATAGCATTCATTCAATAATATACTATAGAATTCTAGACCACCGGACATCTAAGTCTTGTTGTGTGTTGCACACAATCAAATGCGCTAGAGAGATCGCAAAAGACTACAGAGAGACAGAGCATCATGCGATCTCTCCCAAGCATCAAACATATTAACTAATTAGATCAACGCCTGCATCTGTCCCTTCGTGAAACCAAATTGTTATTTTTTTACTTATATTGAAGTGTGCTAGCAACTGATTAAGTATTATTTATCCATAAATTTTCTTAGTGTTGGTTAAATAGATACAGGTCGAAAGTTAGATGGATCCGACTTTAAGAGAGGTAAAACTTTACTGTGTTTCATTAGATCAGTACCCCAAGCAGGAACATTTTGCGGTATCGTTACGTGTACGTAAGCGAGAAATATTGTATGAAAATCATGAAAGCGCCTCTAGCGGACGTAAAAGTAACTAAAATTTTCATACAATATTCCTCATATTTCTCGTTTACGTACACGTAACGAAACCGCAAAATGTTCCTGCTTGGGGTACAGGGAAGACGCCGTTTTTTATACAATCATTATAGATAGTTGCTAAGTAACGTGCAATAATATCGATTATACATTTAATAACTTTGATAGATAGGACCTATAAATCTGCAGTATACTTTATATTTAATAAATTAAAATTAAATTTTTTAATGTCTGGAGGTCCTTTTTCTTTAAATTGAAATTCGATTTCACACTTTTTTATATTTTATTTAAGTACTAATTTAATATTAACAGGAGAGGCGTTCAAATTTTTTGTGGTTGAAACTGGAATGTCAGCAAAGAATTTCTCAAAAGCAGTTGCAACTTTAGTGTGGGATTTAATTATTTTGCTATCTATATTATTTATTATTTAAAAGATGAGTTGCGACTAGTAGTCCAGTTTGGAATTGTAAATTTTTACTTTGGAAGTAATTTTTTGTTTAAAAATTATTGCGAGTGTTAAAGTTGTTATACTCGTAATTCATCATTATCAGCTCGTTTATTGCTTAAAAATGAAGGGGCACTTGATTTTTGATAATTATTATTTTAGTTAAAAATATTACCTACCTACCTATCAATATTATGACCTCTTTATCTTTATCAAAAATTCTAAATTCTACGTCACTGACTCTCTACAAGCATAGATAGATTTCCATGAAACCTGCAGTCTTATCTTAAATTATCAATTAAAACGTGGCCCGCCTTTCTAGAAGGTTCTAACTTTAGTACAGGTCTAAGTTAACTGGCATTGCTTACACTGGCTGTTCCCACAGTCCATATTAAAATAACTACACCCACGGAGGTCATTCGTTGCATTTGGGGTTACCATGTTTCAAAAGTCCCCAGATTCGAGGACTATTTTCAAAAATATAAAAGATAAAGATTGTGTATGTTATACAACTCATAAGTCCCAAAATATTAATACTTACCCAAAAGATATGATGATTTTTTTCAACGTTAGTGTAGGTTAAGATATTCAGAACCTTTTTTATAATGTGTCGCAATCTCGCAATGATGCTTATTACTTTATCCCTCTGAATTGTGTATGGCTAGGACAATATTATGCTCTGGAATCCGGCGGTCTCGATAAAATTCTGAGCACTGAAGATGATACAATAATACAATAAGTTGAAAATCGAAGTTTCAAGTGTCGAACTGTCATAAAATATGACATTGGCATTTGACTCGACATTTGTGTGTTCCATTATCAGCTCTATTGTATTAGCAGTGATAGCACAGGGTTCCATTTTCAATGCTCTGAATTTTCACTGGCTTTCAGGATTCCGGAGCATTTAATTCCAGCCTTATTTTATTTAAAAATTTTAAAAAAATCAATTCAACATGAAACTAAGTAGCATGATATGGCAAGTTTTTTTTATTTTATTTGAGGTTCTGCGTGTCTAAGTAATCAGCGTATTATTCTAGGATTCGGGAAATTAATATAAGTAGAATTAAGACTATAGGCATTGTTATTTATTTTTATGATAATATTTTCACTTTCAATTACACACCTGGCAACCCGAGCTCCAATTGCTTCTAGAAATAAATAGGAGTGATTTATTTAATATCAATTATATTCATGACGTTGGAATAAACTTATGAACCAACTGGACTTACATTACATAACCTATAATAAATAATTGTTATTAACAAGATTAAATTCTTCCACAGAAAATATTGCTAGCTATCGATTGACCTAGCGAAGATAAAAAAGGATGTGTTTAAAATTAAGTGGACCATAGAACCACTTCTGTTACATTGATAAATCATAATACATATACCCCCTTACTAATAAACGCTGTATAAGCTTTGAATAGTTATACAGTGTTTTGTTCACGTCACACAAGTGACAGTTTTAATTCGATAGAAGGAGACAAAACACTGTATAACTATTCAAAGCTTATACAACGATTATTAGTAAGGGGGGTAGTTAATACACATTATGTATCTTTAAGTAAGTTCTGTTTCATCAGGACTAGCTAAATTAGCCACTGTTATCAGTGTGCTTAATATAAATTACAAGTGTAAAATAACGCGAAAATTAAATTATAGGTCAAACATAATATTTTGACAATATTAATAAAATTTTATTACGTTATTATGAGATGTATGAATTATATGATTTACATTTATAATTTCCGTTTAGGTTTAACCATACATTTATAGGCGAGCTAATGAATCATTTCCTATTTAATATTGATTATGTAAACTTGACAAACAAGTGTAAAATCCATAAGGACACGATTTACGTGAGCTAAAAGGCAAAAAGCTTTAAACACGTCAACATGTTTGCCTGTCACATTTTGCGATATTATTAGCAAAAAGTGACTTTGGGTTTAGTTTTATTATACGAAGTCTTTGATACTAACCTTTACTGTTTGATATGACTTGGTAAATAATCTTATCGCTGAATGTAATTTTTTTTTTACTTACACTTCAAATTAATTTTAATTAATTAGATAGAAAATGAGGTGACACTAGAGCTAGGACAGGCATCTTGACTAGGCCCTCAGATTAAAGAAAAATCAAAGCGAAAGAAAAAATAACGAAACGAAAGCTTTTTGTTACAAAGCTCTTAGGGCGCGTGTCGACGCACCGGTTTGTATCCGACGGTGACAGTTATATTGTATGAAGCAGTAAGGGCGCGTGTACACGTGCCGACGGGCTGCTGGGCCGGGTAGAAACCGGCGCGTCGACACGCGCCCTAAGAGCTTTCGAAGAAAAAGCTTTCGTTTCGTTATTTTTTCTTTTGCTTTGATTTTTCTTTAATCTGAGGGCCTAGTCAAGATGCATTCGATAATTACGACAGCGAAGTTCGAAAACAAAATGTATGGGATTTGACATAACGCAACGCAAGCGACATGTCAAATAACGATGACGTATGTCAAATCCCATACATTTTTGATTTCTAAGTTCGCCGTCGAAATAATCGAATGCATCTTGACTAGAGGCCCTGATTTTCTTGCTACGTGCTACGGGTCTACGGGAACGCAATAGCAATATATTCGACCGCAAGGTGCCGCAAGTGAAAGAGACAAGTAGCCATAAGTCAATGTACGAAATTTTACGTCATCCGCGACGGCACTTTAGTAATTTTAACTATAGGTTTATTTATGTTTATTTATAACCTCACTGTAAACAATACGAAACATGTCAAACAGAAGACATTTGCAATATGCTCAGTACAGTACGGTCGATACATTGTATAATTACATACGCAATGTATTGTTACTGTGCATTTCATAAGGGCGTATTATCATAATGAGTAAGGCCTACAACACGGATAAGCGTATTTCATTTAAGCGTAATTCTATAACAGGTATTCATATTTTGAAGTTTAAAAAGGAATAAAATTTAGGAATTAATTTAAATTCAAAAATTAGGGATAATAAAAATCGTAAATATTTTAGTTCCTATAAAAAATCAAATAACATGAGTTACTTGATAATAATTAATTTATTAGTGCTAACGTGATAAAATATAAAATGTGAAATAAATATTTTTTACTCTTTCAAGCAAAAACCACAGAGTTTTTGTCAAATTTGGTTTGTCATATTGACTTTGAAGGTCGTATAGAGTTGCCAAGCTAAAAGTTTGCAAATAACCTAGGTTCAACTTTCGTTTGCCAGACTATCGGCTTAGCAGTAGCGAAATCAACCGCTCCGCTTGTGCGTGTGCGCTGCCCTTCATAGATCCCTGTTACGCGAGTGTTGATTGATTGCGAACGCCTTCCGATTTGTTTTTCCTCTATTGTATATATTATGTTGTAATTGGTATTGTTTTATCAGTTTAAACGCACCCAGTGTGCTGCAATTACCAATTTATTTTGATAGTAGAGATACGTTACTATCGCAACAAAATTAACTAAGATTATAATATTTAACTAAGATAAATACAGATACATATTTATGAATCTGTATTTATGGCAAATTATTTAAATATGTCAAATTAGTTGATGCGGAAAAAGGGAAAACATACATCCATCCTTATACATTTATGAGTCCATACATAAAACAATATTACAATATGCAAACCATGCATATTGTAACAGATTAAATCTAATACAAATTAGATTTAATCTAATAACAGATTAAATGTAATACAAATTAGATTTAATCTCTTACAATATGGATGGGTTTTTTTCAAGTTTCATGATTACAAAAATTAAACATTTTAATTTACATCCTACTATTTACTAATATTATAATATAAATGTGAAAGTTTGTAAGGATGGATGGATTTATTGATGGATGGATGAAAGGATATATTTTATTACCTTTTCACGTAAAAACTACTGAACTTTTGATAAAATTTGGTTTGATAGTAGTTTGAGGTCTGGATTAACACAAAGGCTGCTTTTCCCGAAAAAGTACAGTTTTCCCGCAAGAGATTATTTACGCAGACGCACCCGCCGGCAAAAGCTAGTTATAAATAATGTCTTTACTATGGATTATACAAGTAAATTTTTATGCAGAGAATGGTTGCCTTCTAAACTATTTAAACGGTCACCCTTAGTTCCCCTCATCCCCTGGCAGTGCAAACAAGGGCGGCCCTCCGAAAAGCTGCATTGCAGAGGCGGGAGGTCTCCCTGTTTTGGATAAAGGCGCACGCAGGGTTGAGAGGGAATGAGAGGGTTGACGAATTAGCCAAGGAGGCCGCGCTGAGATTGAAAAGGAAACCTGACTACGATCTGTGTCCTGTTTCATTCGTCAAGCGTATCTTAAGAGAGGATACGATTGAGGAATGGGACAGGAGATACAAAGTGGGAGGGACGGCCGGAGTTACGAAGCTCTTTTTCCCAAGCGCTGCTGCTGCATACAAGATAGTAAATAAGATAGACATTACACACCACACCACACAGATTCTGACCGGACACGGCGGATTCGCCTTCTACTTGAACAGATTCAAGCTGAGGGAGGATCCGTCGTGTCTGTGTCAGCCGGGAGTTGAGGAGACGGTTCCTCACCTGTTGCTGGAGTGCCCAATTTTTGCTAGCAATAGATATGATATTGAGCAGAAATTGGGCACATCCATAACGGGTGAGAATCTGCCTTCCATCCTGGGGGGTAAAAAGCGGGATATTTTCCTGGCTTTTTGCAGGAAGATCGTGGGTGTAGTCTGTAAGAAAAATTGTGATATTCTCTGTGATAGTAGTGAGGTTCTATATATAGCTGTGATAATATTAGGTTAGTCTCTGTATTTCGTGCCGTTGTTTTATTTTTGACATTTTGAATTGTATTTTATTGAAATTGTTTTTATTGAATTATTATTTAGAATTATTATTTTACTTGAATTATTAATTTAGAATTATTATTTTATTGGAACAATTATTATCTTATTGACATGACTATTAATCGAAATGACTATTGTATTGCATTATTATTTTATTGTATTTTATTAAAATTTTAAATTGTAATAAGTAGAAATTACAAAATTGTTTATATGAAAAACTGAAATTTAATAAGAATGAAAAACTGAAATGTTGAATATAAATATAATAAGGAAAAGAAACGAAAAAGAATTAAAAAGAAAATAAACAGCCCTGATAATGTTAGGGGGGCGAATAAATAAATAAATAATAAAAAAAAACTATTTAAACGAAAGGCAAGTAAAAGAAGGTCAATTATTTGCAAAAAATTGTATGTTGGAAAAAGTTAAATAACTACAGCTACAGTTTTGCAACTAGAGGAATGTTGAGGGTATCTCTGGTGGATAAAAACTAAAGTCACCGATATTGCTTAACGCACGCTGAAGTGGAAGTGGGCTGGCCATGTCTGCTGATGGACAGACAGTCGATGGAGCAGACAAGTATTAGAGTGGAGACCACGCTTAGACGAACGAAGAACTTAGACGATTTGAAGAAGGTGGCTGGCAGAGGATGGATGAGGGCTGCCAAAGATCGGGATGGTTGGCGCTCATTGGGGGAGGCCTACGTTCAGCAGTGGACGGCGATAGGCTGATGATGATGATGACAGTTTTGCAATAATTTATAGCATAATACTTTGCAATTTTTTTTTAATTTCTATGTGGATGATCTTGTGTTTTATAATAGTTAGGTATTTTAATGAGAATTCTCTGAGGTCAATGTTGTGTCAAAAGTCATTATCCGGGTGAGCAAAACCAGTTTAGCCGTAAAATTATTATTACTCGCATAATTAATTGATATTTACATAAATAATATCAACAATTTGTGATCCAGTACTTCCGTATGAGGTATTTACTTGCTAAGTTATAGTATGCAAAATAATATTTTCTTTTTTGTTAAAAAAAAAAACCTGATTACTTACCCTTCCAGAATTTCTTTTTTTTTCTTTTATGACTTTGATTTATGAACACTAATAAAACACAATTTTTCGTGCACTTTTTCCACTATACTAAGATATAATTATAAATTTTAATAAATAACACGACCGGTTTCGAAATAAATCATCATCAGGTGTTCATCATCATTATTTCGAAACCGGTCGTGTTATTTATTAAAATTTATAATTATATCTTAATATAGTGGAAAAAGTGCACGAAAAATTGTGTTTTATTAGTATTCAACATGAATTTCCACCAAGAACCGACAGTACAATCAATTACATATACTTTGATTTATGACAGTGTTATATTATATGGTGTGATAAATAAATGTTTTTAGATAAATCAAAGGAATCGATTTCTACCTTGTGTACATTTCCAAAAATCCAATGATACTATTTTTTTTGCAAATCAGGCAAGGTTTATTGTCTTTTGTGTTCAAGGAATGTGTGCTCTAGGAACTTGAGCACTTTTCATTAACCAACCTGCAATGTAGGTTACTACATACTAAGTATAGTTAAGCTGGAATGGCTTGCGTCGCAAAAAGCTAGTTTTTTCAGAATAATCAAGTAACCCGGATCTGACATTCACTTTAGTTAATCTTGATGTTAAATCTGATATTTGTCGCAAAACACTAACATTTGATCATTATGACTTTAATATAACTTTGAATGGTACTTAACCTTTAAAAATATTATAATTTAATATCATAACACACTAATTACACTTTCTATCTTTAGAAAATTGCTTTTCACTCTAAGTTATGTTGGTTGCCATATTTGGAAAAATATTTAAATGCCAAATTATATTAAAAAACTTTAACGTACGTAACGTAAGTTAAAATTTAATTAAATAGAAAAAAAAACATTATGTGTATTGTCAAAGAGTAATTAATATCACAAGTGGTATTGTGCTGCGCAGCTCTATAATACTGCGCAGATTTCTATTTGTGGTCTGAATTTTCCTGGGCCCGCCGATTACCGGATCATACAGTCACAGTCTAAGGCAAGCTGGCCGGGTGGGGTCTGCCAAAATGGCTTTACCGTTTATAATAATTTTTTATATGTTCAGTAGGCACGAGAATAAATTTTGGGGATCTTCTACCCTTTTGAATTAGGTACGTATGTTGAATCGTTACCTATTTCTTAAATTTATTTAATGGCCCAATAAAATGCTCTAACAATGAAGGCCACAATTGTAGCTTTTCCGAATCAGCATCGGATTTCCTGTTACCCGTAATGTGTATAAGACATTCTGTGCGAACCGTCGCTATTTGATCGTGGAAAATAATGTTTCCGATAGTTCTAGTTACATATTTAAATTGAGGAATACAGGGTCTTTTAAACAAATTCTGTGCCAAATTTCATCAATATCGAATATTCAATGCAAATAAACATACAAAGAAACAAACTTTTGTTCTTTATAATATTAGTATAGAAGTATAGATTAGATGTGTTAAAAAGGGTTTTCTTTTATACTGGGGTCAGACTAAAGTAAAACGCAAATTATTTCATTGGACATAGAGCTTTGCATGCGACGACTGATTAATGATAGCAAACCGTTTATCTCAAAAATGTATCATTGCGACGACGTCATTTTCCGTACAATCGAGCGTTAAAATGTGGTTAAAAGTGCACTCGAACACAACGCCAGTTTTCGAGGGAGCGGCCTTATACAGCATCCAGACCCTCGGCGAGAAGGCTCTTGGGCTGGGATTATAATAAATTGTCCGGAATGCGGTGGGCCTGGAAAATTTAAGAGCATTGAAAATAGAACTCTGCGCTAATGTAATAGAGACGAAAACCGAACACACAAGTGTCGAGTTAAATGTCAATATCATATAACTTGACACTTCCACTTTCAGCTCTATTGTATTAGCTTAGAGTTCTATTTTCAGTGCTCTGAATTTTCCCAGGACCACCGGATGCCAGATCATATATTCGCAGCCTTAGTGCCGTTGCACACGTCCCAATTGCCGGGTTGCCGGTGCCGGGAAGTCGGTCGGGAAGTGCATGGACATGTACGATAGCTTGCACACGTACCGGTGTACATAGCCATACATTTCGCGACCGGTTACTCGGCACCAGTTACCCGGCAACCGGGACGTGTGCATAGGGTTGCCAGGCATCCGGATAAAGCCGGACGTAGTTAGGCTTTTTGTTAACGTGTGCGGCCAAAATAGACAGTGTCCGGCTTGTCCGGATTTTATTAGGCTTTTTACATTTCGCAAACGATGGCAATGAACAGGCATTCGATTTTTATGTATAATTTTTGTGGTGAAAATTAAAAAGGCTCGATTTTAGAAACTATTTTACCACCGTATTTATTATTACTGAGACAAATAGTCAAGAATGTAGCGTGTCCGACTTTTTTACCGGCCAAACTGGCTGGTCTGTCCGGCTATTAGGTTTGGCGACCTGGCAACCCTATGTGCAACGGCACTTAGACTACTGAAAGTGCATTTCCGACAAGCGGTGGCTATGGCGTGGCCGCTGCTGTCACTGCCCTGCGCCGCCGCGCTGCCCACCTCTATATTCGAGGCGGCGGCCTTTTCTTGTTCTTTTTTCGAAAAATCTACAAAAAAGCGAGAAGTAAAGATACATACTCCACATTCACGTTTCTTCTCGGCGAAAGTACGGCCTTTAGTAGTGATGACGATGACGAACCGCCTCTTACTCGGCGCAACGTATCTAGCGCTAATTCAAGGCGACTGTACATAATACGTATTGTGTTGAAACGCGGTTTTTATCACGTCGTCGTTCCGGTCGTCAGTGTACGTGGAAATTGAGACTGTTTGTCAATTGTCTGTTACATATAAAGAAATATTATCTGTATGTCTTATCTATACTTCTATACTAATCTATACTAATATAAAAAAGAGGAAAAGTTGTTTGATTGTTTGCATTGAATAAGCTCCGAAACTACTGTACCGATTTTTGATGAAATTTGGCACAGATGTAGAGTAGACCACGGGAAAGGACATAGTTTTTATCGCGGAAAAATGTACGGTTTCTGCGAAACTAACTTTTGCGCGCACGAAGTTGCGGGCAATATCTAGTATTATAATAATGTGCTAGGTGACTTTTAATTCCGTCTGAACAAACTAATGTATAATAGGTACCTACATGTACTAGAGTAATAATAATAATAACTCCCCACACCGATTTCGGTGACGGTGGCCGGTTTCATTGCAACCAGGCCAGTTACGCAGGAGTAATTTTATAGTGCCCAAGTGTGTGCGCAGTACACGAGAGCACTCTCTCTTCCTTTACTCTCATAACCCAGTGGGACGGATGACCGAGACGACTGGCAAGAGGTCAGGCGCAGTCCGACTTTTTACATGCCCATCCGACGCATGGATCATCTTTCTTGTCAGACAATCAGGTGATCAGCCTGCATTGTCCTAACCAAACTTGAAAACAACTTCTTTTTTTTTGTTGTTCCAATGCGGGAATCGAACCCACGACCTCCCGAGTCGAGAGCCAATGCTCGTACCACTAGACCACGGAGGCTGTTAGAGTATCACTATCATAGCATGCCATTAGTTACCTTTTTTATGACATGGTTAAAATTGTTGTACAATATCTCACTATCGATTTAAAATCGCTATTTACTAATTAAAACGTAATTAAAAAATTTAAAAACCCGACTGCGTAAAAAGTGAACCAAACTAAGTACATAATGAAAACTGAAAAGAAAAAAACAAGCACTTAGATATCCGGTGGTCTAGAATTCTATAATATATTATTGAATTAATACTATTGGAACATAACAACTAAACAGTCAGGATCCATTGAAAAATTAGATTGGCTGTCGAATAATGGATCCCGACTGTTCAGTTGTTATGTTCCAATAGTATTAATTCAATAATATATTATAGAATTCTAGACCACCGGATATCTAAGTGCTTGTTTTTTTCTTTTCAGTTTTAATTATGTACTTAGTTTGGTTCACTTTTTACGCAGTCGGGTTTTTAAATTTTTTAAATTATTATTTTTTATTTTATACCTTTTAGTTATAAGTACCTAGCTAGCTATTTACCAGACTGGATTTCCTATCAGCATCAGTACTACATCACAATTGCACTGGAATGTGAGAATGGTTGTTACGCAAATTTAAATCGATATAGATCCTAAACGGTCAGTCGAATCGAAAAATGTAGAGAGAAAACTAACAATGCTTTTTAAATACCTATTCATCGATACCCCACTTGATATAGTTTGTTGACTTTCATTTTTTTCATTTTCACAATATGGCGTCCAGTAGTCGCCATATTGAATTTTCACTAACGTCATGTCTTTAGTGACACTCGCCGGACTAAGAGGAATCGATTGACGTGTGAATCATAAAAAGCTGGCTGATAAACACATTACCACTCCTTTGCGTCGCTGTATGCAAGTATGTTGAAAAAAAAAATATAAAGTGTGACGCGTCAGTGGCTCCGCGACGCATCGTGTGCATCGGAAAGCTACCTAGACGATCCGCGACGCGGACGGCACATTTCATTTTGAGTTTTGACATGTCTGTTTATCACACAAGTACCTAACTATTAAATATAATGGACGTGTAGCACGTTATTTCGATTTCGCCTAGTTTTACAAGGCTGACATTTGGTCACGCTCGACAAGCACTACATTGCTTAACTTCCCCCATTATGTTCTAGTAATGAAGGAAATACCTAGTCATTGTCAAAATTGTAGAAGGTGTCTTTTGTCATTATTTTGTACAGTTCCTTTTCCCATTAATGACATCAAGTTGGATAATGTCATTATTTACTAGGATTTCCGTACAAACCTTTTTTGACTGTTCATAATAACTATATTTTTTTATGAAAACTACAACTAGACTACGCAAAATATATATCCTATGTTACCCGGGCTATTATTACGAATCTATTGACACCTAATTTATTCAAAAGTTGAGGCGTAACGGTGGATAAAACATACATGTATACTGTATACATACACAGACTGCCAAAATCCTTTTGACATCGCCTTGGCGGATAAAAGAAACAAGATCGCTTTAGTTAAACATTTGCTACTTCTGTTGAACCCCTCTCATATAATATTTATTAATACGTGAATCACTCATCTAACGAAAATTATACGAATCGAAGAGTATGAAATTTGGCACAGTTAAAGTTTATATGGAGGAGGAGTGTACTGCATATTTTTTTCTATGACATCATTATTTTGTTCTATTATCAATACTAGTTTTCGCAGCGTATGCGCTAAAATATATTTTATGTCAATTTTTTTACACCTTGGGTCTCATACAAAACTTCAATAGTTTTAGTAGTTAGGAATTAGGATATACCTTTACATTTCTTTTGTATAATAGACTACAATGTAATGGGAATAATGATGATAATGATGTTTTTTTTAATTGGTCCAGTTACCCAGTAGTTTTTTCGTGAAATGGGAAAGAAAATACAAAATTACAAAAATAAAAAATACAAACCTTTATAATATCAGTTTAGTTGTAGAAAAGAAAACAATCATTTGAGATGCTAAAAAGTTCAATAATAATAATCACTATCAAATTCTGCTATTTCAAGGATACTTAACTCAGAAAGCCTGACGAGAGTTTTCTCTAGCAGATCAAAAGTGAAAAATGGCTTAGGGTTGCCACAAATTCCGCATACACAATCGATTGCTTTAGAAAAGAATAATTTATCTACATTCTGAGATATTTGATGTCAATAGCACAAAGATTTGCGTTCGCCATGGTTTCACAACGCTCCGCATTTGGAAATATGCGCGTATGACAAGCGCGAAATTATTTTATTAATGCATATATCAGAATAACCTTATTATTTTGTATTTATGATCATGATTTCCGATGTAATTCGCTGTGCACTAAGCAAATTAGTATAAATATGTTCTAACAAAAACCTTAGTGCAATTTCATCATCAAATATAGTGTCATATCGATACTTTAATAATTTGACCCCTCAAATATTGTCTTCTTTGGAGACTAATTGTTAACTTGTTTTTTTGTCATCCCTTGTATTCTAACCCCCTTACTAATAAACGCTGTATAAGCTTTGAATATTTATACAGTGTTTTGTCTCCTTCTATCGAATTAAAAATGTCACTTGTGTGACGGGAACAAAACACTGTTTAACTATTCAAAGCTTATACAGCGTTTATTAGTAAGGGGGTAATATTATAAAATTATAAAAAGGAAAGATGTGTTTGTTTGTTAGTTTGCATTGAATAGGCTCCGACACTACTGGACTGATTTTATTGAAATTTGACACAGCTGTATCTAGAGTAGACCAAGAGGAAAGACATAGGCTATCTTTTATCGCGGTAAAACGTACGATTTCCGCGAGTTTTACTTTTTCACGCAGGAAATCGCTTCTCCAGTTTAATATTATGTAAGATTGCATGCGACATTAAAATTACTATGTAAACTATTTAATAATGAAATGGCTTGGTAAATAAATAAATACTTTAGGTATCTATTTGCGGTATAATCAGCGAATAAAAGATTACGCTCATTATGTTCATGTCCGAAACATAATGGTTTTTTTAGAAATGTCAATTACTTTTTAGTGGGAAGTAAGTGGGCAGCAATAAATATTATCCTGTGGCATTATAAAATGTAATAATGGCGACAAAATGGCCGAAAGTAGACACAATAATTAGCGCCAAATTAAATTCCAAGGCCGATGTAATTTTTTGAGAAATCTAATAAATAAAAAGGACATAAAAGTCACACGAAGTAATATACAACATTTATTAAATTCACCGACATAAGCGTGTAAATGCTTCTGTGCAATATTAGCTACTAGCTGTTGCCCGCTGCGTAAATACGATAACCCTCGGGAACACTGTATTTTTTCGGGATAAAAAGTAGCCTATGTTTTAATCCAGAACCTAAAATACTAAGATACCAAATTTCATCAAAATCCGTTCAGTAGTTTTTGCGTGAAAGAGTAACAAACATCCTTTCATCATCCATACATCCTCACAAACTTTTACATTTATAATATTAGTAGGATATATTAGTATGACATTATGCATACATTTTTGAGCTATTTACGTAAAATATTATAAAGAATTAATGTATAAGTAACTAAGTACTAGGTACACTTACAACACTTAGGCCTTAGCCCTTAGGCCTACTTGCGCTGCTGATGTAGGATATCATATCTCTCGTTTTCCGTATTTATGAAGGACAAGGTATAGTATATTAATTAACCCAGGGTTAATTTTAAATCACATCTGCGCGAGTGGGCCTAAATTGATTAATTATTATAGTAGATTTTTTAAACATTTTTAGGGTTCCGGACCTCGAAAGGAAAAAACGGAACCCTTACAGGATCACTTTATTGTCTGTCCGTCAGGCTGTCAAGACCCTTTTTCTCAGGAACGCGTGAAGATATCAAGCTGAAATTTATATCAAATACTCAAGTCTACTGTCCCTTGGAGCTGTGAAAAATATCAAATTTCTAAACCAACGCAATCAAAACATACAGCCGTTTATGCCGCAAATTTTCTCAAAAACCAAAACCTACAGGGTTCTTCCCCCGTGAACTCAGAATCTTGAAATTTGGTACGAAGCAACGTCATATAGCACAGATACAGAAAAAATTGAGAAAACCGTAAATTTTTAGTTACATCATATTATAATAAAAATATTTTTCATAATTTTAAAATTACCCCTTTCCTCATGAACGCGTAGAGATATTAAATTGAAATTCATATCATATACTCAGGTCTATAATACAAATAAGCTGTGACTAAATCACTATTTTTAATTATATGTATGTATGTATGCTAAATCACTTGAGGTTCGTACGGAACCCTCGGTGCCGGTTATTTTTTTAAGAAAATTCAAAAAAATTTAGAAGTCTTCTAATGAAATTAGTAGCTAGTATTGACGTGGTTGTACTGTGAATAATCTATCAAGAAGGAATAACTTAAAGCCTAAAGCTTAACGCAACAACCACAAAATCTTAATCTAGCCTTAGCTCACAGAATTAGCTGAATATCTTAGCCTTAAACCGTTTTCTAATCTCCAAGGCGCCTTACAAGGTGTTGCGGTTTGGGAACCGACTGCTTTGTTAAATGTAATTGCTACTTACACGTAATGGCGACCCGAGATGGAAATTCGTTTCTAAATTGCGTGTTTTTATTGGGGTGTTCTCACGAGAAGGTCGCGAATAGGAAAGTGGTGGCAATGGAGAATGTTCACTAATTTTAAATTAAAGCTTTATGTATTCTCCGTGGAAAATAAAAATAATTATTTCGATATGTCAATCAGTTTCCAAGATACTTACTATTTAACTTTAAAGTGGTCCAGACGGTAACGTACTACCTTTTGTAGTTAAAGAACGTTTGTGTGCAAAAGCCTATTATAAGGTCAATGATTTTATTGTCGATCGCACACCTTGGGAATAGGATGACCACCTGCAAGGCTACTTCTATGTATAATATGTATCTGACTTTTGTCAATATTATATAGACCTAAGTTTTCACATTGTAAACAACTTCATTTTTTTTTAAAGAACAATTTTCCATCTTTTTGCTAAAAGATGGCCCCGTGCGAGTTTCTTACGCCGGTTCTTCTCGCCGGGTTAGTTCCCGAACCGGTGGTAGGCATCAAGTAGGGACAATTCTTTAAGCGTTACTTTGTAACCCATATGGAAATAAAACTTTTTTGATTTTGATTTTGATTTGATTTTTGACTAGGTACTACGCGAACTCCGGACTATACCTATAGCCAAAGTGTAGCGTGACATCGCGCTACTTTTTATGTTTTTCGGGTTCCGTAATACTTAAGGAACCCTTATAGTTTCGTTCTGTCCGTCTGTCTGTCTGTCTGTCTGTCTGTCCGCGCCTCTAGCTCCTGTAATTATGAATATAAATTGATAAAATTTGGTGCAGTTATAGATTGTGTATAGATCACGGTTTCGGGATCATAAAAAAATAATAATTTTATATTTTAGGGGTGGCTCTCCATACATGTGAAGTGGGGATGAAAAATATTTTTTCATTCTACCCCATCGTGTGGGGTATCGTAGAATAGGCCTTTTAAAATAAAGGCAAGGTTTCATACGTTACTTTTTTATAAAGTTGACCATTTTCGAGTAATCGGCCTCCAAAGTAGTTTGTAAGTTGGTCCCCCCCCCCCCTAGCATTTTTAAACTATAGAAGATAGAAACTTGCAAATTTCTATGCTGATAGATCATGCTAAAAACTCTTTAGGAAAATTATTTTGAACCAAATTTAATTACTCTAAAATAACTTTTAGAGTAATTAAAAAAAGCATATTACGCGTTTATAGTTACGGAACCCTCCTTAGACATGTCCTGACATGCTCTTGGTTAGGTTATTTTAAATGAAAACTCCTTTAGCGGTGTTGTGCACCTTTCTTGGGATGGGTAAAAATGGTTAAACTCGAGACAAGACACGTGATGACGTGACCTTATCAAATATTCCTAAGCTGCGCTAAGCGGGCGTGTCTAATCTACACTAATATTATAAAGAGGAAAACTTTGTTTGTATGTTTGTTTGTAATGAATAGGCTCAAAAAGTACTGGACCGATTTCAAAAATTCTTTCACCATTCGAAAGCTACATTATCCACGAGTAACATAGGCTAAATTTTATTATTGGAAAAAATAGGGTTCCGTAAGATATTTGGGTTTTTCGGACACAAGGTGTAAAAAATCAACCAGAAAAGTTACTTATTTTGCGTACGCTGCCTAAATTATAAAAGATAGAACCATATAATGTTCTAATTAATTGTAGATCTTATAAATATCTACAAAAAAGTCCGCGACACACTATACCTATCTATGTCGAGTGAGGCACAACAACCATTTTTTTATTTAGAAATCTTGATTTTTTTTTGGACTACATTTAAACGCGTTTATTTGTGTGCGTGTGATTTGAGGGACCAACCTGAATATCCCCAAAATAAGTATAGCAAGTTTTAGTAGAAGTCTAAAAAAAATTGTAGAACAAATCTGGGAATTTGTAAAAAGATAGTTTAAAAGATATAGCCCTCAGAGTGTGGTCCCTCAGTTCACACACCGCTATTTTCCAGATCTCGAAAAGTATGTGGAAAATTATGTTTTTTTCACTACAGAATTTTAGTAGAACTTTTGTAAAAGTTTTTACAAATTTATCAAAAACATAGCATTAGAAATAAAAAAGCTACAACCACCGAAGTGTGGTCCCTCAGTTCACACAAAAATGACATACTCATTTCGCGATATATTACTGACTTTTTTAATTATTTTTCTACGTAGAGTTTTAGTAGAAAATTTGTAGAATTTGTAGACAAAATTTCAGCAAAATCTATCGGCGCATTCGGAAGATATATATACCATTATGTTGGGTCCCTCAGTTCACACATTTGTGTATAAGAAAAACTCAAATAACTAATAAACGAGAAAACTAACAGAAAGTCTACTATACTTAAGTTTTAGTAGAAGTTTTTTTCTCTTGGATTAGCACATAAAATATTTAATTTCTTGCTTCCTAGCTGAGATAATGTTAATTTTTTGATTGTATGAAAATGCAGAGTAGGTTACCACACAAGAGGCAAAATGAGGACAAGTCCTAATATTATTGTGTATGTTATACCTTATTAAATTTACGTTTTGCTCGCGGTTTCGCACCTTAACACTATTTTAGGGGTTCATAGTACTACAAGCAACCCATATACTTACCAATTATTAACTATGTACCTATTTGTGGTTTTGCTCTGCCCGCCCTTTTCTCTGTCCGTTCTTTGTAACTCCTTATATGTTATTACATATGTATTATATGAATAAAAAACTGGCCAAGTGCGAGTCAAGCTCGAGCACAAACGGTTCCGTACAAAACGGCAAAAAAATCACGTTTGTTGTATCGGAGCCCTCGTCCTCGTCTCGTCGTCGTCTCGCCCCCAGCACCAAAGATTATACATACTCAATGTAATATTATGACTGCACCTAATATTTTTGTTAAATTAGCTTTTGCTCGCGGCTTCGCCCGCGTGGAATAGTGTTCTTAGAGAAAAAACTACTTCGGCGAATAACTCTCTAAGTCTCTACTTACAGCAATATACTTCTGATACAATACTGAAAATGTTTTTAGGTTTACCCAATGCAAATGGTTAAAAATTGGACCCTTTCGAGTTTCGCCTCGACACGATATGAGCGACCGCTTTATATATACATAATATTATATTTGTCGCGCTTGAATATACATTCGTTGCGTCATGCTTTCGTTGTTGGACATCTACGAAGTGGTAAAAAATACTAAGACCACTCGTGAACTGTATTTTAAAAGTGGAATGCTATCGTGTGTTGGTGTACCTACAAAAAAAAATGCACACAAAAAAAGCACACACACTTAAGAATAACATTATGTACACCGTACATCCCACAAATTAACTTTTTCCTTTTCATAAAAGCTTGACATTAATTTGAAGACCTAAGATTTCTATATTTTTTTTATAGAAAATAGGTAGGTATAATAAAAATATGAAATTTCATCAATGAGGGTTCCGTACCCAAAGGGACCCAAAATATTATTAAGACTTCGCTGTCTGTCCGTCCGTCTGTCTGTCACCAGGCTGTATCTCAGGAACCGCGATAGCTAGACAATTGAAATTTTCACAAATTATGTATTTCGGTTGCCGCTATAACAACAAATACTAAAAATAAAATAAAATAAATATTTAACGAGGGCTCCGATACAACAAACGTGATTTTTTTGCCGTTTTGTACGGAACCGTTTGTGCGCGAGCCTGACTTGCACTTGGCCAGTTTTGTATTCATATAATACATATGTATTCATATAATATATAAGGAGTTAGAAAGAACGGACAGAGAAAAGGGCGGGCAGAGCAAAACCACAAATAGGTACATAACAATAATATATAATAATAATAATATCTATGGACGCTTCACACCACGTCAATCTGATCCCGTGGTAAGTTCTTGAAGAACTTGTGTTTCGGGTACCAGACAACGGAAATATATTTAATACTTTTATACTATACACATATTTAAGATTTTTATTATATTATACACATATTTAATACACATCCATGACCCAGGAACACAGAAAAACTTTTTGTTCCTTCGGCGGGATTTGAACCCGCGACCCCCGGCTTGAGCACCAACACGCTCACTCAACTGAGCCACAGAGGTCGTCAAAACATAGTTAATAATTGGTAAGTATATGGGTTGTTTGTAGTACTATGAACCCCTAAAATAGTGAAAAGGTGCGAAACCGCGAGCAAAACGTAAATTTAATAAGGTATAACATACACAATAATATTAGGACTTGTCCTCATTTTGCCTCTTGTGTGGTAACCTACTCTGCATTTTCATACAATCAAAAAATTAACATTATCTCAGCTAGGAAGCAAGAAATTAAATATTTTATGTGCTAATCCAAGAGAAAAAAACTTCTACTAAAACTTAAGTATAGTAGACTTTCTGTTAGTTTTCTCGTTTATTAGTTATTTGAGTTTTTCTTATACACAAATGTGTGAACTGAGGGACCCAACATAATGGTATATATCTTCCGAATGCGCCGATAGATTTTGCTGAAATTTTGTCTACAAATTCTACAAATTTTCTACTAAAACTCTACGTAGAAAAATAATTAAAAAAGTCAGTAATATATCGCGAAATGAGTATGTCATTTTTGTGTGAACTGAGGGACCACACTTCGGTGGTTGTAGCTTTTTTATTTCTAATGCTATGTATCTGATAAATTTGTAAAAACTTTTACAAAAGTTCTACTAAAATTCTGTAGTGAAAAAACCATAATTTTCCACATACTTTTCGAGATCTGGAAAATAGCGGTGTGTGAACTGAGGGACCACACTCTGAGGGCTATATCTTTTAAACTATCTTTTTACAAATTCCCAGATTTGTTCTACAATTTTTTTTAGACTTCTACTAAAACTTGCTATACTTATTTTGGGGATATTCAGGTAGGTCCCTCAAACCACACGCACACGTTTATTTTACTCATGCTATTAATCCTTATCAAAATAAATTATTTCATCACTAAGTACAGTTTATGTAGATAATATTTGGTCTTTGAATGATTAAAATTTGACGTTTGGTTTTGAAGTTATGGCGAAATTAAAATATTACGATTTCTGCTATACGGCCCGTTGCGAAGTTCTTCATTCTGTTGTTTTAGTATCAGTATTGTACCCGTGCGAAGCCGGGGCGGGTCGCTAGTGACTTATAAAGACAGGGATGCACGTCAAGTTGCGTGGCTTGAAATTTGTAAGGAGTTATATGATTTTTTTTATTAAAAAATTGACCTTTGACACCAACCATCAAAACATATTGACCTTTACCTCCAATCACCTCCCCTCCCCCGACCCCGAAAAATCAGCCTTCCTGACCCTTAGACCCCTCGAATGAGGTATCATTGGAATCAGGAGGACGAGCCCTACATTTTGATCATCTACATCAGATTCTAAATTCCTGATATATCCCAAAAATCTGTAGTGTTAAATTTTTAATGTAATATAAATTGTCATGTTTGTCTACGATAGCGTAAAATACGTGTAAAGTCATAACTACTTAATATTTTTTAATAAAACAAAAACTAGTGTATCTGTATACATAATAGCCTAACTGTAACAAAATTTCAAGTGATTCTATATAACTAGTATCATTCTTATTGCTACTTAGTAAGTAGCCATTACGTGTAAGTAGTACTTACACGTAATGGCTCCTCGAGATGTAAATTTGTTTCTAAATTGCGTGTTTTCATTGGGGTGTTCTCACGAGAAGGCTGCGAAGAAGATTAAGTAGTGGCAATTGCTCAGTCTAATGTCTTATTCAGCTAATGTTCTTGCTTGCTCATTATAAAAGGTAACTGCGCGCGTAGCATGACCACCTTAGAAACAATAATAATAATATCATACGCTTCATACCAAATCAATCTGAGGGGCAATTCTGCTAAATAAAACCTGCATTAATACAATTACAATCAAGTCCCGACACGCTTAAACTCTTAAACGGTGTTTTTATGAACGTTAAACCATCGTGAACCTCGCTCTGATTGGTCGAAACATCATAAAATCCGTTGATGGTAACATGTCGCTTCACTTTCAATCCAAACAAAGTAAAATGAAAGTCTACTTTAAATACGAAAATTGAGGTTCTAGCTCCGTGCTAAGTACACGAAGATCTTGTGTTGCGGAGACCAGACAACGGGAACTTGTATATATAATGAAAATAATACTTTTATTCTATACTAGATGTTGCCCGTGACCCGTGAAAAGTTAATTTCCCAGAAACCGTACATTTATCCGCAATAAAAGTAGCCTATGTCCGTCCCCGTGGTCTACTCTACATCTGTGCCAAATTTCATCACAATTGGTCTAGTAGTTTTGGAGCCTATTCAATGCAAACAAACAAACTTTTACTCTTTATTATACTATACTAGATACCTAAATTCATCAATATGAATTTTGGTACACCAAATTCGTTTTAGATATTTCATGGATAAAAAGATCCTTTGTAGAAAAACAGGATATTTTTGTAACAGCCAGATAAAATAAAAAAATGTAAATATTCTTCCAGTTTATTGGCATGATTTTTTTTATTTGTACGCACTTTTTAAGACACGTTTTCAGCAAACTTGTAATAAAAAGTGACAGTTTGACAGTATGTAAACACTTGTCACAAGTCCGACGTGTCTTGACAGTGCGCTATAATTTTAAAAACTTGAGACGCTCTTAAATTCTGAAATAATGGTCACATAAAGACAATGTAAAGGTCACTTCTTGAGGAACACAATAAGGAATTTCTTTATGGAGCAATTATATAAGCTAAATATTATGATAAGTACTGACAACCGTTTTATCTTCAGGAAGAATCTTAACAATTATGGATGACATTTAAAAATATTATAATGTAACAAGAACACAAGTACTCAAGTCGTGAATCGTGACATATAATTTTTAGTGTTTTAATCAAGTTTTAATGACTAAAAAGGTGGTAAAAATCGCAAAGTATAGTAATTATTTTAAATATAAAATAGAGAGATAGCCCTACTGAACGGATTTCGCTGAAATTTGGCATACAGATAGTTGTAAGGACGTAGGCATCCGCTAAGAAATTATTTTTGGAAATTCGAACCCTAAGATAAGGGATGAAATTTTAAAACCTAATTTCACGCGGGCGAAGTCGTGGGCAATTATTAATTAATGCTAGTTTCATTATATTAAAGGTAAAGCCTACCTACCTACCTAGTTTCCATCACGGAACCCCGAAACCCAAAGATGTGAAACTTATATTTTATGGCATCAGTTAAAAATTTCACACCAAGAAATTATGCGCTATATTTAATTTCGTTTATGAAGCAGGACATGCAAAAGGAATTCTGTCGCGGAAGTAGTTGGGTGTAGTTGATTGTATGTTGTATGGTATGTATGATACGGCTTACATTCGTGTATGTACTACTTTGTCGGTGATAGTAGGTTTAACGGCTCGCGTGGAGGCCGTTCGCAAGGCTGTGTCCGCGCTTAGAGCCTTAAGGTGTTAGGGGTCCGTAGCGAATAACTGCATTAAGTCGAGTATTATTTTCTGAGATATCATACATATCGCTGCTCACGCTGGTTTCCCAGGTCAATAGGCAATCGGACTATTTTTTTTATTGCATAAATGAATAGTACTCTTAAATATGAGTAACTTCTCAGAGGAAACCGTATATCAAAAGTCAATATTTTCAAAGGTACAGCGATTTGTATAAAAAAATTCGCGAGCCTCCTAAAAACGCTCCATACTAAAATCGACCTACAAATGACGTCACTTGTATCTTATAGTATATGAAGTAGTATATGAAGTATATGGCCGCCGGAATATATTTGTAAATATCTCCCATATTTGTGCGTTTAAGTTGATACTTACCATATAATGAATGTTTTGTATATGATGTGAGTAAACTAATGATGTAGGTTTTTTTTACCAATTTCGCAAAAAAAAAATTTTTTTTTGGTACTTTTTAAATTTATTTAATTAGTAAACTACATGTAAAATAATATATTTTTTTACATCTACCAAGTAGTAATGCCTCAATATTTCTGAATATATTAACGAAACTACATATTTCAGACGTAGTCCGATCAGATTCACACGGAACGGAGACAATACGCGACATGTCACTGCATTTTTAAGATGGCTATTTGAATTAAACTTTATTCATTACACAACAAGATACAAGTTTTTTGCATCTTTTTGTTTTATTGTGGGAGTTCCAATCAAGTTGTACTTGTACCGCTGCACCGTGCATGTGCAGTGTATGACTGATGTAATATGAAACTTGTACCTTTTTTTTTACCGAATAAAGTTCAGTTTCGAATAGCTCCGCTTTATCTTAAAAATGCAGCGCCGCCTATCGTCACGGTGTGAGTTGACCATTATTATTGAAATGACGTTTAAGCTAAAGACAAGACTGGATTAGAAAGTCAACTGAAACCATTATAATTGGCAAGGGTTTTTTTAAATGTACGGAACTCCATGTAATAGAATACTTTTTATACTTACTTCTTCAATGTAGGATAAGTAAAAGAGGCGTAAGGTGTACAAGTTTTTAAATTTTTATTATTGAAACGATACACACGGAAACCATGCTCAGTAAGCGATGAATAACATTCACAATGAGTTATTGAATGTAAAGACTTGCCTTAGGGTCAGTTCACACCGCGACGATACGCGAATCTACGCGGCGCTGCATTCTTAAGATTCATAATTGAACTACCGCTAATCCGCAGATGCTCAGTGTGATTGGTGCATTCCAGAGGGGCAATTCTGCTAAATAAAGCCTGCATTAATACAATTACAATCAAGTCCCGATACGCTTATACTCCCAATAGGTGGTTTTATGAACGTTAAACCAACGTGAAACGCGCTCTGATTGGTCGAAACGTCATAAAATCCGTTCACGGTAACATGACGCTATACTTCCAATCAAAACAAAGTGAAGTTGACCGTTTAAATTGTCTACTTTAAATACGAGAATTGAGGTTCTGTTAAATAGCCCAGGTGAAGACTCAAGTCACACTGAAACATATTGTCATTATCGTGTTATAATGCCCAAGTTGAATGAATAAATGTAAAAATAACACAACGATACGAGAAAGGCGTTGCATTTTGAAGATAGATATTCAAAATTGAACTTTATTCGCTACAAAACACACGTTTCATATCATCAGTCATACACTGCACCGCGGTGCAACCTGACATTCGAACTCTTACAACGAAACGTGAATTGAAAAAAGTTAAATTTTGAATATCTATCTTCAAAATGCAACGCCATGTCTCGTATCGTTTCGTTATTTTTACATTTATTAATTCAACTTGGGCATTACCATATAAGTATAAGAATACTTTTCAGTGTGACTGGAGTCTTGAACCTTGGGCTATTTAACTGGAATTCACCAAATACCAATCATACTGAGGTGGTTGATATATTAAATCTAATCTTAATATAAACAAAGAAACTACAGAGCGTTATAATGCTACGAATTTTAATTTCACACAATAATGGCAGCGGCTGAGGAGACGCGATGAGAACTTTTATACTGTGACATAATTTTAAACTTTATCTACATACTTATATCGTTTAAAAAGTTTGAAAAGGTCGTGCGACCACCAGCGGCTCGTTGGCAGGATTTTAAACGATACTTAGTAGATAATTATGCAGGTAAAGTTTAAAAACCTAGTGGGTAGACCGTTTGGTTCGCACTCGAGAGAGTGCAGGTTCGAATCCCAGGTTGTGGCGTGTACCAATGAGACTTTTTCAGATCTCAAGTACATTATACGGACACTCTAACGGTGAAGGAAAACATCGTGACCGCACATGGTTGGCCCCAGACGTATTGACCCGTTCACTCCTCTGGACTAGGCTATGTTGTGAGAATGCCGTATGTGCTTGGGCAACCATACGACATTTAAAAACCAACAGGCACTACACTATTTCAAGAGTGGCTACTTAGCTCGGAGAATATTGAATAAATCATTCCATTAACGGCCTTGACAAAGTTTAAAATTATTTCACGACGACCCGCGGCCACCGGCCGCTGCCATTTCGGTGTAAATCGGCCCTAAGTGTCACTTACTTACCGTGTAATAAATACATACATGATACAATAAAACATTAAATCGGTCGAATTTCATGTTTTTGTTTACGTTGATTCTTAACAGAGTACAGCTTAGACTGCACTGGAGAGGGTGGCAAGATTTTTTTAATCAATAAAAACCAATTTATTTGTATAGTGTAACCTAGTGCAGTGAGAATTAAAAATAGTAAATAAATTCACACGAACAAAGTGGCTTCCCCTTAACAGAGACAATAAGTAAAGTGCTGATGGACACATTCTTAATTATAAACATTTCAACTAGCAATTTAAGTTATAGAAAAAATACTCATTAGTCTTAAGGCTAGATTGTAATTTTCACTCAGTTAAGACAATTATTATGCTCATTGCATTTATTACTAATTCCCTATAATTATCTCATAATAATCCTATACTAATATTATAAATGTAAAAGTTTGTGAGGATGGATGGGTGTCACGCATAAACTACTTTTGTACTACTAAATTTGGTAGGGTAGTAGTTTAAGTTCTGGATTAAAACATAGGCTACTTTTTATCCCGAAAAAAGTACAATATTCCTTTGGGATACTGTATTTACGCGGGCGGAGCCGCGCGCAACAACTAGTACCTGTAAAATTCTTTACGAAGTCCATCACGCTTTTGGGAAACTAAAATCAAGGTCGCTGGTCAGTGGTTACCTTCGTTCACTCGCCCTTTTTATATTATTTTATTTATTATTGTTTTGCCAGCCTCGTCTGTAAAATTATCATCGACTCAAAAGTAAAACCCTTGAGAATTGAGATTCTATGTACGGTTAAGACGCGGGAGTTTGAGCCAGCCCCGTATCCCTGGCTAGAAAGAGATTTGTTCACTTCCTGGATGTGCACCAGGAGGGTGTTTTGTGCGCCTTTTTGTATTGCAGGTCTCGCGTATGTTTCGACTCTCAATTGGTCAATTTTCGCCTCACGATTTCCGCCGCAATTCGGCTAGATCACAAGACAATCTTGTCAACAAAAATGAAAAGGCGATTTGTCAAGCGCCTCGCCGTACTGCCAAAATCAGTTCATAGACGGGTCTGGATAAGTTTTGAGGGTGCAAAAATTCTAAAGTCTTTTATTTTTTGCATATAGTTTCCGGACCTTCTTCTTAGTCTAAAATTTGATTTTGTGCCATTTTGGATGGCTGCGTTTGTAGCAATTTAGGTTTTGTGTCTTTCATGGATATTGGCCCAAAAGTAAATTATAGCTAAAAATTTTACTTTCACGATATTAAGGAAAGAGTAACCGATGCACATATGCAGTTTGAGTCGTATCCAACCAGGGGTTTCCTGGTATTCGGCTACTATATAAAACATGGTCCCACCAGGCCCACAACTATTCTAATGTCTGACAAATCTTACAAAACTGTTCAGAGTGTTAATATCTGAGTCTGTAAGAAAGATGTGCCACATTCGGCAATTTCCTATAAAGATATTCCATTTTTTTTCCTCAAACTCGCTATAAAAACTACTAATGAAACTTTTAGTTAGTAGAGTTCATATCTATATGATGATTATGGTGTTACAAAACACTTTCTATAAGTTTAACCATGTTTATCCGCGGGATTTTTTATTAGAATGTAAAAAACCAACTTTTATCATGTATCAATGGCGAATACGGGGTGCGGGCCTCTCGCCACGCGGGGAGGGGCCCAAGTTTCATACGACAAAATGAAATGACAATTTATGTGACAACTTGACAAGTAATAATGTTCTAAATGCGAAATTTATAATTTCAATTTTGAATTTATTTCATGTTTAATGATGCCAAGACGAGACCATAATATTATGACTCGCCAATAAAAAATGTCTTCAGATCTCGTCTAGAATCTTCTGACTCCACTCTACGTTCTCTAACTCTATAAAGCTTGAATTTACAAACTCGTAAAGTAGAAAATAGGCTTAACATAAAAAATATTTTAGTCACTGTTCATAGCTTTTCTGTTAGAGAACACAATGTTCTGGCACAACGACGACGCTCGAATATTGCTAGTGTGGGGTGTGCCTTATACAAAAGCTCATGAAGTAATGAAACGCTCAAGCTATGCATTTTGACTCATTAGACGGATCGCGCTAGCTGTTTTTTAGTGGGAAGTGGAAAAATTCTAATATTGATGAATTTTTTCTGTACCTATATGTAGTTGATAGAGTAGTCCCTAGGGAGTTAATAATTAAGTTTTGTGCCATGTCTGCCTATTGCCTTTTCAGCAATTCGATTATTTGTGGTTAATTTTTCCGTGGCTGCGTAACGTGAGACTTTAAAAAAAAATAGTCAAGGAGTGTTCCCAAAAAGGCAAGCAAAGTTTAAAATTGATGTAATTCAAAGGTCAGTTATACAAAAAACAAAATAACTTAAAGATAAAAAAATCATAGCTTCTAATACTACTTACTGTACCTACGCGGGCGGAGCTGCGGGCATCATTTTAACATAAAACTAACAAGCAATAATAAATAAATAAAAATTCAAAAATAAAAAAACCTTTTATTTCCAGTTTCACAAATTAATGCTTTTTATAATACTAATTAAAAATTATAATAAAATTACAAATTAAATTAAGACTAACGTTAGGTATTATAAATCAATTATTTTATAAGACTAACATTATTATAAATTAATGCTAAACATAGAAAACATAATATATCGAAAAGCAGTACAAGGATCGGTCCACATTCGTACGTAGTGCTCTGATGTTTCACTAGGCTCGACTTGGCGGGGCCCTGCCGTGCCCCTAGATATAAAATTGTCAACGGGATGAATAACAATATATACAAATATTATTTTGTTGGTTTGTAAAATGTATTTAATTATATAAATTATCACAATCAATTAATAACCTAATAAAAAAGTCCTTAACCACGAGTATTAGAAACATGTATTCAGCAACCTACGTATAAAATTCAAGCGTTGAAATAATTTATTTATTTTTTATTAAATAATACTATATATACAATAAATATGATGTAGCTGAAGAGACTTTTCGGTTAAACGACTAATTTCAAGAACTAAAATTAGGTATTTGAAATTGTAATTTTTTTGGTGTTAGATAACCGAAGTTTCATGTGGAAGCCTATCGGATATCAAATTTTATTGTGCATTTATGTATTGTACAAAATCAGGCGACAATTACATTCAGCTTCGTCATTCGTGCTACGCAAACAAAGTTGCGGGCAAAAGCAAGTTTAAATTTTGTTATCGCTGTAAAATGCGAAATATAAAAATTTTGAAATGTAGTCGAATGAATGACATTTTATCACATACATTTACGTACATGTGTAATGTGTATGTTGTAGTGCGAATATTCCACAATACTTCGACCGCATATTATAATAATATTATTTTTGCATTTTATTATTTAAACCCTCCATGAAAAAGGCACAAACTTGGAATAAAGATTCTTTATGACTTAATAATATTGAATACGTGAACTTTATTTAACGATTATGTGTTTTTGGAGCGCTTTTAGCTTAGGGAAACTAAAAAACTTAATTTCTCGAATCGCAGTCGCTTAATGTGGCACAAAATTTGGAATTAGGCCTATTTTAGTGGTCTTAAACAGAAAATAGTCGTTTATCACACTTTAGAATTTTTGCCGGTACTGTTTTCAAAAAATGACCCTAAGTCTTTTTTTAACTGGACGAAAACGACGCAAATTAAGTCTCCATACTCTGGAAGCTGTCCCAGTTAAGATACCATTAATATTTTAAATTTTAAATCAAATTTGCCACTTTTATAGCCATATAAAGAAATCAATCACAAAAAATGGAATTGCTGAAAACGCAGTGGGCAGAAATGGCACAAAACTTAATAATAAGCTCCCCAGGGACTACTTTATCAACACACAAAAATTCAGCGACTTTAGAATTTTTTCCACTTACCACCTCGAATACGCCTAGCGCGACCCGTCTATTCATGTAAATATCGCATATGAGGGTAGGTACCTGTGAGTTTTTGAAATTAATTTTATTTTAAGACACGTGAAATATGCCAACTTGTAGTAAGCATGATATATACGTACCACCTAAACCTCCTCTCATTAGGAAGAGACTAAAGATCCCGCAGTAGGCACGTTGATGTGATAATTTTTACAGTGATGATGATAATTTTTACAATAAGGCTGGGACTTTGTGATCTGAGTGTTAATTCCGCTAAATAAATCCTGCAATAATACAATTACAATCGAGTCCCGGTACGCAACTGTCAAACGGTATTCTCGTAAACGTCAAACCAACGAGAAACGCGTTCTGATTGGTCGAAACTTCATAAAATCAGTTTATCATAACATGTAGCTTCACTTATAATACAAAGTAAATGAAATTACTACTTTAAATACGAGAATTGATGTTCTGGTCTCCGACGAGCACGGGAACATTCAGAGCACTGAAAATAAAATGTGGTTAATACAATAGCGTTGAAACTCGAAGTATTGAGTGTCGAGCTGTCATATATGACTTTGACATTTGACTCGACACTCGTGTGTTCGATTTTCAGCTGTATTGTATTAGCTCAGAGTTCTACTTACAGTGCTCTGAATTATCCCCGACCTTACGAATTCCGGATCATACAGTCTCAGCCGAAGTTATCGAACGTGTAGCCTTCACTATTTAGCCGAAATGACTAGTTCAATCTAGACTTAGAATATTAATTAGAGACTATTCAATACATAATACCGCGTATAATACAGATATCTTTTGATATAACTTATTATATAATAGAACGAATTGGCTGATTGAAATATGTTGATTGTTAATGGACTATTGTTAAAAAAAGCAGCGCAAAAATTATATATAAGAAAGGCTTGAATGAAATATATTTTTATCGAAGAGCTTTTAATACCAATGACACTAATACATTCAATTCAAATCAATAAATACGCAAAATTTCTTTACTATTATAAATATGAACGTTTGTGAGGATGGATGGATGGATGGATGGGAATGGAAAATTTCCACTATTCCTGTCATATTAAAATCTTTTTAATTTAAAACTACTTGGTTTTAAAAATCGAATACCGTTTATTTATTTAAAAAAAGATTCTCGGTCTTGTCACAAGGTCTTGTTAAACTTGTTTAGTCGTTGAGAAAATGGAATTGACTCGAGAAAATTCTAGAGCGATGATTTATTATGACTTTCGAAGTGGTTAAACAGAAAAACAGTGTGTTGACCGGATGATTTCTGCATTTGGTGATGAAGCCCCATCCAAAACCACAATTTATCGCTAGTTTGCTAAATTTCAACGTGAACGTGTCAAGCTCAGTGATGATCCCCGTCAAGGTCGTCCAAAAACTGCAGTCACCCAAGAAAACGTTGATGCTGTGCGTAAGCTGATTGAGGAAGATCGACATGTGACATACCGCGAAATTCAGGCTACTTTAGACATTAGTCAAATACAAATAATCTTGCATGAACAATTAGGTGTCAAAAAGTTGTTTTCCTAATGGATACCGCATTTGCTCTGTGAAGAGCAAAAAGCGGCTCGCGTTACTTGGTGCGTCAGAACTCTCGAAAGATTCCACGCAGGATTCTCAAATGCTGTATACAACATCGTATCAGGTGCCGAATTCTGAATGTACGCGTACGAACCCGAAACAAAAAACCAATCACGAGTTTGGGTGTTCGAAAATGAGTTAAAGCCAACAAAAATTGTTCGTTCACGGAGTGTTGCAAAAAACATGGTGGCCACGTTTGTCTCCAAAACCGGCCATGTTGCGACTATTCCTCTTGAGGGACAAAGAACGGTTAATGCAGAATGGTATGCTAACATTTGTTTGCCACAGGTCGTTTCTGAACTCCGTAAAGAGAACTGCAACCGCCGCATCATCCTCCATCACGACAATGCTAGTTCTCACACAGCGCACAGAACAAAAGAGTTTTTAGAGCAAGAAATCCTAGAATTATTAGACCATTCGCCGTACAGCCCCGACCTAAGCCCTAATGATTTCTATACTTTCCCTAAAATAAAGAATAAATTGCGTGGTCAGAAATTTTCATCACCTGAAGAAGCTGTAGACGCCTACAAAACGGCCATTTTGGAGACCCCAACTTCCGAATGGAATGGTTGCTTCAATGATTGGTCCCATCGTATGGAAAAATGTGTCCAATTTCGCGGAGAATACTTCGAAAAGCAATAAATACATTTTTAAATAGTAATGTTGAGTCACTTCCTTGATTCCCGAAATTTTCAGTGCCGCCCTCGTACATCATCTTTCCCGTAGAGGCAGAGACCACTTCTTTCCACTTGCTACGATCCTTACATACTCGTTTCGCTTCGTCCACTTTCATTCTTACCATCCATTCCTCCTCTTACATTCAACGTAGCGAAGCGGCTCTCCATGGACCACTTTTCGTGACGAACAAGACGTGATGGGTGGCGAACCACATCGCCGCCATTTTTAATAATTAAAATATTTTAATGATTATCCAATGCGGTCCCACGGATTGGTGGAGGGTAGGAATAGGGAAAGAGAAGGATAGGTGGTGTGGAAAGGAAAATTGGTAAGTTAGAGTGGGAAATAGGAAATGTAGGATATTACCGCCCAGGAGGGCAAGGGATAGGACGTAATAGCTAGGAAAGTTGGGGTCGCATACCCGTATAGTATACCACAAATACCGGACAAGTAAGTTGAGATGAGTATCCCATGACTATTTACATATACATAAAATTCAATTTCCATAATATAATTAGTCAACAATGAACGGGAAACCCTTAACACTAAAAAACCAAATAGTTAATTCTAATCTTATAATAGCTGAGCTAGAAATTTAATGGACACCTTCACTCGTGCGATATGTACATTATACGGTTAAATTCACGATAACCTTAGTACAGTTAAACATATCACGTTAATATTATGGTCTATATCAGTTATCCTCAACTCGAGGCGAACTCTATTATGAAATGAATATTCTATGAATATGTAACATAATAATATTACTCATGCATGCATGCATACATGCATGCTGTGTTTCGTAATTCGTACTATGTTTCACGCGGCTCCACCTGCGATATCGAGTAACCTGCGGGAATACTGTACTGTTCGTGGATAAAAAGTAGCCTGTCCAGAGCCTAAACTACGACCACACCAAATTTCATCAAAACCCGTTCAGTAGTTTTTGCGTAAAAGAGCAACAAACATCCATCTATCCATCCATATATTCGTCTATCCATCCTCACAAAGTTTCACATTTATAATATTAGTAGAATATCATAAAATGGCTACGTATAGCTTATGATATTTATTTTGGCACGTATACACATAGATAGTACGTATGTGTGTATATGTGTATAAAAGTGTGCAGGGCCGGATTAACCTTAAGGTATTTGGTCTTAGGGCCCGTGCCTTTTGACGGTAATATTATGTATTATCAGTTATATTACTTAGCGATGACTTATGTCAAATCCCATACATTTATGATTTCGAACTTCGCCGTCGAAATTATCGAATGCATCTTGACCAAATACCAACTTGACGTATTGTTATCTATAACCTATAACGCCATAACGAATGAGGGTTAGATAATTTTTAAAATTTTGTTTATGTATCTTTCTATTAAGCGAAAAATGTTGCAGACCCATGATCAGGTGAAGCGTGGATCTAGCGATCAAATCGCGGATCACGACAGCTCGTGAGCCCCGCGGTTCCGCATATTTGTTACATTGTTTTTCGGCACCAACATACGGAATTTGCATGACAAAATATTTGCAACATAAATGTCAAGAAAACATGTGTTTTGTTCAAGTTAGGTCAACTTTGGTGATAAAAAGGTATTATGTTAAAATATGTTTTGTTCTTCAATATTATATATTTTTACGTAGCTCGGCCATTCTCCAATTAGCAAATTTTACGTGTCCGGGCTTGTTTATTTCGTAATATTATCATATTCAATCATGCATTATTTTTTATATGTTAGATAGCATCTGTATCTATCTGCAAACAAAAACATTGGCTTCTGTTCTAAGTTATTATGACTAAATTAATTTAACTTATGTTCAAAAAACCTCTATTCTCTAATTACCGTGGCGTGTCCGCACACCAACTTAATCTTTAAGCTTGCTTGTAATTTTTATAACGTACAGATTTACTTTGATCCATTTAACTTTTTAAGCGATATTAAGTAACGTGTATCGCATAACAAAATATCGACTCAATAGAACCAGTCTATAATTAATTATCATTAAGTAATCGCATGTCCAATCGAAAGTTATAATTGCCGTAACATTTGCTGTTCTCGGGTGCACATCCCTAAATAAAGGTATTTGGCACATCACTACCATAGGAGTCGCGTCTCCTCCGTGTGTACCGAGGCCCAGCAGCAGTTGCACGTCTCTAACGTTAGTGTACCGCCAATGAAGCACGTGAGTATATAATTACCGTAGCCTTGGTTAAAAACTTTTCTAATTACCGTTGTTCTTATTTTAATACTTGATTTTTTAAGATAGACCCAAGTTGATCATGTAAATGGAGACAGTACTTTGGCCTCCGTACGTTGTAATAAGCTAGTATTTGCATACTGTGTCGGTTTTCAAAATTTTTAAGAAAATCTATCGTTTTCTAATTACCGTATACTAATTACCATATGTTTATAATTACCGTTGTATGAAAAATTAATACTTGTTTACTAACTGAAGCCGCGATTTCTTACCAATGGAAAGTTTTCCAGCGGTTTTCGTAGATTATTATTATCATTGTCCATAAATATGTCTATATTATATGCTGAATTAATCATTAAATTATTTAATTTATAGGATGGGAAATCCCAAAAACACCAAAGAGGTAGTTAAAGAAAAGAGAAGGCTTGCCGCTCGACAACGCCGAGAACGAATTAAATATTGTCATCCAAACTAAAAAAACTAAGTGTGTACAAAATTTCAGCTCAATCGGTTGAAGATATCTGCTTCAAAATTGAGTAGCAAGATTCCACCCGAACTAACATACATTGCAAGTTAAATAAAATACGCTTTTAAAATAACCCTGTTTTGTATCAAAAACCAAAAGAAATGTCAAAAAAGTGTCAAATTTTTATTTAATTATAGCAATGATAAAGTGTCTGTTTTTACTATTGGTAGGTTATAGTTATGAGAGGCATCGTTAATTCTATCGCTTCAATTATAATTATATGTGTACAAAATATTAATGTGTGTTATTATCATTTCATTATATCATATTTTACATAGACTTGATGATATTTTCTAATTACCGTTACATTAAATATTATTTTTTTCTAATTACCATAGTCATAAAATTTTTAAGTTTCATTATCTAGAAAACAACCATTAATTTTTACATGCCTCATTAATTATTGAATTCGTATCTTTGATTTGCTTCATATTTTAATGTGTTTAAGTCAAATCAGTGAAAAATAAAAAATGTTACGGTAATTAGTCAAAGAACGCCGAATCGGAGAATGACCGAGCTTCGCCAAGTTCTTAAAATACGTCATAATATTATCTTTTTTAGTTTAGTCTAGCTTATTGTTTTAATTTAGAAAACGAGTACAACCTAGCACACTGCATTAAAATTTTAATCTTATGAAATCTGTTAGGTACATGTATTCATCATCTATATGAATATTACAAGATGTTGCTCGCGATTTCGGCGCGTTAATTTGTAGTAAAAGTTAATTTCGCAGAAACTGTAGTTCGGAAAAGTTTTCCACGATAAAAAATAGGCTATGTCCTTCCCCGTGGTCTACTCTACATCGGTGCGAAATTTCATCAAAATCGGTCCAGTAGTTTCAGAGCCTATTCGATGCAAACAAAGAAACAAATAAACTTTTCCTCTTTATTAAATTAGTATAGATAAAATTTATTTGTACGTTTCATGTTTGTTTGTTTGCACTGAATAATCTCTTAAACTACTGGACCGATTTTGATGAAAGGCACATATACAGATTACAGAGTAGACGGGCGGCGGAGAGGACAGACTACTTTTATCGCCCCAAAATGTGCTATATTTGCGTGCACGAAGTCGCGGGCAACAGGTAACATCTATCTTCTAAATATATAAAAGGCAAACTTGACTAACTCATCTATCAACGCACAGTCGAAACTACTGAATGGATTTTGCTGAAATTTGGCATACAGAATACAGATAGTTGTAATCACGTAGTCATCTGCTAAGAAAGGAAAATTCGCCCTCTAAGGGGTTGAAAAAGGGGTTAAAATTTTGTATGGAAACCGAACTTCGAACAAAAGTCACGGGCAAAATCTAGTTCATTAATAAAATAATACTATTATTCTACAGTAGCAAAATGTAGCACAAAGCAAACAATGTATAATAACGTGTTAAACATAATAATATGCGTAATGCGTATAATGCAATAACATTATCTAAGTAGTGTGTAAAACAAAAGTATTTCTGGGCGGTAACTTGGTCATTTTGACCTTCTGTGTCGTTCCCACGGCAAACGTAGTTAATTGAAAAGGTTTCTCGTTCACTTTGAATTCGGACGTTATGCGTCAAATATATCTCTGTAGTCTGTCTACAACTTTATACTAGACAAGATTTATAATAAGCTACTTGACCCTTTATTTATTTTTATCCTAAACGATTAATAATTGTTACGTTACCCCCAAAAAATAAATAGAATATTATTTTAATACCATAAAAACCCGTTAAATAATGTAAAAATACGAATTTAAAAAACGGCCGAAAACGCCTGCCGCCATGTTTGTCGATAGATAATCTGTGCTCTGACGTCATACTAATAGTAAACAATCACCTGTCAGCCCAGTTTACTATTGAACGGTTGACATGTAACGTTTACATGTTGTTTACTATTACATGAAGTCACATCATGTCCGATCGCACAATGCACACATAGTGTTTTCGTATTTTTTATCCATCTTGTTATTTTATGTCATGATTTCACTATGTAACGTTTTCCTAAGCCAAGTACTAAAGGAAATACTCATTCAATGTATGAATTTAAGTATGAGTCAAGTAGCTTATTTTATAGCTAGTCTATACTCTATCGTGTACATATTGAGTTTTCCTACCTCATTTGTTCTTTGTACTAATAGATAATTAAAAGGACATTGGCAATTTTACTATGGAATCTAATAGTGGGTACCTACTGGTCGTGGATGCGACTTTTTTTTAAATCGGGTAAAAATTCCCAATGTCGTTTAGCCCACTTACAAAATTCCTTGTTACGTGCAAACATATCTCTCCTTTGGCCCAAAATATATATTTAATTTTTTTATGAATCCTGAAATATTGTATCGCAGTATATATTTTTTTATATTTCAGTAAATCTGAGTTAAGTGTAAGCATTTAAACAATTACAGAAATAAATAATGGAAATTTTAGGTAAATCTAAGTAAAATAGAAGGTTATATCCTACACTTATTATTTTTAAACAAAAAATTAAACCGACTTCCAAAGTTAAAATACACAAATAGTATGAGATAAATCTTATTTTCTAAATAATTCCCTTTTTAAATTCGGCTAAAAATGTAATTATTTCTCTACTCAATTTTCTTAATTTTGAAATCGGTACCAGCCCAAACAGCATCCTACAAAATTTTATAGAACTCAGGTCCAAATTTGCTGGTACCGACTTCAAAATTAAGAAGATTGAGTAGAGAAATAGTTTAAATTTTAGCCGAATTTAAAAGGGGATTATCTAGAAAATAAGATTTATTTCATACTTTTTTGTGTATTTTTACTTTGGAAGTCAGTTTAATTTTTTGTTAAAAAAATAATAATTTTTCCCTTTTTAGTGATATTTGTTTAATTTTTATTATTATATTTTAAGAACGTTTAAAATAAACGATCAAAATATGTATAATTGAATACGCGCTTCCATTAGGTACTGTAAATAAGATTATGATTAAGATTACTGTAAGTTACATAGGAGCATATGCTTGCTGTTCTTTAAATAATGCCGAAATTTCCAAATGCGTATCTTTAAAGACTGGAGAGTTCTGTTCAGTGCTCTTGGATCCAGGGTATACCTTGGTGCAAAATTTTACTTTTTGGTAGCATATGATTGGAATACTTCAGAAAAAGTCGAAATAACTATATAATAATATGTCCATGTAAATTTTGAGGAGTTCCCTCGATTCCTCATGGATGTCATCATCAGGTCACCACTTTTTTGAAAACGGGACCAACTTTGGATATACTCTTTATATCAAAACAAGAATATTGAAAATCAGTCAGAATGTATGTACAACCACCTCCTTTTTTTGGAAGTCGGTTAGTAGAAACTAACAGAACAAGGATCTGAAAATAAGTCTTGGAATTTCGACCTATTATTATTAGAGAGAGAAAATATTAACGCTCAAGAGCATCTAAAAAGTCCGAGACTATACATTTTTTAGACAGATAATTAGAATTAAAAACACTATACGCATTCCTGTAAAAAGTGATTCTAAACCTTTTTTAGACGGGTAATTAAATAGACACATTCCACTAGGAGCAAGGTTGTTGCATCTCTCCGCCCACGCGGTAAGTAATGCGTGCCGAGACTAATAAATTGGTCCGACTTTACCTGTGCATCGACGTGCAAATATATTATTTTGTTATAGGCTGAGCGCTGGATGCGTTGTGCGATTAAACTCCCATCCTTTGTACGACTATTAAAACTGATTATTTTGGCAGCTGTTTTAACTAAAAGGGTATGGGTAATAATTTTACGATTATAAAGATTTAGTACCTGAAAGTACTCAAGGGAGCAAGCTTCACAAACACCTCAACAAAATTTTAAAGGAAAAAAAAAACACTTGCAGGTTCTGCTATTTGCCTTCTTCTTGATTGTCCAGCGCTTCAACAGAACAGGAACAAGTACTTAGGACAGCACGAATACTCTGCCACAGAGGAAATTCGCAGCACCAACATCCACATCGTTCAATTTATGAGCAGCATAGGGCTGGGGACGATGCTATAACGCGAAGGAGTCACAATATATCCACTTGGGTTGTAGTGACGTCAGGGCTCAGATAATATGACCTGCCTATAATTACAAAAAAAAAAACCTGAAATAAGTATTCTTCAGAAGACGTCTTAAATACTATACAAACGATTTATATTTATTCTTACTTGTATCTAGGGTCACTACGGCACGGATAGTGTATATTTAAGAAACGAAATAGTCCACTTTACGTCAAGAATGCGTAAGTACACCTACTTTAAAGTAATGAGTGGTAAAATGAGTTGCGCAAGCGTAGACCATTGCTTGAATATTAAAAAAGTCTAGCGCAATTTGAGGAAAACAACATATTATGATGTAACAGAAACTAACTTAAGCTGACCAACGTGCCCTAGAATTCTGCACTTGTGTATTTAGTTTGACTAATGATCATTTGTAAGTTTGCAAGAAACATGGCTAAAATTATTGCACAGCGCGGAGCGGCAGGTTTTATGTATTTTACTGAAATGACACGAAGCGTGAATTCGCGTGTATTTTAAAATTCGGTTAAATATACGTTATTCAATGTATATTTAACCGAATTTTGTAATTTCAATGTACAAATTTTCATCTGCGCTTATAATATAGGTAACCAAACAATATTGCAGTCAAATTAAACAACATAATATAGGTAACCAAACAATATTGCGGCCACCACTTGACCTATATTTTTAACAGATTTATCAAACGCCTACGGTAACAACTTTGTAAAAATGATTTATTTTGGAATGTTTTTACACTGCACTTGTTTAAGTAAACACCTACGCTGCATGCTATCACCAACTTGTAATGGTCAGCTTAACCATTGATCCATGGGTATACATTTTAAATAGGATATAAATGTGGACAAAATGTGTATGTACGGTGTACTTATGTATGTACGTATGTAAAAGTTATATTACAATAAATATAGTCATGAATGTTTACGGAAATTTGAGACGCATCAATAAATTTTTCATGATGCTTTTTAGGGTTCCGTTATCCGTAGTTCACGTCTCGGAACTAACGTGTAAAATGCGCTTACTTGGAAAACTTCATACAAAAATAATGAAATAATAAGTTGACTACGGAACTCTATTTTATGCGTGGCCTGGCACGCACTTGGGTGGTTTTTGATGTCAGTGTGCAGATTGCTAAAATTGGGCTTCCGGTAAACTCACTTACTGGAAACGCGTAATTTACGCTGGTTTTCTGTGAGACCGTGGTGTTTATCCGGTCGGGCTGGCCCATTCATGCCGAAGACCACGTTTGGCTGTACTTATCATACATAAAAGTATCGTGGTAGAGCCTTCATTTAGCTCAAAGGGGATGGCTCGAGCTAAGAGATATCACGGCCTTATAGACAGGCGGCGTATAACGCTTGCGATTGTGGTCTGCCTAGAGTGAGTGTAACAATAGGCCAAGAGGGATAATAATAATAAAATATTTATTTTCTCACCACAACAACAATATTACAACAATGATTGTACAGTTCTATTTAGCACAGATTTTGTGGGAGACTGGTGCCTAAACTAGGCGTCAGCCTGTATTTCAGGACACCAGAACCTTAATTCTTGTATTTTACTTTAAATACAAGAATTGAGATTCTACTTAGACTTTCATTTTACTTGGATCGTATTATAAGGGTAGCGACATGTTACCGTGAACGGATTTTATGACGTTTCGACCAATCAGAGCACGTTTCACGTTGGTTTAACGTTCATAAAAACATCGTTTGGGAGTATAAGCGTATCGGGACTTGATTGTAATTATATTAATGCAGGTTTTATTTAGCAGAATTGCCCCTCAGGCCGTCCTAGGTCAACATGACTATAAGTTTTTACAATAGAGCAGACAACCTGAGGGATGGTCGCTTACAAGTCTTGCACTTGAGACCGAGCATGAGGCATCAGCTTAAAATCTAATTCCGTAAAAAAACTATACAAATAAATAAATTAAAGTGTCTGTTTGCAATTTTAAATTAACAACTTTTCGCTTAATGCATATAAATGTTTAAACGGTACTTACGATTTTTTTTTCATTTTGATCTGTCTGTCTGTTCCGGCTGATCTCTGAAACGGCTGGACCAATTTGAACGGGACTTTCGCTAGCTTATATTGTACGGAGTAAATTAGGCTACTTTTAAATTAGGATTCCGTTTTCGTTAGTTCCACGCAAATAAGTTGCGGACACCAGCTAGTCGTTACATAAAATCGAATTTACTCAACTATTAAAGTTACTTTTAGTCAGTTTCGTAACTATTAGCAGTTCAATTTAGATTACAAAAGTACTGTGCAATTTAAATTAGATACAGTACCGTAATATATACTTTATTAGCCATTAGGTAGCCATAAGTATACCTAAGTTCAGTACTAAAATGAGCTCTATGTCCAATAGCTACAGTACACAAATTGCGGTTTACTGCATATCGTACCACTGTAACGGAACCTTAAGGATGAACGTAAGGTAATGAAGAAGATGGTTCTGTTCGATAAGAAATTGCTTAATTGTTAGTACAATAGTAATGTTAATGACTGTATAGATTAAAGCAAATAGCCTTTGTTGTTTTTAATTGAATTGTGTTATGAGTGTGGTTGATTTATTAAAAAAATATTTAAAAAACCGACTTCCAAAGTAAAAGCAATCACATTCATAAAATCACCAAAAAGTATGAAATAATTATTATTTGTCGAGATAGTTCCTCGTTTGAATTCTGCTAAAATTTTACTATTTTTCTACTCAATCTTCTAATTTTTTAAGTCAGTACCAGCCAATTCAAACGTGAGTTCTTTAAAACATTGTTTGTATGTATAAGAACGTAGTTGTGTTACAATAATTGTTTTTTTTATTAACGCATCATACCACGTCAATCTGGTCCCATGGTAAGTTCTCGAAGAACTTGTGTTACAGGTACCAGGCAACGGAAATATATTTGATATTTTTATTATATTATGCACATTTTTAATATAGATCCATGGCCCAGGAACATGGAAAAACTTTTTGTTCCTTCGGGATTTGAACTCACGACCCCAGCTTGAGTACCAACAGTCTCAACCACTGAGTCACAGAGGTCGTCTAATGGGAATAATGCAGCATTCTGGTGGTGGAATTTTTTGCTAAATCGGTCCAGCAAGTTTGACGTGAAACCTGTAAAAACATACAAAAATACAAATCTTACCTCTTTTAAATATTAGTCTTATAGAAGTATAGAATAAAGATAATGTCGTATGAAAATTTATTTCAAAACAAAATTGAAAATATGAAGTTACCCTTGAATTGTAAAAAGTAAGTAACCCGGGAATTGTCAAGCAATGAGCTGACGGTGATGAATTATAGTTAACAACACTCTCAATCATGACAACTTTTAAACACAAAAAAACGCATCTTAATCGGACCTTTCGTTTTTAGGAGCTACGATGCCACGGGCAGACAGACACACAGACAGACACGTCAAACTTATAACACCCCTCTTTATGCATCGGGGGTTAAACATTATCTAGCTTATCTACATTAGTCCAAGAGTGCACTAAGATAGATTGCAAAACAAAAATAGACATATACAGTTTTTGTTGAGAGGATTTTGAGCTAGGTGTTCGATCAATGTCAAGTTATTAAATTTAAAAAATAAAACCCAACAACGCATTTAAGACATGACATCAGTGTTAGTGAGTTCACTGTTTGTAAGTTATTTGTATTGGAAATAAATAACACCGTTCTACAAAAAAAATAACATACCTTTTGGTTGAATGCTAAATTTGGTATTATATTTTTATACTTTATATATTTTCGGTTAATTTTGCTATTTTAAAAGATATAAATAGATTATGAAAAAACTAAGACTAATATTACCTTATTTTTCACTTTATTGCACCGAAACACGTTTCATTGCAAAAGTACGAATACGGTATGAGCTAACACATACCTACTTAATATTCAAAATATTTATACAACAGAAAAGTTATTCTATGTTGTTGTCTTTGTTTATCAATATACTTTCGAATGTATCAGACGAAGCATCATTGAACAGTTTATATCCGGTCTGTAAATTTTGTGATTAGTAAGGTTGGTATGTGTTAGCTGATAGCTCACAGCAAATTCGAATTTTTGAAATGAAAGGTATATCTTTTTGCGTAGTAAAGTTCAATTTTGAGTCGCTATCTTAAAATGTGAGCGCCGCGTCGCGTTCAGTGTCTACTAACGCTAATGTGTTATTACATAATTCTCCTTCAAAATTCCGAGCTTCCCGGTCTTATTAGTGCAGGCCTGCAGGGGAAATCCCGATGCGTAAGAACAAGCGCGTAAGTAAGTTAATACCTACAATTAATAAAATAAATGAACAATAATTACATGCAATTAATATATTTATTTGCGACAATATCAGAGAAATAATCGGCCAAGTGCTAGTTGGACACACGCATGAAGGCTTCCGTATAAAACAGCAAAAAATCATTTTGTGTAGCCCAATTAAATATTAATTTTATTCTGTTTTTAGTATTTGTTGTTATAGCGGCAACAGAATTACCTACATCTTCTGTGAAACTTTCAACTGTCTAGCTATCAGGTGTCTATCTAGGTCTAGCTATAGGTGGTAGGCATCATGTATATCGACGTTCAAAAAGAGTATAATAATACTAACTTTTGTTTTTTTTTTTGATTTGACTTGACTTTGACTTATCACGGTGCATATACAGCCTATTGACACAAATACTGACAGATGGAGTTTTGTGATAGGGTCCTGTTTCATTTCTTAGTGATATCATTTTTAGGGTTCCGTAATACTTAAGGAACCCTTATAGTTTCGCTCTGTCCGTCTGTCTGTCTGTCTGTCTGTCCGCGCCTCTAGCTCCTGTAATTATGAATATAAATTGATGAAATTTGGTGCAGTTATAGACTGTGTATAGATCACGGTTTCGGGATCATAAAAAAATAATAATTTTATATTTTAGGGGTGGCTCTCCATACATGTGAAGTGGGGATGAAAAATATTTTTTCACTCTACCCCATCGTGTGGGGTATCGTAGAATAGGCCTTTTAAAATAAAGGCAAGGTTTCATACGTTACTTTTTTATAAAGTTGACCATTTTCGAGTAATCGGCCTCCAAAGTAGTTTGTAAGTTGGTCCCCCCCCTAGCATTTTTAAACTATAGGAGATAGAAACTTGCAAATTTCTATGCTGATAGATCATGCTAAAAACTCTTTAGGAAAATTATTTTGAACCAAATCGGACAGTAACTTTTAGAGTTATTAAAAAAAAGCATATTACGCGTTTATAGTTACGGAACCCTCGTTAGACATGTCCTGACATGCTCTTGGTTAGGTTATTTTTACATCACTTGTGTATATAAAGTACACTACGGCCGCTGTATCTTGACGGGTCTGAACATAGGCTCTGCGAACTTTAGCGCATGTACAACTCGTGAAGATAACTGTTACTGTGTTATTTTTATATACCTATGTACTAATATTATTTCCTTAATACAGTTGACCAACTAGTACAAATAAAATAAATACGAAAACACTTAGAAACAGCTAATGCGCAACCTTCTGTGCGAAGTTCGGACTCGCCAAGATACATCGGCCGTATAGTACAGTACAGTAAAGTTGTAGTCTCGTTTTTCTTTCGTATGTTTGACGCATGTTATATCTGAACCCTCCCTGGGTTCTACTCTACTTAGTACTCTTCGATCATATCAAGTATTTACTTAATACTTGATGCTACCCGCGACTTGTTCCGGCAATAGGAAAAATTATAATATTGTGTGTATCAAAGGTAATGATACAAAATTGACCCTGAGTCGACAATTTTTTCAGAGTTGATCACTTTTAATCATATTTTCACCAACATACATATAATCGCTATCGACTGTATTTTAGCATGAATTTTTGACATTCTTTTATTCAACTCCATTCAGGGATTCTACGTAAAGGATTGTCCTTAACGTAACATGCCCTGAATGGATTTGAATTACATACAAACTTTCGTATTTAGGTACTTAGGAGGAAAGTATTATTAGAGTGAAGTGATCAGATATCACTATTTTCGTTGCCAAAATTTAAAATAACGGCACAATTACGTTGTGTTAGGTGACTGATTTCGGCCAAGTGTAACAAGTAGGTAAAATAATACTTAAGCTTAAATGCGCGTCGTGTTGCACCACACAAGGCCGTAATATTTATATAATGTGTTTTATATTGATGCAACTAATGCAATATGTTATATCAAGTGTATTGTATTAAAACTAATGTATTGTATTATAAGTAATGTATTGTAATAAAATTACTGTCTTAAGCGGAAACACGGTAAAGTTCGGAAGACTGTGGGAGAGCCACTCTTCGGCACGAATAGGCCGGCTCGACCGGGTAAATACCACGACCTCACACCAACTCCTCTGGTGTTGCGAGTGTCCATGGGCGTCGGTAATGGCTTACCATCAGGCGATCCGTCTGCTCGTTTCCTGGTTCATTACATAAAAAAAAAACGACGCATCTGAGATTGCGTTCCAAACCGCGGATTGATTTGTACCGTTTGCACTGCAGATAAAACTGTCGTGTTGATAACGATTAAAAATGCGGCCACCGTTTGCACTGCAGTCTGATCTGAAATATTTAGGCGAAAGCTCCAAATTCCGTGTAAATATGATTTCAAGTGATTAGATTGCAGTTTGAACTGGCGCGTGGAACGTTTTAATTTTAAAAGTTTTGCTGCCAGTAGTAAGTCGACATGATTTATGTTGCGTTCGCCCGACCTACATATTTTATCCCACGGTAATACTGAACTTTTTCGGGATAAAAAGTGGACTGTTTTAATCCAGAGCTTAAACTACTTTAATACCAAATTTCATCAAAATCCTTGCAGTATTTTTTGCATAAACGAGTAACAAGCATCCATCCACCCATTTAAAAAATCTGTCTTGTGAAATTTTATTTTACTTATGTTCTATACTTTAGTGCGATTAGAAAAAAAATATTCCGATATATTTATTTGCTGACTGTACTGTAATTTTTTTATATCTATGAACGCTCGTGTGGAGCATCCATAGATATAATAGCGGGGACAGACTGACAAAATACGTCAGTCTGCCCCCGTGGTAAGTAAACGAAGAACTTAAGAACTTGTGTTACGGGTACCAGACAACGGAAATTTAAGATTTTCAGTATATAACACACATATTTAATACACATCCACGACCCAGGAACACAGAAAACTTTTTTGTTACCTGGCTGGATTCGAACCCGCGACCGGCTAAAGCGCCAATGCTCTAACCACTGAGCCACAGAGATCAAATAGTCATGGAATTTGTCTGCTGGCTGTACGTTGAGTTCTAATGGCGGTAGGCCATAGTAGGCACAATGTCAGGCCCACATCGTTATCGTGAGCAGTGTCTTAATTTTGGACAACCGAAGCGGCACTGCTTTCACTAGTATTACATAACAAAACAAACAATTATTATAGTAACAAGTGGGTCAATTATTGGATATAATGTGTCAGCAATGCGGGCAGTTGGACGAATACGAATGTGTTTTGCAACCGATATGCGGTAGCGAATACCATTATTCGGTATGGTAGTCGCACTCGAATCAATGTCATTCAATGATTGGTTCATTAAAGAAATACGCTGAAAATCTAATGCTGCCAGCATTAGATTTAAAAAAAAAAATAAAACTTATTGATAATTGCAAATGTTAATTAATTATCAATAAGTTTTATTTTTACTTTCAACCGTACCATTTAATTTTCAAAGTCCAAATACTGAGGGCTATTTATTAGTTTGACGTGCCTGTGTGTGTGTGTTCGTGACATCGTAGATCCCAAATGCATGAACCGATTAATCTAGTTTTTGTTTGAAAGTTGACATGATCGAGAGTATTTTTAGATATAACTCATCATCATCAGCTTTTTCAATTTTGTTTTATTACCACAGTAATCTAGTGCGAATGGTACTCCGACTAACGCAAAGTTCCTCAAGAATAAAAGTTCTACTAGCGTTTTAAATGTGAAAGGTTGTGAGGATGTACGAATGGATATTTGAGACTCTATCACGCAAAAACACAACCGATTTTGATGAAATTTGGTATGATAGTAGTCAGGCTTAGGATTAAAACATGCTATATTCTGTGTTCCCGTGGGATACTGTATTTACGCGGGTGGAGCCGCAGGCAATAGTTAGTCAATATTATATTCAAACCAGCATCAAGCCTCAAAAATACTTATTTGCCTGTCAAAATTAAGATAACCTAATAAATATAGCGTACCAACGTGCGTCCCATCACTAATTTCGAGTGTTATACAACAGTGCATGGATGCGCCCGCGACGTGTCGAAATTTTAATATGCAGCAAATCACATTTAGTGACGCGACCCTTTTAAGGATTTCAGGTCAAAAGCCTTACGTCCTTTGAATTATTATAGGAGGCTTAAAGAGAATTTAGGTTTCTTATTGAGAAATGGGGCTGTTATTAGAGAGCCTTTTTCTCTTAAGGTAAAACTTGAGAGTAAAAGGCTCTCTATTAATAGCTCCCCACACCGATGTTGGTCACGGTGGCTCTTTTTACTGAAACCAGCCTACGCAGGAGTTATTTTATAGTGCCCAAGTGTGTCCGCAGTACTCACTCTTCCTTTACTCTGAACTTAGTGGGACGGATAACCGACACGACTGTTGAGAGATCAGGCGCAGGTCCGACTTTCTACATGCCCATCCGACGCATGGATCATCTTTTTTGTCAGACAATCAGGTAGTCAATCTGCATTGTCCTGACAAAACTTGGAAACAGCATTTTCTGTTATCCCAATGCAGGAATCGAACCCACGACCTCGTCGACCCAGTCGAGAGCCAAGCTCTAAGACACTAGACCACGGAGGCTGATACTGAATCGCGGAGGCTGTAACGTCCTACTAAGGATTTTAAAATAAAATATAAGATAATAAATAAAAATGGGTCTCATAATTATATCAGATAATTATGTTTGAATTATTTTAGACGGCTAAACTTTTACAACACTTTTGAAAGTTCGAAAGTCAGCAAAGTTATGTTAATTACACATACGTGTGTAATAATAAAAAAAAATAGAAAGCTCGATATGCAGTGATCATTAAATTGCGGTATGTACCATTTTAAAATACTATTTTTACCTATTGGGCCATTAAAGTAAGTAGTGCTGAAATATCTTAGAATTGAAACAATATAATAAGTGATTCAAACGGTTCTGAGATACCTTTTTTTTCCGGTCGAGCCGGCCCATTCGTGCCGAAGCATGACCACGGTATAAATATCATAATATACAGTAGACCATCTTCATACTAGTCCGTCTTATTCAGCGCACGTACACATACACAATCATTTACACGGCCGCTATCAAAACCTCGAATAGCAGAAGTATTTAAGTAACGAGTTTTAGTTGGTTACACTGTGACGCTTGCACACTGCCAACACCTTCTAAGTAGACGTATCAGCCCTAGCGCTCGGCTTGACCATGCTCAATCCACAGAATACATAACATCCAGAATGAGTGTTCGATCACATTTGGACGCAGCGCACTGTAACCAAAACCATGGTGAAACACCGGCCCGCCCGCTCTCTACTTTACTCTTTACATTTACAAAACAAATCGCATTTTTATGTTACGACAATTAAGTATTCAATAAAAATTAATTGCAAAAAAGTTGCGTAAAATATTCCGTTATTCTGTGGCAACTTATTATGTGTGGATAGCCACTCCAATTTTGGAGTAGTCGTGAGGGCTTCAATTTCAGGAGCGTTGATGGTTTCTGGGTTATTTCTGTATTCTGTGGCTCGATTATAGAAAAAAATTAAGGACACGGCTGAGTTCCGCTACTGCACATTATTTATACTGTGGCATAGCCCTGCCCCTGTATTGTATGAAGAGGCTTATCTGTTCCACAGTAAATAAAACGAGAAGGGATCACGATAAGAACGATAAGCAAACCTTGTTAAGCTATTACAAATGATATATTAACCACAACTGTATAATCTAGTACATTATACTCTACATAACAATAAAGAATGAAGATGTCTGTTTATCTCTATGTATGTGTCTATTGTATTATGCAGATAAATCACACAACAATACCACAATTATACATTTAAATCTCTATTGATAGATACAGCGCTAATTTATTGGCTATTTTGTATTATATTCGTTTAGTAGAGCTAAACAATGATTATAGTTTTTATTAATTCAATGAAAACCAAACTGAAGACTTAATTCAAATTCAAATTATTTATTTCAGATTAAAAATTCATAGTATGTTAGTAACAGTTGTCTTAAAAATTAATGTTAGTAAACAATTTAATAATTAATTTCAATATAGGTACATTTTAAAATCACAAGTAGGGAAAACGAGCTGCCGGAGCATGGAGTATCCAATACCTAAACAGCTGGGAGTGCCGTCGACTACTCAACACCTTCAGGAGTCTGTTCGGGCTGTCCCTTACGCGCGACTACAGCGAGGCGCATCACTTCCTTATGAATGCGTAGAAACAATCTGTATTCGCCTCCGCAAACATGGTGGAAGCCCTGCAAAAACGTGATAGAACAAAAACAGCATCCTGAATATTTTATTGTATTGCACTCGTCATCCCATCTCATAAAAATGGTCCACATGCCGCACGTGTAAAATGATTGACAATATGCTTTAAAGAGTGTCAGTTTGGCCTCCTTACTACATCGTGCGAACCTTCGAGCCAGTATGTTGCCACAGAGCCCTACGCTCCCACTCTATATAATAATAATAATAATAATAATAGAGTTAAGTTCTCGAAGAACTTGTGTTACGGGTACCAGACAACGGAAATATATTTAATACTTTTATACTATACACATATTTAAGATTTTTATTATATTATACATATATTTAATACACATCCATGACCCAGGAACACAGAAAAACTTTTTGTTCCTTCGGCGGGATTTGAACCCGCGACCCCCGGCTTGAGCACCAACACGCTCAACCAACTGAGCCACAGAGGTCGTCAATATATATATTTATATCCTTTGTATCTGATAGAGCCCGTATGCTTTTTAGCCAGATATGATAACTATTCGGACATTTAAACACTTTCTACACTTATTTTATAATAGAATATAATAATTGTTTACCAAGTCCATCACGGTATTGGTAAACTAAAATCAACGTCATTGGTCGCCTTCGTTCCCTTGTTTTAATAATTTTGTTATTTATTGTTTTTTTGCCTTTACGATTTTTTTTCTTTTTGCAAAAGGATAATAATATTGGCAAAGTACTTGTTTGTATATTATACAGCAAATGAGGTACCTTTTTTTATTTTCTCAGTCCTCCCGTGACCACGTTTACTGTAAGGAAGGCGAAACGTCGGGAGAAACTGAAATGAAAATAAACCGCGTCAAAATCTATGAACGTAGATTTGTTTGCTATCTATACAAAATACTAGTATTATAAAGAAGAAAGATTTGTTTTGTTTGTATGTTTGTTTGTTTACATTAAATAGGCTCCGAAACTACTGGACCGATTTTGATGAAATTCGACACAAATATAGAGTGGATCAAGGACAGTATATTTTTAATCGTGGAAAAATACACGATTTCTGCGGGATTTATTTTTGCACGTACGTAGCCACGGACAATATCTAGTATAATACAATTCTTAAATCTATAAATGTAGGTAGATTTGCAATTGTTTCATTTTTAATTCAAAATATGTTAATTAATATGTAAGTGAAGCAAACACTTTCAGTACAGTTTTATAAGAATTTTGCAACCGCAAGAGTTTTGCAACCGTATGTAATATCATAATATTTGGCACGGTTAAAGTTTATATGGAAAGGTGTCCAGAAAGTTTTTTTTTAAATGCTTAGAAGTACATACAATTAATAAAAAAATAATACAATATTTACTCAAATTATAATACACATTACCGTGTTTTTTTTTTTTTTTTTTTTATGAAATTGGGGGCAAACGAGCAAACGGGTCACCTGATGGAAAGCAACTTCCGTCGCCCATGGACACTCGCAGCATCAGAAGAGCTGCAAGTGCGTTGCCGGCCTTTTAAGAGGGAATAGGGTAATAGGGGAGGGTAGGGAAGGGAATAGGGTAGGGGATTGGGCCTCCGGTAAACTCACTCACTCGGCGAAACACAGCGCAAACGCTGTTTCACGCCGGTTTTCTGTGAGCCCGTGGTATTTCTCCGGTCGAGCCGGCCCATTCGTGCCGAAGCATGGCTCTACCACGTGTGTTTGTAAGATGCGCACAATTTTTTTTACACGTTGAAGTTTGTCAATCTGCCACAACATTATTTTTTTTTTTATTTATTCTATCCAAGAGGCAAAAGAACCCTTCTAAAGTTCAAAGTTAAAGAATATATGAATTACTAGGTAATTTTATATTTTATAGCCCACTATCTTTTGCCCGCGGCTCCGCCCGCGTAAATACAGTATCCCACGGAACAGTACTTTTTCGGAATAAAAAATATCCTATGTCCTCTCCCTGGACCCAAAGTATGTCTATACCAAATTTCATAAAAATCGGTTCAGCGGTTAAAGCGTGAAGAGTTAACAGACAGACACACTAACTGTGGGAGAGCCACGCTTCGGCATGAATGGGCCGGCTCGACCGGGTAAATACCACGGCCTCACAGAAAACCGGCGTGAAATAACGCTTGCGTTGTTTCGCCGAGTGAGTGAGGTTACCGGAGGCCCATGGGGGGATTGGGGATTTTAAGGACCAGGAACGCAAGTCGCAACACCAGAGGAGATACAAGTGTAACTCCTCTGGTATTGCGAGTGTCCATGGGCGGTGGTAATCGCTTACCATCAGGCGATCCGTCTGCTCGTTTCCTGATTCATTACATAAAAAAAAAAACACTTTCGCATTTATAATATTATACTAGCTGTTGCCCGCGGCTTGGCCCGCGTAAATACAGTATCCCTCGGGAACACTGCATTTTTTCGGGATAAAAAGTAGCTTATGTTTTAATCCAAAGCCTAAACTACTACCATACCAAATTTCATAAAAATCCGTTCAGTAGTTTTTGCGTAAAGGTGTAACAAACATCCATCCATACATCGTCACAAACTTTCACATTTATAATATTAGTAGGAAGTATAGATTAGTATAGAAGTATAGAATAGATTAAGGGCGAATTTCACCCACAGGGAGACCTTAGTATAATAATATGTGCTTGGACAATACTAACTTGTACTTAGATATCACTCATAAAAAGAAATAGTTGTCGACCTTCGATACATTTCGTACTGGACTATACTGGCCAACGCAAATGCCCTCCGGTATTGCGAAATTATATATCAATCAATTATTTTATTAACAATATATTTACTTTCATAATAAAAACAGAAAAAAATACAGATTATAGTTATAAACTAGCTGGTGCCCGCACCTTCATTTGCGTAGAATTAACGGAAACGGAACCTTGTTTTTTAAACGGAACCCTAAGATGAAGTAGCCTGTGTTATACCTTATAAGTTATATCGTGAGCAATCTGCTAGTAAAATTCCCGTGATAGCGGTCTAGCCGTTTTAAAGATTAGCCAGAACAAACAGACAGACGGACAGGTAAACATTTAAAAAAATATTTTTTGATATAAGTACCGTACATACTTTCATATGTATTAATAAAAAGCTGTTAATTTAAAATCATATACTCATTATAAACAGATATGTATAAATTTTAAAGATTAATACTTAAACATACAAAAGACATCAACGAGCTTGCGTTTCTCGTAGAGGTACTACGAACTTTTTTATTGCGTTCGAACTTAATAGAAATAATTATGAATATTCAAATAGATATTAAGCTGCTATTCATAATAAAGACTGTGTATACATTTTTATTGGAAATTATAGACGAGCAGATCACTCACCTCATTGCAAGTGATTGACGATGCACCTTAAATTTAACTATCGAAACGTTTTTGTTTTGTACCAAAATTTATTTTATAAGAGTATGTAGGATACTTTATGATTGTTTACAACTTAATTGATTCAATATTTATTTTATTTGTATATTTTTTGGACAATGTAGGTACAATAGCGGACTTAATGCCATAGGGCATTACAACCGTTTGTTTACATAAAAATTCCAATGATTTTTTGCGTTTTATCCTTAGCTGTTTATGAGTATATCTTTGCAAATCTTTTTTCTATCTTTTATATAGATTTCATTTAAATTTTATATTTGCAAACCATTATCTTAAACACAACAATTATTAAATAAATAAGGAATAAAAAAAAAATGACCGGTAATACAAAAAATGCATTGCATTGCAACGTAAATAAAAAAATGCAATAATTCATCGAAATTAAAAAAAAAATATCGACGAAACAAATTGCGCAAAAAAAGCCCTTCATATCTTTGAGGTCTACAATCGTCCCCTATCATTTATCCCTGACATTAACCCCCCACTACCGGCGGTGACGGCGACGGTGGTGACGGCGGTGGTAGCGGTGGTGGTGGCGCGTCAGTCTCCCGCGCTCGACTCCCGCGCGCAGCCGCGACATGTGGTGAAGTGTTGTGTAGTGTGTGCATCATGAAGTCTACCGCCACAGTGCTATTGCTGGTTTTCATTGCAGGTAATTGCATTTGTTGCAATTCGTTGCGTTTCGTTGCGATTTGTTGCATTTTCAAAATTGTAATTTTTGTACAATGTGGTTATAAATATTGCAGGTTGTGTAGGTGGAAAATGGTGGCGGAATTATAGTAATAATTGTTATGATTTTTTTTCTGATGGATGACACTGGGTTTTAGTATAAGGCCAAAACTGCGTAATGCAATTAAGTTTTAATGAGACAGATATGTACGATCATAAAAAAATCGGAATGCTAGTCATGAGTTTGCAGATTTGTATGCATCATTTATTAATTAGTTTAGAGTTAAAAAAATCATTTGAGGTCAAAAATATTATATTAATTTGACCACCAATAAAAAAACATAACGTACGTAAAGCATTTGATTAAAACTGTTGCAAGAAAAAAATACGTTGAATAATCAATGTTTCGATGATTTTGTAAACATTTGAAATTTAAATGACTTATGAATAAAATACGCCGCACGTTAATATAGGCTATTATTAGCATTCGTTACGAAAAAAAATTAACGAGATTTTTTTTCGAAGCTTTCGCTGGAACTTTCCAAATAAATCTTCGAATACCTAATCGAACGTTTATTTAAACCACTTACTCTGCTACGTGTAGTTCCGTTGTATTTACTTTCAATTTCGATAAAAAACTCCACATTGTTAGTATGGGAACAACGTATAAACGTTCTTGAGCAACGAGTTTAAAGTATTTGGAAATTCACCAGCTAATTGTAGTGTAGCCGCGGGTAATTGTGATAGTTGCATAATCGAGTAGTTTTGATACTTGGCGCATGCTACCGTGGTCATAAGTCGAGCGGAACTAGTTCTGTCGTTATACTTTTTGTAAAATGCAACTTGTTGTAGTTAATTATGATTTTATTCATAACTTCATTCGCGCAAAAAAAAATCTCCAGGGAACCGTGCATTTTGCCGTGATTAAAAGTAGCCTATATCCTTCCCTGTGGTCTACTCTATATCTGTGCGAAATTTAATGTCAACAAACATATATTTTTCTTTATATATTTTTAAGCTTTTTTTCACGGCTTTCGTGAATTCATCCTACGGGAACACTGTCCCTTTTCAGGATAAAATGTAGCCTGTGAATCGAAAGCCTAAACTTATACTACCATATCAAATTTCATAAATATCCGTTCAGTAGTTTTTGCGTGAGAGTAACAAACATCCATCCTCACAAACTTTAACATTAATTTAATATACTCGTATTATATTAGTAGGATTAAGTAGGCCTGTTAAATGACATGCAATTTAACATTGTAATTTCGAAGGCGCGAAAGGATACAACATGTTTCGAAAGGTTCTATTAACATAATACAATTTAGGAAGTACTTGAGGTCACCCTGTGATGGCAATTCGCACTTATTAATTCACTAGCTGTTGCCCGTGGCTCTGCTCGCGTAAATACAGTATCCCTCGGGAACACTGTACTTTTTCGGGATAAAAGTAGCTTGTTTTATTCCAAAGCCTAAACTACTAAGATATTAAATTTCATCAAAATTCGCTCGGTAGTTTTTGCGTTAAAGAGTAACAAACATCCATCCATCCATCCATACATCTTTACAAATTTTCCTCTAGATGGAGAAAATATAAATGTTGTGACAGACTGACAAACGTAAACGTGTAACAAATTTACTTAAGGTGGTCGTTAAGGATGTTAAAACGATCTTAAATAAAATAATTTAAAAAAATTGCATCTATCAAACGCACGGTTGTATGTGTCAACAAGCTTTTGCCCGCGGCTCCGTAAATACATTATCCCGCGGGAACACTACCTATTCGGGATAAAAATTATCCTATGTCCTTTCCCGAGATCCAAAGTACGTCTATACCAAATTTCATAAAAATCGATTCAGCGGTTAAAGCGTGAAGAGGTAACAGACAGACAGACACTTATAATATAGACAGGCATTTATAATATTATAAGTATAGATAATAGTTCTCGACATAAACTTTGACTGTGCCAGATATAGTCTTCTGTTCGTAGAATTCTCGTACAATTGTACTGTACATTTTGCTTCATGTTCTACTATTTTATATAATATAATTATGTATAATTTGACTTAATAATTTACCAAAGTTCGTAATTCCTTTAATGTACAAAAACATAGAAAATTCCCAGTTTTATTTTATTAAATAGTGACCTGAAAGCACACTCATACAAACACAATATAAGCATTATAAATAATTAATTAAACATAATAAAGACATAATAAAAACAACAATAGAAATTAGAAACATTACACGTACATGTACGTCTTACAATTATTAGTTAATTGTATTGTTACTTATTGTATTGTATTAGCTTATTAAAACATTTCTGTGTTATTCTTTTTAACAACATTTTCAAGTATTTTACATGCCTAAAACTTAATAACGTATTCATTTCTTTGTTTTAACCAAATTAATTCAATAGCAAGATACATGCGACTAAGAAACAATTTGTATACAAAAAAAAAACCCTACATAATGGCCTTGGTGCTAACTCTTTAATCAATACGGATTCCTAAAATCAATAATATAAATGAATCATGCGTTTGGGTCACTGCATTGAATAATTTTGTAATAAATTACTACGAAATTACGATTCGTAGTAATAATAATTGAAACCCCAAAAGGTCCTTCACCTACTTCACGAACTAAGAGCGATCTTATTGTGCGTTGATATGCTTTTTTCCCATCAATAGTACCTAATTGTATTTTGTATATTTTATTTGTGATACAAAATACGAAGTTTTAGACGTATTAATGTGGTAGGTACCTAAGTGAAAGATATTATTTTAATAGATAAAGATGGTTTCAGCAAAATATTTATTGACGATATTTTTGGTACTTAAAGACGTAACAAACGGCGAAGATATTATAATATTTTATCTGAAGATGCCTGGAATATTGCATATAAAATATATAATACTAGATGTATCCCTCGACTTCGTACGCGCAAAAGTTAATTTCGCAGAAACCGTATATTTTTCCACGATAAAAAGTAACCTATGTCTTTTCCCGTGGTCTACTCTACATATGTGCCAAATTTCATCAAAATCGGTCCAGTAGTTTCGGAGCCTATTTAATGCAAGCAAATAAATAAAACGAGTATTAGTATAGATTATCTTAGTAATTTGTGATAGTTTATACAAACTGTTTAGCAAGCGATAACACAACCTTAAAGTATCTTCATCATCTGTGATACCCCTAAGATGTATATTCAGACATATTATGAAGTCCTATAATAATTCAAGTCACCGGGATTCAAAATCTGATGTAAAACATTAAAAAACGTGTTAAATTATTTCACTACTTAAGATATTTGCCGTTAGTCCGCTGTCACTTAATATTTTTAATTTATTCATTATCTAAATCATTTCTGCCGTAAACAATAACCAAATATTTCGCAACAAGTCGTGCCGTTATTAACAAACCTCGACAATATCTGTACCACATTTTCAACAAAATCGAAAAAGCCTATACAAATTATTTACGGTTTTGTTATGCAAACTATTTTCTAGTTCACACAAAAAGTGATCGTGCTCGCGGTTTTGTTAACAAATTATTGTTGAAATTTATTGTTCAATTGATTAATGTACTGAAAGTAGACTTAATAATTCATTTATTAAACCAACTTGTTTAACCCTTGGCTGGTATCGCTATTTTTGGCAACACTACTGGCATCGTGGGTCATATTTTACCCATACCAAAAAATCTGTTGTAGTACGTATGCATTTGTTTTATTTATGTAAATAGGGATAGAAATTAAATAAAAAAACTATTTTTTATAAAATTATCTTAGTTTAATTTTAGAATATTAAAAAGTTATTTAGTTCTACATGAATTTGTAACTATAGGTTAGTTTTTGGCACTTTTTGGTAAGAGTGTATTTAAAATGAAATAAAAAAATATAAACTCTAGAAAAACTTTAACAAAAATAAATTAATGGCACTTCTTATATCCTCTTAATAACAAAAAAGTATAATTCTCATGTGATCAGCTAATAATTTAAAAAATGACAATAAAAAACAAACGACTTGACACTAACCAACAATATGACGTCATATTTCAGTCTTATACTTTTTGACAAGTAGTACACACGTTATTTATAAACTGAATATTTCATATATTAGTGCAGCTCTATCGTTCGCATTTCTTGACACTGTCTTCTGAGCAAGTAATAGGTTCGGGACTGTCTCGATCGCTGATAACTTCATCGTCATAAAGTAGATTTATATTTGGGCTCCTTTGAACATCTTCTGACTCTGAATCATCATTTACGTCGTGCAACAACTCCTCAATTTATCTGTTGTTCAAAAATCCTCCCATTGTTGTAGAAATATTAATTAAAAACAAAATGTTTAGAAATTACACTCAGTGAAAAAAGTTACGTATTTGGTGTCGTGGGTTAAATGGGACCCAGCCGGCTCCATACCTCAGCTCCTATGATGGTCACCACGCTGCACGTCCGCCCCCCACTGCAGCTTGCGACGTTCTGAGAAAACGTAGAAGCGCGCACTTGTACCATGAACATTAAAAGAATAATAACTAAAAATGTTTGCGTCTGGGTCAAATTTGACCCACGATACCAGCTAAGGGTTAACAATGTGATGTTAAATATTTAGTAAAACGCGTTCTATATTATTCATGTATTACAACACATAATTAATTATTAAAAAGCTTAAGTTATTGAAGATATGTGTTAAATAATTCACTATACTGCTTATCGTAAAATTGGCATGTCGCTATCGATTAGATCAGTTAGAACTTGACATAAACAGTAACGTGCATGCCAATCCACGTCCATATATTATGGTAAGTTCTAACTGATCCGATCGGTAGTTTTATACCAATTCGGCGATAGGCGGTATGGTGTATGGCTAACCTTACTCTTTCAGGCAATATTAGTTTTAGATATGAATGTATTTTGCAAAAGACTACTTTAATCCGGAAAATGTAAGGTTCCTGAGAAAAAGACCTCGCGGCATCTTGAACATTAACTAAAGAAAAACGTATTGTATATTACAAAAAGTAACAGTCACCAAAAAAGCCGTTACTGCAAAATCGCAACCTGAATACGTTTTCAAATCACAGTTTACTTTTAAGCTAATATGTACTTTGGTTTTCCTCGAAAAACCCCAAAATACAAACGCATTCTTAGTCGGTTGAATAACCCGGTACCTACCTACATGACATCACTAATCACTAATAATATACAACCGCAAAACTCATATACAGATTATAACATATTTAAAAAAGTGTTGCTCCTTTTTCTTTTTATTTTAGATCAAGTCTTTAAGGAAAATTTTAATGACTCATGCTTGGTGCTTTTTACTTCTAATTTAATAGCCGGCACCTATCTGGCCCAAAGAGTGAGTATCGCAATCCAGCGGGGAAACTCTTTGAGCCTTCTAGGTACTCTGCCTGGTGGGGACGACCTGGGAGATTTCTTTTTACTGTAGCTTTTTAAGTTTTTTTAGTTTTAATGTTCTTTTTAGTTAATTTTTTTAAGTAGTTAGCTATAATATATTATGTATTATGAATATAATAAATAAACATTTAATATTAATAATTTGATATTTACAATAATTTTGCTTTTTACAACAAGTCAGTAATGTTAATCATTACTTATTTTCATTTGTTTGTTTTATTCAACGCTCAAGAACTATTGGGTCGATACGAACTTCAGTTATAATATAATATAATAATATAATATCTATGGACGCTTCACACCACGTCAATCTGATCCCGTGGTAAGTTCTCGAGGAACTTGTGTTACGGGTACCAGACAACGGAAATATATTTAATACTTTTATACTATACACATATTTAAGATTTTTATTATATTATACACATATTTAATAAACATCCATGACCCAGGAACACAGAAAAACTTTTTGTTCCTTCGGCGGGATTTGAACCCGCGACCCCCAGCTTGAGCAGCAACATGTTCAACCAACTGAGCCACAGAGGTCGTCAATAGAAGGAAGTTATAGTTTTGAAAAAAAAAGTTAGAAAAATCTTCTTTTCAGAAATAAACAGTACCTTTGTGTTGTCTTTCTTTGTAAATTGTGATGTTATAAAATTTTCTTGTGTGAATAAATGAATAAACGTACGTGTTTCAATCGTCGGCGTATTGCATTCGTCGTTAATTCGTCGAAGTTAATTTAGCTTCTGGCAAATTAGGACTAGAATCACGCTCGTAGACGTGAGTCCATGATCTCTAATGTATCGAGTTGGCACACATATGCAAGGTCTCTTGCAAAATACATTAGCTATTCCGTACGCGGTGTCTAGGAACAAAAGAGAATTCTCACAAAAATTGTCGTAACACTGAAGCACCTTGTATAGTGTATAGCTGCTATTAAGACAAACAGAGGGCTTAGCCAACATGCCATCGTGAACTACAAGGACGATCTTCGAAATTGAAATTGTATGGGATTGACATAAGGTTCGCTAAGGCTATTGACGTGCGATACGTCAATATTGGCCCACCACACTTACCTACCACTGCAACTCTTGTGTAGCCAGGATCGACAGTGGTAACCAACCACAAAAAACCCTTTGATATGATCTCAGGGGTGCCCGAGGGACCTGCTAAATCTGTCTTAGGACCCGCAACGAAATTAATTGAGAAGATTGTAGGAGGAGTAGGAAGTATTCCAGTTTCCCTCCCCAAGCAAAGTAAGCAGCAAAGCGGAAGACATCAAAAATTGTAATGACAAAAAATCGCAATTAAAAGAAACATCAATCACATATATTTTAGATTTGTAACTTCATCATCGTAATTAGCGATGGCTCTTGGCTTAAGGGACAGTGTATAGGTTCTGAAATGGTAACTAATAACTATTTCGCAAGGTTGCTTAATCTATCGATATATATAAAAGGCAAAGCTGATTGACTGATGTATCCACGCACAGGCCAAACCCTCGAGGCAATTTGAAAATTTGCACACGTATTTCTCATATGACGTAGGCCTAAGGGGGTAAGAAAAAGGGCGAAGCCGCGGGAAATTATAGCTATATATTATAATAAGATATTTATATCCACTAGTAATTACTTTCTTTTAAAATAATCTAAAATATAAATCTACAAATATCGGCAAATCGAAGGCAAATCGGTACAAACGAACTGCACATTTAAAACGGTTTGGGTATAATTTAATACTTTAATTATTAATTTCTCGCTTCAAGCTGCAATTATATAAGTGTTACGTGCTATAGCACTGTGCTGTAACAAATGCAATTTATTATTGCATGTTATAATTATTACATTTGATTTAAGGCTCCATTATATTTGACCGGCATCCAGGATTTTTTTTCTCTCGCCAGTCGTGTCGGTCATTCGTCCCACTGGTTTACGAGAGTAAAGGAAGAAAGAGTGCTTTTGTGTACTCGAACATACTTGAGCACTATAAAATAACTCCTGCGTAGCTGGCTTGGTTCCAATGAAAACAGCCACCATCACCGAAATCGGTGTGGGGAGCTATTAATGTTAGTTCTTGCGTCTGTACTAGCTCTAACTCAATTATTACAGTCAATTAGTCATGGGTATTTATATGTAGTGTAGGATGCCATGACCCCACACCTACGTACTGTATCAATTAGAAGCTGCAAACAGCAATTAATAACTAGCAAAACTCATTAAGGCTTGCTTACATTATACCTTCAGAAAGTCTCGACATTTGAAGATGAATTATCTACATATTATGTATTTTATTAAAATTTGGAATCTCTACATAATATCTATGGCTCTAAACAAGAATTGATACTTGAGTCAGAACCACGTACAGTTAGCAAAAAAGTTCATTATTAGTGAGTTTTGAATTAAAAATCTAACAGTCAACTTTAGTTTTCTTTTATTCTTAGATACACTACATGTTAAAAACACGATCCACTAGAGGAAAATGTAAAAAAGTTTGTCATCCAAATTGAGCAAAAAACGATACATAATTCATTATTGCCTACTAATCTTATAAGGATCGGCTAAACTTATGTAATACATGTAGTTTAAATTGACTTTGACCTAGACGTTTTTCAACATTTTAACTAAATTGTTAAAGGTGAAGAAAGGATTTGTTAATCAGACAACTTTAACGTTTAATACCTTGAACTGTTTCTTAACTTGACACCTTAATATTCGCCCATATCGAAATATTAAAAGCGATAAAATCATAGGATTAAACGGATTACTAGACAACCTTTTAAGACTGAAATCTTTCGATATTTTATAATTTAAACGACCAATTATTGAAAACGGCTTCAACAATTACCATAATTATTATAATTTAATATACAGGAGGGTTTGGGGGTCAATAATCGATCTATCTAGATCTTATCCCAAAAAAAAAAACACGTTCTTTTTATATATTTTTTTTATTACGTAATAAGATATGAGCTATTTATGACAGCGACGTGGTCCAAAATATAAAGAAACTGTTACACTTGTAATACATTGTAACTATTATACCTGTAATATAATGTAACTGTTACACTTGTATTGTAATGTAACTGTTACTCTTGTAATTAAGAGCACGGGTTTCCGCCGTCTACTCACATTATCTAACCGTAACATTTTGGTGAGTCTTGCGTAATTGACGCATGGAATTTCTATATTGTTTTAGTTTAGCTTTCTATGGGCTTTCTTCTCATTGTTTATTAGTATGATATAATGCGATTATATAGCTTAATGACGTAATTCGTTTGGATCTTATGCAAATATTACGATTTGCATAGATACTCAGCGTTGCAAGACTTGCAACAGTAAAACCTAAAAATTAAATGTTTTCCTTAATTTAAATTTATAATTATATAATTTTCTATTGATTATTAGGTGAGTATTATTTTTTTCACTTATCTATACTTATAATATAAGAAAGAGGAAAAGTTTGTTTGTTTGTTTGCATTGAATAGGCTCCGAAACTACTGGACCGATTTTAATGAAATTTGGCAAAGATGTAGAGTAGACCACGGGGAAGGACATAGGCTACATTTTATCGCAGAAAAATGTACGGTTTCTTCGAAATTGACTTTTACGTGCAGGAAGTCGCGGTCAACATATATTTTTACTATGTTTAACAATAATAATCTAAATAAAAATATCGATTTGCAAAAAAAGAAAGTGAAGAATAAGATCAAGAAATTCACTCTCAGTTATGATACTCCACAACATTATAATATGACGGTGGCAAGTGAATACACTCACACAAACACACATATATCATTATGTACGTAATTATATTATTATGTAGACGAGCGTCCGTTAGCTTGTGTTTGTCAGTTCTTGTGCATATTGTGATAATGTAATATAGCTATTTCATCAACGACCATTAGGTATCGTCCCCGCTGTGTAATGGGGTAGTATTTTAGGTTTAAAGACATTTAATCTCCTAAAAAATCACATCAATTAATTTAAATGAGAAATCAATAAAAATAAGGAACAGGATTTAAGAAAATGTAGGTAATAATTTCTTATCGAGCGTACTAAGTGGTTATCACGGATAAGTTAACGTTATAGGTAAGTTTAAATTTTACACAAAGACAAAAAATATTAATTCACGTTAGGGTAATTGTCATTAAGACATGATCGGATACTAGCTGACAGTAGGTCTGTAAATACGGAAAAGTGCCTAGGTACCCTCAATTCTAGTCTTAGTAAGTATTAGGATTGAGGGTACATAGGCACTTTTCCGTATTTTTACCATCATACAGTGTGTGTCGTCTCGAGGCTTAGAGATTTTAACAGCAGAAAATAGGCTTAATTTTATCGACAAAACACTTCCTTTTAGAGGTCGCAATCATCAGCACCCCAAGCAAAAGAATATATTAATTATGTTTTGGTGACTAACTTACGTTGAAAAAACCTAAATAAATAATTAAATTTGACATCAAAGATATTTTATTCTGTTATTTATAGGAAGGATTTTTCAAAATTCAACTCCAAGGGGGTAAATTAGGCGATGAAAGTTTAAAACCCAATTTAATAATTTAACAATCAGAAGTGTTACAAATTTTATTGCTCATTTTGAATATTATTAAAATTAAATTTACGAGAGCAGAATTTTCTTCCTTGGTCCCTTGCATTTTTGTAAGAAATTCATAAAATTAGATGTGATTTATATCGGGAAAAAAATGCTTTAAATTAAACATAGAGCTTTTGCTGTCTTTTTTACATAATATAAAAAAAATACCAAAAAATTATGACCAGTAAAAATTTTAATTATATAAATGCAGTTTTTATTTCATTAATTCTTTAGCATTCGATCATAATATTATATTGTACCAGCTGTCCCGACAAACATTGTTCTGCCTTAACTAAGAACTGGGCCTCTAGTCAAGATGCATTCGATAATTTCGACGGCGAACTTCGAAAACAAAATATATGGGATTTGACATAAGTTATCGCAAGCGACATGTCACTTAACGATGACTTATGTCAAATCCCATACATTTTTGATTTCGAAGTTCGTCGTCGAAATTATCGAATGCATCTTGACTAGAGGCACTGTTTATCGTTAAAAGCTTAAACCTTCCCTGAACTGATATGACTATTTTAAGATCAAAATTAGCCAAATCGGTTCAGCCGTTCTCAAGTTTTAGCTAGACAAACGAACAGCAATTCATTTTTATATTTAAGAAGATAATTTAAAATATATTTTACTAACTAGAGTTTAAAAAAATAATATCTATCTAATACGATTTGAGCAATTATCGCACTTCCCCTGCACTGCAGCTCCGCAACGCGTAGTGTGTTTTTCGCCTTATATGGTACACAATAATTAGAATCAACAATGGTTAAAAACTTTAAGATCCTTGTATGGCGACTGCAGAAATAATATTATGAAATGTTATTGTAATCTTCTTTAATGTATTAAAATTTATAATAGAGTCAACCTCGACCTTTGGTGTTCTTTTTGCAAAGATTTTGCCAATATTATTAATAATTGTTATTTATTTCTAAACATACAATATTATGATCCTAAAAGTACTTTACTTTACTATCTTTTACGACATTTTAAATAACGTTTAATTGCAAATTTTATCAGATTGATACTATTTTGAGGGACCTGATAAAGTTTGCTATAATAATTTGGCTTTTTTAATTTGTATTTCTGCAGTTAAAAAAAATTAAAAGGACATTCATAATCTACTCATTATTGTCAAATAGCTTATTTGGCATGTTTTATCTCTGTCACTCGATATAAAGTAGCGACAAAATACTTTCTTTATCGAGCCAGTAGGTATAGATGTTATAATAAACGCTCGATTATAATTGCGTTCAATAAAACCAAAAAATGAGTGACCAAAATAGTTTTGAAATTTTTTGGTGATTTATTCGCGTTCGTTCGGTGCGTTCGCTGTAAGGCGCACGCCGCGACCGCGCTGCGTGAGCGTCGGTCAAACGCTCGAGATACGCGCACGCCAAATGTGTGGAGGCCTAACGAAGAAATGTACATTCGTATCAGAAGTATACAAAAAGCACGTTGCACCTCCAAAACCTATTTTTACTCAACCTGACTGTTATTTTTGATGATGACGATTGCTGTAGTCATCGTTAGTCGATATGTAAGCGGTAATCAGATGAGTTACACAATCCGAAAGTTCATTTCTCCGGCATATACGAAACAGCGAAATTCGATTTCTAGCTGACTTCAAATATGCATTCTGTTTGTCATGCCCCCAAAATATATACATAATTTGGCAAACTAGAAATTTTTGGTCATATTACATAGGACATAACATATCTTAATAGTAGCGACAGATCATCAGAGCTTACAAAAAGTTATAGGATATTTGACATAAGCATCGCTTAGTGAATTAAGCATCGCTATGTCACTTAATAATAATAATAGCTCCCCACGCCGATTTCCGTGACGCCAGTTACGCAGGAGTATTTTTATAGTGCCCAAGTGTGTGTGCAATAGACAAGAGTAAAGAGCACTTTCTCTTATTTACTGTCGTGACACGGATAACCGACACGACTGACGGGAGATCAGGCGCAGGTCCGACTTTTTACATGCCCATCCGACGCATGGATCATCTTTCTTGTCAGACAATCAGGTGATCAGCCTTCATTACGAGTATCCTAACCAAACATGGAAACAAAATTTATTGTTGTTCCAACGCGGGAATCGAACCCACGACCTCCGAATCGGGAGCCAAGCTCTAAAACCACTAGACCACGGATACTGTTGACAGCATTGCTAAGAAGTGAATTATGCATCGCTATGACACAAATTTAGCGGTGCATATGTCACATAACATACCATTTTGTTTCAAACTTTGTCATCGTAATTAGCGATGGCTAAAGGCTCTGGTAATTTAAATCATATTTAATCTATACAGATAAATAAAAGTGTCTGTTTGTAATTTCAAATTAACAGCTTTTCACCTAATGCATATGAAAGTATATACGGTATTAACAATAAAAATCAATTTTTAAAATTTTTGTCTGTCCATCTGTCTGTCTGTCTGTTTATTCCGGGTAATCCCTGGAACGTCTGGACCGATTTTCACGGGACTTTTATGCGCAGATAGCTGATGTTATAAGGCGTAGCTTAGGATACTTTTTATCCTCATCATCATCATCAGAAAATGTTCAACGCCCAACGAAGTGGGCACGCATCAGCCAGTATACCAATAAAACCATTCATTTAACAATATCTTGAGATGTAGATTTTACCGTAATGTTTTTACGTTAAGTTGAAAAAAAAGAAGTGTTTCCATAAAATGGTAGATGAGATAGACAAGCTGAAGTATCATAACACTGCAGTGCAGAAAAAGTGGGTTACAGTGAGCCAATTATCAACTGACTACTTCGTCTAGTTGCGTTTCTATGCGAATCCCTGCATGGTATAGTTACGCATTTCTAGACTATTATGTAATCTTAGGTTGTCTGGAAGAAAATGCTGTAAGAATTAAGACCGCATACCATATACACACACAAGTCGATATACCGCTCTCATTCTTATTGTTTGTATCTTCGTTATTGTTTTAAATTTACAAAAAAGGGTTTTTAAATTGTTTTATATCATGTTGTCTAACACTGAATAAATGAAAAATGTTTTTTAGTTTACATGCCTATTATGTACCTAGTCTTTATTGGATAATAGCATAATCTCCTTTTCATACCACCTGCTCGACAATGTTCGATTATATATCACGCAATCTCAACGTAAAGCAAGTCATTGACTCCCAAGGGAGATAATGTTGTATGAAACTCCCAAGGGATTAAAGTGATTTGAATTTGGAACGTTAAAATTCGTATGAAAATTCCTAGTAGATACATATCTATCATAGAATTTTTCAATAATAATATGGTACCTATTGCTGAGAGTTCATTCGAAAATCGAACTGGCCACCTATAATTTTAATATTCTCATGTGTCAAAATCGTCAGTCACAAGTTCCTGAATCTTTAAGTAGGTACTGCTCCACCACAACTTCCATAAATGTTCCTAATAAAAATATTACTCTGTCCCTCCATAACTGGACAAATGTGTCGAATATCAATATAAATTTTTAACAAAATAAATGTTATATTTTTGTAGCCCTGGGTTTTTATTGCCTCGCAGTAGGTATGAAAAGTAGAGTATGCACCTCTGGGATAAAGCCTGTCTTCGTCTTGGGCAGCTTGGACCCCTCGCTTTACTCAGGACTCTACATAACTCCCTCGTTTCACTCGGGAGTTAAGTTTTAAGAGTCCCTCGTTACGCTCGGGAGTTAACTCTAGAGTCCCTCGTTATGCTCAGGGTCCAATATGCTACCCGTGTCGTAAGACACTGCTTTATCCCCTTGGTGCATAATCTACTATTGTTCACTTCTTACTCTATAATTACTATTTTAGTAGAGTACTAATAACTTATAAAAACAAGCTTTTGCCCGCAGCCTATATTTTAATTCAGAGCCTAAACCACACCAAATTTTATCAATATCCGTTCAGTACTTTTTGCGTGAAAGAGTAACAAACATCCATTCATTCATCAATCCATCCATCCTCACGAACTTTCACATTTATAATATTAGTAGGATAATTTCTAAGTTTAAGTTCGCGCGACGACATTGGTTGTTTTTTACTTCTTTTTTGTGCTAATTTTTTGTCTGTTCTTGTTTTAGGTAACTATTTTCTCACAAGCGGCCATTTTGAAACATCCCATGTGTTTCCCAAGAGAGGTTAATAGTTTGATTCACGTGTACATTAAGCCTGGGAGGTGCTATTAAGGTGAAGTTAAGCAATCACGGCCTCTGAGAAATGTGTCGCTGATGAAGCGTGTAGGGAAATTAGATTTTAAGTTACTTAACTGTCCTTTCTTATTAAGACTTTTTGCATCAAAGTATGTAATTTTGATTTAGGACAATTTCTTTTACATATAGGCTGGTAACGCACTTTAAACATCTCTGGTGTTGCTGTATGTAGACAACGGTAATGACTTTTCATCAGACGATCCGTTTAATCGTTTGCGTCTTATTATATTACAAAAACATGCTACTAATTCTAAATAAGAATAATTTCTTCAAACATTATGTGCGATAAAATCCGCTTATTCAAAGTTCAAAGGAGTTACAAGTTACAACTCAATAAATAAACATGATGAACGGTATATAATGCTTTACGAAATAAATATTTTAAATTAACAATAAATCAGTATTTCTTATAAAGTATCATCTTTTTGTATGACTATAGAGGTTACTGATCCTAACAAGTTTAAACCAAAACAAAACAAAAAATTGTGTATGAGGAATCTGACCATATAATTATGAATAACACTCAAATTAGTCAGAAACAAAGTTTTAGATTGACCGTAGGTAAAATTAGACATTTATACATAAATATAACATGGAAACATGAAGTCACACAAAATCGGCCAAAAATATTTAATAGTATTTATAAGTAAAAAAGTATTTAGTAAGCAACATACATTAATTAATTTGATTTTCAATCAAAAAAAAATCCGATCAAGAAAGAAGAAAACAGACATGAAATAAAAATATAGGTGTCAATGACAGTGGTTTTAGCAAAGAGGTTTTAGGCTAATAAATTAATTTTAAGAAGATGTGTTTGGGCGATCTTGTAGATTAAAAACAGTTATAAATATAACTGTATCTAAAGTCAGTGTCCTGTTGAATATTCTATTTAAATAATCCTATAACGTTTTATATTTGTTTGTTTTGACAGCTTTGCCTTAAGTTTTAGTTTACAGTTTTTATTGAAAGTTGCATCTGTTCCTTTTTAAGATTTAAATATATATTTATTTTGGCAACAAAAACTAAATAACATTGCCACTCCTTGCATTGTTGGGATAAATTGCAACGCTGCAATTGTTTTGTATCTTTTTCAAGCTATTAATCGATCTACAAGCTAGCTCTGCTACATTATGCACTTTCAAAGACGCAAATTATTAGAATAAAATATTATAAGCAAATCGCAATCATTAACATTTCATAACATTAATATCAATTGTTATTGATTTTTGCTGTGAATTATGAGTCTTCTCACAATAATACTATATGAATCTGCGATAATAACCAAATTAAAATTTTGTAATTAATTTATTCAATTTGTTATAAATGTAACGGTTAGAGACCATGACTAACGTAATTTATTTTATGTTACGAATTTTATGTTTGAATATTTTTAAAACTCGTCCTAGTGGGTTACCGTTAAGGAAACTCAATATGTTTATGATTTAATTTATTTTTATTGTGTTCTTTTGTTTTAGAAAATTTTATACAGCCATCTTAAATTTTTGATTAAGTAGGTATAGTTAAGGCTTCAAATGGAGCTGCTTTCATATATTGCATCGTGAGCACTGCATGAACATTGTATAAAAGCACTGATATAAATATATCTAGATAAATAATCGGTCATTTAAATGTTTTAAGTTATTATTTTAGTTAATAAGATATAACTGCCGCCTGTTGGAAGTTGGCTAAAATAAAGTGAGTGTATTAATACCAAGCATACGTTTTGAGGAATCGTTGTATAAGTATCCTACTAATATTATAAATGTGAAAGTTTGTGAGGATGGATGGATGGATGTATGGTTGGATAGATGTTTGTAACACCTTCGCGCAAAAACTACTGAACGGATTTTGATGAAATTTAATATAGTAGTAGTTTAGGCTCTAGATTAAAACAAAGGTTACTTTTTATCACGATAAAATACAGTGTTCCCGAGGGATACTGTATTTACGCGGGTGGAGCCGCGGGCAACTGCTAGTATAGTAGCTAAGACGGGGTCAAGATTGAAGTACCAACAGATTACAGAGGTAGTAGATACAAACACTTTTAGCATTTAGTGGCAACTGGCGTGTTAATGCGCAATGACGTAAGGTCACGGTGTGTACTAACCTTTGTCCTTTACACGAGTGATTTAGAAATTATTGATTTGTTCACGAGCCCACATAATATGTACCTCGATCTTCTAACATAGAGATTAGATGTCGATTTTGTCTTACCCTACTTAATTATGTCCAGTTCACTGTGTAAAAGATGTTGGAACCCCAATTCTCGTATTTAAATTAGAATTTTAATATTAATGAATATTAACTCAATCGTCTTGATTTGTTATTAATTAAAATCGTATTATAAACTGATTTATGGGGTTTGGATTTAACATACCAAGACTGCATCAAGACTGTATTATCGTAAAATTTAATTAGCAGAATCGATTTACAGATGTCATGTAGAGCCAAGCTTCTAACTCTACACACACTAACTCTTAACATTACAAACTCTATAACATGTGCCAAAATATCACTAACGCCTCTTATAATTAAACGTTGATTGAATATCATGTTATCGCTCTCGTTCTTCGTATTAATGAAAGAGAAGGCAGCATGTTTTGTGAAATTGAGACTAAATGTATTAATATGTGGCTTGACTGTATTTCTGCAAAAATAATATATTATATTGTCTTACCTTATTTAGCTTACCTTAGCCTTACAGTTTAAGCTAACAATAATAGTAATAAAAGTCTCTTTTTCTACAGTTTACACGTTGTTTATGATGATGATAATTAAACAATAGGCTAAATGTTGACTGTACATTGAACACTAAAAATTTCTTCGAATGCCAAGGCCCAAGGTTGCAGAACTTGTTAATAAGTGACATCACATCTATTGACACTCAACCGAATCATTCGTTATTTTGGCTTATTTTGTACTAGATGTCACCCGCTACTTCGTGCGCGAAAAAGAAATCCAGCGGGAACCGTACATCTTGCTACAATAAAAAGTAGCGTATATCTTTCCCCATGGTCTACTTACTCTATATCTCTGTCAAATTTTATCATTTCAAGAGTAACTATAACGCATTGATAGTATGAGGGTTTCATTAGATGTATCCTAACATGCTCTTAGATTATTTAATTTTAAAATACAGTTAAAAGTTTCGTTACAAACATAAGATCTAATTAGTCTGTAATGCAATGTCAATGAAGTTTACACAAAACCAATTCAAAGTTTTACCATTCAAAGGATCTGATAAATCAGTACTAAAATAAAAGAATAGATCAAATGAATTACGATGAACGAATACAAGAATGATGATAATTATTTTATTTTACTTTTATTAAAAACATTTTCGCTACAAACACCACACCTTGCTGTAAGCTCATGCCAGAGAGGCTTAGCCAAGATTCTGTGCCGGTCAGTGTAATTTTGATTAAATCAATCTATCTAATACTACTTATATCTAATATATCTAATACTACTTCTTAAATTGATCGATATAAATAAAATCAAAGGCAAACTCCGACGTAGCATTATGATTCTGACCTTAATATAACCATAAGTTAAAGGTAACCTTCTGCTTATAAGAATGTGGATTCGTACCATATACGTTGTTCCACTAGTTCATAATATTATCTTTGATGGTTATGTTATTTAAATAATCTCGTACATCTTACAATTTTACGAATAATATATTGTAGATTGTACATTAGGTATTTAGTGTTTTGTATTTTAGTGTTTAGGTATTCTGCATGGATAACTTATTACTACCATATAAAATTTCATAGAAATCTCTTCAGTAGTTTTTGCGTGAAAGAGTAACAAACATCCATCCATCCATCCATCCATCATTCTTACAAACTTTCACATTTATAATATTAATAGGATATTTTAAATTCTCATAAATATTATCGGTTTCATCCAGTTTGGATTTTCAGGCTGTCCCCCTCGGATGGGAATAAGTCAGCGCGTAACCGAAACGGGATTACAATGAAAACAGTTAAGAGAATTGGGTTTTTGTTATCAGCCGATATTATTGGAACCAAGCGATATTGTCCGGGATCAGTTAGTATTCTTTCTTTAAAACCAATTGATATAATCTAGTAATAGCTCCCCACACCGATTACGGTGTCGGTGGCCGGTTTCATCGAAACCTGGCCAACTATACAGCAGTTCGTTTACATTGCCCAAGTGTATGCACAGTACATAAGAGCACTCTCTCCTATACTCTTGAAACCCAGTGGGACGTATAACCGACACGACTGCCGAGAGATCAGGCGCAGATCCGGCTTTTTACATGCCCATCCGACGCATGGATCATCTTTTTTGTCAGACAATCAGGTCATCAGCCTGCATTGTCGTAACCAAATTGGGAAACAACATATTTTGTTGTCCCAATGCGGGAATCGAACCCTCGTGGCTCCGAGTCAAGCTCTAAACTACTAGACCACGGAGGCTGTATCATCACTATATAATCACTAGACTAGAACCAGCCCGGTAGTATTCTCGTGTACCCGCTGGTAAATCCGGTACGAGCTGGTAAATCTGGTACCAGTTAGTATATCCGGTACAAGTCGATACCATCCAACTACCGTGTTCACTAATTTATATAACCATTATAATGATATGCGACATTATTGAGTAATTAAAACAGTAGCGGAAGGAAGGTTGACAATGGTTCATACTTTATATGCAAAAGTGGTGTGAAACAGTCGCTTTCATTATGACGCAAGTTATTCTCAAGGCAAGGAAATAAAATATTAAACAAAACATTCAGGTGCATAGAAAGTTTGTTTAGGTAATTTTTATGTGAAAATATACGTAATTTACGTGCTTTTAATATACTTAAAACTTTATCGCAAAACATATGACAACTAATAAAAAGAGTCAGACTCGCGCACCGAGGGTTCCGTACAAACCTATAGTGATTTTGTTACAGTTGTTGTGTGAATTTCAATTTAATACCTCTACGCGTTCAGGAGGAAAGGGGTAGTAAGTTTAAAATTATTAAAATTATTTTTATATGATGTCACTAAAAATTTAAAGGTTTTTGTAATTTTTCCTTTATCTGTGCTATAAGACGTTACTTCGTGTCAAATTTCAAGATTCTGAGTTTACGAGAAGTACCCTGTAGGTTTTGAGTTTGCGAGTGTCGAAAATTTGCGGGCGGCATTAACGGCTGTATCTTTTGATTGCGTTGCCTTAGAAGTTTAATTTTTTTACAGCTCCAAGGAACCGTAGACTATTTGTTATAAATTCCAGCTTGATGCCTTCACGCGTTCCTGAGAAAAAGGGTCTTGACAGACTACAAAGTGATCCTGAGTTTCGTTTTTTCCTTTCGAGATAAAAGATACAAAATAGGTTCTAATGTAGAAAGTCAATTCTGTCGAAATCCTGCAATAATACCTACAAAACGTCATACCTGTTTTGATTCGTCCAAACTCCAACAATCGGTTTATAGTATCAAGACGATTAATTTATAATTCAATTAAAGTGAAATGAAAGTGTACGCTAATTACGAGAATTTCAGCCTGAAACTTTCAGGTTTTTTTTCTAGTTGACAGAATGAGGGTTTTTATTGGTCAGTAGTTTGTACACTCGGTGCGAATTTTTGAATAGCGATACCAAATCCAAATTTCGAACAGCGAAATTCTACTCCACGCAATGGATTACGTAAATGCAGTTTTCACCAGTTAATTTCATGATACGCATAATATTTACCGTCTTAACATGGGTGTGCAAAGCTCAAATGTATATTATACAGAAATAACCTAATCCACGCTCAATTCTCTTAACTATTTTCGATATAATCTCGGTTTAGTCAACGCGCTGACTCATTCGCATACACGTCATATCCACGCACGCGAGCGGGACAGCCTGAAAATGCAAACGAGATTTAAACGATAACAATCACGAGAATTGCACCCGAGAGTGCATTGTAAAAGGCAATTTCTTATAATATTATGTTTTATTTCCGGCATTTCGCGTCGCGACGTTACGTGTGATCGCACCTTAATTGCTTATCGGTAATTGTGCGAATGTCCGTGTTAAACTTCCGTTACACTCTCCTGACTTTATAAAATGACAGATTTTTTTATGATATAATATCGAACAGTTGGATCGCCTTACAAAAATACAATAATAAATTACAAAATAGCTGACGAGAACCCCGATTCTCGTAATTAACTTACACTTACATTTTCATTTTACTTTTATCTTATCTCGTATAAAAAGTATTAAATATATTTCCGTTGTATGTATTCGTAACACAAGTTCTTCGAGAACTTAGCACGGGACCAGATTGAAGTGGTGTGAAAGTGTCCATAAATTAAAGAAAAACAAGTGCCGTTTCAAACTATGCAATACGAAAATGTTTGTAGGTGTGTTGCTGGTTCTAGTGATTATGTTAAATCCCACATACATAGATACATTTAAGGAACTACTTAATATCTGCCATCCTATACTAAAAGGCGGCTAAATGACAAAAAGAGTTTTTGAGGTAGAGTTAAAAAACGTGGGATTATTTTGAAACTGATGCTAGTTATTTTCTATAAACAATTGTTAATGTTGTCATAAGACATTCATGAAAACATTAACAATTGTTTATACAAAATCACTAGCGTCAATTTCAAAATAATCCCACGTTTTTAGCTCTACCTCAAAAACTCTTTTTGTCATTTAGCCGCCTTTTAGTATAGGACGGCAGATATATACTTTGACATACAGTCTATACTACAGATTTCAAAACTCAAAATAGGCTATGACGTACATTTGACAGAAGAAATCTTCATAAAATAAAAAATTACGCCATCTTGGTTTTCACCATAATTTGAATTTCAAAATGGCCCCAAAAATCTCAAAAGTGGGGCCATTTAACTGGAGATACTTGATGCTTCAACATACCTCGTCTATATTATACCATAGACCTACAGTTTCTGGCAAAATCTGTACTGACTTCTAAGTGCAATAAAATATCTCTGAAGTGTGGCCGTTTAGTTAGGCATTTTGCTTGTTTAACTGTATCAATAAAATTTTCCTTTTGTGCAGTAAAATGCGCTTACCTAAGGAATTCAGGAAATGGAAAAATTATATCGATTGATATCGCGTAATTATTAATAATTTTGTAATCATACCACAAATGGTATAAGTTGTATGTAAGTATTATTATTACTTGTACATCATAAAATATATTCTGTTCTTTTTATGTATGTTTGTTCGATTTGCCATAAATGAACCGTCGAAATAGTATTTAACACATATCGGTAAGTTGATTTTTTCTATGTAAAACTAGCAATGAAATATTTGTAAAAAACACACTTATTAATAATTTTATCCTATATTCAACTTCGTCAAGAAATAGGTGATCTGATAATGGCAAGTTTAAAAAAAACTAAGAACCATCACATCGGATTTCAATTAAGGGCGCGTTTACAAATTTGATAAAAAATTGCTGTTTCTCGGTCCATTATACGACTAAATGATACCTAATCATACAAAAACTATCACAAATATAGTACTTCTTTATCTAAAATTCGTTTAAAAAATATAATAAAAAAATATTTGTAACAAAAACAATTTTCCAGAACATCTTCACTCAAAATATACTAAAAGAGGTGTTTAGGAACATTTTTCTGCTCATATGTATTATGTAGCTAACTTTGTTTAAAACACCCAAAGATAGCGGACATAATAACCTTTAAAATTTGCTTAAAAATAATCCAACAATGTTAAAAATGTATTATAAACGTATAAAAGGTCTCCACAAAATTTCCACGTGCTTTCACTATTATGCATGAATATGCGTGATATAGCTTATTTTATTTGGTTATTGTCTCGATTTATTGCACAAAACTTTTTAAAAGAAATGTATGTACGTACTAGGGCGTTATTTAACAACATCTATACTTATTATAATAAAGAGGAAAGGTTTGTTTGTTTGCATTGAATAGGCTCCGAAACAACTGGAGCGATTTTGATGAAATTTGTCACAGATATAGAGTAGACCACCGGGAAGGACATAGACTACTTTTTATTGTGGCAAAATGTACGGTTCCCGCGAGATTTTCTTTTGCGCGCACGAAGTCGCGGGCATTATCTAGTATTTAAACCGCATTAAAATGTGTCTTCGTCTAGAATCTAGGAGCTACGGGAACGATGCCACAGACATACAGACACCTCAAACTTGAAATTCCCCTCTTTCTGCGTCGGGGCTTGAAAATATACGACTAGCTTTTACCCGCGGCTCCACCGGCGTAAATATAGTATATCACGGCACTTTTTATACTATGTGTAGACTGTAGAGCCTAAACTACTACGATACCAAATTTCATCAAAATCCATTCAGTAGTTTTGGCGTGACGGAGTAACAAACATCCATCCAGTCGTATATCCTCACAAACGCACATTTATAATAGTAGTAGGGTTTAAAAACAAATTGGTTTTTTTATGATTCATGTAAAACATAGAGCTAGCTATGTTAGTACTCAATACTGTAGAAGTTTCTTAAATTATTTATTGAATATGAATATTGAATATTATGTACAAGAGATTAATAAATTAAAACATGTGGAATTTAAACAAAAACTTTAATGTGGTGCTAATGATACCTAAGAAATGGCATCTCAACGCGTGTCTAGGATATTTATATAATAAGATCTAGTTATTATAAGTAATCTACCCACAGGTGTGCGTTTGCGGAAGTGTGCGTGTGTCTCGCATTTTTCTCTTCACGCTAGCAAGTGAACGTACTAAAAGAACGTGAATAAACATACACACAAATACATCTCTTATTCTGATTAACCTAAGCGTCTAATTGCCGTGAACGTACCAAGAATGTGGAGATCTACGGCGTAATCTATAATGACTTGTGCAGATCTCGTTCGCAATAGATACTCGACCTTATTTTGAACTGTCTAGAGTGTATTTTGGAGGGACAATTTCACATAACTTTCTTAAATATTGTTGAAAATAACGTATCGTTGACGGAAAATCATTATTGATATCGTAAGAGTGAAAATTCCCACTGATTAGCGGATATGCGGATTTTAATACTTGGCTAAAGAAACTAAAGTAGTTTAGGGCCATTTAATAATATTAGATAACTAGTGGCGAAAACTGGTTTTCCTTTATAGGGAAACCCCAGCCTGTATAATACATAGGATGAAAGTCTTCAAAAGTGTTAAGTGAAGCCGATAGGAATGGAGTTATAGGTATCCCACACCACTACGGGGTTCGTGTAATAAGTGTTCAAAAGTTCCAAAAATACCCAAAGATAGTAGAAGAAAAATTTGTACACATACACACCTTTAAATTTACTTTTAAATATAATCCAACAATATTAAAAAAAATATTTGGAAAAGGCATAAAAAGACTGCGCAACATTTTCACGTGTCTTGTTTATTATCTTGAGTCAAGATACGTGGCAATAATGTATAGTTTATTTGGCCACTGTCTGGATTGACTGTATAAAATATTTCTAAAGAAGTTTCAGTCCGCACTAGCACAAATAAAAGTAGAAAATATATAATATAATTACCTACTGAGAATAGAACGATACAAATCGATCCAAATTTGGATTTGTTCCTCTTGCTTTAATCTGTGGTACTAGGCTACTGTCAAACAATACATTTTGGAAATGCGTCCTTTTCACATTGCCTAACCTTGCCATAACCTATAAGGCATAGCAAAAATTCCATATTGTCTGTTAACTAATAATAGTTAACAGACAATATGAAAATAATTTCACGGTCCACCTTGATGTACAAACATTCATGATGATTTCTCATCAACACATAAAATTCATTCTGTACTATAGTAGGACGAAATAGATGCGAATATTTTCGAAGCTATGCTTGGGAAAGACTATTACGGAGTTTGATAGCCTATCATAGACTAAACTTCTTATTTGAGTTGAAACAGATGCCTAGCATAATATTATGGTCATATTACAGTACCAGGTTTTATGTTAGGAAGCAGTTTCAAATCCCAAAGGTAAATTTTTTTATAAGATGTATTTATGTAGGTACTGGAGTAACAAGATTAATATATAGAGTAACAATATTTTTTATACTGTAAGAACTTGCTTGTATAACTTATAATTCACGGTAAGTTTTTTTTATTACTATTTTATAAAATTGAGTTGTGATGTGACACAACCTTAAAATTTCACTCTCGACGCCGCTAAAGCAGTTTCACTTCGAAAAAAGATAATTTTTACATGTCGTCAAATACTCAATTGCGAAACATCATTACTACTATAACACTGGCCCTGAGAAATTCTCTGAACAGAACAGTAATAAGACATGTGAACAACATTAATGTTTTATTTTCTCATGCCTCTAAGATGCAAGGGCCATATTATGAGGAATTAGATGCATAATGTAAATTACAACACGTTTTATAGCTTCTAATCATTGTTTCCACTTATTTTGATGATGCATTCCTAAAAGCAATAAAATTACACTTTCTCACATATATTGAATGCTTGAATTTTTACTCCCAAATCCCAATGAACCTGACAACTATTTGGCCTTCAAGCTTATAGCTGAAAGGCACTGAAAAGTCTGCTTCATAATAAATGAGTTTGTTACCGCTGAAAACTACGAGTATCTGAAATACATGCGTTTTTAATGAAATCGGCCTTTATCCTAGTAGTCGATCAGTTATGTATGTTGGTAATACTGTAAAAATCGTTAAATTGTAATATAACTAGTAAAATTGTAAAAAAATGTTGATAGACTTCGGAGGCAAATATGCTGCCTGTAATTTGACACATGATTTTTCGTTACATTATGAATTAGTTACATATTTTTACAATCTCGTTAGTTATATTACAAACTAACGGTTTTTACACTTTTACGGTGAAATGTATAAGATGTCAGTTAAATACTAAAAGAACCTATATTTGGTTTCACAATAAATTATTTATTAGAAATATCGACTGAAAGAAAATTACTATTTTATTTGGAAAATAATTTGAGGCCTCCACTCCTTTGTTGCCCGAGGCCTCCAAATATCTTAATCCGGCACTGATATGAACCTACCTCTGTCTACCGACATGTTATATGATCTAAGTTATAAGATACAAGTATAATAACAGTTTGGAGAAGCGTTTGGGCGGGAACTGAATTTTATCAGTTCTATACAAATTATTTGCAAGTTGAAACAATTTCAATTTGCTGATGTTTTATAGTAGCAACACTACAACATTAAATTTTGACACGCACAGCTGTGGAAATTGTCACTTAGCAGGTGGTGTCGTTTTCAGTCCTTTTTCGTAGGGAAATAGTAACACGACTAATTTTAGATTCAATTTGCTAAATATACAATTTCTTCGATTATTATTTATTACATTTAATTATTTAACTTCTCCGTAAGTCACAACTAACCAAAAGCATTCAGTTGGTGATATTTCGCAGGTCACTTTTAGGGTTACTCACCTGTCCTTAAAACCGGTATTAGGTCTAAACAGCTAAATGTTTTAGGGCTTAAGGATTTTGCGCAGTTTCGTTGACATTGGCCTTGATCAGAAAAGTAATTATATGAGCTTACCTTAAGCTTATATTTGATTATTTTAGTAAGGAAAGGTTTGTAAGGATGAAGGTACATGGATCTATATTTTGTTACTATTTACGCAAAAATCGTTAAACGGATTTGAATAAAAATTTGGTATTTAATACACTTTAGATCTCAAATTACCATAGGCTCCCATTTGTCTTGAAATATGTACGATTTATATTAAAAAAAAATTATGCGAAGAAAAAAAAAAAAACAAGGTTTCGATAAATTTAAAATGTTTTTCAATTTTATCGATACGTCAATCACTAGGCACAATAATTTATGAAATGCTGTGTGATTTTTACAACTTTTACAAACAGGAATCGGCCGTGACCAAATGACACCACATTATTGACCAAAAAATCAATGATGAGATTGACGACATTGAAATAGTGTTGTGAAAATTTCGTAAACATATGTCGATAAACTCGTATACCGGTTTTCCCTAACTCGTTGAACCGGCTATATAAAACGTATCGAAAGTGGTCATACACTTTCCATTTCATTTTCGTAATTATTTACGTCAGGTATAAGTGTAAGGCATAAACGTGAAGTGTTTTGTTACGTAATATTTATTTCCGATTGCTATATTCATGCCATATGATCAAAAACATCTCAAAGAGGCTTTACTCACATCCTATATCTGCTTCGGTGCCAAGGACTGCATAATATGACTCGAGAGCCTTTTAACTTAAAAAATATTTGAGTATTCACTTATTCAGCCGTAAGAAGTTTAAAAATATGTTTTTTATATTATTTTAAATATCTTTTTCATAAAATATATCAACGAACATGAATATAATATGAAGAAAATGAGTTTTGCATGTCAGAGTTAATATAACCCTTATAAGATTGAAACTTAAAATATAAATGAATTATGGTCGAATTTCGAACTCTAGACGACAACTAGTTTAGCAAAAATAAGCCCCTGAAAGACAGATTAGAAATTATAGTAAACTTGTGAAACTATATAGTGAAGTAATTTTATGGATATCGTAAATGTGTGCTGACCGAGTCATGAATTAATAATAACGTCCTAAATGAAGTACGAATTGCAAATTTTACATGCAACTTTGTAAAAAGGGAATATTTAAATTATATTTCTATTATGCTAATAGTAACATATACAAAAAGTTATCCAAGTTCATGTGTCGTAAGAAAAAAGCCTTAGAACCCAATCAAACCATGAATATTGATTTATATTAATAATTAATTGCTCTAAGAAATTTTGAAATTCATAGTGTTTCCATATTATTAATAAAGTTTATATATATGGTTATAATCGACATATCGAAGATTTTATATTGTTAAGATAATAACACTAATTAACATTAATTACTAAAGGCCGTAACAAGAAGATTTCTAAAATTATCTAAGAAATTTCGGATATCTGCAAGGTTGCAACGATCTCCTCAAGCAATTGTTTAGGAATAACCTTCATGGTTGCTGAACGCAGCAAGTACAGTTATACAAGATTTAACTGTAAAAAATTGTACACAATTTTGAATGCAGTTAGCTGTAAATATTAAGCTTTTAAACCTAGACAAAAGTGGATTGTAAGTTCCAGGGTCTTTAGTCAAGATGCGTTCGATAATTTCGAAGGCGAAGTTCGAAATCAAAAATATCGAGTATACGAGATTTGACATAAGGCATCGCTAAGTGACATATTTAAAAGTGATTATAAACATATTTAATACGTATCCATGAGCATTGAAATCATTTCTTTGCTTTGGTGAGACTCGAACCCGCGACTTCTTGAGCGCGAACGTGCTAACCACTGAGCAACAGAGGAAAGGTAGAACAAACACAGTACAGCAAGACAAAATTAATGTTTTTTTATCGCTTCATTAAACTTAATTTTAAAATCAGTCTGTTTTTCTGTCGTAACATTGAGATACTATGGTACAGTTTTAAATGCTTCCTACCGCCAAAGTCGAGTGTGAAAAATATCACTTACTTAATTGGTAATAATAGGTGTCAATTAAGCTATTAGTCGTCATTATCTTATTGTTTAAGAACTGCTCTAAAACCTTCACATCCGCTCATGTAACCAAATAAGACTATAATTAATGGTCGTATTAATTTCTTATTCGCTTTTGTGCAGCCAAGTTGAGATGACTTGACAGATGTGTCATTCAAGTGAAAACTGATTATGTAAGACATTTTCTATGGCAGATGGCTGCACTTATTCTAACAGTTTCTAATTGCTTAAAATATACTACCATAGGAGAGCCATGCTTCGGTAGATATGGATAGGGTATTCGGTAGAGATAGATAGATATTGACCGCGAAATAGGACACTTTCATAGAAAACCGCCGTGAAATAACGCTCGAAATAATGGGAATTTAAGAAACTGATTCAAAATCAAAATTTCAACTGAACCCCAATTCTCATAATTAACTTACATTTTCATTTTTTTTTATAGAATTATAAATGAAACGTCTTGATATTAAAAACTGTTTTTTAGTTTGTACCAATCCGTTGACGTTAGTTCGACGTTTACCATTTTGCAGTTTTAACATATCGGGACTGGATTCGTAACTAGGTATATTATTGTAGGATTTAATTAGCAGAATCAACCTTCTGAAGGTCTAAAAAGGCCACTTTAGGTGAACATTAGATGTGAATAATATTATGCAATTCATATTATGTGCGCCATTTTACGCATTTCTATTGAAAACTGTCAAAATTGATGTTTTCTGTCAAAATCTATGAAACATATATGAAACATCTAAAGTGGTCTCTGGTCATATTCCAATTGTATCTAAAACTGCATTGATACGTAATTTTAGAGGGAAATTCCGGTTGTACTTAAATTTATTTCAGAGTTAAATTAATTTACATCTTAATTTTAAAAAAAAATTGACGATTTTATTTACTTCATTAAAATGTTATTCAATGTAATTGTTTCAATTGACTTAATTATTAAGATTGTTAGTTGTTACTCAAAACGTAAGGTCGTAACTTTAATTAATTTTAAAATAAATTTAAAAATTATTACAAAATAGTAAATACAATATTATAATTTATAACTTTACCTAGAATTACATTTTACCATGGCCGTATAACTTTTAGTTTAACGACAAACGATTCCTAATCTACTATATTGCTTTGCATTTTATCGATGTCTCATTAACATCAAAGATACACATCTCTAATAAGTTTTCACGAAACAAACAATAACTTTCTTTGTAAAATGTGTATTTCTTTTGCTTAAAGTCTAGTGTTGTGTGTTTAAACATCGATAACCACTTATTATTTTCGTTAAAAATTGCTGTTGTTATTGATTACTAAAGAATAAATAATTGCTTAATAAGTTTCAATATAACGTGTTAATATGCAACCGCTTCCTTATATGGCCACTTTGCAACGAAATGGCAATATATCTTAATTTGGCATTTGCTAGGCCAGTGATTTGCAGGCTTTCCTCTTTTTTTTTTTTATAAAACTAGGGGGCAAACGAGCAAACGGATCACCTGATGGAAAGCGATTACCGTCGCCCATGGACACCCGCAACATCTGCGTTGCCGGCCTTTTAGGAGGGAATACGCCTTCTTGAAGGTTTGCAGGTCATAATGGTCCGGAAATACTGCTGGCGACAGTTCATTCCAGAGTTTTACATTGCGCGGCAGAAAGCTTCCTCTTTTTGCTATGCAATCTTCTGTACGAAATACGCAGACATTCTTTCATTCGGAAACAGAATTTGTTGAATTTAACGGTTACAGTGGATTATTATTATTCAAAATGGAATGCTCTTACTAGCCGACCGAAAAAAAAGAATCGGAATTAAAAAAATGGAATGCGCTTATAAATCGAACTATCGATATCGATTTCAATGTCGTCAATGTTAACATAATCTCAGAGTTAGATTAAAAGTTATACAATATTTTTGACAGAGTTCTTGACCTACAATGCGGTTACCAAAGAGAAAACTTGTTTTTTTATTTATTTATTAGTTGACTTACTGGCCTTAAACATTTTTTTGTCTGATTTCAGGTATGTTTCATGAGTTTCACAAGATCATGGCGATTACTTATTGGAACATAAAGTATAGAGATAGAAATAAACATATAGGGTAAGTAGCAAAATAAATATTTTGTTATACATGCAAGCGTATAATATTTAATGGTAGAAGTTTTAACCACGTCTCTACATAATCAATACTTGAAGAAAGCATTTAAATCGATACAATTTCTATGTTAATTATTATTATAGCGTATGTACAAGATAAAACTACATTTTGTACATATTGACGTTTTCCATTTTACGCCACTTATGGGGAGATATACGTCATCATAAAAAATGTTACGTCGTCATTAATAACGAAAAATAAATTTTCATTCATGCTTTTCAACTTTAAAATTCATAGGGATTGACATTAATAAATCTACCATAAATCGATAACGTTTTGACAATTCAAATACTCGTTTCTGTTTGACGGCGATTCGAAAATCGATTTGGTTTCAACTAATAACTTTTTCGATGCGACATTACTATCGATTAACCATCATAAGGATACAACACTACTAACTTCAAATGCAATGTGTAAAGTAGCTTTAGCTCTTAGTTATTACTATTAACTCTTAGCTATTTCTCCCCACACCGATTTCGGTGACAGTGGCTGGTTTCATTGAAACCACACCAACTACGCAGGAGTTATATTATTATAGGGCCGAAGTACACAATCTTCGAAGTACACAAGAGCAATTTCTCTTACTTTACTCTCGAAACCAAGAGGGATGGACGGACTGACATGACTGGTAAGAGATCAGGTGCAGGACCGTCTATTTACATGCCCATCCGACGCATGGATCATCTTTCTTGTCAGACAGTCAGGTGAGCCTGCATTGTCCTAACCAGTTAATATTATATATCTATGGTCCTAACCAAACTTTCAAACAACATTTTTTGTTGTTCCAACGCAAGAATTGAACGAACGAACGAACCACAGGAATACGAAACTCTAGCTCTTCTATAACTATAACTATAATTAAAAGCTTGTGAAGAATTTTAAGCAAGTTTACGTTCGCAACTTATATTCCGAGTCATAGCAGAATTGCCTCTACATTACCCACTCGGTGGACTGTAAACTTATTTATGAGACAATATTACCTAACACGTAATTAGTTTAATTGATTTGTGTTGCAACAGCTGCAGTACTGGTCTACGTCAGGCGGCTTACAAAATAGATTATGTGACTTGATTGTGGACTGTGTCCAACTGCAAAATTACATGGTATTTAGTTGGCTATCAATAGAGTAAGATTTGAATTTCCTAATCGACTATAATACTTAAAAAAATAGTGATGTCACTCACATAAAATAAGGAGCTAAACGAAAAAATTAAATATTATAATATTATGTAGATTCATTAGAACATTCGACTTTTCATATTTAAATTTTTAAATTTCAAGATTTTTAAGGGTTCTTTTTGCTGTTAGATATACGCAATAAAAATATGTTTTTTTTTTGTATGTACGCTATGTGAAAAAATATTGGCAGTTGTGTCAAACCAACACCTACTGATAACGTAAAAAACACATGGTAGTGTGAGTTAATGTAGTGTTAAACTTAATTTTAATTAATTGTATGTGGAATACATTTGTAAAAAAAAAAAACGTCTACATAAACTTTAACTGTGCCAAATTACATACTCCTCCGAACGCACGGTTCTCGCCTGTAATAAATAGTTGTTGCTTCACGCAATATTATGATAATTTATGAAGTACTCACATTTTACAATTTCTATAGATTAGACCATTTATTGCGGAAAATTGTGCTCAAGTCACGTCGGTATCATTTCTAATATTCTAAAGGTAGTATTCTATTCTCATTAGTGATTCAAAAGGCAGGTCTATTACATGCTTAATATTATGGAGAAACTGGGTATAACGCGGGTGGAGCCGCGGGCAAAAGCGAGTTATCCACGCTAAGCACCGAATGAAACAACAAAAGATACAATTTATGCCCTAAAAGGCCTGATAAGATCAGGTTTCAGGGCTTCCTACTTGCAACAGATCTGATACCGATACAATCTGGTGGCGCAATGCAAACTGGAGCAAGCTGAAACACTTGTGAAATGCGAGGGATCAGGTTTGGCTTAGCACTTGCTAACTTACTAGTGAGGGTATCAGGTTCGATCAAATTATTCTACAGGTTGTAATTTCGACGTTGACAATTTTTGATTTGATAGAAATGACGTTTTGATCTCAGATTAATAACTGTAGCATAGATATCCCGCTGTAAGTAAGAGAGAAAGATGTACCGTTCCTTATGCTCACGTTGTAATTCCAACGTCATAAAAATGAAGACCCAAAAGATCACCAAGTCGGGACATCCTTTGAAAAACCATGCATTTTACTTTCTCTTTTACTCATAAAGATGTTTGTTATTGATGTTTTGTGAGATAGATAGCTGCCCACAGCTTCGATGTTAGTGCTCTTTCCATGTATATTACTCTTCCACGGTTTCTTTAATATTCCGTACCGTACAGAATTATTTCAATGTTTTTATTTGAGGCGCGTATATCATTGGTTGTTTTTATCAATCAACACGTTAATTCGTTCGTTTTCTACCAAATCAAAGATAAACTAAAATATATTTATAGAATAAAATAAAAAATAAATAAATTAAATACCACAGACATAGTGTCGCATCATAAATTATAATTCATCTTAAAACAATACCTGCAAATAAAGAATAAAATAAAATATGTAAAAATAATCATGAATCATGAAATCGATGCTAAAAACGCTTCTGTAAGTAAAATCTTTTTTATAGAACTAGTTTATTCGTATTTTGAAGACGGAATTTTGTAACAGTCATAGCTAATTATCTAAATTTATTATAATATATGATATAATATTATAATCTAATAAAACATATGTGTCGTAAAGTAATATATGGATTTGTAAATTAAATGCTAATTTGAAAATTATTACTGTAGCCTCGACTTTCAACCGTCGCGCGTCTCGTACACAAACACTATGTAACATGTGGCGAATATAAAACTTAAAAGCGAATGAAAAAAAAATCCTAACTCTATTTGACTCTGGTCGGTTTGACTATAATATTATGTACTTGTACTGTTCCTAGGAATTAATAACTTTATAACTTGAAAAAAAAAATACAGCTGTTTCATACAAAATGCGTAGGAAAGTTGATACTATATTAAGAGTTGCTTATATTCAAGAGTATATATTCAGTCCTGAAAGTTTGAATGAATAGTGACTGAAAAAAAAAAACCCGTTTAGGTATACGGGATCTAACATTAATATCACTGAGTAACATCATTAATATATTGATAAGTATGTTATTGGCCATAAATAAAAACAAAAAATATGGGGATTAGACATATTAAGAATCGCTAAGTGACATACTTAAGCCACTGAGCGATATTAAGTCTAATCGCATATATTTTGTTTTGGTACTTCGTAGTCGTAATTAGCGCTGGCAACAGGGCTAAAGGCTCAAGTGTAGGAGATTGTCATGGGTGGTTAAATAAATTCCCATAAATATCATAATTTGTCCAATATTTTTCGGTACATTTCACCCGTTTTAACCTTCGTTAAACTTATTTATGTGTGCGAACTGCGAACGGACATGTCGTCCTCGCCGCAGAAGGAAACTTGATTTCGGTTATATAAAGCCTAAATGTAATGCTGGCCTAGATTTTCTCGAGTCAGACTCTGAATTAAAAGTATTGTGAACTAGCTTTTGCTTGCGGACCTGCCCGCGTAAATACATTATCCCGTGGGAGCACTATTTTTTCGTGTAAAAAAATATCCTATGTCCTTTATTAAAGTATGTCTATACCAAATTTCATAAAAATTGGTTTAGCGGGTAAAGCGTGATGAGGTAACAGACATACAGACAGACACACTTTATAATAATTGCGCGCATTTATGATATTAGTATAGATATTTAAGACTATTTTTAGGTGTTTTATCGCGTGGTTTATTCCAATTGCAACATCACGTAGATACAATTGAAACAATCGGGATATACTTTTAAAATTTTAATTAAGAATTATTTAAAATTATTGTAATCACAATCACTACCGCATTTTGTAAATAAATGATTGATTGACTGATTGATTGGTTGATAATTATTTAATATAACATTTAATCGTGTAGAATGTAGATAAAAATATGTAGCTTACAAGAAAAACATTCTTATATAGAAGCACGATATTGTGGTCCATATTCAAAAATAAATATCTATGGCTATTTTGTCAATATTTATGATGAATTGACGATCATCACTGATGACAAAATATCATTATCATAAGATTGATCACTGCCAACAAAATATTCTTGTACTTACCGCATATTTCTATAATGACATGTAGCTACATTAAAATAAATTTTAATTTATAATTCAATGTTTACGGCATAAGTTGATCTCGTAGGCTGAAATTAATCGACGCTTAAACTGAGTTTTATCTTTACTAATATAATATTACAAAGAGGGAAAGTTTGTTTGTATGTTTGTTTGTTTGCATTAAATAGGCTCCGAAAGTACTAAATCACAATAGAAAGCACAATATAGAGTAAACTACGGGGAAGGACAAAGGCTACTTTTTATCGCGGTAAAATGTACAGATTTCGCGAGATTAATTTTTGCGCGCACGAAGTCGCGGACTACATCTAGTTTTATTACTAAATATATTAGTTTTTAAGGTAAGTTTTACACCACGGATACGCTAATTCATACTGTTAGCTTTGTCTGTCAAGTGGATTAGCGTATTCGTGGTGTAAGTATTGTCTATACTAATATTATAGAGAGTAAACCTTTGTTTGATTGTTTGTACGTTTGTTTGCATTGAATAGGCTCCGAAACTATTGGTTCGATTTTAATAAAAATTGGCACATAAATAATGTAGACTACGAGGAAAGACATAGGCTACTTTTCGTCGCTGAAAAATATACTGTTTCCGCTAGCTTAACTTTTTCATCTAGAGTCAAGGGGGATGATCGATAAAGGAAAGAAATGCATAGAGGGATCATGGATAATAGGTATGTATTTTGGTACCTCTCATACGCCTAAGTAGCCCGACAGATTTTAATGAAATATAGCACAAGGATAGTTTAAGCCTTTATTTATTTTAACCTTAATTAGCAGGTAAACTGCTTAAGTTCATTTATACGTCGTGACGTGACACTCATACACATCCTTACATATGTATCTCTACTTTTTTATCGTGAATCATCTCATAACCAATAATTTTGTAACCGATCTTTAAACTCAAATTAAGCGAATCATTAATTAGCAATTTGTGACGTAATTGTTTTCGCATTTTCTATTTCATTCCGAGCGTTCCGCGGCGATCTTCCGCGACGATGTATTACCATCTCTATGCATTTAATGGGCGTAATAAACACAGATGTAGAGTACTGGATGCGCTAATAAAAACGATTTTTATAATGGCTAGCCGTACACACACCATATTATTGACAATAAAGCTCATATTGACTGTAATATTCCTTGTATGTGGGCCCCATATTGCCATTTTTATGTGTTAATATTTTTAATAATATCTATGGACGCTTCACACCACGTCAATCTGATCCCGTGGTAAGTTCTCGAAGAACTTGTGTTACGGGTACCAGACAACGGAAATATATTTAATACTTTTATACTATAGACATATTTAAGATTTTTATTATATTATACACATATTTAATACACATCCATGACCCAGGAACACAGAAAAACTTTTTGTTCCTTCGGCGGGATTTGAACCCACGACCCCCGGCTTGAGCACCAACACGCTCAACTAACTGAGCCACAGAGGTCGTCAACCAAGGTGTGTTGACTAGTTTTGATAAATTTATTCTGTCAATAATATTGCACGCGTGCGGCTAGCCATTCGTTACTAGAGCTGTCCCGCCGCGCGTTGTTTTGTATTAACTATGGAATAAATAACTACACCTTCAACTACATCTACCAATCTACTGAACTTACTGTATACGCTGTCAGTTGTCAGTTACCTTATTAGTTTGTTTTGTCCCTATCGCTCGATATAAAGTAAGCAGCGATATAACTTCCGAATAAGCTATCCGATACTTATTAGAAGATTGTGAAACATGCTCTTTAAGTTTAATTATTTAACTTGTTTTTGGAAATACAATAATAGTTAAGCGCCGTTTCGTGTCGATAACATGGCAGGAATAACATTACGTTTAAAGAATTACAATTATTTACTGAAACAAGTATCGTCTCACCTATTCTAACCTATTTACGTAGATTTACACAGACTACTTTTTATACCGAAAAAGTAGTGTTCCCATGGAATACTGTAGGAGTCGCGATTAAAAGCTAGTTGGTTAAATTTGATTCAATTTTATACCTTTGAGCCGCCAAGTAAAAAGATAGATCGGAATTAAAATTGTGTTTTCATTTAATTATACATTTGTACGTTCTAGCAGCTCTATAGCTATAAATCACGTCGGCCAAGCGAATCGATCCGCTTTCCGAGTTCCACAGTCCGATGGAATTTCACTGTGTATCTCTACACCACTCTTCCGTGTTATTTGTTAATTTACACTACTTGGGTAACCGAGGTTTTGCACAATATTTACCAAAATCTATTTATATAACGGGAACCACTGAGGTTAAATCTACCTATTTATCAAAATCGCATGTAGACCTGAGGGGAAATTCTGCTAAATAAAACCTGAAATACATTTACAATCAAGTCTCGATAAGCTAAAACTTTCAAACGGTGTTTTTATAAACGTTAGACCAACGCGATCTGATTGTTCGAAACGTCATAGAATCCGTTCATGGTAACATGCCGCTTCACTTTCAATCTAATCAAAGTCAAATGAAAGTATACTTTAAATACGATAATTGAGGTTCAGATATCGTCCTCGCTTCCTCGACCCGTTCTAGTATGAAAATCTCTTACTCGTGTTAATTTTGAAAACAATTTCTATTTATGATTGTTGTTTAGACATTCATTTAATGATTATCTTGCCAATACGTTACCGCTGCGCAGACGCATGTGTTGACATTTGGTTATGTAGGCCGTGCTCACATATTCCGCGCGCACGCCCTTGCGACAGCGGCCTTGTGAACGCGCCTTTATAGCTCCTATTACCTCGCAATAGAGACTACAACAACAATTGTTTACGCACGTTATGCTACATCACGACAACACGACACGGCCTTCAAATTGACCAAAATAACGCTCAACCGAGCGCGTTGGGTCAATTAGACCCTACATAATGAGGCTATTAATAGACTCTCAGTTGATAAGGGTTAAATACAAATACCAAGAGGCAAGAACACCATGTCAATCTGATTTTGAGGTTGTCATTTCAAGTTTAAGCCTCGATTTCATCATCGCCTATAAACGATGTCGCCTATAAACTTCCGTTTGAGATCTCTCTGTCCGATTCTAACATTGAATGAGAGTGAGAGATAAAATCCAAGTTTAGCGACAGGCGTATTTAACGAATGAAATTGGAGCTAAATTATTTAGTAAAGTGTATTTTTTAAAAGGTTTACGACCGAATACTGTAACGCAAACTAAAATTAAGAACCCTCCTTTTCACAGGCTGTCGCTGTCTCTGATTGCTGAAATGACAAGGACAGCATGTGACTTGAGCGTAACTTAACTATCGTTTAAGTATTCGGCCGTCAGTGCATGTTATATTGGTGCTTGTCTGTCGCAACAACTTTTCATTTACTTCACTCATTATAAACGTTTATCGTATTCTGTACTTACTATTTAATGATGATTTTGTTTTTGTTACAGGTAAATTCGGATAACAAGATGCTCTTCATAATGGTGAGGTAGATTAAAGAGTCGTCACATCAACGATTCTATGCCAAAACGAGGAATGTAATAATCTATTTGTTTTCCCTACAAATATTAATCAATACTTTGCAATAAAAATGTAGGTATGTACTTACATAACTAAGTTAAATGATTTGACTAAGAAGAAAGACCGCATTATTAGTGGCGAGCAAATTTCCCTTGTGGTGGATTTCAGAACTATCCTATAACTGATATTTCTATCTGGCTGTACATATAATGAAATAGTAAAAAGAGCCGATTTTATTTTTATTTTGAAATAATTCTTTAAAAGTGCGTCAAGGTTTTATTGTTGGATATCTACGAAGTGGTAAAAATACTAAAAGACCACTTCGTGAGGGTGAACAAACTTCTTGAAGAATTACAAATTATTTTCAAAATCATTTAAAATTTTACGTCTAAGTGCCGTTGCACACGTTCCGGTTGCCGTGTAGCCGGTGCCGGTTAGTCGGTCGCGAAGTGTATGGACATGTACACCAGTACGTGTGAAAGCTACCGTACACCCCTATCCCTTAGCAACTCTGTAATTAATTCTTACCTATTCTTTATAATGCAATGTAGTTGTGTAAGGGGTCGTCCATTAATCACGTGATGCCTAAAGGGGGAGGAGGGTCCGAAAAAAAATCACCAAGTATCACCAAGGGGAGGAGGAGGTATAAGGAGACATCACGTTCGAATTTCGAATTCGATTCTCGAATCTAGTCTATTCATACCGAAATAATTATCGGTTGTAGATTCGTAGTGTTGTTTAAATACTTACAAGACAAATGACTCGTATAGTTTTTAATTGCTTAAATTATTCGATTCAATTGTTTTTTAAGTTAAAGTTTTTCTTCAAACATGACCTGCTTACTATGTAAAAAAAAATACACGTGATCTTAGGTGGGGGAGGGGGGGGGGGTAGTATAAAACCTCACCACATATCACCAGGGGGAGGGGAGGGGTCTAAAAAGTTGTTAAAAACATCACGTGATTAATGGACGGCCCCTAATGTAATGTCCAAACTTTCTTTGAATAAATGTCTTATTATTATTATTACATACATTTCGCAACCGACTACCCGGCACCGGCTACCCGGCAACCGGAACGTGTGCGACGATACTAACCGTAATTTTATTTGTCATACGTTAGTTCTGCGATTTTCCGCTAGGGAATCTGCTTACCGCCAATAATATCGAAAAACATAAGACCAGCGCAATTTATTTGCAAATACGGTCTACACATTCGAACGTATAATAAGAATTACGAAATCTGTCAACCGATATACTTGTAAACTGATCTATTTCGTAATTAAACCTAAAATAGCTGCCATTATGGTCACGACTGCGGTTGGAACCAATCTACGTAGAAAATATATGGTGAAAGGCGAGACCTTCAAAATTCAAGGCAATGGGTACATTGTTTTGACACACTTCCGATATCGTAATGTTAGAGGTCATTTCTTTTTAGTTCCGCAATAAAATTGCATATAGGTACAGTCAGCTAAAAATATTTGGAACATTTTTAATTTGAATTTGGAACTTATTAACTTTCTGAACAATTTAATTAAAGAAGTCTCTACTACCCTAGAATAATGAATTTCTAGATAGGCATTCTATACAACTAGATATTTCTCTCTCATCTCATTTTGTGACGGGTCAGTCATACTGTGATGTACAACACGGCCGATGTATCTTGGCGAGTCTGAACTTCGCGCAGAAGGTTGCGCAATAACTGTTTCTAAGTGTTTTCGTATTTATTTTATTTGTACTAATTGGTCAACTGTATTAGGGAAATTTTATTAGTACATAGGTATATAAAAATAATACAATAACAGTTTTCTTCACGAGTTGTACATGCGCTAAAGTTCGCAGAGCCTATGTTCAGACCCGTCAAGATACAGCGGCCATAGTGTACGCGACGCTACATTTTAAGATAGCTATTCAAAATTGAACTCTATTCACTACACAAAAAGATACGTTTCTTATGACCATCATATACCAACTGCACATGCACTGTGCAGTGCGGTGCAATATCGAACTCTAAGTTCTAACGATAAAACGTATATCTTATTGTGTTATAAATAAAGTTAAATTTTAAATAGCTATCTTAAAATGTAGAGCTATGTCACGTATCGTTTCATTTAGGTGTCAATTGACCCTTACGCCTAAATGAACCTTAAACTTAGGGGCTTCCTAAATCACATGTATCATTACCTCTATATGGAAGATTGACAAGGGCAGTATGCGATATGAAGATGATGGTGATTAATTGATATTACTATTTAGTAAAAAAAATTCAAAACGCAGTATCGATCACCTAGTTCACAAAATTCCAGAATGGTATACTCGTATTATGCGTTTGACGTTGACAACATGACACTGAGACTAAAGTGCGCGCCAGATAACTCTGCGCGTGACTGGGGTGTTTTCTTTGCTTAATACAGTACATTTTTTTGTTCTAAGCTCTAAGTTCTAATAGGAAAAAATAGTATCCGATTTTGACTGTGCGCAGACTTATCTGGCGCGCACTACGAGTTACATACATAAAATTTGGTAGTGCGGTCCGGGGATTTTGACTGTGCGCAGACTTATCTGGCGGGCACTTTAGATCGACATTTTCTTATCAAACTTTTCAATTATGAGATTTGGCCGTCTAGTAACGAACTAATGCTGTTTTTTTTCAAATATTTAAGTATAGAGCAGGACATTCACACGGATTGAACTCAGACCGGTCTATGCGTTTAATAAATTTTTTATGAGTATTTTTTTTGTGAGCCTGCTCTACTTGTGGCTGGGCAGTTTTTGTCACATATTTCCGCATGGCAACCCATAAAAGGTGTGTCCAAGGCCTACTCCATTCACCTGCACTGCAATCTGAACTATTTATCCATATTACTTTATTATCGCAGTGCTCGTATAAATGTCAAGAACAATTGCATATGCAAGCTTTATCCGTGCAAGTCATGCCATGCACGATTATCCATTTTTTTTTCTTACTTGTAGAGATCAAAGTAATATTAATAAAGTGTATTTTTTTCTGGTTACTTTTATAATTGTAAGCCGAAAAGGTCAAATATAAACGCAAGGGTTTTCGAAATTTTACGAATCTTTCAGACAATTTGATTTATATAACAAATTTTGTTTTCTTATAAGGATCAAGTTCTAATATTCTAATTTTGAAAACATATCCAATTTCTACTATAATTCAACTTGATATTTTACTTAATTCTCTATTTAATTCTGAACATACTTCAATTGACATGTTCAAAATTGACCAGTAAATGCCTACTATTTAAACACTTAAACAGGTAGAACGTCAAATATTCTAGATAATTCTAAGTAAAGGGCAATTGTCAGCATTGAATGTGGACTGTGGACTGGGCAAAACGAAAACCTCACGTCGCGGTCGGTTCGCTATCACATCTTCCTGGTTCAGTGTTCTGGATGGGGTTGTTCACCTTAACTAGTTGCGGCCTGCGGATTTACTTGATATATAGAAATGCGATCTTAGAGTGGGAATTTGTAGGTAAACTATTTTTGTATGCTATTATAAAAATTATGTTCCATGAAAGTAAGTTAGTTTTACCTAATTAGTAATCAGTTTACAATTAATCGGTTTGATGCAAATAATCTAATACTCATCATGTATGTTTGCGTTATGATGTGTCTAAGTAACGCGTTGCCACGCAATTCTTTTTGTAACAAATGGTTAGTTTCGTTTTATTTTTTTGCATTTGTCCGGCGTCCCGTTGATCTTTTTTCTTCAGCTGCAACTGGAATGTAATTAATATAATATACCAATAAAATATTCATTAAAGAAATTACCATGAGGAATGCTGCACCCAGCTTCCTTGTAACTAATGATTTTATATCAATTATCGACAAAAAGCAAATTGCTTTAGAGAATCACTTTTTGTACTTGCATTCCGTGGTTTTGTCTGCGTCAAGTCATTACAACTGGTATTATTATCCGTACTAAATGTTAAACAAAAACATTGTTTCGACTAGTGCAATTATCATTTTAATAAAAAGCCAGCGTTTCTCCCAAGAACAAAATTATTTTTTTGAAGTAACCCTGGAATTATCAAGCAGAAAGCGAGCTGTTGATACTTAATGATGAATTATACCTAAGAACACTCTCAATCATGTCAGATAAAAAAATAATAATAATAACTAGATCAAAATCGTTTAATCAGTTTGGAAGTTACGATGCCATGAACAGACAGACAGGCACACACACAGACAGACACGTCAAACTTTAACACCCCTCTTTTTGCGTCGGGGGTTAAAAATCGAAAAGCGAACGAGCTACGAATTGAATGGCCACAAGTGATTGAAATGGCTATTTTACTCGCATTATTACTCGTAGGACAAATGCTACTTTTTATATTGTTGATACAGATCTAGAGCATCTGGGGCATGATGCGTGATCCATCATACGAGTGACATGAGCCGTACCTACTTGATATTATACTCGAGTTAGTGTAGGATTGTAGGTCCTTTGTTAAGACGCCTACATGTTTGTTTGCCCATAACATGTATAAATTTTCTATCTATACTTAATATAATATATGCTGTATACTATATAATATAATAAAGAGGAAAAGTTTGTTTATTTGTTTGCATTGAATAGGCTCCGAAACTACTGGACCGATTTTGATGACATTTGGTACAGAAATAGATTAGACATTAGACAAAGGACATAGGGTACTTTTTATCGCAGCAAAATGTACGGCTACAGCGGGATTTCCTTTTGCGCGCACGAGTCCGCGTGTAAAATCTAGTATGTAATAATGAAAATGTCACACTCAGCATTCATTTTTTTATTAATGAATAGACAAAGTCAGAATTTTAATCTCTGAGTTATATTGCAAGAACCTTAGTGTGAAAGTTTAAAGATTTTATATCACGCAACTCTAGTTTGCTTTTTACTTTAATGATACTATTAACTATACACAGTTGTGAACTATAATCTCTGTGCAATTTATTTTGAATCTAACGCTACGATGATAGAGTTTATATTGCAACAATGGGACCTCCATTGCCAAGTTCAAACAGCGAAAGTGCGACCTCCGATGACATAATTTCGAACGGAGATGTTATTGAAAGGTGTTTAGAGATACACAGACAAACAGATGTGCGACTTATATAATAACATGCTAATAAGACAGTGATATTGAAAAGCTGTGATTTGCGGTGTATTGACATCTGTTATAAGTAGTTTGTGAAAATAATGACGCCTACTTAATTGTATAAGAGTTTTTAGGTATCTTTTATCTATAGTCTTTAGTATAATAAATATAACAAAGAGGAAAAGTTTGTTTATTTATTTATTTGTTTGCATTGAATATGCTCCTTAACTACTGGTCCGATTTTGATCAAATTTGGCACAAATATAGAATAGAGCATGGAGAAGGACATAGGCTACTTTTTTTGCGCCAAAATGTGCGGTTCCCTCGAGATTTCCTTTGACGCGCACGAATTCGCGGGCAACATCTAGTTATAAAGGGTGACTGACTTTTTGTCTAACTTTGTGAAAAACTAATATTATAAATATTGAAATATTGAGTGCATCGCGTCTTACGAAATGTCGGTCAGATATACAATACAAAATCCGCGACCTACAAAAACCACGCTCGCTTCGTTCACTCGTCTCAAGTTTTTTTTGCCTTGATTATGACAGTCAAAGTAAATGAGTCAAGTATTAAAGAATGTGTCAAGTATAACAATTGGCAATCAATATGATCCAAATACGAAGGTTTGGCGAAAGGTCAAGCAACAATGTGGAACGCTGAAATATTGCGTCACAAAAATGCTTACAAATAATCCATTAAGATCATTGATAAAAAATTATAGATCAGATAATGTCACGTCATGATCTATTTGACCGATTGAACGTGTCTAGTGTGTCGATCTGCTTTTTGCTGTGCATTTTTATACTTTGAAGGAGAAATAAAGACACAGATGCAGAATAGACCGCGGGAAAAGACAGGCTATTTATCGGGGCAAAATTTACGGTTCAGGTGATATTTCCTGTGATAAAAATGACGACCTCTGTGGCTCAGTTGGTTGAGCGTGTTGGTGCTCAAGCCGGGAGTCGCGGGTTCAAATCCCGCCGAATAAACAAAAATTTTTTCTGTGTTCCTGGGTCATGGATGTGTATTAAATATGTGTATAATATAATAAAAATCTTAAATATGTGTATAGTATGAAAGTATTAAATTTATTTTCGTTGTCTGGTACCCGTAACACAAGTTCTTCGAGAACTTACCATGGGATCAGATTGACGTGGTGTGAAGCGTCCATTAGATATTATAGGTAGATATTATAGATTATTATTATTATAGATTTCTTTATGGGCGCACGAAGTTGTGGGGAACATCTTGTTATTTATAATCGGTTTCTCGAAAATCTCTTATCTACTAAATTTCATGGTAATACTATGCAAGTATTACCATGAAATTTAGTATGCAGGGAGTTTTAAGGTTGAAAATTCGATCAAGCTCATCCCTGGGAAAAGACGTATTTTTAAGATATATGGCTTTTCGATTGTCGTGCAACAATATATCAATAATTTCGACTCTACTATGTCAGTCCGATACGCAGTTCGGTATGCGTATGTATAATTTTTGCTATGTTCGAAAATTCGGAATCTGGTCGGTTTCGAATCGCGCTAAATCTGACTGGGATTTGAATGCGACCACATTATGAATATTCGACACACGCTGGATCAAAATTATATTTTGATTTGTAAGAATAGCATTCTCAGAAACTGTAAATTTTTTACGTACCTAGTTTTTACCTACCTTTTAGTTACCTAAAAACTAAAGTATATTTAGGCGAAATATTTTGAAAGTACCTATATTGTAATTTATGTAAAAGACGTTAGATTTTCTCATAGCCTGAGAGCTGACAGTTGGCATCAACCAATCAAGTTCCAAAAATATAACTATTACTAGATGTTACCCGTGATTTCGTTTGCTCAAAAGGATCTCGATGGAACCGTCCATTTTGCCGCAATAAGAAGTAACCTATGTCCTTCCCCGTGGTCAATTCTATATCTGTGCAAAATTTCATCAAAATCAGTCCATTAGTTTCAAAGACTATTCAATGCAAACAAACAAGAAAACATACAAACAAACCTTTCCTCTTTAATTATACACATATTATGTAAGTATAACTAGAGATTACAAGAAATAACTGTGGGAGAGCCACGCTTCGGCATGAATGGGCCGGCTCGACCGGGTAAATACCACGACCTCACAGAAAACCGGCGTGAAATAACGCTTGCGTTGTGTTTCGCCGAGTGAGTGAGGTTACCGGAGGCCCATGGGGGGGATTGGGGATTTTAAGGACCAGGAACGCAAGTCGCAACACCAGAGGAGTTACAAGTGTAACTCCTCTGGTGTTGCGAGTGTCCATGGGCGGCGGTAATCTCTTACCATCAAGCGATCCGTCTGCTCGTTTCCTGGCTCATTACATAAAAAAAAAAAAACAAGAACTAATAATACTAAAGTACGGTTGCGTGGCACGTAGAATTTCGTACATTAACTCATCGCTTCTTCGCGTTTACACAGACCGTACGCAATTAGTCAATATACTACTTTAGCTTACTAGTACTAGTTGCTCAGAGACAATTCGTCATTGTTTAATCCACTTCAAATCAATGTTATCTAAGAAGTTGCATCATTTTTCCAACGCTTCAGTAGGCACGGGTAACAACTAACAAGGCATTGTTTTACAGGAAATTCCTAACGCCGGTAGCCATCTTTGTAAAATGGCCGCTCAATCTTTGCTTCCTCCTTCGGACAGCACAAAGCTTATTGTGCCTTATCTTATATCCATCCAAACATCCATCCATGCCAAGGAATATGTATGAACGGGAAGCGATTACAGATAGTCCGTGTAATGCTTTATTCCTTAGAAATCCTTTAAAGGAATTGTGTGGGAATGAAATTGCAAAGATGTTGAACGGATAATGTTGAATGCGTTTGTTATATTGTATCCTGGAAGAATGATCTATAATTTAGATGAGACGTCTAGGTATTCCATATAAAATATTTAATTAATAGGTACCTAATTATTCAAAATAATTCCATATTAAACAAATACAAAGCTTTCCTTTTAATTATTTCCTCGTTTGATTTAATAAAATAATATAATGATTATAATATATTATATACCCTAATAAAACTAAGTGAAACAATTATAAAGCAACAACCTATTCTGTTATTAACTCATCAAACTGATGCCTCCAAAATTGAATGACTACAAAGCGTATAATTATTTTTGATCGTAATCAGCTGAGTCAATAAGGATGGTGAATGAATTAATTTTTTATCGATATTGTAAGGTAGATTGATTTGTTTGGTTTACAATATTCTATGCAATCAATTTTTTTTTACAAAAAAAAGGCAGCAGCCGCAGCATGTGATGGTAGTCGATTTTGCCGCCCTCTACCACGTGCTTGCCGCTTTTAATACTCATTACTCATTACACTAATAGACACACACTCGCCGAAACACAACGTAACAGTATTCACGGAGATTTTCTGACAAACTGTTTTAGATATAGCTTTTCCAGTTGTTTCCTACCTCAAAAGAAGAAAAAAAAAACCAGAATCTTTGTAAGATCACTTTGTTGTCCGTCTGTCTGTCTATCTAACAAGCATCTCGGGAACCCGTAAAGGTATCGAGTTGATATTAAAACCGTTTATTAAGGTCTACGGTCCCTTGAAGCTGTGAAAAAATCAGACTTCTAAGTTAACGTGAAAAAATGATACGGCATTTTTGCCACAAAAAAACGCAATGACACTCTCAAGGGATTTAAAATTCATAGTGTACTTCCCTACCTAGAACTATAAAATGCTTGATTTATGAACTTTTTATGTATACTGGGTGTCCCAAAAATACCGTCTCATAGTGACATGGGAGATAGATTAGCCTTATATCTCTCGGATAAAATAAAAATGACCTTAGTAAAAGTTGCTTAGTTTTCGAGATATTTGGATTTTTTTGGTTTTATTCAAAATCTCCATTTTTAGTTAGTTTTTATTTCCGCATTAGTACAAATTCCTTTAATTTATTCATTTTTATTTTTTTTAAGTATCTCGAATAGTTGTTTGATACATACAAAATAAATTTTTGTCAAATAGTAGTGTATTTTTTAAGAAAAAAATATTTTTGTGTTGCGTTTTAGCTCTCCCAAAATTTCGAACAAAATTTTGACAATCTGCCGTGAAAAAAAAATGTACTAAAGTAAACTGGAAAATTATTTTAAAAATTACTCAATTTATTGCAGATTTAGAAATGGTATAACACTTACATAAGAATTTTACAGAAACTTAGAAATTGCCATTTTTATCATTAAAGTCTGATTCAAGCCAGACTCTTATGTAGTAAAGAAGATGAAAAAGTACCAGGAATTTTCATCGCAATCTTATTATCTATCGACCTTTATTATCTTTTGTATCTGTAGACTTGTAAAACTGAATGTACTATTGCAACCCTAATTTGTTATTTCGTTCTTTCCTTCGCTGTTATGGGGCACTGTGATAGTAAATAAAATTAGAAAAAAACTTTAGAACTTAGATTTATTACAGTAAATGCTCGAACTGTCGACCTCCAACACGAATGCACAATCGACATCTTCTGATAAAATTATTCTTTAATCTTCTCAAACTTATCTGAGATATTTCTTGAGCCGCTGCGGTGACTCTGTCGCGTAGTTCCCTTTCGTTGCGTATTGGTTTACCATAAACTTTGTCTTTAAGACATCCCCAATAAAAAAAATCCAGGGGATTAAGATCAGGGGATCGTGGTGGCCATAAGATTGGCCCCAGTCGCCCAATCCACCTTCTCGGGAACCTGCGGTCCAGGTGTGCTCGAACGTCTCGAGCGTAATGTGCTGGGCAGCCGTCGTTTTGAAACCACATCGTTCGTAATGATTCCAGTGGCACATCCCCGAGGAGCGTTGGCAATTGGTTTTCTAAAAATTCCAAATAGGTGTGACCATTTAATATTGGAGGCAGCTCCACTGGTCCTACTATTGTACCGTTGTAGATTCCGGTCCATAAATTTATTTTAAACATGTGTTGCGACCGATCTTCTCTATTCTCGTGTGGGTTTTCTAGCTGCCAGCTATGAATATTATGAAGGTTTAAATAACCATCTCTTCTACATTGCGACTCGTCACTCCACAGTACTTTATTAAAAAAGTCGGGATCTTCCCTATTTTTTTCCAACATTCGTTGACAAAATTGTACCCGTCTGGCATAGTCACTCGTAAGGAGAGTTTGCACTCTTTGTATGTGGTACGGATGATACCTGTTCCTTTTTAAAACGCGATGAGCAGATGATTTCGGTATTCCAGTCCGACTTTGAATCAAACGAACCGAAGTTGACGGATCTTCGGTAACTTGCTGTAACACGACATCTTCGTCGGTTGTTTGCGGTCTCCCTTCACCACCTCGAGTTCCTGGGACTCTACCCTCTCTGTAGGCAGAATCCAATCGTTCAATCACATGATACGATGGCGGTGTACGGTTTGGATAACGTTCCGCGTACAATCTTGCAGCTAATCTTGAATTTAAAGTTACTACGCCTCGATTAGAAACACGCCTGGTTTCCCCATAAATTAAGTACATGTCGGCGTACTCACGATGAGTAAATTGAGTAGCAGCACCTCGTGGATTTTCCATTCTTAGCACAGTAAAACCAGCCAGCTGTCTGTAAGAGCGCAAACCGTCGTTGTTGTCACCAAATCAGTTCAACAATAGTCCAAATCGAAAGCAAATCAGAGTCCAAAAATAACGCCTAGTAATAAAAAAAATGAGAGAAACGAGAGCAGTACAAAATAGCACGTGTATCGCACAAAACGGAAGAGAACGTACTAAAGTTCACGAGATCGTTCGTGGAACACGGTGTTGTAAAATGTGGGAAGAGAGTAGCGCATATTGCGCGCTCCCTTGCACTTATTAGGCCTTTAACAAACATTACCGTTGATCATTGACAGCTATCTCACTCAGTTTTTAACCTAAGAACAGGATCACAAACGCCGAACACAAAGGACAACATGTGGCCTTTTCATTGTGTTTGAATATTGAATATTCACTTCATAGTTGAGTCCGGCTTGAATTAGACTTTAATGATAAAAATGGCAATTTCTAAGTTTCTGTAAATTTTTCATGTAAGTGTTATACCATTTCTAAATCTGCAATAAATTGAGTAATTTTTAAAATAATTTGCCAGATTACTTTAGTACATTTTTTTTCTACGGCAGATTGTCAAAATTTGGGTCGAAATTTTGGGAGAGCTAAAACGCAACACAAAAATATTTTTTTCTTAAAAAATACACTACTATTTGACAAAAGTTTATTTTGTATGCATCAAACAACTATTCGAGATACTTAAAAAAAATTAAAATGAATAAATTAAAGGAATTTGTACTAATGCGGAAATAAAAACTAACTAAAAATGGAGATTTTGAATAAAACCAAAAAAATCCAAATATCTCGAAAACTAAGCAACTTTTACGAAGGTCATTTTTATTTTATCCGAGAGATATAAGGCTAATCTATCTCCCATGTCACTATGAGACGGTATTTTTGGGACACCCAGTATAATGAGTATGAAACCCTCGGTGGAAAAGTGTAACTCACACTTGTCTGGTTTTTAATTTTAATATACATTTTAAACTATTTTCTGACATCAAAAAGAAAATCGATTTGATTATTAATATCGACACTTGCTCATCCCTATGCAACAAAAAGTGCATTATTATGCTACCTAATCGTAATCTACTTTCACCCGTGCGCTGCCCGTGCGGCGCGGTACAGTCAAAGGGATAGTGATGTGCATAGATAACATCGATCCAATTGACGTAACACGTTATTACGAAATTGTTGTGAAACGTAAAAAACTAGGGCTGTGGTTGAATTGGATGCGTCGTTGACTTTGAATGAATTGAATCATGATACAAACATTTACATAGTTACAACTTACAAGTACGCCGTTAAATTTAATTCGTCGTTGTATATTTCAGATTTTTGAATCAATCTAGACGTAGACTTTATAGTTTAGAGCAATAAAACATACACCTTAAAGTTTTTAGGATAATTAAAAGATTTTCTATTTCGGTATAATATGATGACAAAAAAATCTCACTATTTTCAGTAAGTAAATATGGCTGCTAAAATATGCCATACTCTACTACAAGTCGTTATTATTGTTCACTTGGCATTTCTAGTTCACAACGAAAGTGTACAATATCGGTCGCAACCTAGACCTTGGTCACGTCAGTACTTTCACTGTTACTGACGTAACGATTAGGCATAGCTCATCACTAGTACAGTCAGGAAAATAACTATAAGAAATCAAAGAGATGGATAAAATTTATATTGAAATATATTTTTTATAAATATACTTTCTAGTTGCGAAGCCGTCCAGATGAGAATTTAAACAATTGAGATTATATCGATTTCCGAATCAGCCCTGTTGCGATGCAGAGTCCTAATACTCAAACACTACTAAAATTTCTAGTTAAATTTCTAGCTTTCTAGTTACATGGTGTCCAAGTAGAGACAAAAAAAAGCGCTTAAGAATTACGGCTTTAGTTAAGTATTCATCTTCATATAATATTTTAAATTAACCTTTTGTGGTGTTTAAACAAGTAAACTATTCCGTTTAAGAATATTTAAAGTAGCTTTTCTAGCGCTTAAAACCAACAAGGAGAAAATTAATTGTTATTAAAATAAATATTAATCGTGCGAATAATTAATTATTATTAATTACTTTGATATACATACGCACAATAACAAGACAATCAAGATATAGTTATGTAGTATGTTATTAATAATAGTTAAATAATAACATGTCAGTCTGGTTATTATAGACCTGTACCTTTTTCTTTGGCGACCTTGTTCTAATAGCAAGCGCAATTCAGGTACTAGAGTAGGGTTACCAGCTGCAAGAAATTAATTATTACTGTACTAGTCAAATGTCACCTTCACAAAAAGATGCGTAAAAAGCTTAGTCCTAAATCTACTTTTAATTTACAATCTGTATGTATTTTGACGGCCTATGTGACTCAGTGGTTAGCACGTCGGTGCGGTCGCGGCTTCGAATCCCGCCGAGGGAATAAAGAGTTTTCAATGTTTCTGGATCATAGATGTGTATCAAATATATTATGTTTAATATAATTAAATTGTATTGTATTAAATTATTAAATATACTCCCTGTTGTCTGGCCCGCGTAACATATTAAGTTCTTCGGATACTTACCAAGGGGCCAGATTGGCGTAGTTTGAAGTGTCCATAGAAATTATCATCATTATATTTTATATTATAGCACCTTTTCCATTTGGAAACGCAACATGTAAAATTTTCATTTCGTGAATTATTGTTTTTGTGTTAATCACTTCTTTAATTTTGATTTGAATCTCGATGTAAGAAAAAAGCGTGAGCAATCAAAAGACGCAATCGCTTTCATGACGCGCAAAATATGGAGATAAAAGTCCATTATATTTTTGATTTAATTTCTATCGCATATGGACATTTTTATATTTGTTGTACAGCCCTGTGAGAGCAGTACCTATGACAGATCAGAGGTCATTTGTCACTGCAACACCTTAGGCACTCGGAATGAGAGGTTTTGTTACGGGTAACAAGACCTCCACCCACGGTGTATGTTTTACAGATCAGAGGGTCAATACTGCTAAGTAAAACCTGCATTAATACAATTACAATCAAGTTACGTTAGTAATATACATTATATATGTCACCGTAAAATTGGAAAAACCGTTAAATTGTAATAAAACTAGTGAAATTGGAAAATGTTTATAGATATCCGACGCGAATATCCTGCCTATAATTTAATACATTTTTTTTCGTTAGATTATAAATATATAGATAAGAATCATTCAATTTTTTTTACAATCTCGTTAGTTATTTTACAATGTAACGGTTTTTACAATTTTACGATGACATATATATTCTTTGATCAAGTCCTGATACGCTCAAACTGCCAAACGGTATTCTCGTAAACAAAACAACGTGAAACACGCTCCGATTGGTACAAACTTCACAAAATCAGTTTATGATAACATGTCGCTACTTGCTACACTTACAATACAATCAAAGTAAAATGAAAGTCTACTTTAAATACGAGAATTGAGGTTCTGAGCATCACGGCATCGTTAATTACAATAACGATGTTCGAAATTCAAAATATATGGGATTGACGTAACGTTCGTTATGTGATATAGCGCGCGATACGTTAATACCGTACCATTTCAAACTTCGTCATTGTAATTAGCGAATACATCTTGGCTAAATGGCTAGATAGAACAAATTATAATATTCTTTTTAAGAATAAGCGGCTTAGACAAAGTAGAATATCGAAACGATAAAGATGTTAGAAATAAATAAATGTTTGAGATTAACCAAGCGATTAAGCGACGAAATGTATTATACCAAACATTTTCTTGGAATATGACTTCGTTTTTATAATATTGTTACTTAGACTAAGCCAGTAATAATATACTGGCTACTATTGTTATAAATGTATGCTTGTGACGACGGATGAATGGATATTTGTGACATTTTCACGCAAAAACTACTAAACGAATTTTTATGAAATTCGGTATGGTAGTACCACATAATAGATATTAGTTACAACAGAAGCACCACTTCGAAGATTTATTAGAAGAAATAGGGACTCTTACTACGATACAATTAAGTTCAATTTACCTCGCGCAGCGCGTGATCGCCTACGATTATATTTACCTACAAGTTGCGTCTCTTTCTATCGCATAACTCTTATTCATATCGCATAATTGTGACGAAATCGGGGTTGTCTCCGTTTAGAAAATAATTTATTTAATTACATTTTTTTTCTAGTAGCTACCTACTGTACCTACTTTAGTGAACAAATTACTTTCCAAATAAACCTAAGGTAGGTGTTAATACCTAATAGTAGGTAAATATAAGTAGGTACTTATACCTAGGTCTAGGTAGGTACTTATTTGAAATGCGTTGGTTCGTCAAAAGTCTTCAGCCTAAATACCTAAATTTTGAACGTGTTGTAGGTATGTAGATAGCTTAAACAAAGTCTTTCAATTTATAGGTGTTACCTACAGAATTAATGAAATATTATTAGATATGTTTTACAACATAACTATAGCGTAGTTATCTACTGTTAGTACATATGGCATAGTATATATTTCTTTATCCATTATCGGTTTTATTCTAGCGAACAGAAAAACAAACAATGGGCAGGTAGGTTTTTAAAACGAACACATCGAAATTCCTTTAATTTAGGTAGATATTTGTGAAATATTAATAATTACACCAACTTAGTATACCTGCCTACATTCCTACTTATTTTGGTACCTAACCCAAAGAATGATAATTTTACAATAATAATAACAATGTTAAAATTATAGATCTTACCTCTCAGCGTCCATAGGGAGCTTGGAAAAACTCAAATTTGGATCGCAACCTTGTTTAAGCAGTTAAATACTGCACAGTATCTTTTTCTCGTTTTTTTACCGATTTTTAAAATAGTACGTTAAGTAATAATAATTAATTACGAACGAATCTTGCGCGTACGTCACTCACAGCTCGCGCGTAAGTCCCTACTGATTTCCCCGCTAGAGCGGGATGCCGCACGTACTTGCATTTTCTATACCTACACGGGGAGTGAGACAGGCCTGGTAGTACTTAGTTTAGACTCTGAGCTAACACAAAAGATCACAGTACAGTGTTCCCGTGGGATATTACATTCACGTGGACGGAGCCACGAGCAAAAGCTAGTCTTTTAAAATACTTTCATACAAACAAACATATTTTGCGTGATATAGTGATTTTGATCTACTTTAAATCTAGATATTATTTAAATATGTATCAAGGTCGTTATTAAGAACTTGTTCAATTAGAAAGTAAAATGAATTGACACTTAGCGACAAGGATACGCGATACTTATTACTTAATAATTTGTTATTAAATTTATTATATTTATTATAATAATATCAACGGAATTATTCTAAAGTATCTATATGGGTAAAATAAGTCTCTATCATGTGGTACACGTGCTAGAGACTTATTTTACCTATGTAAATATGGTTTGGTAAAATCAATAGGGGAGATGACTACATCTTAAATATTTAGCTTCATTAATATGCACAGAAATATTGAGGCATTACTACTTGGTAAATGTAAAAAGTATAAATAAGTTTTATTTTGCTAAATTAGTCAACAAAACCTACATCCTTAGTTTACTTACATCATAATCGTATTATACAAAAACATTCATTATGGTAAGTATGAACTTAAACGCATAAATATCGGAGATATTTACAAATATGTTATTGCGGCCTTATACTTCATACACTTTTATCCACGTGTGACGTCACAGGTAGGACCTTAGTATGGAGCGTTTTGACAAGACTTGCGAAATTTTGTATACAAATCGCTGTACGTTTGAAAATATTGACTTTTGAAATACTGTTTCTTCTGAGAAGTTACTCATATTTATGAGTACTATTCATTTATAAATTAAAACAATTCAGTCATCTAGTCTATTACGGATATTTTGGGCATATGATCAACATAAGTGTCCTACGGGAAAAGTGTTAGTTATTTTTTTGGGGTAAAAATTTTTGCGTGAAAACGTAACAAATATCTATCAATCAATCCTCACAAACTTTTCCATATTTTATAATAGCAGTATGATTATGTTTAATTTAAATAGTACCTTCCTTCTGCTGTAAACGGATGGTTGTGGTGTAAAAATCAACATAGAACATTGATGTATATACATTAAGAAACTAAATAATTTGTGGGTTGCGACAGGAATCAAACGGACACTATTTTTCATCGAGTCTCGGTTCATTGCACTTTGATAAATGTATGTATCGGTGGTTATCTGTAATTGATTTACCGACAAGGTGAAATAACTCATTTGTCAAATAATTCGTAAAAATATGAATAATTTATTCATATTTGAATAATATGAATGGATTAGTGTAATAGGTATGTCGAACAATAGTAATCGACATGTTAATTTATAATATTTTACAAACTGCATCGGAAAGAAATAATCTATACATATAAAATCCTTTGTCCTGAATGACTGACGGATCAACGCACAGCCTAAACCGCTGATCGTAGAGACCTGAAACTTGCAGGGCTTGCTCTTTGTAATGCGTAGGGATCCGATAAGAAGGGATTTTTCGAAATTCGATTCCTAAGGGGGTGAAAAGGGGTAAAACAGTTTGTATGGGGCAACGTGATTCCTTGGTCCAATCTACTTCATATTTTGCACAAACATTATGTAACAGAATTGATGGAATTCGTGTATCACAGTTTATTGAAATTCGTCCGCTAACGGGAATAAAAAGGGAAAGAAAGTTGCTTGGGAGAGATTTGCTTTTAAGTTGATATAAATACTCCTTAGTGCTTTTGATATAAAGCTCCCCACACACAAGCGATCGATCGATTTAGTCTTTACAATTTAAACATTTACTGGGTTCGTAGTTGCAAGTAAATCGGTTTAGATAAAAATTAAATATAGTCTGAGATCCTAGGACCACCTTACTATACTTTTTATATGAAACTCGTATATATACGCGTAAATTTTGTTCCACTAGCTGGTAGGTCTTACACTAATCATTTTGTGTAATAGTTTGTCGTTAGCAATTAACTTTCAAATACGAATTATTTTCCAATTTGATCGAAGCAATCGATAGCCCGTGAGTGGGAAGCTTTATTTTTATTTTGACATAATATATTGTCATCATGTTGAAAAATAAATCTGACAAGAATGCCAAAGTTAAATTTGATGAAAATCTCTTTGAAAAACTAGGCACCTAAATATTTGCGATTGCTATAATATTAATTATATTCATAATACTTATTATATTACATACTATTTCAGTCCTCTTTTTAATATTATATATCTATGAGTGTAGGTATTATATTTCTTTCTCTTTTGTTGTTATAATAATATGTAATTTAATTTATTTGTGCTTCATTTATCAGTGTTTAATACATAGGCTTTGATTAATTATTATATATCTATGTACATAGGTTTTAGTTTTTAACCTAGATTTTTGATCTGTACGTTTGTGCGCGCTAATCTCAGAAACTACGGAACGGATTTTTATAAAATTTGTTACCGTAGTAGTTTAGCCCTTGGATAAATACATAGGACTCGCTTTTTATCGCGGAAAATTTTTGGGTACCTAACTACCTACGGATTCCACGCGGATAGGAATTAGGCTCATTAGGATAGCTCTGCTTATAATTTTGTGTAGGTATTTCAATTCAATCGGTTCATACCTACAAAAAGTTTTATCAATCTAAAAAATAACGTAGTATAAAATGCTATAAAATAACCAGATATTTGAATTGGTTAAAAATTTACCTAGGTTAATCCTAATCATGATTATTATATGAGGATTAAGTGAGAAGCTAGATGGCTTCGTGGTCGTACTGCTAACTCATCTCTCTCTCAAACTCTGTCGTGGTCCCAACTAGGATGCGAGATCACAATCCAAATTATTTTTATTAAGTTCAAAGTCCACAGCGTCTTCCCATTGAAAAGATTTTCGAAATCGTTAAAATACTAATTATCGCTACAAAGAAATCCTTACTTAATATTATACCTAAACGCGAAAGTTTGAATGTACATAATAATATGTTTAGTTTATCATGCAATAAAGTAAAGTAAAGAAAACACGTAAAGAATTTTGATGAAATCAGGTATGGTAGTCCGTAGTAGGTTAAGCAGAATTAACACAGAATACTTTTTGCAGTTTATTAAATTTTATTTATAGTACAGTTCTCGGTAGATTTCTTGAGCGTACCTACGAAGTCGCAGGAAACATTCAAATAAAATACAACTGATACGGCTGTGCAGTGCCTACACCATTATGTATTCAATTTTGGTATTGGTATTTTCCCGAACAAGCTTTCCCTCTGACGCGAGCGAAGCTGCGGGCAAAAGCTAGTCTAGTATGTTATTTCCTATGTTTAGCCTACTTCAGACTATTATTCCTATGTGCAATTCTTTTGCCGTGATAATATAATTTTTAACGTCGTGTCAGACAAATCCATCAAAAATAATATAGAATTATATTGCCAACGATGTCAAAGCACGAAATGACCGACCAGCCACGTAAACGACAGTCCTGGCTTGACAAAAAAAAAATGCGCACCCCCTGCATACATCTAGCCACGCACACGTAGCCGCGAGACTCGTGTAAGTCTATTGAATAACGGTTCTTCAAGTTAGTTATTACTAACTTGAAGAACCGTTGTTCATTATATATTCTTTGACAGAGGTTTTAACTTTTGTAGATACCAATCTAGATGTAGATAATATGTAGAGTTATATAGAGCTAGTATAGTTTGGGGCGGTGAACGTGGTTTGCACAACCTGTCGCGGTGCATGTCATACTATTGTGATTAACGTTCGCTTGCGACACAAAAACTGTGGCGGCTCTATTAGATTCGAAACAGTTGTGTAGCATGGTAGAGCTCTGCCTCCAAAAGACATATCAATTGAACAAGTTAAACGAACTGGTAGAGTTGAAAATCTACAATCAAAAAAGTCTCAATTAGCCGTTATTAAAGTTAGACATATTAAATAAATGTGATCTACATTTAAAAAATTAAAAGCAATCTTTATATTTTTAACAACTTATACATTAAAATATTACTCGTAATTTTAAATTGTCTAACAAAAAATAAATTATTATTCATCATTTTAGGATTATGTTCTTACTTACATCTAAGAAAAGAACCCTCTTTACGTAATTAAAACAAATTCATATTTTCTTTTAATGACTATGAAAGTAATATAATTTAATCAACAATCATTATAGCTTATTTTCTAGAAACACCGCTTTTCTTGCAATACGTTTGGTAATTTCCTCTAACTTAGGATCTATAATAAACCGTCTAATTCTGTAATCTTGTTGCAATATTGAATATATCCAGTGCAATCAACTGTAAAAATGGCAGCGCAGGTTACTTTACATAAATGTGAAACCTTATTTAATTACAGATTAAGTTGATTGAGTACTGATAACAATTTTCCGTTGGTTTTAAGTTGAGCCGGATACTTTGATTTCCCTGAAATGTGTAACTTATTGCAATGTCTTGTTGTTTTTTACAATTAAAATAATTGATTATATTGTTCCTTATATAATAATTAGTGTTAATATAAGCAGTAATTCGTCAGCATCCAGTAATTAAAGCACAAATTTGTCAAGGCACGATACAGTCTTTGAAATAGTTTTGTTTTAGCACACCTTCTATACCTTTCTGCGATTGTCGCTGCAAATTAATGTATTTAGATCTTGTGGCATATAGAAATACACTTGTTAAAAATATTAAAACAATAATAAAAGAGTACAAAACCTGTAAACCAATCATATAGACAAAAGCGACCTATTCTTACCATCCAAAATTATGTAACTAACTGCTCTATATTTATATTTTCGTCATCGATAAATTGTTAATTTGCTATTGTTATGTTGAATTGTTTAGCAAACAGCGCAATGTTTTATGTTACTTAATATCAAACGTGAAAGTGTACTACTTTTCCACTGGCCGGCGTCGAAGGTGAAAATAAAATGCAGTTCGCCCGCTAGGTGGCGCTTTTCAAGGTCACGCCGCTATCGCGTGTATAACTTTTTAAAATTACGAAATCGCACTTGAGTCATCGAATAAGGACATTCCTTATAACTCTATTTGCAGTTTAATTTGATATTAATTACATGAGACAAAAATAAGCAAATTTTGATTTAATAAAAAATGACAAATTTTGACAAACTTTTAAACATCTATTTAGTCGCTAGAAAATTCAATAAATTGACAAGTGGTCAATAAGTTTTTATAGTACCATAAAAATTTTAAGGGCCCAATTCTTCTTCAAACATTTTTAGGAATGTAGCATTGATTAAGATATCGCTTGCGTTAGAAGTTGTAATGAAATTTTTGACCAAATACAGCAAAATTACGTTGGCCTCAGATAATTGGTATAAAAATAATGTTATTTTGTAGCGAGGAAAATATCATGGATTCCGACTACTAACGTCCTCGTCCTCAAATTGAGGAGAAATTCGAAAATGGTGATGATAATGATGATCGTGTAGTGTATATTATAATTCTCAGTAATTGTAAAATGTAAAGTCAGCTCAATTTATGTACGTAGCAATAATATGTAACTCCGGCAGTCGTCTGCCCGTCGTCACCTTAACTGGTTGTCAAATAAAGTAATTCAGCGCATCATATATTTTATTTGAAGACCCCAGCCATAGTTCACTAAACTGGTGACCCCGACGTGATACTTTCGAATAGTGAAGGAATTCGGCGTAAATAGTGACATTGGCTGTGGGGTAAGTTTTGTTCGAGATCAAATTTCACGCGGCGACAGGAAGTCAGCGTGACGCAATAAAATAACGCGCCGTGACACGTGGCGAATACAGCGGCAGGCGGCTCATCAGCTCAATTTGTTCGAGGAAAATGAATACAGCAACAGACACAGGGTGTAAGGAAGAGTCGTCAGGCACGGCGTTGGCATCTATAAGTGTATCCACAAAGCTACCGGAATTTTGGACAGACTTGCCGAGGTTATGGTTCGCACAGTTCGAGGCTGTGATGGCCCCACAGAAGCAGGGTGAAGAGACCAAATTCAACATGGTCATCTCAAAACTTGGAAAAGAGGCCATCCAGCAGGTGAGCGACCTGGTGATGTCACCGCCCCCACAGGACAAGTATACGGCGCTTAAAGTGAGATTGCTGCAGGTTTATGAGGAGAGTGCCGAAAGACAAATGCAGAAGTTGGTGTCGGAACTGGAATTGGGTTCGCAAAGACCCTCTCAGTTTTTAAGAAGAATGAAGGATCTGGGTCGCAGCGCGCAAATTGCGGATACCACACTCAAGAGCCTGTGGTTATCGAAAATGCCATCATCGGTTCGAGCAGTTATGGCGGTGTGTGAAGACCAGTCCTTGGACAAGCTGGCGGCCATGGCTGATAAAATAACAGAATACACCAACGCCGGGGATATTGCAGCAGTAACGAGCAAGAGAGCAGCAGATGGACAGCTGGACGAGCAGATGAGTAGGTTGGAGCTAGAGGTTGCAGCACTGCGCGCCAAGTTGAGGGGTCGCGAGCGCTCTAGGAGCAACAGTAGACCTACCGACTTTAGAAGAAGATCAGCATCGCGGCCTAGAAGAGTACCTGGGGACCCGGACTGGCTGTGCCGTTTCCACTTCCGGTACAGAGCGAGAGCTAACCGCTGCGAGCAACCCTGCGCGTGGCGAGCCAAGCAGTCGGGAAACTAGTTGGAGTACATGCGGGCTCGGTGGACGGATGTACTCAAGGTCAGGTGAATAAAAGCCATCGTTTATTAATTAGGGATAATTTAACAAAATGTAGTTTTTTGATCGATACAGGCGCTAACATTTCCGTCATTCCAAAGTGGTGTGTTAGAAAGCCTATTGAGAAACTCGATCTAAAATTATATGCTGCTAATGACAGCGAGATTAAATGTTATGGTATATGTAATTTAGAATTATCGTTAGGGCTAAGACGGTCATTTAAATGGCCTTTTGTTGTATGTGATGTAAAACAGCCTATAATAGGTGCCGATTTTTTGAAGAATTTTAAATTAAATGTGGATTTGTATAATAACAAGTTAATTGATACAGTTACCAGCTTAAATGTCCGTGGACTAAAAAGTACAAATTTTTTCGGCACTATTAAAAGTATAAATAGCAACCATCCTTACGCGGATTTACTGGAACAATTTCAGGACATCACGCGGCCGCCAACCTTCAAGGATGTCCCAGAGCATTCCGTTTATCATCATATTGAGACAACCGGACCACCTGTCCACGCGCGTGCCAGGAGGTTGACGTCGGACAGGTACGATAGGGTTAAAAAAGAATTTCAATTGATGCAAGAGCTAGGCATATGTAGACCTTCAAACAGTGAGTGGGCCAGTCCTTTACATGTAGTACCTAAGAAAGATGGCGGTATTCGACCCTGCGGGGACTATAGGATGTTAAACGCAATTACGAAGCCGGATCGTTACCCGATACCTAGGGTACAAGATTTTACGTATGGGTTACATAACAAAAAATTTTTTTCAAAATTAGATATTTGTAGAGCTTATCATTTTATAGGTATTAATCCAGATGACATAAAAAAAACAGCCATTATTACACCATTTGGGCTTTTTGAATTTCCAAGAATGACGTTTGGTCTGCGTAACGCGGCACAAACATTTCAGAGATTTATTAATAATACAGTTTTGTCAGGTATTGAACAATTGAATTACGTTGGCGACTGTACAGGGGGCAAAGGTCAGTCAGTGGTGTTCGGGTACATAGATGACGTAATAGTAGGATCGGATAACCCCGATATACATAGAGAACATTTGCGATTAATATTTGAAAGGTTGAGTAAATATAAAATGTCTATTAATTTAAGTAAATGTGTTTTTGGACAATCCTCAGTAGAATTTTTAGGCTATTTAGTTTCAGAAAAAGGCATAAGTCCGATGCCGGATAAAGTTAAAGCTATCGAGTCATACCCGAAACCGGAAACAATAGAACAATTACGTAGATTTTTGGGCATGCTAAATTTTTATAGAAATCATATTCCTAACGCTGCTCGAGTTCAGGGGGTTTTAGATAGGTATTTGCACGGGGCTAAAAAACGAGATAAGACGCGTATAGAATGGACCGACGAGGCGAATAGTGCATTTGAAGTATGTAAAGAAAATTTGAAAAATGCCGTCACTATTTCGCATCCGATATCGAATGCTAAATTAGGTTTAATGACTGACGCGTCAGATTTTAGTATAGGGGCAGTGTTAAATCAGTGGGAAGGAAATTCTTGGAAGCCTTTAGGATATTTTTCAAAAAGATTATCAGAACCGCAAAAGAAATACTCTACGTACGACAAGGAACTTTTGGCGATTTATTCGGGAATAGTATACTTTAGGGATTTAATCGAAGGTAGAAATTTAACAGTTTACACGGACCATAAACCTCTCACATTTGCTTTAAGTAAATTAAGTTCTAATAAAGAGTTACCTAGGCGAGCGCGTCAATTGTTGTATATTAGCGAATTTACGAGCGACATACAACATATACAAGGCACTGAAAATCAGGTGGCCGACGCCTTATCGAGAATTGAGAGTATCATATGTCCTAGTTCGAGCGAATACGTCGAAGTTGCGCGAGCACAGGCGACAGACGCTGAGCTCGCGGATTTAATGAAAACAAATGATAAGTTGCAATGGAAACAATTAGCGCTCGATAATAATGAGAATATTAAAATATATTGCGAAACATCAGCACAGAATATTAGGCCGTATATACCATCTCAGTTTAGGAAAAGTATTTTTCATAAATTTCATGATGTTTCCCATCCCGGAGTTAGGGCATCACGTGCGTTAATTAGTAAAAAAGTTTTTTGGCCAGGTATGAATAAGAACATAGGGACCTGGGCCAAGACGTGTGTGAGGTGTCAGAGAAGTAAGGTTATTCGGCACACAGTTTCGAAACTTAGCGATTTTAATAATAGCGAGCGTTTCGAACATTTGCACGTAGATTTGATAGGACCTTTACCGGAAACCGAGCACGGTTTCCGTTATTGCGTCACTATGATCGATAGACTAACGCGATGGCCTGAGATTTGCCCTGTGAAGGACATGACCGCGGAGTCGGTAGCTAGAGCAGTTTATGAGGGATGGATTTGTCGTTTCGGTTGTCCTAAAATTATTACCACCGATCAAGGTAGACAGTTTGAAAGCGAATTATTTACAGATTTAATGAAATTATTAGGTATTCAAAAAACGCGGACTACCCCATACCACCCACAGTGTAATGGTAAAATAGAAAGGTGGCATAGGTCTTTAAAATCGGCGCTGACGGCTAGATTGAATAATAACCTATCATGGTTAGTAGAACTACCGACAGTCATGTTAGGATTGAGAGCTGCTTGTCAAGCGGACAATGATAATATTAGTGCGGCGGAATTTACTCTGGGTCATTGTTTAAGGTTGCCGGGAGAATTTTGTTCTGATAAAAGTATGAAAATTGATAACCCACATTCATTTATAATAAATTTAAGAGATACTTTAAACAAAATTAAGCCCATAAAAAGGGAATTCAAAGATAGTAATAGTACTTTTGTGCATGCTGATCTAAATTCCTGTTCACATGTTTTTCTAAGAGTAGACGCGGTACGGAGACCGCTAACGCCTCCGTACAGCGGACCACATAAAGTTTTAGAAAGAGGTAGTAAAGTTTTTAAAATATTAATTGATAATAGAGAATGTAATGTTTCGATCGATAGACTCAAGCCCGCGTATATTTTAGAAGAAAATGAAGTTAGACATGACAGTAACTTAGATCAGCATAGAGAAGCTAATGTGTATACGCCTTTACAGCAATCACGTAGAGGCAGAAAAATTAAAAGACCTGTAAGATTTTTGGACTGTAACTAGGTTAACGGTGCATTGGCATTTTTTTGTTTGTTAGCAAGTAAGTGCGCGAAGGTTGCGTAATGTCATCTCAGCACATATTAATAGTTATAAATTATAGTTATGAATATTTGTATTCATTTTATTGTAAGTGTCGGCTCGAAAAGTTAATTATATATAATAATATATAAATTTGATTATCCATTTCAAGTCACAAAGTTTAAAGTTTAAAGTTATCAGTTTAAAGTCAACAGTATTAAAAGTTAGATTATATTGACAAAATGGGAAAAACATATTCGGTAGAAAAGAAAGACGAAGAAATTGTCATCGCTCAGAACGGAGCAAATCACGCAACAGCATCTAATGCTAATTATAAATTGGAAGTGTTGAGCATCACGGTGACTGTTATGGCAGTCATCCTTTTTGTGTTTTGTGCTATTATTATATACAAAGTTTGTGTTACAAGTGCAAAGAAAATGTTAAGGAAGGAGTTAAATTGTAATCACGGTACTAATTTAAGTGTTGTGTCACAGAACAAACTCCCAAATGTTAATGTTTGCTAAATTCAAAATTTTTGTTTTATTGTCAGTTATGTAAATCATTTTTTTTTAGAAGGGGGTGTATGTAGTGTATATTATAATTCTCAGTAATTGTAAAATGTAAAGTCAGCTCAATTTATGTACGTAGCAATAATATGTAACTCCGGCAGTCGTCTGCCCGTCGTCACCTTAACTGGTTGTCAAATAAAGTAATTCAGCGCATCATATATTTTATTTGAAGACCCCAGCCATAGTTCACTAAAATCGTAATGAAGCATTTTAAAAAACGAGACTTGGCCGCCCAGCTCATCCGAACCAGACTAGAAAATATTAAAATGAATAATGTGAGTTTTAAAAAGAGAAATTAATTCTTGACGGGTAACTTCTCATCTTTTTTTTAAATTTAATATTCATGATTTGACCACTGAGTATGAAGGTGCTTACGCAACGAAATCAAGGCAACTAATCTATAATAGTACTGCCCACATTATTAATAATAATAATATGATTAATGAGAGTTACAAAATAGTTCCGTACAGCTGAGAAGGTGATCTAGAAAATAATAAATTTATAATAATTATTATATTTATCAAATTTTTAATATGTTTTGTAATGAATGTTACATATATAAGCGCCTTCAGGCTACATGTTACGTCCGAACTAGAGTTTTAACGATTGCTGTAAGTTATACATTGATTAATTAATTCAAGATTCATTGATAAGTCTATTCAAAGTATAAATTTAACTAATTAAATATCTAAAAAACAATATTGCTTCTATTAGTTCACTGCACTAACACAGCGTCATCTTCTAGTGATAGGAAAAATTTTGCTATGCGTTTTGCGTTTATGTACTCGCCATTTTTACTAAGGCGAAAATAATATTACGTTAACTAGCAATACATGTACAATAAAGTAGGAATGCTAAACCATAAACATCTAACCAGTCTGTCAGTTCACTTTCGCCTTCGGTCAATGATATGACTCGTCTTGGTGGGAGCACTGCCGTGCCCCCAGATCGGAAGCTTGACCACCTTATCTATAGCTATACTAATAATAAAGAGGAAATTTGTTTGTTTGTTTCCATTGAATAGGCTCCGAAACTACTCGACCGATTTTAATGAAATTTGGTACAGATATAGAGTAGACCACGGGGAAGGACAAAGGCTAATTTTTATCGCGGCAAAATGTACGGTTACCGCGGGATTTCTTTTTGCACACACGAAGAGACGTCGAAATCTAGTCCGTTATAAAAATGAAGTTATATAACAGAGTATAAAAACAAGTTAATTGTCTAACGGCCGTAGTCAGAGTCATTTAGTGATTACAGAAATCATGTAACAGAGATTTTGACAGAAACTGCATGGACTCTATGTCAAAGTCCTACTAAGTACCTAGCTACTAAGTAGGCATTAAATTTAATAGAAAGTACAAAAACTTAGTAGGTCTGGGTGCGTTGTGATAAAATAAACTGTTTCCTATTAAAATTAATTGTCTGAGTAAATACAGTGTCTCACGAGAACACACTATGTTTTCAGGATAAAAAGTAGCCTATGTATCAATCCAGAGTTTAAACTACTACCCTGCCAAATTACATCGATATCTGTTCAGAAATTTTGACCTGAAAGAGTAATAAAAATCTATCCATACCATACTAAATTTCATCGAAATCTGTTCAGTAATTTTCACTTGAAAGAGTAATAAACATCCATCCATACAACATTTCAGATTATTTTATTACTGTTATTTTTTTATTTCGGATAATCCTTATATCGGTTTGCCAAAATTTTAATGATCCATTATTATTATTATTTATAACGAAAAATAGAACAATATAATATAGATAGAGATGTGATAAACGGCTTAAAATTAAAAGTTAACTTATCCGTTATTAAATATTCAAAAGCAACTTTTGTTAACTGCTTAGTTGCTTATATACTTATTGCCACTTATAATGTTTTTTGCGCTTATGTTACGTTTTTCGATCGCTAAAACTGATTTCAATGAACTTTCCTTCTTACTTTGCAGGCTTAGGACTGTCTGAAATCTGAATAATATTAATACGAATTATTGCGTAACGTAATATAACGTGTTTTCGTCAACCCGCAAAGCGCAACTAACAAAAAGTGAATAAACATGAAAAAGCATATTAGTTATAAGTACAAAAAATAAGCTGTTTAAATAAGTGATGAGCTAAATTAAAGAATTTTCACTCTTATTGCGCTGTCATAAGAACTATTTTTCTTTGCTCATACCACACTTATGGCTTTATGACTATAAACGATATAAACGATAAGTATAAGTGTTAAACGCTTACATTTATAAACGACTTTTCAACTTATTTATAAAAGCACGCTTTTTTAAACGCTTTACGCTTAAACGGCCATCTCTAATATAATATCTATGGACGCTTCACACCACGTCAGTCTGGCCCCGTGGTAAGTATCCGAAGAACTTGTGTTACGGGTACCAGACAACGGAAATATATTTAATACTTTTTTATACTATACTTATATTTAAGATTTTTATTATATTATACATATATTTAATACACATCCATGACCCAGGAACAGAAAACTTTTTTGTTCCCTGGCGGGATTCGAACCCGCGACCTCCGGCTTAAGCGCCACTACGCTCACCACTGAGCCACGGAGGTCGTCGAATCTCTATATATAGATATATATACAACGAAAAATAGAACAATATATATAGAACAAGTTAAATAACAGTACAACCTCTATATTAATTGTTCCATGATTTCATCGCATACGTCCTATAAAAATTCATCGATATGGGCGACCAATAAAGTCGGCCGTAACTCTGAAAATCCTACTAATATTATAAATGTGAAAGTTTGTGAGGATGTATGGATGGATGGATGTTTGTTCCTCTTTCACGCTAAAACTACTATACGGATTTTGATGAAATTGGGTATGGTAGTAGTTTGGGCCCTGAATTAAAACATTCATTCATTCATTCATTCATATAATTACGCCTCTTTCCCATAGGGGTAGGCAGAGACCGCCTCTTTCTCGTAGGGGTAGGCAGAGACCACTTCTTTCCACTTGCTACGATCCTTACATACTTGTTTCGCTTCGTCCACTTTCATTCATACCATCCATTCCTCCTCTTACATTCAACGTAGCGAAGCGGCTCTCCGTGGGCCACTTTTCGCCTCCGCGAGAACGAGACGTGATGGGTGGCGAACCGCATCGCCGCCATTTTGGATAATTAAATAATTTTTATGATTATCCATTGCGTTCCCACGGATTGGTGGAGAGGGAAGGAATAGGGAAAGGGAAGGATAGGTGGTGTGGAAAGGAAGATTGGTAAGTTAGAGTGGGAAATAGGAATGTAGGATATTACCGCCCAGGAGGGCACGGGATAGGACGGTAATAGCTAGGGAGCCGGGGTCGCATACCCGTATACTATACCACAACTACCGGACAGGTAAGTTGGGATGAGTATCCCTGAATTAAAATATAGGCTACTTTTTATCCTGAAAAAGTACAGTGCCCCCGAGGGATACTATATTTACGCGGGTGGAGCCGCGGGCAACGGCTAGTTAACTATATAATTGAATTTCCGACATTACGCGAATCTAGTCACCATGCGGTAATAATTGTATAATGCAGCCCTAGATAAGTAACACTTTCGCTGATGGTGGCACCGATACAGTGTTGGTAACTGGGGCGAAAACCTGCAGCGTTTATAATTAATTCAATAAACGGCCAAGTGCGTGACGGATCGGAGTGGTAGAGTTCCGTTAACGAAGTGCCGTCATCGTTGTTGTAGGTTTTGTAACGTCGCGTCGGCGTCAACACGGGAACGCCGTTTTTTGCAATATTGGACGTTGAAATTAGATGTACCTACTTTGAGTAGGTACATAAAATTGCAAAGCAATGAAGTTGCCATTTTTGAACATGGCAACTTTATTGCTTTGCAATTTTATGTAGTCATATAAAAGTGAATATTATGCATATTATTACTTTTAAGTAAGTAATTTTTTTGTTGGCTTCATGCCTGCAAAATCCCAAAAAAATTAGAGCGACTGTTCTAAATATCGTAATGACAAGTACATAAACAATCGCAAATCTTTAGGAAAGAAAAAAAATAATAAAGCCGCTTTAGAAATTGTAAAACGCAGAATTTTCATTGTCTACACAGTCGTGATTTAATTTTCGATATTATTGTACTTGAGTGATTGTAGTTCAAGATTTGATCGACTTTCAAAAGCAGTTAATTTTTTACAATTTCGCCTCGTGAAACTCGTGATTAAGTTTTAATTGTTTTCTTTTTTTTTTACTGTTTCATTTCAAATAAAACAATTGTTAGTTTAAAGCGTTGTATAAGGATTTTGTCGAAACAGTACTTTACATAATATTCAGATTTAGTTTTGTTTTCCCAAAGTTTAGGTGACGATACAGTCGCGGGTACAGGAAGTAGTAGGTTTAGTACATAGAAAAAAAAACATGACGTGTACAGAGTACACGGGACAGAAGAGAAACTTCATTCATCCTTTAAAATGTAGAAATACTCTCATCGTGTCTAAATAACATTAATTCGAAAAATAAGAGAAATAATTAAATTAGTACACCTAGCGCCAATCTGTGTATGAGCTATACTATAGCAAGTTATTTTGTCATGTAAGATGTATAAGTAGCTCACGACAGATGGCGTTATATTCAAAATCGTATTGTGACGTGACGCGACCTTAGAATTGCGCTCTTAATGCCGCTAAAGAACTCAAAAATCCACAGTTGGAATACATAACCTCCTCCTTTTGGAAGTCAGTTAAAAATAGGTACACCGTGACAATTTGATGAAAGGTTTCTAAAACGGGGACATTATGATGATGATGATGAACTAGAACATGTCCGAATAAGTGAGTTATCCTGACTTACGCAAGTAGTCACTATCACGTATTGTCCTTCCGTCGGCTTTCTACGACCGTGATCCATACTGATTGTGTAAGTGTATCACGCCCTTAAGGGTTATATAACTACCGAAACAGTAGATAAAAAGTAAAGATTCTTAGATATAGCAATGGCTAGAATATAGATAGAGAGAAAAAATATTATTAAAAGATATTCCCTCCTAAAAGGCCGGCAATGCACTTGCACACCTCTGATGTTGCGGGTGTCCATGGGTGATGGTAATCGTTTCCATCAGGTGATGCGTTTGCTCGTTTGCCCCCTAATTTTATAAAAAAAATATGACTCGGAATCCGGCGGGCCCGGGAAAAATTCAGAGCACTGAAAATACGAGTTTGTGTTATCGAAGTGTCGAGTGTCGAGCTATTATATCATTGGCATATTTTGACTAGATGCTTGTGTTCGATTTTCAGCGCCGAGTTCTATTTTCAGTGCTCTGAATTTTCCCGGTTCTGCTGGATTCCGGATGACATAGTTCCACCCTAAGACCAGTAAACGAACAGACGCATCACTGAATGTAAGCGATTACTTCCGGCAATGGACGCTCGAAACAACAGAGGACGCTCACAACACAAACCTCACGCTTATTTTGTATGGGGTTTGTCGATTAACCTAGTCCATTCGTGCCAAAGCATGGCTCTTATTCAGTACTAGCTGTTTCTCGCGGCTCCACCCGCGTAAATATTGTATCGAGTATCCCGCGGGAATACGGTACTTTTCCGGGATAAAAAGTAGCATATGTTTTAATCCAGAGCCATATATACTACCATACCAAATTTCATCGAAATACGTTCAGTAGTTTTTGCGTGAAAGAGGAACAAACATCCATCCATACACCGTCACAAACTTTCATATTTATAATATTAGTAAGATAATAAATATTTTGGACAGTGACTAGTAATAAAATGAAAAGGTAAAGTAGCAAGTTTTACAACTTTAGAACAAAAGACGGGAAAAACAACAGATAAAATCGGATTTAAATCTATAGGCATTAGGTACATACGTAGGTACCTAAGAGAAAGGACTAGGCTCCTATAACGATTTTGTAGTAGGCCCTTTAATATAAGGCATTATCATTGGTTACATAAAGAACTAATCATTTCCTAATACTGACGATTGGTAACCAATTTCACAGTATGCAAATTCGCTCACGAACACTAGTAAATTATATACCTCTCATTTACCTTATGTAATGTACACTGATTCAGTGTTATTTGTTTATTATAGCCATGTAATAGCGTGTAATATTGTAAATATGCTTCTTTTATTTTAACTTTTTTAAAGTTCTAATTTTAAATAGAGGTGTGGCCACAGACTCTACAACTCAAACTCAAAATGTTTATTTCCATATAGGTTATAATATAACGCTTATAGAATTGTCCTACATGATGCCTACCACTGGTTCGGGAGCTAGCGTGGTGAGAAGAGCCGGCGGCGTAAGAAACTCACGCGGGGCCGCCCTTTACAAAAAAGATGGAAAATTGTTCTTTTAAAATAAAAATTTTTTGACTAAAACTACATAATAAGAGTACAGTAATATATGTAATTTAGAAGTAGCCTTGCAGGGGGGCACCTCATTGCCAAGGTGTGCTATCATTCATAAAATTTCATTAAATTATAATAGGCTTTAGCACACAAACGTCCTTTAACTACTTTTTTAAATTTATTTACTGAAAAAATTTGAACGCTTTCTGGGATCTTATTGTATAGGCGTATACATTGGTCTTTAAACGAATTATTTACTTTACTAAATCTAGTTACTAGTATGTACACATTAAGCTTATGCTTATTTCTAGAACAACTGTACATATACTCGTATACGCGACGTGAGCTTTGTTGCACTCTGTCGACAAAGTTTTTGCAGTTAAGACAAAACAGAGAGTTATTTCGTGATATCGCTAATGTATTATGTAGTGTAACAAAATTCGCTACTAACAGGGCTCCAATTACGATTATGAAATCTTTGAAAGTCCTTTCACAATATCTAGGTTATCTAAAATAAGTGTGACAAGTGCTTATGAATTAGGGCGCGCTCACATTATATAAAGTACTAGTAGTTGTTAGAGTGAGAGAGCCATGCTTCAGCGCGAAATGCCCGGCTCAACAGGTACAAATCCCACTTCTGATTCAAAGTACTTCTCTACATAAATAAATCTTAAGCTGCGAAAAATTTACTTCATTTCTCATGCTACCTTTTATTTATCATGTAGTTATTTATTTGTTTCGATTTCACAAAAAATAAAAATACAATCTCATCACACTTGGCAACGTTTGACCTCACCATTTACAATTTGAACCAATTACTTCATTCATAACCGAACATGCATATCATTAATCTGTGCCAGTTGCGAGGGTGTGGACCTACATTAAATCGTGCTAGTTTTTATCTGCCATACTAAGTAACGGTTGATTTGAAAATTATGGAAAACTAGCATTTGCCCGCGACTTCGTCCGCATGGAGTTCGGTTTCCACACAAAATTTTTTCACACACACCCCTTTTTCACCCACTTAGGGGGCGAATTTTCAAAAATCCTTTCTTAGCGGACGCCTACATCATTACAACTATCTGTTTGCCAAATTTCAGCAAAATCCGTTCAGTAGTTTCGGTTGTGCGTTGATAGATGAGTCAGTCAGGTTTGCCTTTTATATATAATTTAGATTTTGCACCAGAATATTAATACAAACAAATCAAATAGAAGTGTCTGTTTGTAATTTTAAATTAAAAGCTTTGCATTGAATGCATAATATGATAGTAGGTATATCCATGTTCGATCGAGTGTCAGTCCGTTTATCCGTTTGTTTGTTCCGGCTAATCTCTGAAACGGTTGGACCTATTTTGACCGGAAGATAGCTGATATGATGAGGATTACTTTAGGCTACTTTTACTTAAGTTTCAGTTTAAAAAAGTTTCCGTTTTCATTAGTTCCACGCAAAAGAAGTTACGGGCACCAGCTAGTTTATAATAAAAATATATTTCTTTTTTTGTGATTATATAGGTTACATCGCCATTATTAATTATAAATTAAAAATCTGATATATTAAAAATAGCAACTATTTCATCAATATTTTTATACAAAATTGCCTTTTAGACAATAAAATAATAAACTTCTATTTGTCCTAGATACACAAATAAGTTAATATTATCATCAGGACCAAATCAAGAATCAATTCTCGTGTATAAAGTAGACTTCATTTTACTTTGATTGTAAGTGAAACTACTTGTTGTCATAAATTAATTTTGTGAAGTTTGGACCAATCAGAACGCATTTGACGTTAATTTAACGTTTACGAGGTTAGCAATTTTGTAGTTATACCCCCTTACTAATAATCGCTGCATACGCTTGGTATAACTAATACAGTGTTTTGTCTCCTACTATCGAATTAAAAATGTCACTTGTGTGACGTGAACAAAACACTGTATTAGTTATACCAAGCTTATACAGCGTTTATTAGTAAGGGGTTTAGAGTATAGATACTTGATTGTAATTGTATTATTGCAGGTTTTATTTAGAAGAATTGACCCTCCGATCATATTATTACTTATCCAATTACCTGTAAAATATTATCTCTGTTATAGCGTAGCTACGTTATAACAGAGATAATATTTTACACGTAACATAACTATGCTCCTAAATCTTGCCTCATTTTGTTAGTGTAATAGTAAACCAGTAGTAATTTAAAGTTATAAATCGTTTGTGAGACAAAATCTTAAAAAGTTACGCAAGCAAGGATATACGTAACAAAGATCTAGTTAAACGAGAGAATGCGATCGGTTTACTGACTAATAAAATATATGATGCTTGGTATAATCTATAAGCTGAGCGATTTACTATGGAACATTTTATAGTTACACAGATCGGTTTTAGAAGAATTTGTGATATCTATAGAACCGTAGAACCTTCTAACGAAAGCACATAACAAGCTCTGTAGTATAGTAGCTATTCGAACGTGGCTTTGAACTCGGAGGTGATGGGTTTGATTCTCGTGTTAGACTTGGAACAACAAAAAATGGTGTTTCCAAGTTTGGTTAAGATAATGCAGGCTGATCAGTGATTGTCTGAAAAGAAATAATAATTACATCAACTTCATCAAATAAGAATGTATGAATGAACTAAAAAAAACGGGCCAAGTGCGAGTCGTACTCGCACACGAAGGGTTCCGTACGAAACAGCAATAAATTCAAGTTTGTTGAATGAGAGCCCCACTAAAATATTTTATTATTATTTTTTAGTGTTTGTATTAACTCTCTAGCTATCACGGTTCATGAGATACAGCCATGTGACAGATGGGCGGACGGACAGCTATGTCTCAGTAAAAGGGTCCCGTTATACCCTTTAGGTACGGAACTACGGAACCCTGAAGACATAAACGCTTTCATCGATTACTTGGACCACAGCGAAGTACAAAGCATGCACGAAGGGATTATCTGTATCACATAACGCATGTCTAATGGCTACCGATTTATTAAACGGTTTACGGACTGCTCTAGTTTACTCTTATGTAACTAGAAAACTTTATGAGTACTTAACTCAAAACATAATAGAATAGTAACCATTAAGTCCTTAGGTACAAATATTACTAACGCATAAGTTTGTATATTATATGTAGCTTTTGCCACGGGAACACTGCTCTTTTTTCGGAATAATTTAATTCCCGATAATTTGAAAATCCCGAAATAATAATTTATTTCGGGATTTTTTAATCCGGAGACTACAAGTTCTACCATATGAAATTTCATTAAAATTTGTTCTGTAGTTTTTGCGCGGAAGAGTAACAAACATCCACCCATTCTTACAAACTTTCATAATAGGAGTAAGATCCATTCATAATAGGAGTAAGAAGTAGGATGCATGGATTTGAACCCGAAAAGGTACAGTGTTCCTATGCGACGGGTACTGTATTTACGCGAGTTAAAGCTTAGTACTATTAATATATTTTTCAACATTACAAGCATAGATATATAATATTAAAAAGAGGATTACAAGTACTGACGACGCATAATTATTAATTTTAGACCCTTTGATCTCCATGCTTTTATGCGAGTACGTAGTCGCATTCTATTTGAGCATTCATTAAATTCAATATTTTTCTTAAAGTAACTCAAAAGCTGTGTTTCTAAGATAGCTACTCAAAATAAAATTTTCACTTGACAAAAAGATAAACGTTTCATATGACATTAGTCAAAAAAGTCAAAGCGCGGTACAACCTGACTTTCGAACTCTTGCAATGTAACGTGTATATCTACATTTAATAAAGTTCAGTTTTGAATAGCTATTTCAAAAATGCAGCGCCGTGTCGGGTATTGTATCGATTCGGTGTGAATTGACCCTAATTATTGGCAATAATGCTCATATTGACAATACTATTGCATATTTGCGGGTCATATTGCCGCTTTTTTTGTACGTGTTGACTAGTATTGGCAAATTTATTGTCAATAATATGGCGTGTGTGCGGCTAGCCATAGACTAGAAACGTCTTACTGAGCTCCTTATTACCAGCTCGTATGCAGGAACAGCTCTGTTATAGTTACATAGTCCAATATGCACAGTTACGCCATACCAATTATTGTAATTGCAGTATGGTTTGTTATTAACTGTTTCGCGCTTGCCCGATTTTCATCGCGTTATATTATTTGGGTACAAATTAATAATACTAGGTTAAACATCTATACTTACTTAATATTATAAATGTGAAAGTGTGTCTGTCTATCTGTTACCTCTTCACGCTTTAACCGCTGAACCGATTTTTATGAAATTTGGTATAGACATACTTTGGGTCCCGGGAAAGGACATACGATATTTTTTATCCCGAAAAAGTAGTGTTCCCGCGCGATAATGTATTTACGCGGGCGGAGTCATGCGCAAAAGCTAGTATTAGATAAATTAATACTAATAATTCATAATTGTGTACGATATATAAAATATCCCTTACAAAACATAATATATTAAGTAAGTTTGAGGATTATTTTAAACCTTTATTACTTATATTTATAAAACTTTTACTCAAATATAGATCAGTAGTCACATAATAAGAACTTACATAATTCGAAATTGAAACATGTAAATAAACTAGTAATTTGCTAGCAAATACCGAAATGACTCGATACCTCGTAAATTGTGGACTGGTTGTAAAATATAGGTATGTTGACCGAGTTAGAGGTAATTTACAAAGTTATTTTACCTTTGATAGGACTTTTAAGCCAACGGCATAAGGATCACAGTCATAGAAACTTGGAGGCACAATAACTCTGAATGGACTATAGTGGGTACCGTAAGGTTTTCAATTTGTAAAATATTACACCTTTTGAACAGATCAATTGATAGTTATAGGCTGGATATAAATCTATTGATAATTTTGTTTTGATACTTGATAAATAAATTGTCTATTTGAGAAGATTTGAACGATCGTAGTGTGTAGAGTATTTCGGTGACTGGTGGCCGGTTTCATTGAAACCAGGCCAGCTACGCAGGAGTTAGTAGGAGTTAGTTCTGAGCACTATCTTTTACTTTACTCTCGTAACGTAAAAAAATATAATTTACCGTTATTGTTCCAAGATAGCGTGTAAATAATTGTGCTATATTTTTGTTTATTATTTCTATAAAAAAACACTAATGACTGAATTTTCTTGTTACAGGTAATATATTTGAAAGAAAAACAAACACGACAGTACGCGCTAGGAGACCCAGGAAGATATGGAAGATTAAACCTACCTGTTATCGTTTTTTAAAAAACCGTAGAAATACGATTTCTTTCTACTCGTGAATGTGGTAACTTTCAAACACGGGGCAGGATAATAAAAACAAAATAAGTCGTGACAATATCCTTAACTATTTATTTACAAGGTAACGCAATTAATGTGTAGGTACAATAAATAATTTAAAGTAACTTGACAAGCTAAAATTACCTAATTTTATCTGTGGGCATTGTCAGATTGGTATCAAGGCTTATGTGATTTATTATTGGTTTTAGAAGGTAGGTCCTGTTATAATTCGCTATTATTACTTGCTCAAATGTCAAATGTCAACAACGACCAAACAGTATAATTTTAGACCATATAAAGACTGTAGGCGGTAAAAAATTTGCTCCAAGACAGTCCGAAAACGGTAACGAATTTTACAGAGTACCTACTAACGTTTAATTCTAAAATGATGAAGATATTGACAAAATTTACATATTTTCATCATCATCATTATTGATCATAATAATCCACTAATTTTTCTAGTAGTGGAGAACGAGTATCTAATAAATATGATAACTTTACGATATTTTAAGTCTACTACAACCTATGTTCGCACATAGGAAGTTGTGGAAGTGACGACTAACATTTCTGGCATGTCAAATAAAAGTTCAAAGAAAAACAATGCTGGCTTACATAAAGACAAATATAGTTATGCAATAATAAACATCAAGAACTAAATATAGATTTTTAGTGATTGAAGGCGACATTTAAAAGCGTGCTTTTGGGTTACAGGTCAAACGCTTATACAATGACTATTTTTACTTAGAGTTCAATGTAACCAAAATAAAAGTTGGCGCTGCTAACTATTACTTTTCCTGTTATTCTATTTGTATTATTCTTTGAAGGTATAGACTGAGTTTTATTTTCCTAAATTAACATTGAATAATAATTAGTTAAAAGTGATGTAAAAATGTTCTGAAAAGCGATTAAAACAAATTAGTCCCTAGTTTATAACCTTGTGGTACTCCAGACTAAAGCGCATTCCAAAATCCAAACTGACATAAAGTTACGTTTAAACAAAAATCAATTAGGAAATATACAACTTATGTAAATAAACAGCTAATATGTTTAAAAATAATACCTAAATAACGTACTTTTTCAAAGATGATTTACTGTTGTCGATATTTTTTGTACAGTACTTTTGTGTAATTAGAGATACACAAGGTGTTATGTCATTATTATGTCATTATGACCTACGACTTACCGACCGAGTGACCTTCAATTGCACATAAAAACGTCTTCTGAGTACGCGCATAATTTATCTACAAAAGATTTCTATACTTGTTTGAGTATCTTAGTATCCGTATATTTCATCACTCAAATTCTTTGTCATTAAGGTATTATGTTTGAAAGATCAAGGAAACTTTGACCTATGAATATTTTGTGCAAATTAAGGTTCGATAGCTATTCAGATTGTATTGGTTTCACTTATGCATTCTACAGCTTTCATAGTAACTGCAGCAACATCATTTCTTCATATACATTGCCGCTTTGACAAAATTGTAGTGGCCTTCAGGAGCTTAACAGTAGTTGCTACGTCAAAATATTATTGTGATATGTTATTAGCAGTGGTCTTATAGTGAAGAGTTATTAACTCTACAATAACTTTCTCAAGAGTAAACTCTACAATAACTTTCTAAGTTAGTTAGGCAAGAGATACACATACGCTTCTATGGCACTGTAAATTTTTGCCATATACCATATTTTCGAGTGTCTTATTCAGATCCAAATAACAGGTGGTTAGTAACCAGATGTAGCTACGTAACATGTTTTGGTGTCTAATTGTGTATCAATCTCGAAAGTGATACATTTCACATCGTGAACCCGATCGAGTCACGTTTAATGGCTAACCACCGGTTTCGTTCTAATTAAGATGATTACGGGCTTGTTATCTATGTTTTACAGGCTATTAAAGATTAGCTCTTCCGATCACGATTGTTGTGTAATCTGTTTTTTCTCTATCTGATTTTGTTTAAATGATTCGTTTTATTGTCTCGTTTATTCGAACTGAGATACCTATTATGAGTTTTGCAATTATGAAGTTATCGCACCTTTCTTTGTTATTTTGTACTCCGATTTAGAATTCCTTTTCAATGGAAGAAGAAGAATAAAAGTTTATTAATGTTAAGGCAAGGTAAAGTGCTTTGAGCATTTCTCCGATCATTCCTACAATCTAAATGACTTGATGGATTTAAGCTTCAGTCTTTGGATTCGATTGTAAGAATGACACTGGGAAGTCGGGATGCCGTCTTGCTTATTGCGCAGAGTTGTATATTGTAGTTGTATATTTGGATCTATAAAGTACATACACAATATCATCAATATCATCGGAAGGTACTGCAATAAATCTTCTTGATATAGATTAGTGATGTTACATCTTATTTGAGGAGATTAAAGCTTAAATTTGATGTATGATTATGGAAACATCATTAATAACTTGTACGTAACCTATGTGATATTAATGTGTAATTATAATAGGTATAATGATTCCGTGATCTGAAAGTGAGAGCTACATCGTATGTTCCTTATACTTGAAGGCCGTAGGTAGTATCTTGTATGAAAATACTACCTACGGCCTATAGATAAAATGGGCCGTCAACAAAACCTCGCTGTGCATGAGTATTTAGTAAGTTTGCTGTCTTTGGCTTTTTTTGACCGAGTCGTTTTGGTTTCTAGAGCAACAAATCAGGGCTTTTTGCCAAGATGCCGTCGCTAATTACGTTGACGTAGCTTAAAAACAAAATGTATGGGATTGACATAACGCGCGCTAAGTAATATAGCGATACGACAATAGATAGGTTAGGTTAGACTAACGGATCTGATTTGTTGCTCTAGAAACCAAAACGACTCGGTCAAGTAAAATCAAATACGGCAAGCTTACTAAATACTCGTGCACGGTGAGGTTTTGCTGACAGCCCAATTTAGGCTCTTTAAGACGTATTTGGAAATGTATTCACTACTTTTTAAGGACGCTGGGCTTTTAGACAAGATGCCATTGGTAATTACGATAATGGGATTGACAATCCCATACATTTTTGTTGCGAACTTCATCATGATTGTTATAAACTGAATCGCGTGTATACTACTGACTAGCACTACATGTAAAGCCGTGCTAAGCAGTCGGTCAATTACTATTTCGAAAGGGCATACCTGAATAATTTCGATCTAGTATAAACGGACATTCTCCTTATTGAGCTATTATCTCTGTTACAATTTCAGTAAGCATTGTTTAGGTTGTGCAAGCGCACGCCGCACAGTGGGTCGAAAATCGGCTTTCATAGACATAGAAATGAAATCTCGAAAGTGACAAATTTTTTGATGGATATTGCTTCAGTTTAGTATAACTATGTAGAAAATGAAGTTTGAGATAATTTGGCCCAAAAATGAGGGAGTAATAATTTATTTACGAAAAACTTGTATGGAGCCAACATGAAAAATTCAATTATTTCAAAAACGGCAACTTTAACCGTAATATCCTGACAGATGGTTATAGTACTAATTATTCATGATTTTTTGGCATACATCATATAACGGTTTTAGCTGCTCTTTTTTTTTAAAAAATCGTCGAAATTTTTTGAAAAAAAGTCACCCTGTATTATTGCACGATTCGATAGTGTTACTATTAAGGAACAATTTCTGGAAAGTAATGGTATACGGCAAATTTGAGGAAAGTGTTGAATTTTAATAAACTCCTTCATATTTTGAACAAATGTATGAACAATTATATAAAATGCTAAAATTTAGCACTTTCCTTAACTTTCTCACATATAGTTATTTCCCAGCAATTGTTATTTACTAGCAAGACTATCGAATGCTGCAATAATACAGGGTGACTTTTTTTTTTCAAAATTAACGGATTCGAATCCCAACCAAGGATGTTACTTGGCGATAATTTGATAATGCAGTTATATTCGTCGTACACTGTGAAGTGAAGGAAAATGATGTCAGAGTAATTTCTTCCCAAAAATACTGGATTTATAACTTTTTTATAGAAAATTTCTATAGAGCCAATGAGAAAAATCCAATTATCTTCAAAACGGCGAGATAAATCCTCATATCCTTACATGTTATTATAGTACTATTTATTCGTGATTTTTTGACATAGTTCATGAAACGTTTCTATTTGCCATTTCTTTAATTATCGAAATACTAATTTTGAAAAAAAAAAAACTCACCCTGTATTATTGCAGCATTCGATAGTCTTGCTAGTAAAGAATAATTGCTGGGAAGTGCGCCGTCGTCGGGAATCGAACCTGTGTCGCGCCCACTTGTCAACTTGCGACACCGAGCCGGCCCTATTTCTACATTTCTAGGAATGTTGAAATAGGGCCTTCATGCCCTAGATGAAGGAAATCTGTCCGCGCCTGTCGAAACTTCATGCTTCGACAATAATGACATAGTTTCATATTACTATGTGTATATAAAATTGTATAGGTGTATGTGAGTTTGTTTGTTACGTATTTGGTAATACCCGTGGTCTACTCTACATCTGTGCCAAATTTCATCAAAATCAGTCCAGTAGTTTCGGAGCCTATTCAATGCAAACAAACAAACAAACTTTTCCTCTTTATTATATTAGTATAGATAACTGTATACTAGATGCGAAAATATAGGCTAGGTGTTATTCCGTAGAAATGTAAAAATATTAACGTGAACAAAATATAATTCTGAAGTTAGCAAAAAGCTTAACACGTCAGTAGGTATTTACGTAAAAAAATATGTTTCACCTTGATTTATGTGTTTAATATTTTTAAACCAAAAGGAAACTGCAAGGTAAAACAACTATTAAAATATGCAATACCTGATTACTCAATCGTTCAATAAAATATTTCCGTTAAAAATGTTTGCGTACATTCACCAGCGCTTTATCTTGCATGCGATATTCTTTCACTGTTCATTGCATGTTTGACGTCAAAAATACGTCGTTGGCGCCGTCTACTCGAGTTAAGTTTGTAGTGAGTTGTCGGTGCGTATGTCAGAATGGATTTTTTGTTTTTAAAATTAACACAATACTTATATATTAGTCAATTTTGACATTTGCACTGATGATTCATTGCAAACATAGCCCAAATTACAAATAAGACTATAGTGAACAAAAGGTATGCCAAGGCTCCGCCCGCGTAAATATAGTATCCCTTGGGCACAGTGTACTTTTCCGGGATAAAAAGTAGCCTATGTTTTAATCCAGAGCCTAAACTACTACGATACCAAATTTCATCGAAATCCGTTCAGTAGTTTTTACGTGAAAGTGTAACAAACATCCATTCATCCTCACAAACTTTCACGTTTATAATATTAGTAGGATACTACATTTTTGGGCGATCAGCTTTTCATCCTATTCTCCGGTCTCCGGATCTCCCCAACCCCATTTTAGAAACTTTTTTTCAATGAAATGCACCAGAAAACGAGCAGCCGTATCGTCAAATAGTAAGCGATCACCGCCGCATGTGGACGCATGCAGCAACGGAGGAGTTACACTTGTAACTCCTCTGGTGTTACTTACTACGTACTTGCGTTTCTGGTCCTTAAAATCCCGACCTCCCCTTGGGCATCCAGTCACTCACTCGGCGTCTCGGCGAACACACAACGCAAGCGTAATTTCACGCCGGTTTTCTGTGAGGCTGTGGTCCGGTTTTATCCGGTCGAGCCGGCCTATTCGTGCCAATGGCAATCCAACGTTTAACGTAGTATATTGATTAATATAAGCAATATTAATTGTTTTCACATAATTTTATACCTACTACTACTATAAATGTGAAAGTTTGTAGGGAATGGAAATGGATGGATGTTTGTTACACTTTCACGCAAAAACTATTCGATGAATTTTGGTATGGTAGTAGTTTAAGCTCTGGATTAAAACATAGAATACTTTTCATCCCAAATCAGTGTTCCCGTGGGATACTGTGATTACGCGCGCGGAGTCGCGGGCAACAGCTAATACATAAACAGACAAAGGCTAATTCAATATAGTTGCTATTAGCAATTATAGCCTATAGGCCAGTAATAAAATCACATTGACATTAACAAAACGCCCACACTTAAGCCTTACCGCAACATCCGTTTCCCAAGTGATCTATTATTGCTTAAACGTGCGAAAACCGGTAAGCGTGAGTCTCGTCCGCGTTAGAGGGTTCCGCAATAAAATAAAGTAGTTTAATAGTATTAGAGCGGTCGGATTGTTCCGTTACTGACATTACTCTACTTTTACTTGTATTATTTTTATATCGTACATATTAGTACGCGAAGCGAAAACTTTTTACCCCTTTTTACGGAAATTATGCCAACGGAGGAGTATGAAATTTGGCACAGTTACAGGTTATGTATAGGGAGGTGTGCAGAAAGCTAATATTTTAAATAATGCATTAAATACCTAAATACATGAAACAACGTTCCACACACTATCATGCGTTTGTATAATAACAGTAGACACAATCGTCAATATTTCTTTCAAATTCCATAGATAACATTAAATTCATAATATTTAAATTGTGTATCTAGCAAGCAAAATAACCCTTAAAAATTCAATCATAATTAATTTATTTATGGTCGAATTTTCACCAATAGGCGGCTTATAAATACAACAACGCAAACAGCCACGATATAATAAATAATTATGTGAAACTAAGATGTCAGTAAAATTTTTACAAGTTTGAATGCCCATTTCAACAATTAGCCTACTATGTTAACATTTACCTATGATTGCAAAATTTCTAAACGCTGCACGTAGATATCGCAAGTAAGATTAATGATGTTTATAAGGTAATTATAATTGTTTGTGTTGGGTTTTTTTGTATGAAATCTGGCGATTTCATTGTCAGTGTATACGACTAATTTAAGAATTGATAAGTTGAAGGCTCAAGGCGTGAATCAGGATTCTTGTAGTCGAATTATTGGCGTGTTGCGTTCGCTATATTATACATATAGTAATTTGAAGACTCTCAAAAATATTATCCATTGCGCACATTATAATGAGGTTTAAATTCGTGACATCTGACAGCTTTTTAACACGACAAGGACCGTGGTGACAGGAAAAGAATCGAAAATTCTTACTGACCGTTTTTGATACAACTTACGCCACCAGATGACGCTTTGTGTATGCTGGGTCTGCCCCATAACGACAGAAAAATATCAAACACCCTCATTAAAATATTTATAGCTATTCAATTTTACTGTTTATATCTGTCAAGTTCTAGTATAAATTACTCGTATGACAAATACGGTATCTGAATCGCTAATCAGTTTTGTAAATATTTTTATGAGTTGGGGTGATCACAGAGCATATTTATATTCTAACTAATTTACGTTCCTAATGGCTTATAGTATAATATTTTGAAATTACTTTTTGTTATCATTTTTACACGCGGTACCCCAAAACCAAGCAAACCGTACATTTAATCAGTGTGCCTAATAAATGTGCTATAAAAGTAATTTATCGTAGATTTTCATCGATCATGGAAACATTTGGCCAACAACTTCCTAATGTACTTGAGACTATTTACCAGTACTAAATGCCAAGGTTTTCTAGTTACTGTGCTCTATATACCAATATGTATTAGCCAATTATCGACTTTAATCGTTTGATGGAAAATACCAACTGTTTCTATATTATAATTAATTAACATACCTAGGTATCTAATCTATGTAAAGTAGCTAAATTGTTATGTTTTGTGTTATAGAAAGTCCGAAACAAACTTAAACCTTTGTACTCAGTGATAACTATTATAAATCTATATTTGTACTTATATTATGTCACCGTAAAATTTTAAATACCGTTAGATTATCTACAAATTACAATATAACTAGCGAGATTATAAAATGTCGACAGATTGTAAATTACATTATGATTAAAATTTTACGCATTATTTTTCATTATATCATTATAGTATAACGAACTGAAACTCGTCAAATTGAAAAAAGTAACCGTGAATGGCAGATGCCTTGCGCCACCATATTTCTTTAGACTCTATGCCTAGATTTAGCTTAAACTTGGGGGTTCCTGAAATGGTATTATAATCATACATTTTAGTATTAAATCAGCTGTTTTATATATACAAATATTACAAAAATTATGTTCTGTAATAGGTATTATTTTGTCCTTTTTACATTAAAACATACTTTTAAAATATTATTTTCTACAGGTTAACTTTTAAAATCACTTGTCGATGTTATATGGATCAAAAGCTTACGTTAATAAAAAAACAATAAAATACAAACCTCTAAAAATAACCCTAAAAAAAAACATTCCCCTAGAGGATTATTTTCCCTAATTTTAGGGAGAAACCCCTAAGTTGGCAACCAAATCTTTGGTCTGCTCCTGACAAAATACGTACCTGTGTTAATACTATTACATAGATACTATCTGTAAAAGTACTTTTACGAGTTAAGGAGTAATTTAATATTGTTCTTAACGACATTAGTGACATAATTTGGCACTAACGACACGCGTAAGTAAATGTTAATGTGTGACTTTACTCACGGAAGTAACCACATTGTCCATTGCACTAAAATATAAAAAAACCGGTCAAGTGCCAGTCGGACTTGCTTACCGAGGGTCCCGTAGGTACTAAACGGCAAAAAAACACGTTTGTTTTATGGGATCCTGAAAATATTTATTTTATTCTGTTCTTCGTTTTTGTTTGTTTTTGCTTAATACATCGTTTATAAAAATTTCAACTGTCTAGCTATAACGGTTTATTAGATATACCCTGATGACAGACAGTCGGACGGACAGTGGAGTCAGTAATAGGCAATAGCGTCTCATTGTTACCCTTTTGGTACGAATCCCTAAAAAAAAATTTTTCATCATCTACATTAATTGAACGTGTTAGTCAGTTAAACGAGAACAAGTCTGTGTTTTTTGGGCATAATATGTAAAATGACTTAATACTTATTAATTGAAATGTTAGAGACAATCTATACATCTGTACAGATAAATATAATTGAAGTGTCTGTTTGTAATTTCAAATTAACAGCTTTTCACTTAATGCATATGGAAGTATATTCAATACTAACGATAAAATATAAATTTTTAAAATTTTTGTCAGTCCGTCTGTCTGTCTGTCTGTTTGTTCCGGCTTATCTCTGAAACGGCTGGACCGATTTTCACAGGACTTTCACTGGGAGATAGCTGATGTTTTAAGGTCTAATATAGGTGACTTTTATTTTAGGGTTCCGTATTCCGTATAAAAAAGGGTTCCCTTTCCGTTAGTTGCGGGCAACGAAGTTATGCAAACGAAGTTGCGGGCATCAGCTAGTAATAATAATAATATTTGTCTACTGCATGCTGTATACGGCGGTGCTTTGTTATTTACGATGAACTAGTATAGTTCATGCGCGTTAAGTTTGCAGTGAGTCACCACTGCAAATGTCAAATTGGAGAATGTGAACCATTTTGTGGTGTGAGAGTGTGTGAGGTTATAGACGCTTTTGAGTCTTGACAGTTGACACTAGTTTCGTCAGCAGTGAAAAGCCCTCGTGTATTACCTAATCATTAGATTTCCCAGACCTTCATATTTCCCAAATTAATTTATTAATCGCGTGTATTGCTTCACATTATGAATGCTTATAATTGTACGGTCTGGTTCCATTGTTAATAATGGCCTATGTCCAAGGCTGGCGAATGGGCAGTAAAGATAGCTAAATGCCAACACACTTGCACGACTTGGCATATTTCATATGGAATTGTAGTTTTACTGAGCCCTTAGGACAGATATTAGGTAAATAATTCAGGTAGTGCATGTAGTTAAAATATTGCTTAAATAGAGCATATAAATATTTTCGAAACTTTAGATACATATACATATAATATATAACTCCCCACACTGATTTCGGTGACGGTGGCCGGTTTCATTGAAACCAGGCCAGTTACGCAGGAGTAATTTTATAGTGCCCAAGTGTGTCGCAATACACAAGAGCATGGATCATCTTTCTTGTCAGACAATCAGGTGATCAGCCTGCATTGTCCTAACCAAACTTGGAAACGACATTTTTTGTTGTACCAATGCGGGAATCGAACCCATGACCTACGAGTCGAGAGCCAATGCTCGAACCACTAGACCACGGAGGAGAACTATATAGATACATACAAGAGCCTTTAGTCAAAATGCAGTCGATTTCGACGGCGAAGTTCGAGATGAACAATATATGGGATTTGATATAATATAATATGTCTTCGTTATGAGACATGTCGGTTGCGATGCCTTATGTCAAATCCCATACATTTTGTTTTCGAATTTCGCGATTTCGAAATAACCTAATGCATCTTGACTAAAGTCCCAGGTGATGCCCGCGTGACGCGTTTGCGTACAACGGAAACGGAACGTGATTTTTCAAATGGAACTCTAAAACAAAGTAGCCTATGTTATACCGTATAGCATTAGCTATCTGCTAGTGAAAGTTCCGTGGAAATTGGTCTCGAATTCTCGATGTTTCAGAGATTAGCCGAAACAAACCGACAAACTTACAGATAGACAAAAATTTAAAAATGATTTTTTTATAGTAAGTACCGTACTTTCATAATGTACATTCTATTAACTTTTATTTTCCCAAAACAAGTGAAGCCACAGTTAAAAAGTTTATATTGTGGTAATCAAAAATTTATCTGATTCATACAAGAAACACCTTTGTTATTGCACAAGTAAATCGCAAGTGTATATTGGTTATAAACAATTCCTTTCAATGTTGAAATCCATTTATTCAAATTATATCGCCCACACAAATGCCTTCCCTGGCTAGGCCTAGGTATAAATACTTACTTTATCTGGGTATTGCTAAGACACAGGTAATACGATTACTCGCAAGGTAATACTACTATTGATAAAATTGAGATGCTTGATGGTTAAATCCAGCTATTTAGATTTTACTAGCTGTTTCCCGCGGCTCCGTCCGCGTATCGGGTATAATACTGTACTTTTCCGGGACAAAAAGTAGACAATGTTTTAATCAAGAGCCTAAACTATCACCATACCAAATTTCATAGATCCGTTCAGTAGTTTTTGCGTGAAAGAGTAGCAAACATCCATCCATCCTTTGTGAGGACTCACATTTATAAATTAGTAGGTGTTATAAACTAAGGGTCATTTCACATCGAAACGAAACGATACGAGACACGGCGCTGCATTTTTAAGATAGTTATTTCAAATTGAACTTTAATCATTACACAAGAAGATTTTATTTTAAAAGTTTCATTGTAAGAGTTCGAATATCATGTTGCACCGCTGTACAGCGCATGTGCAGGGTATGACTGATGTCATGTTAAATGTGTATTTTTGTGTAGTTAATAATAATAATAATAATAATAATAATAATAATAATAATAATAATAATAATAATAATAAAAGGCCGCAGGGCAGCTTGTGGCGAGCTGTTGGGGAGTAGCGACCCCACGCACCCGAGTGCTCCAAGGGCAAGCCCCTGTTCTCCATCTCCGGCTTGCCTTCACCGGCCGGCCGGAGTGAACACTGACGGGGAACAGCCCCTACCTCTGACTTGCCTTAACCGGCCGGTCAGAGTGGAGTCGCGAGAGCTTCGGCTCGGAGGGAGGATGTGAAGCGTAAGTGGCGAGTGGGCGACGTGATGGGACCCTCTGAGGGTGCAAATGATCGTCGTTGAAAGTCCAGCGACACCTCTCCTGCCTCAAGCCACTCTGTAAATGTTGCCGCCTTGGAGCACCGTGCGTGCGACCATTTTAAGGGGCCCATTTCAATGAGTTGGCGAGTCACCGTCTGCCAACTTTATGATACATGTTACCACATAGTATCGGCAGACGCCATAGTCCTCCCATAGTTCCCGGTAACCAGTCCACTAGCATACTCACCACCATAGCCCGGTATCATTTCTATTATCCATTTCCTGCAATAGTCCTACACTATCCGGTGGCTCTCCTTGGGCGCACTCTCAAAGTGCGTACAGGGAGAGTCGCCGGCTAGTGTCACATTACATTTAGATTAAAATTGTGTAATAAGGCCTCTGCGTGTTGGCTTCGGCCCCACGCATGCCTTCCAAAGGTCCGGGATTTAATTGCCCGTGAGCAAGGAATGCATTGCACAAACATAATAATAATAATAATATTAATAATAATAATAATAATAATAAATTAATACAGCTCTTACAACATCTCATGTCAACTTGGTCCACTAAACTTAATCTTAGGACAAGTGATAATACACTCTCCACATCTACAATTAAAATCAAACGCGGCATATTCCAAGGTGATTCCCTCAGTCCCTTATGGTTTTGTTTAGCACTTAATCCGCTCACAAACATTCTTAACAAGTCATGTCATGGATACACAATAGACAAAGTTAATGATATAAAGCTCACCCACTTACTATACATGGATGATATAAAACTATACGCAACAGACAGACAACAACTAGAACATCTCTTAAAACTCACTGAAAGGTTTAGCACAGATATCAAAATGACATTCGGCGTCGATAAATGTAAAATTAACTGCTTGATTAAGGGTCAACATCAACAAATAAATCCTCATAACCTAGAACTACAAGAAAACATAATAGATAGCATGCAAGCAAAGGATACTTATAAATATTTAGGATATAGACAAAACACGGCAATCGATCATAAAGCTTTAAAAATTACACTAAAATCCCAATACAAACAAAGACTAAATAAAATTTTATCGACTCAACTATCAGGTCGAAATAAAATTAAAGCTATCAATACTTACGCAATACCAATTTTAACTTACTCATTCGGAATTATTAAATGGTCAGATACAGAACTTGAAGCTCTCAACATTACAACCCGCGCCGCTAGCTATAAACATAACATTCATCACATTCATTCAGCAGTCGAAAGATTCACGCTCAAGAGGAAACTAGGAGGCCGTGGTTGCATTGACATAAAAAATTTATGTTACAGTCAAATTGAAAACTTAAGAACATATTTCCAAACTAAATCCCACACTAGTCATTTACACAAAGCCTTACTAAACCTTACCCACTCAGGAACACCCTTACAGCTTAACAATAGTCATTTTGACCCAAAACACAAAATAATAAAAGACTCTGATAAAATAGTCAAATGGAAAAGTAAAGCACTACATGGCAAATTCCCTCATCAGATAGAACAAGATCATATAAACCAAGCTGCATCCTTCAGCTGGCTAACGAGAGGCAATATATACAGCGAGACAGAAGGCTTTCTCGTAGCAATTCAAGACCAAATAATTAAAACCCGTAATTACGCCAAATACATACTTAAAGAAAATATAGATACTGATAAATGTAGATTATGCCACCAAACCACCGAAACAATAGATCATATCACTGGAGGATGTAGTTCACTTGCTAGCAAAGAATACACACACCGACATGACAATGTAGCCAAACATATTCATCAATTGCTAGCCCTTAAATATAAACTCATAGACATACACACACCATATTACAAATATAAGCCATGCAGTGTCTTGGAAAACAGTACCGCTAAACTCTACTGGGATCGAGATATAGTTACAGACCGCACCATCCTGAGTAATAGACCTGATATAACCCTAACAATAAAATCTGAAAAAATCACTTACCTTATAGATATAGCCGTCCCGAACACCAATAACCTGAAACAAAAACATAGCGAAAAGATCCAAAAATATATAACTCTCGCAGACGAAATAAAGCAAATGTGGCGCCAGGAAACTGTAAAAATCATACCCATCATCATCTCTTCAACTGGCGTCATCCCAAAAACACTTACTGCTGCTCTGAAATCACTCGACCTTAACAAAAACACATACATCTCCATACAAAAATCCATCGTCATTGATACCTGCTCTATAGTTCGTCGTTTCCTTAACCCATCTTCATCCTTCACTCCATCGCAATCTTGACTCTTCTCTCATAAAACATGAATCAGGATACTTGGCACACGCCCGTACCTGAATCATTTACCCGGCATAATTGCCGAGACATAAATTAATTTCATATAATAATAATAATAATATAAGCCTTTATTTCAGACACAATATTCATTTTTTCTTTTTACAATTTTAGCTTAACCTAACGACTCTGTCGAGTCAGTGACACCGACATCCCGGTCTGTTTGCCCAAGTTTGGCAAAGGCCTCCTCCATTTGTTTCCACTCCGTTCTATTAAGTGCCGTCTTAGTCCATGTTTTCCCTGCTATGACTTTTATTTCATCCTCCCACCTTCGGAACTGTCTGCCTCTCTTTCTTTTTCTGTTCTTTGGCTACCAAAATACAATATTTGTGTAGTTAATAAAGATCAATTTGGAATAGCAATCTTAAACTTGCAGCGCCAAGTATCGTCGCAATGTGAAGTGACCCTAAGTTGACTAATGGCCCGTTTCAATATCCTATCTACCAATAAGTATTTGTCAAAAACGTCATCAATTTTCAAAAATTTTTTATGAGTGGGTAATGGGTATTATGTTATTTACACGACATTTAATTCCTTGTAGGTTATATAATATACGAAATATAAAGAAAATATAATAAATTTTATATTATTTACAAAAGCACTTTCTAAAGCCATTATTTGAGGTTTAATAGCAACAAGAGCCCGCTAGATAATAATTATATTATTAATTTACAATATACAGAATGTATTTTCATCCGAATTAAATATTTAACAATTAACATTAGGCTACAATATTACATCGGTTAAGACAGTTTACATAACTAAATTTTTTCCTAATTGGCAGAAATATAACATGATTTACTGACTCTCACAACGCATGGACATTCCCAAACTGCCGTACTCCACGCCGGCTTTGAAGGTCACGCACGCGCGCTTAATATCATATGGGCTGAACATATTGTACCATCGAGGAATTATACTAATTGTTAGTGGCGAAGGCTGCTTCTCCTTCATAGGGAAGCCGGAGCCTGTATAAATAGGTAGGGATTTCTATGAAGGTTTGCAAAAGGTAAGTGACAAGGGAAGCCGATAGGAATGGAGTTGTACCCTACGCCACTGCTAATTGTACGTATCTAACCCACTGTACACATGATCTATCGCCGCTTATGATGTGTACCTATCAAGATGTCTCGAGAACATTATAAGGAAATCTGCGTGTCCAATCTTCGAAGGCTCTTAAAGTCTACTTACCTTCAAATAGGCTAGCGTTGTGAGCTACCAGCCCCAGGAGCGGAGGCGTATATCTATCGATGATTGATGATTAACAGCCAAAGATTAAATTTTTCATTTTTCGTTATTTGTTACGATTTTTAGATGTTGAATTTTACGTCTGGGAGTCTCCTTGTGTTGAAGGTAAGTTCCCACCAAGTCTATCTCGCCATCATAAAAGCAGTTAACTAAGATAAGAATATATTTTAGGGTTCCTTGTCATAATTGAAAATAAAATACCTACAAAAACTACTTTAAAGTCATGAAATTTATAGCTTATTATACTTACTTGAAACTATAAAAGTTTTAGATTAATATAAACAATGGTTAAAATGTCCAATTTCTTTATAAGCTTAACAGATCTTACCATGTTCGCGAATTAACAAAAAAAGGATCTAAAAGCGAAATGGCTAATGAGATTCCTAAAAAGGTTTTGTTTTATAGCCTATCTCCTTGCATGTAGGTGTTTATTAGTCCTTATGTAAATTTCAGGACATGTTACCACCTACATGTACCAGGACAACATGAGTGACTAAACATAGAAACGCAATTAGGATTTAATTCAAGGGCCGTGTCAATGAACTTGTTTATTTGTTGATTCAATAGTTAAAGATAATGATAACGAGATAGTACTTTTTGCCGATGACACTTCACTAATTTTTAATGTGAAGCGACAGCAGTCAGACTACGACGAGGTAAATAGTACTCTCTCAAAAATAGTACATTGGTTTAATGTTAATAACTTACTTTTAAATTCCAAAAAAACAAAATGTTTAAAGTTTACATTGCCCAATGTTAGGCAAGTTCAAACCAATATACTATTAAATAATTATTGATAAAACGAACTTACCTGTACGTGAAGTTCTATCATAATTATGCGAGCTGCTCAATTCGAAGCGATTAATATTTAACTTGTAGTACTGTCTCCATTTTACGGCCTTAACACGAATAGTTTAAATCATATTTCAAATCTGCAACTAAAAAAACAAGTTAAAAACAAGTTGTAGGGAACTAGTTCTACTTCATCCCCACATTTCCCTCTCCACATCACGTCAGAGGAGGGAGAGTAGGGGTGGTCGGCTCAGTGGTACTAGGACTTCATTAAGTTTAAAGTAAAAAAATAGGATACAGACTTTGAAGAGGGCGGGAAAAACCTGTGGAGGGAAACTCATATTAATCGCTTCGAATTGAGCAGCTCGCATAATTATGATAGAACTTCACGTACAGGTAAGTTCGTTTTATCAATAATTATGCTTCGCTGCTCAATTCTCGCGATTAATATTTAACTTGTAGATGTTTAAAGATTTTTTAAGTCTGTATCCTTTTAATAAAGAATTAAAATGAGAAATCAATCATTTTATTCTTAAAGTACATACAATTTTTTAATAACAAGAGTATGTAATAAGTATATAACTAATTAGTTTGTGAATTTAGTATAGATCTAGCAAAAGAATAATTTTCTACGGGTAAAATCTCTACTGTAAAACCTTGCGAAAACTAAAGATGACTTAACGTTTGACTACCGACCTTTCTGTGAGGCTTTCTGAAAGTAATGAAAAAATTATCACAATTTCGAATAGCATCAGTTTTTAAATGATAGCAAGACAAGGCACGCGCCGGACTAATATTTTCATTGGTATCATAATATGGTATTTTCAGTATAGCATTGGTTAGCATTGGGTTTTGTAGTTTTTATTGCATCTGATATCTTAGTAATGACGTGATCGGTTTTAAACAACAAGTTACTTAACTTTATGTTTGAAAAGGTGCGAATTCTAAGACCAGTGAAAAGAGCTAGTAAAGTTTACATCTTTTTTTTTATGGCATTTCTAAATTTAAATTATTATTAGGATATAAGGTTAACAGGTAATTAAGCACAATAGAGGTATCCCATGTAAATTCATATTTTGGCTTAAGCGGTCTGGACCTAAAAGTTCCTTTCATAAACCTTGAAATTAGATCGTTCGTTCGTCGATTCGATTATTATTATTATTATAGCTTAGTTAAAAATATAGAACATTAGGTACTGACGCGCATAAATAATCTATATTCTACGAGTTACAGAAGTCAAACCATTCCTTACAGTAACAATTGTATTGCTTTTGAGTATTAGGAGCTACTTAAAGCATTTATCGTGATGTCTAGTGAAGAAGGAGTTACACTCCTTAATAATATTTCCCTCATAATATTCCTGTAACCAGGGTAAGGTTTTGATGTAGACTGTGTGGATACCTGGAATATTCAGAAATCAATAAGTTATCACTAGGCTTAAAATAAACAATTTGTGATATAATTAAACAGGAAACCAAGGCTGTGTAGGCAGTGTAGGCTTGTAGGGCCCAACTACAATCCCAGTTGCCTGGTCAGTTATAATTTTTATTAAGAACTTTTAGAATCACAGCAAATGGCGGAAAGGCATAGAAAAAAAATATTCACTTCAGCCAATAGTAAAAGAATCAACACAGATAGCGTAGGGGTCCGGTTTCCATGAAACGTATTTGTCACATTTGGTATTAAAACGACGTGCAAATAAATCAATTTGAGGCATACCAAAATTTTTAACTATATGCAAAAAAGCGAAATCTGCCAGTTCCCACTCAGTATCAGTTTTGATTCTACGTGATTCAAAGTCTGCAATACAATTAAAGATTTGATATAAGAAGCGAATATAAATAATTGCCTTTCTTCACAAAATTTCCAAATTTGTTTAGAAATATTATGTAAATGTGGAAACTGGACACTACCCATTCGGTTAATGCTTGCGACAGCAGTGGATATATATCTATTCGAAATAGTATTGATGACAAACATTTTTTGCAAAAAATTTTAAAGCAAAGAAAGCTGCTAACAATTCTTTACAGTTAATATGATAATGTTTCGTCCAGAAACCGTTAGTCCTGACACCACTAGATGTAGCGCCCCATCCTGTATTAGATGCATCAGAAAATATTTCTAAATCGTAGTAAGTCTTACGAATACGACTAACAGAACATTTTTTATACTTTTCCACCATTGTAAATCTTCACTAATTAGAGTTTTATTTATTTTAATATTGTCATAATTATTATGACCCTTTTAATGTAAATATGCCTTTCAAAAAACTTTTCTTTGTAACCATCCATATTCTATGCCAGGACAAACAGATATTAACCAACTAATAAACTTTGCAAAGTCTCTCAGACTACATTTTTCTTTAGATTTAAATGTTTGTAATTGTTGTTTAATTTTCTTTATTTTATCCTGTGGAAGCTTCATACAAAACTTTTTGGTGTCTATAATAAAACCTAAAAATTTACAGGCAGTATTAGGTATTAAATTGCTTTTATTGTAATTGATGATAAATCCCAGATTACTTAGAGAAAAGTATGATCTAAATTTTGTTTACATTCTTTAAATGTCATATAAGTATATCGTAGAAATAAAACCATGAAGACGTAAGTGTTCTATAACCGGCTTCATAAGCTTAGTAAACACTAGTGGTGCTGTATTCAAGCCTAAAGGTAAACGATTAAATTCGTTACATGTTTTCTGAAATTGTAATCTCAAAAAAAAAATATAAAAAGGATGAATAGGAATTAAAAAATAGGCATCCTTTAAATCGACAGATGCTAAAAAATGTTAGGATTTATTAATTTTATAGCAGTTCCTAAATCCTCAATTTTAAAATGAGGTGGATTTATGAAGTAATTAAGCTTCTTTAAATTCAAAATTAACCTATGCTCACCATTTGGCTTAGGTACAAAAAAAAATATTAAGATTAAAAGTCACCTTTTGACCTAATACAAGGTGAAATTGTTTGTTGTAAAAGACATAACCCTCAATATATGATAATATAATAGGGTCTTTTGTAAGCTTGTGCCAAACCGTAGAAAAAACATTTTTATCTACCAGATATGTTTACCTGTGACACTAAGACTTCCTGGTTTTGTAAGGGGCATTGCTCCGACTGACATTCCTCGAGGAGTGCCTGTGTATGGGTTCCTGATGTGGATGCAACGTTGACTGGCCAAGACTGGCCCACAGTTCGTTGTACAGTTAATGCTGGTTTCCGGTTCTTTACCTGAGGTTTGGACTGCTTCCAGTTTAAATTGCTCGAAGAAGGCAGGGAAATCGTTTTTGCAGAATTGTATCTAGGTTGAAAAACTTTAAAAAGGCTTGATTTTTGTATTGCTTTACTAGTTTTTAATTTTTCAGCCAAATCTTCAAATAAATAATTATCACGTTTCGCATCTTTTAGTACACTAAAAGATGTAAGCTTAAGGATACATCCTTAAGCTTGTCATTTAATGTAGATAACATAAAATTTCTCCTTAATTTGTGTCCGTACAATGAATATCACATAAGATCTTAGAAGCGTCACAAGCGTAGGTACTTATTAAATATTAATAATAGTTTGGTTTGTGTCACATATATTAGAAGCTAACATCTGTATAGCGTTAGTCAATGCTGATAGCGTAACACCTACCTGTAATTATCGGTCTGCAAATTGCAGATCTTTATTATTTGCATTTGAAACTGCGGCCTTTATTTCCGCATTTAAAATAGGTGCCTTAAATAACAAACAATTCCCAAGTATAGTATAATCCTCTTAGATATTTTGTCTATCTTCCTTTTTTAGCCCGTGCTGTAATATGTGCTGAAATCTAGCAGCTATATCTTTATATATATCCTTTCCTTTTTTTTTTTTTATAAAACTAGGGGGCAAACGAGCAAACGGATCACCTGATGGAAAGCGATTACCGTCGCCCATGGACACCCGCAACATCAGAGAAGTTGCAAGTGCGTTGCCGGCCTTTTAGGAGGGAATACGCTCCCTTCTTGAAGGTTTGCAGGTCATAATGGTCCGGAAATACTGCTGGCGACAGTTCATTCCAGAGTTTTACAGTGCGCGGCAGAAAGCTTCGGGTAAAGCGCACGGTGGAGGACTGCCACTCATCAAGGTGATGAGGATGATAATTATTTTGTCGCATGGAGCGGTGGCGAAAAGTTGCAGCAGGTATAAGTCCGAACAATTCCTCGGAGCACTCCCCGTAATATGACCGATAGAGGATGCAGAGCGATGCTACATCTCTACGTAGCTCTAAGGAGTCAAGCCTGTTTGAAACACTATGGCGGTCGACAATTCGAGCGGCCCTACGTTGGATACGATCCAGAGGGAGAAGTTGGTACTTTGGTGCCCCTGCCCCTGCCCCTATAGGAGATTCTTCTTTTGGAAAATCTCATAACAAAGCCAGGATACTTTCGTCAATGCCTACTTCATGTTCCGTTGTATTATTATCATTGTCAGTAGAAAACTGGAACTGAATACATCCGGAACTGTAGTTAGAACAGGAGGATCTTGAATTTCATTTGATTCAGTATCAAAATTTCACAGTCAGGCTGAGAGTCTTTTTCATGAACTAATTCTTTTTTAGAATCTAGTTATAATGTGTAAAAAATGATTTCTAAAAACCATTTATACGACTGCGAAAATATATATTATCAGTATTATTTTAATTTTATGAAGGTAATGGTCCCAAAAATGTACCATTCGCATCAATTATCCGTGAAGGTAACAGTCCCTATATTATATTAATAATAACGTACTGTTCGCATCACTTATTACTGATATAAAGAGATCCTCTTAAAATAAATTTTAAATCTTCCTAAAAATAGAAAAAAGAACCTGCAATGACAAAGAAACAATAAAAAGACTTACCAGGACTTGTGTCTGAATCACTGGATCTACGTCTTTTTAACAGACTTCCAAAAAAAAAAGGAGGTGGTTATATATTTTGTTCTCCAAATTAGTTTTTTTTTTTTTTTAAGTAAATATGCATCCGAATCTAGATTTCCTTTTTCCCATGTTCAAAGCTTTAAATTCGCTCATTACACAATCTTCCCTATTTTACGTGTTGCGGCCGCTGCACGAAAACAGATAATGAAGTCCTAGTACCACTGAGCCGACCACCCCTACTCTCCCTCCTCTGACGTGATGTGGAGAGGGAAATGTGGGGATGAAGTAGAACTAGTTCCCTACAACTTGTTTTTAACTTGTTTTTTTAGTTGCAGATTTGAAATATGATTTAAACTATTCGTGTTAAGGCCGTAAAATGGAGACAGTACTACAAGTTAAATATTAATCGCGAGAATTGAGCAGCGAAGCATAATGAGAAAATGAATCTTGTGGACACCACTGTATTTCTAGGTATAACACTAGATAGTAAATTACAGTGGGGTCCTCATATTGCTAATCTTGCAGATAGGCTCAGTTCTGCAGCATATGCAGTCAGAAAAATTAGAGAAATTTCTGACGAAGACACGGCGCGACTTGTTTACTTTAGTTACTTTCATAGTAGAATGTCTTACGGCATCCTTTTATGGGGAAGTGCCGCAGACATTAATACGATATTTGTGCTGCAGAAGCGAGCAATACGTTCAATTTACAAAATGTCCCCCTTTGAATCTCTGAGAGAAAAGTTTAAAGAAATAGGTATTCTAACCGTCGCTTCTCAATACATTTTGGATAATGTATTATATGTTAGAAAGAATATTAGTAATTTTAAAACTAAAAGCGACAATCACTGTAGAAACACTAGAAATAAGCACAAGCTAGATATACCGGTGATCAGACTAAGTAAAGTAAGCAAATCATTTAAAGGTCAATGTATACGCCTATACAATAGAATCCCAGAAAACGTTCAAAATCTTTCCATTAATAAATTTAAAAAAGTAGTTAAAGAACGTTTGTGTGCAAAAGCCTATTATAAGGTCAATGATTTTATTGACGATCGAACACCTTGGGAATAGGATGACCACCTGCAAGGCTACTTCTATGTACTATAATATGTATCTGACTTTTGTCAATATTATATACCTAGACCTAAGTTTTCAAATTGTAAACTACTTCATTTTTTTTTAAAAGAACAATTTTCCATCTTTTTGCTAAAAGATGGCCCCGTGCGAGTTTCTTACGCCGGTTCTTCTCGCCGGGTTAGTTCCCGAACCGGTGGTAGGCATCAAGTAGGGACAATTCTTTAAGCGTTACTTTGTAACCCATATGGAAATAAAACTTTTTTGATTTGATTTGATTTTGATTCACAGGGATATGTTAACGTCCCACCTCTTGGGTCTTGCTGGGATCTTAGTAGTTTATTTTCATTGATTTTTTATTTTGAAAAAGGTAAAACATAACCTAAACGACAAAAGGTAAGAATAAGATCCAACTTTTATTTAATTATAAATGTGAAAGTTTGAATGTATAGATCGATGTTTGTTACTCTTTCTTGCAAAAACTACTGAACGGATTTTAATGAAATTTAGTATGGTAGGAGCTTAAGCTCTGGAATACCACATAGGCTACTTTTATCCAGAAATACTACAGTGTTCCCGTGGGATACTTTTTATACGCGGGCGAAGCCACCGGTAAAAGAAGTACTCATAAAAATATTTTATATTTTTCAAACTGAGAACCTCCTTTTTTAAAGTCTGTTAAAAAAAACAAAGTTTACTCATTACGAGTACATCACATTTGGGCAATGCGAACTACCATAGAACAATACATGGTTATTACAGGTTGCCTCACGAGGCCGCGCATTAGAATTAAGGCAAATATATCATGAAGATATACTATGCTCTACATAGAGTAGATACTCGTACTATGGTGAAACTGACTCGCGAGTATTAGTGAAGACATTTTTTGTTTCGTAGGTAATTAATTTAAAATGATTAAGTACTATAGTAAGTAGCACATACGAGCACACATGACACACATCGAAAACGCTTAATATATATTTTGATTAAAGGCTCACGAATATTTTCGACTAAATTGTGCATGGTACCTCCATGCACAATTTAGTGGAAAATATTCGTGAGTTGATCAGTTTTGTCGGAATGTCAAATAACATTTGAATGGCTTTACAACTAATTACTAATTAGACTTCGCATCGCGTCGAGGTGATAGGGTCCTGTTTTTGCCCATTGGGCAAAAACCCTAAAAACATTTTAATATTGTGTACAGAAGTAGTATTGCAGCGCTTAGAGTTATTTGCTGAAGAAGTTTTTTCTCCAAAAACACTATTCCACGCGGGCAAAGTCGCGGGCAAAAGCTAGTTTGTAGTAAAAGTAATTAATTATAAAAAACTATAACCCAACTACGTAAATTATAGCCTATGTTACCCGGGCTACTATTACGAATCTATTGACACCTCATCTATTAAAATAGGATCAGTAGTTTGCGCGCTACGTTGGAACAATATAATTGGAAATACATACATAAGACTGCCAAAATCATTACCCTTTTTTTTTGGCTTCGCTGTAGTCGGGTAAAAAAAAAAAAATGTTTATATAAAAAATATATGTTAAATAAATTCTTACTGTATACCTGTAACATTTCGACACTGTATCGCAACTCGCAAGAGCTTTTCCCACCGGCTGCTGAGGGTACAGGCAAGTTTGCGACATGAAGATTGATCGCTGATGGACGTTTCATAGCTTCGTGGAAATAACGTAAGAATATTGTTTAAACGTACAAAAGAAAAGTAAGATAATTCAATGATAATTCATATAATATAGATACATAATGTACCTGGGAGACCGAGCTTTAATCGGAGTTCTCGTACATTTTTTGTATCAGGGTTATTTTATATATTTTTTTCAGAACTTGTTTCTGATTTAGTTAAGATATTATTAACCATGTACATATTATTTTTATGATATTGAAATACTAACGCAAAAATTATACGTATACATACTGCACCTGTACCAAATTGCCATTTGAACTGACATTTATAGAGTCAAAAATATATATTTTAAAACTTATTATAAATTAAAAATACAAAGTTTACTAGGGATAAAACCGAGCTCCAACGATTTTTCTCCCCCTAAAACCACTTACTAAATTTCATAGAAATACTTTGCAGCCGTTACCGAGATCCTGATATAGCTATATACAAAAATTGCTCGTTTAAGTCACCGTGATGGTTTCATTACTACTGCTTGGGTTGGTATCTATTTATTCAGTTACAGATTTATATGAATAAAAGAAATGGATGGGCGTTTTGGAGACATCTTTTTGAGATAGCGAGATTTTTACAATACATCCTTCACATATGAACTAATGTTATCTAAGTATTTCTAAAATTCATTTGTGTCAAAATATGTCTGCCATAAAATAGCTCTACAATTATCTCTGGCAGGTGTTATTTCACTTAACATTTTTAAGTTTGTTCTGATATTTGTGATATTCAGGTCTTATTAGTTATTAGGTATTTCTGTTATCCATATTTGTATTAGGTATAAATTCCTATGGTCACGAGCCAAATAGAGTTGTGAAATATCAGTAACTATGAGTTTCCTATTTTGGACTTTCGAGTTAAAGAAATATGATTCAATTCAGTATTGCTATTCTAGGTCTTATATGCGAACACTATAGTCTTTGTTAGTAGTTTCGCTAACTATTGTTTAGTTCTTTGTTAAGGTGGATTTTAGTTGCAACATGCGAAAATAGCGTGCATTGATATCATGTCCGAGTACAATACTAGATTTTTTATAAATAATTCTGTAAAATAGTATTTCATTGTAACTCTTGTTCGAGCGATTATAATTGCCGTTGACAAATACAGGGTCAGTTCACACTGCGAGGATATGCAACGCTCCACGGTGCTGCATCTTTAAGATACATACATATAACACGCCTTCTTCCCGTAAGGGTAGGCAGATACCACTTAGATGATTACTAGATTAGATTAGCCCGCAGTTTTATCGCGATAAAAAGTAGCATAGGTAATATGTCATTCTCTGTGACCAAAAAATCCATTTTGATGAATTTTGGTACAGATATAGAGAACTATATTTGTACCAAAATTCATCAAAATGGATTTTTTGCCTCGATAGAAAAAAAAAATGTTGTGAAAGATTGACAAACGGTAAGATCAAACGCACAGAAGTGTGTTAATAATATAATCTGATATAGTGTGTGTTGTAATATTTTATGCATTTCTCAGCATTTCTAAAAACTTGCTTTCTGTACACCGTCCTCCACATAAACTTTGACTGTACCAAATATCATACTCATCCGTGCGCACAATTTTTGTGAAACTGTACTGAAAGTTTTTGCTAAATATGTATTAATAAATATGATAATAAAGTCACGTACAGCAAATTTGCCGTGAACAGTTGGAAATTAATGAAATATTGAGCGTTCCGTGTGAATATTACGCCCTAATCGCGAGACATCGCATGCCCTAGATCACGAGATCGTGATCCAAATACGTGACAGCCGAAATGATAGCGAGATATCCCTACCCACGGAAAATGAAACCACGGAAGATACGAACAAAACAAAACATAAAATAGCTATAATAGAAATTAATGTAGACGAAACTGAAAGGAAAAAGAAAGGAAAAAAAAAGCTAGACTTGGCTATAGAAAAAAAAAAAAAGTAACCCCCGAATCGTCAACCAGTAAGCGAGCTGACGAGAGCTGGTGAATTGTAGTTAAGAACACTCTCGATTTCAATAAAACTATGACAAAATCGATAAATCCGTTTGGTAGCTACGATGTTACGGACACACAGAGAGACACGTCAAACTTATAACTGGAACCAGAAGATGTAGTAAATAATTAATAAAGACATTTTCAAATGATAATGTAGGGTTCCGCTTCCATCAATACCCGCATATAAGTTGCGAACACCAGCTAGTTCATAATTAAATAAAAAAACTGAGAACTTCCTTTTTTTGAAGTCGGTTAAAACAGACTGTTATCACCGAGGTCGTTTTTGCAATTGTTCTAAGTATCATATACCTCGCGCTCTGAATTCGTAATTTCATTACAATCTCCGCCAAAAGGCTTGTCAAGGTCGCACTCATTATTTTTTATTGTTATCTCGATACGTAGGTACTTTATGGTCGTAACCATACTCTACTTGATACTTGCCTATTTGGTGTTTCCTTAGCAGTGAATATGGATTAACTTAGGTACTTTGATTTTATTTCATCTTATTCTTTCTTTCTTATTTTTTTCTTCTTTTCTCGCTGAAACTCGAGAATGTGTGGACAGATTTGGCTGATTCTGGTCTTGAAATAATTGTGCTAGTTTAGTGAAGGTTTAAACGGTGAGATATATTGGAATAATTGTGAAGAGAATATTAAAAACGATGATTGAATTTTCCCAATAAAATTTTGTTACTTGACTATCAAATATCTATATTTAATATAACTCCCCACACCGATCTCGGTGACGGTGGCCGGTTTCATTGAAACCAGGCCAGTTACGCAGGAGTGATTTTATAGTGCCCAAATGTGTGCGCAGTACACAAGAGCACTCTCTCTTCCTTTTACTCTCGTAACCCAGTGGGACGGATGACCGATACGACTGGCGAGAGAGGCGCAGGACCGACTTTTTACATGCCCATCCGACGCATGGATCATCTTTCTTGTCAGACAATCAGGTGATCAGCCTGCATTGTCCTAACCAAACTTGGAAACAACATTTTTTTTTGTTGTTCCCTTGTGGGAATCGAACCCACGACCTCCGAGTCGAGAGCCAATGCTCGTACCACTTGACCACGGAGGCTGTAAAATATCTATAGGTGCATTCATTACACACATCGATTCTTTTCAACTTTCAACAACGAAATTCAACTGATTGATATTGTTTCTTTCCAGAATGCTTCGGGGCACATGAACGGTCAAGGCAGCGCTCCGGACCCGTCCGAAGCGTGCCGATCGGAGCCGATGTCAAGACACAAGTGAACTTCGACTGCCCCGAGGAGTTCGGCTACTACCCGCATCCTACCGACTGCACCCTATACTATGTGTGCGTATTTGGTGGCGCGCTACTCGAATCATGCACTGGTGGCCTAATGTACAGGTATGTAAAACACAGAACTACTGGCAACCTTAATTAAAGATAGCCTTACGATGCATGTTCGCGGAGCCATAGCTGCTTAGTATGAATATAGATGCACAAAACAATCTCCGCGATCCGCATCGCGCAATAGGAAATATGCATAAAACATAAAAAATAACTTATATGATACTAGACTGAAAATAAAGGAAATCGCAAAAAAAAAATTCAATATCTGTTGATAAATGAGCAAGATATGAGCGGTTAAAGTTTTTAATCTATCTCTTTCTAGCAAAACGAAATTACTTATGAACTTTCTATGAAGTCGTGTTATGTGACGTTACACATCCGATCTCTCTATCTAATAGACTACTTTATACGTTCATATCATTTTTAATTTTAATTATATCCAAAAACTGATTTTACCATACGGGTTACCAAACAAGATAGATGTATACTTTGATTAATTATTACTCTTTTTTTAATATTATATATCTATGGATGTATATAAAAAAATAAATAAAAAAATATGTGCATATTCCCTATTGGTGAGCATGGCCCGAGAACCTGCCATTTTAATATTATATAATATATAACCTACCTAATATTACCTAATATTATGGACTTCAACTGACAACTGGGAATGGGCTTCATTTTGACGTTTGAACTTTTTAAGAGATAACTAGCTTTTCCCCGCGACTTCGTCCGCGTGGAATAGTTACTTTGGGATATCGTTAAAATTTACCCGCGACTTCATTTACGTAGAAGAAGCGCTTCCACCTCACGACTGCCCGCCCGCTCCGCGCGCCTTACTATAGCGCGCATGATTATTTTATTACTGCGATATCTTCTAAAATACTCATTGAAATCAAATGATGTAAACGGCAAATTTCTTCTAGATTAAATGCTTGTAATGAATAACGTATTTACTTGGATAAGGATTAATATAATCTTTATGAAAACACCTTCACAAATAATGCTTACTTTTAGAACAAATTTGGTAAGTATAAAAAGGTTATAGTGAGCCAACCTTAAAAGATAGACATATACTGTCGCGGACTTTTTTTTAGAACTTTTAAAGGGGAACAATTCTGCCATGCATCATTTTAGCGAAACTTTAACCGTTTCCGCAGCGTACGTAGCGAAAGCTCTCAAAAGGAAAAAAAGACCCCCGATTTTGTAACATTCTTGATTGGTACTCCGCTCGTATTGAGTTTAGCATGATGCTATATAGCCTAAAGCCTTCCTCGATAAGTGGACTATCCAACACAAAAAGAATTTTTCAATTCGTACCAGTAGTTCCTGAGATTAGCGCGTTCAAACAAACAAACAAACAAACAAACAAACTCTTCAGCTTTATAATATTAGTATAGATTTAAAAAGTTCAACCGTCAAAATGAACCCCATTCCCAGTTGTCAGTTGAAGTCCATTATAATATGTAATAGGGCAGCTGATGTGCGTTTGCTGGTCGCGGTCGCATAGATCGGAAAGCTACTTAGGGTTAATTCACACCGAAATGAAACGATACGCAACACGACGCTGCATTTTTGCGATAGCTATTTAAAATTGAGCTTTATTCATTCAGAAGATACACGTTTCATTGTAAGAGTTCGAATGTCAGGTTGCAACGCACTGCACAGCGCAAGTGCAGTGTATGACTAACGTCACATTAAACGTGTATCTTTTTGTGTAGTCGATAAAGTTCAATTTTCAATAGCTATCTTAAAAATGCAGCGCCGCGTAGCGTGACGTATCGTTGCGGTGTGAACTGACTCTTACTTTCCTAGTTTGATAAACACTCATCTAACAAGTAAGTCAATGTAACGAAACTTTGCTTACAATGCAAACATTGCTGTAAAAAGAAAAAAAGGTAAGAAATCTTTGAAGAAATCACATGTTTCAATCAAGGAAATGACGACTTCTTTATTATTTTGTTCAGTTATTTTAAAACAATTTACTCTACCTTTTCAGTCACGAGCTCCAAACATGTGATTGGCCGCGTAACGTGGGCTGCGATGCCACCGGCACAGCGGTTGCAGACGACCTCGAGCGGCTCAACGAGAGGGAACCCCCGCCGCCGCCCCCTCGCCGCAACCCGCCCCCGCAGCGAGTGCAACCCAACCCCGTGATTACCTCTCGAGGTCAACCCAAATTCAACAGACAGGAGTACGAAAAAGTGAGTGAAAATTTTCTTAGTATTAATAGTTTTGCTAAAATCATACAAATAATTACTTAGGAGGTACTTAGCTTGAAACGAATAATTGCGAATTTTGAAATTATATAAATTATAAGTAAAAAATATTGCAATGGATACTAATTAAAATTATAATTAATAACACTATGTATTGAGTTCACAAAATGTAAGCCTGTGTATTAAGAAATATAATTTTACATTTCAGCAACAACAGTTGTATGCTGAAGTAGAAGAAGACCTACCACCAGTCGAAGAAGTTGAAAACGATAGACAACAGCGAGTCTATAGAGGGCAACCATCTACTATTGGCCAAGTTCAAAAGGATAGAGATGGTTATGGATCGCAAGCCGTGTCATCCGGACGAACTTTGAATTCGAATTTAATTCAATCATCTCTCAATCAGAACAATAAGTTGGGATCTTTCTCTTTTGGTACCCAAATTGAAGAAAAATCCCCGCCTGTCGTAACTCAAGCCCCTCAATCATATAAGTAAGCAAATTGTTTGTTATCTTGTATTGTATTACTTACTATTTATTTATATTTTTGTGCTATAACTATTTCAGAGACGATACTGTGATTATGACTGACGCAATTGACAAACATAAAACTGATGAGACTGATATAAATGACAGCGATGACTATAGTGAAAATAAAGTATCAGAACGACGAAAAAGAGACGTAACCAATGCTGAAAGTAATGTGACTTCTGTGTATAACTCAACAGATTTTCCAGATAAAATTTCCAAAAGAGTTGACAATGACGAAGTAATGGAATATGTCGAAAACGGGGATTCTGACGATTATTCAGAGGACACCGATGATAGTGATAGAGAAAAAAGACAAGTTAGATTTTATTTGAAAAATGCATACAAGGGGTCGGGAAAAAATTGGGCGCAGTTAAAACCAGTTAAAATTGCTGACGTTCAGCAACATAATTACAATCCTAATATACAAAGTTTTAGAAATCAGCCCCTGTATAGTGCTCCATACAATAGGCCAAATAGCCAACATTTTACTGGAAATTATGTATCAACAACAAGTCCTCTATATTCACACCAACCAGAAAACAGTTTTTCAGAAAGACCTTTTAAACCGAGTTTTCCAGATTTGTCTAAGCAAAATTCACATCAAATCAACATTCCTACTCAGATAATTACAAAAAGTCCGCCAATATCGTCTCTAAATAATCATTATAACCCTTTTGCGGCCTCCAACGGGCATTTTTATAATCAAAATAATCATGGTCAATATACTCAAACTATTCAATCTTCTAAACGGCCCAATAGTATTGCATATCCAGACTCTGCTCAAGTTTCAAGTTTTATGGTAACTGATAACCCACTTCAAATTATACCATTACGAAATACGGCCCAATTTCCTTTAAATAAAATCAAACCAACGGCCAGCAATACAGATCCAAAACAATTACATACACAACAAAATTTTAGAATTTCTCCCAACCAAAGACCTTCAGATGATGACGATGAAGAAGAATATGATGATGAAGAACAAAGTGAGGAGGAAGAAGATGACAATGAAAGCGTAGAAAATAGTAGCAAAACACCATATAACTTTAAACCTGATTACCAAGAGCTTCCATTTGAATACACGCATCCTAAAAATAAATTTGCAAATATAGAAAATCCATTTGCTCAGCCTAACTTCGACTTTGATGCTTTTCTCGCAAAGTTGCAGGGTAATATATATTCAACAACACTGAAACCCCAAAATAAAATAGTCAAAGCACCGAATCAGTACCAATACACTTCTTCTCCCATATCAAATTCAGGTTCGGGATCATCAACATTTAAATACGATGGAATCAGTACACCGAAACCTTTTACAGTTCCAGGAAATATTGAAAATCATAATCAAATTTTTGTTACCTCAACGCCAAAACTTCAACCCTTCCAGCATCAATTACAAAGACCAGTAATTCAACAAAACTATAACATTCAGGAACAACATCCTTCGAGTTCAAGTGGTTTTAATAGGCAGCCCCAAAAAGACGCAGGTATTCCCCTAGAAGCTTTAAGGCCAAAGTTGCAGCCACCTAATTTTGATGATGACAGACAACTTCCTATTAGTTACAATTTTAAGCCATTAGTAAACAATCAACCAACTACACAAAAATTTACTTCAAATACTCTGAAACCTTATCTTAGTACCACAGGAGTATCTACTACTCTTACTAATAATAATAATAATAATGGAAGACTCGTGAGCATACAACCAAATTCCATTGCCAGTTCCAGACCATATCTTGTATCTACAGATAGTAAAAATACAATCATATTTGCGGTAACGCAATCTACTCCAAGGCCATCCTCTGAACAGCAGCTTTCAACATTGCAAAATTATTGGGATAATCCGACTACAAATATACCAATATCATCAGAAAATAATAGACTGCAACAATTATCGAGAAACCAAAGTCTTAATTATGAGACGAAACCGAAACGTAAACCTATACCAAAACCATCGCCAGAAATGAATGATTACTATTACGATGACGATGATGAGCAATATTATTACGAACCAGCTGTAAAACCAAAATACATGCCAATTTCTGAAGTTATGCCACAAAGACCTCAAATGGCACAAAATTATCAAGAATATGACGACATGTCTCAAGGTTTTCCTAAAAATAATAATTCCTTAACCCACCGGCCGAAATTTAATATCGTGAAACCTAAATTTGTCCCTAAAAATCACAATGATTTATCTTACGTTTCTAAAAATCCCTTCAAAGACACTGGTAAGCCAGCTCTTGGCAAGATACCTGTGCCAGTGATGATTGAATACAACTCCGCTCAAAATAATATGTTACTACCAGATGCGTCAAATAATAAATTACCAAATTCACGAAATAGAACTAATTATCATATCAGAAAACCAAACCTCTTCGACAACGGTGCTAATACTATAAAACCACCTAAGTACCTTAATAAGACAACCTTGCGGCCTTATACAGTACGTCATAGATTGGCAAAACCAACTACCGTTAAGACTTCCACCGTGGAAGAAAACAAAGACAGAGGACGAGTACGTCATCATAATATCGTAGCTATGAAGTTGACTACTCCACGTGACTCTTATAAACAAGAGACTCGATTTACAAAGACTCAACACGATGACAGGACGAACAGGTAATTTTTAGAAAACTTATAAAAACGACTGGAGATAACAGACCTTTTGTAAATATGTTTTCCTGACTAATTTTTTCTTGACTCGATATTTATTGACCAGAAAATTATTAGCAAAATATTTGACTGCACTTAAATGAGAGTAATCCCTAGTTGCACTTCAACAGATCTTTTAATAAATTGTATTATGTAGAACTATTATAATATTATATGATTGAGGAAACAATTATCGTTTGTAAATAGCACCTAATTATTTCTACAATTTGTAATATTAACTAAATTATAATTTACTTTCACAACCAACCTCTATTTACTAACCTTGTATAAAGTATTTTGTAAAATTGTATAAATTATATATTCATGCTGTTTTAATGTAATTATTTTGAAATAATACATTGTTGGTTAATTTTATAACATTAAAAAATTTCAGCTTGGAGCCAACGGAAAGTGTTACACCATCCTCTTACTTAGGCAGTCCTAGACCTAAAATGCTGTACAACGGGTCACAAGCGTACAGTCCTGACCAATACGACCCATATTATGCAGTGTATGATGAAGATGGTGAACTATATAAAGATTCAGGTATTTTTTTGAGAAAATTATAAAAATAATATATTGTAAAATAAGCATAAAAGCAAAACCTTAAATATATTACAATAATTAAATAACGAAATAACAGAATAAACAAAAGTGAAACTCGGAGTTAGTAAAATGTACATATTATTATTATTGAGTTTTTGCTTTATACGTAACACTAAACTAAGAAAAATACTAAATTAAGAAATGTAAATAGAAAAAAGGCAATATTAACAAGGCCAACAATTATATAATATTTTTCAAATAAAACATGTACAATGCTATTCAAAAGAGAATAGGATCGACTTAGCTTCATTTTGTTTTGTATTATGAATATTAATATTATGTATAATTAAATTTATGTTTATAAAATTTAATACTATTTAACATTTTTATTTGAATTCGATGCAGGACTAATTCTTGATATGCAAATAAGTTTTTATGCAAACTGCACTTTTAAAGTGATGTTTCACAAAAAAAGACATTCCTATTCTTATTTGAAACGCATGGTAATGCAATATATTTTACCCATTTTAATCTTCACTGTGAATATAAACACTTGTAACCAATAACTGTGCCCATGAAAATACGATGTGTATTTATCATTGGAAATCTTTTGGAGTCAAAATTGGTTATGGTCTTAACCGGTGGTTGGCAATGGTGTTGGCAGATTATGGACAGCAATATAATTCAGCTTCACTCCGACCTGCAGTCCAGCAGACCTACCGAGGCACGCCGCCGAGTGTACCAGCCAGAAGACCTGTGGAGTATACTCCAAGTCCGGTGTCCCCTGATGATTATGATGATGCTCTTATACAGGGACCGGTAAGTATTGAATTAGAAATGAAATAATTAAAAAATATAATATGACAAAAATTTTTCAAAGTGAAATAGAAAATAATACACATAGCCAAATAATCACAAAGTTCCGACGTCGTTGAAATTCAAAATGACTATCTATAGGTATTAATTTTTTTTATCAATACTAAATATTTCGCAGATAAACAATCAAAATCAATATCAATCGGGGATTCGTCAATCAACAAGGTAAAGTATTAGATATTATTAACACGCATTAAATTAATAACTAAGCTTATGTTACAAAGTATCCGCTAAATACAAACAATTATTCAGGGGCGAAGGTAATGAATTGGGCTATGATCATAATCTGAGCGGCGTGAAGACTACATACGAAGCTACAATGCCTACAACCCTAAGCACGACCCCCTCTACAACTAGCACAACTACCACCACTACTACCACTACCACTACCACAACCACACCACGTCCAACCACTGCACTGTTTACAGAAGCCTTGACCCCATCTCGATATACCCCAAGGTACTACAAAAGATTTTGTTATCTGAACAGCGCGTGATCATCAAAGCTTTTGTCATAATTATGAGTACCATCATTCATATTCCATGACTAATTGACCACATTGTATCTATTTAACCACAGCTCTTGTACTGATTCTTATGCCTAATTACTAACATTGTTAATATTTTTTGGTTTTGAATTGAAATCAGTTCAATGGTTGTTAAATATGTGTAAATATTACTTTAAAATATATTGTGTACATGTAGTTTGAAATTAAAAAAGCTTCTAAATTCCATACCTAATAATAATTATACATTCCTTTTGTGGTATCTTTTGTTAGAGAACCATAAGTCAGTATAAGGAATTTTTTTATTGTTTTTATTAAAAAAAAAAATAAACGCACTGAAAATTTGTTGAGATCTTGTTGATAATTGGAAATTAGCCTTATTTCTTTACTTTGTATTCAACAGATCATCCGATGAAAATCGATCTCGCAGGCCCGTTTCCTCTACAATCAAAAACTATCTCGATGAATCTAATTCATCAAACCCTTCACCACCACCTTTACCCGTTATAAATATTTCATCCTTTGCTAAGCCCTTTGAAAAGACTGACAACATCCCTCCAACAAAATATAATGACTTACATTCGACACAAGTAGCACCGACTTATAAACCGCGGACTTTTACTCAGACCAAAACATTAGATAGAAAAGATTCCGTTGAAGTTATTAGTGCACCATATGAGAAGAATGATAAAAAAATAATTTCTCTAACAACAGGATTTTCAATCCGGAGGAATAGTGATGACAGTAAAAATCCTTATACTTTGACTTACATATCAAAGCCACTTAATACTCAAAATGCATTTAACTACAATACCAATACAGCTACCAAAAATGAAAATCAATTTAAAGATAGAGATTATTATGACACCAGTAAAAGCATTGAACAAGTATTGGAGAAAAAAATTAGTGATTCAGATGTACTACCTCTGGATAAGCGCATAAGGAGAAAATTCACCAAACATGAAAAAGACGAGGATAGGATTGCCAATATAGATACTTCCACTGAACAAACGACGACACAATCTCCTACAAAAGCAACTAAATACTATTTGAAGATGATTCATAAGCGGCCAGCAACTACGCCATCTTCTGTTACAAATTCTGAACAAAGTGCTTTATATTATAATACTGAAAGTAATTCTCGTGATTCATATTTTACGCCTGAACCTGTAATTCTACGTACAAATCAAAATAATGGCTGGAATCAGTATAACGCTAATGATCAAAATGTTGATCCCCAAATTTCTTACTACAAACCATCAAATAATTTAGGAAATTTCTACAATGCAGACAAAGATATCACTCCCGAAAGTTCAAGTAGTACAACTACATCTACTCTTCTATCACCTACAAACTCTATTTACTCTACAAGTGAGAAATCGTCTGAAATAGATAAGGACAATTATGAATATTACAAAGAACCCAAACCTTCTTATTATCTTTATCATTTGGAGGACGATGTACAAGCAGACAAAACGACTGAAATTTTTGGTGGAAATATTAAAAAGGTTCTAAAATCTTTCCTAAACGATGTATCTAGTACAACTTCGAATGAATTAGCAAGTACATCTTCCTTACCTTCTTCTGTAGAGTATACATCACCCAAAGAACGTTATATTCCAAAGGAAACAGAGAAAACGGTACATATAGGATTCCAAAAGAAGAAAAAGGTAAAATATGCAGATGAAAAACCTATAAGGAGCCATTACAAGCACCTGGAAATCATAACAGAACCATCAGTGAATAAATATTTAGCACCAACATTTGATCCACTTTCTTATGTTACCTCTGAAAAACGTTATGAAAAGGAACGACCACCATCATCAACGGAATTGCCTGCGGCCCAAATAGAGTCACTACCTATAAACGACGAGAACAGATATAATCAAGACAGTGAAGTCGAGGCAGTTACAAAGCATGACAGATATTTATCTAAATTTAGTGGAGTTCTAAAAAGCAAGCCTAAAGTTACTGACTCTCGTAAATATTACAATATTGTAAGTGAAGATCTTCAAGAACCTATTAAAACAGACACTTATGACTTAAACTACAATGATAATAAAAATGACTTGACTGACAATTCTGTTAGTATTGTTGAAACTGTAAAGACATCGACAGAACCAATAAAACATCAACCTACAACAACCGTTAGTTATGACGATGAAATTACTACAACGACCGTAAAATCGACTACAACTCAGAAAATTGAAAAGGAGACAAAGCCCACTAAGAGTTTGTCCTTCCCAACGCGAGCCTCTCGAATTAATCCTGCCATAAAGTTAGCTGCGACAAGCTCTGGAGGTGGGCGCAGGAGTTACCAATCGTCGTCCAATTGCTCATCAGACAACAGTCTGCAAGACAATCCCAAGTGCAACGAAATCAAATACCAGAGGTACTTTACTCGCCGGCCAGTTTAATGTGATGCCTTATTTCACATCTAGATGGACGGTGAAGGAACTTATTTAAAGTCCTTACTTTCCGCATAGCAAAATAACTAGCATGTGGATAAATACTTTTTTTAAACTTCGTTAATAGCACCCACGGCATCTCTATCGCTTAGCATACTTTATATTTTATATACTCATTGGGGGACTTCAAAGTCGGTTGAGTTTATTTCTGAATTGTTAACTCCTGACGCGACCATTTCCATTTCCTGCACATTGCCTATACTTGTATGCAATGTTGCTTGTAGTTGGTTATCTAGACTATATTTGGAGTAGTAAGTTCCTCAATGTTATCGCTACAATACTTTTGCACCACATCGCAACTCATTAGTTTTGAATTCGCACTCCACCATTTAGTTTTATGCACGAGTAAAATAACACTTAATTGTTTTGTTTATATTTTTTGTTTCAAAAACAGGTAATGTTTTTATTTATTTTTTTATTCGAAATCGCTTAATTAACAAGATCAAAATTCAAAATTTGTTGATTTTTTCGTACTGAAGAAAACAACAAGCAAATCGTGATTGCTTATAACATAGTCACGCATAATGAAACATCAACTTACAAAGAAGAGTTAATTAGTCAGAATTATTTTTACAGGCCAAGTAGTACCCGTGGACGAGGTTCCGCTCACTACTCCACTTCCGGAGCATCAGACGCACATCCGCCTAACAGGGGAACACCGCCAACGTTAGATATTTGATTATTTTCAACATTTACTTTAGGTTAATGCTGGTAATTATTTTCAATGTTGTTTTCTTTTATGTAACAGCCGCTCCCGTCCTACTCTTAAACCATCTACCGCTATTGTATCGAAGACTGCCGAGGTAGTTGATATTTATACACACCCGCCTAGCAGACCGTCTCCTGTGTACCCACAACCTACTCCAGACAAAACTGCCGCGAAGTGCAGAAAAGATGTGTGCCTCTTACCCGACTGTTTCTGCGGAGGAAAAGATATTCCTGGTATGTGTGAATCTTTTTATGTAAACAATGTATTTTTTTTCCCATAAAAATCTTCATTATAATCTTAGAAATGTATTATGCTAGAGATTATTTAAGATATAAAATTGAAAATTTACAAAACTTCTATAAGTAAGTGATTGAACTACTTTAGATTTAATTTTAATGAAACCAAAGTCCACTATTTTAGTAGCAATAAGTAAAATAATTTAATGAATCTCAGGAAACTTAGCAGCCAATGAAGTGCCGCAAATGGTACTCATAACGTTTGATGATGCTGTAAATGATCTCAATAAAATGTATTATGAAGAATTGTTCGAAAAAGGTCGAGTCAATCCAAATGGATGTCCAATAACGGGTACATTTTTCGTATCACATGAATGGACAGATTATAGTCAAGTTCAAAATCTTTACGCCGATGGCCACGAATTTGCTTCGCATACTATTTCGTAAGTCATTAAATATGCAGATATACATGCTGTATACTGGAGTGGACTTCTCTGTATTAAATATATTCATCTTTAATATTATATTCTATGGGTGGAATATCTTAAATGCGGGATAAAACTTTGGAGGAATTATTATAACGTCTTACTAGACTAACTACGACTACTTATATGCGGCAATAATTATTACTTTTCAATAATATTTATTACTTGTTATTATTTTTTATTAATTAATTTTATTTATTTTTCTTTCCTTCCTTCTACCAATCACTATCATATCTATTTAACCTTTCTATTCTTCTTGCCTTTTTCTTTCTCTCCTTCCTGGTCCTGGCACTTCAACATTTCCAACATTCGCATGCACATTACCTACGTCCTGCGACAAACAGGCGACATGCCGGTGGATAAGGTTCCACAAATTGTTTTGCTGACCTTCGATGACTCAGTCAATGACTTGAACAAACAACTTTACTCGGATCTTTTTGAGAAAGGCCGTGTCAATCCTAATGGATGTCCTATATCAGCAACGTTTTACGTGTCACACGAGTGGACAGATTACAGCCAAGTACAAAATCTGTATGCCGCTGGACATGAAATGGCTTCACACACGGTTTCGTAAGTTTTAAGTTGTTGGTTGTTACGGCACATAATAATCAATAATTGCACACTGTTACCTAAATTTTGTGACAAAATAGAATAAAAATTTATGAGGCACATTTCATAACTGGTTACTTTTTTTCTGTACAATATAATTTGCATGCAAAACTTTTATAATATGATACTGCTTAGTACTTCTAAACTATCAAAAACTTTATATTTAAGAATAACTGATATATTTAACAAATTCTTTAAAATTATAACGTTCCATTTAACTTTTTACATAGCTTCTAGGTTATTTATTTATTTTATTTATTACAAAATACTAATCATCGAATTTAATAATTTCAGACATAGCTTTGGTGAACAATTCTCACAAAAGAAATGGAATAGAGAGGTAGGAGGACAAAGAGAAATACTATCAGCGTATGGTGGTGTTAAACTTGAGGACGTTAGAGGAATGAGAGCTCCATTCTTATCAGTTGGTGGAAATAAAATGTTCAAAATGTTATACGATTCTAACTTCACGTATGATTCATCCTTACCGGTATATGAGAACAAGCCACCGAGCTGGCCTTATACTCTAGATTATAAATTATTCCATGACTGTATGATTCCACCGTGCCCCACGAAATCGTATCCAGGTAATTTTATGAACCGATTTTGTTTAATTCTTAATTCGTAATGTGATTTTCCCAATATTTAAATAATTATTTTCATTTTATTCTTAGGTGTTTGGGAAGTTCCTATGGTCATGTGGCAAGATCTAAACGGAGGCAGGTGTTCTATGGGTGACGCGTGCGCAAATCCTGCTGACGCAGAGGGAGTGTACAAAATGATTTTGAAAAACTTTGACAGACACTACACGAGCAACAGGTAAAATCATTTCATAATATTATGATGATCTTATCTATTTGTAAATTGCTTGGATCAGGAAGGATATGGAATATTTTAGAAACATAATTTTAATGAAATGTGTTGTCAATTACAGAGCTCCATTTGGTCTTTTCTACCACGCTGCTTGGTTCACTCATCCTCATCACAAAGAAGGTTTTATAATGTTCCTGGACTTTATAAATCAAATGCAAGACGTCTGGATCGTAACAAACTGGCAAGCACTACAGTGGGTTAGAGACCCAACGCCCATCTCAAGATTAAACAGTTTCCAACCGTTCCAATGCAATTATGCTGTGAGTATTAGAAAAGTGTATTTTATTTTATATTGAATCTGCTTTTTAAGCCTTAATTTGAACATATTCTTAATCCATTGTTAAAAAAAATCATAGACATCAATAATTAACGTTAATTTTGAAAATAATACGAAAAACATGGTAAAAATATTTTCAGGAAAAAATGTAACTAAAACAAATTCCTAATTTATTTTAGGACCGACCGAAGAAATGCAACAATCCTAAGGTGTGCAACTTATGGCACAAGTCCGGAGTAAGATACATGAGGACCTGCCAACCCTGCCCAGAGATCTACCCATGGACTGGCAAGAGCGGCATTAGATCATCACGCATAGACAATGAAGTCGAAGAATAATCTTTAATAATTAAGTTACGAATTATCCAATACAAGTAGAGTAAGCCAGCGAGGCATAGCTCGTCTATGGTCCTCTGTTTTGTCACCTATGAGAGTGTGCCATTTAAAATTTGATGGTAACAAAACATTGCAATATTTCCTTTTAGGATAATTTTCTACTTCATGTTAGTTCAAATTTGTAATGTATTGGAAACTGTGATATCTTCTGTTTTCAATAGTTTGAATGCAAGCGTTAAAATTACGAATTTTAGGTTATTACCGTATGTTTATGCCTTGATTCCTATTGCTCTTTATTTATCTATGGCTAATAAATTAACACCAGTTACTGTTAAGTGAGACATAGATACTATAGTTATTGAAATAATGAAAAACTCATTAAATTTTCTAAGACATTGAATAATATTGTGTCACATCAAAAGTTTTTATTGCAAATTCGCGTGAGCCATATTTAATTAAAAGTTAGTAAATAACTTTTTATCTTGCCAGCTTGTGGTTGATACTGCCTTTATAAGAATTGTAAATATTAGGTTGTAAAGTATGATTTAGTGGTAATCAGTTAGTTAAGGACATTTTTGTATTGATTGGCAAAAACGTGATTAAGTATTTTAATATTATTAATGTGAGAGATGTCGTCTGCTTTGTGTAGATGTCTGCCTACATCGTTTGACTGATGTAGCACACGTATACACGATTGCTTAAAATTGTAACATCTCATATCATTCCCTATTTAATCAGCTCATTCATTAGATTTTTAGAGCATGTCCGATTTTCTATACTTTAAACTATCGCTGATACTTCTTTTGCGTATAAATTATTAATGAAGTTGTAAAGAATGTTTGTATGTGTAAATATAGGTTAATATTTAAAATTGGTAGTACCTATCATTTTTAGGATTTTTAATTGAAGCAGTCTCTTGGGCTTTTCTACAACTCGGACATGACATCAGTATTGGTAGATTGTGACATTTTTGCTTTCGTTTAATCGTCATGATGTGATAATTATAGGCCAATACTGTCAAATAAAGTTACGTAAATTAAAGTGTGTTTTCTTTTATTATATCTTATTCATTATATACCTTCTTTATGAAAAAGGGGACAAACGAGCAGACGGGTCACCTGATAGAAAGCGATTATCGTCGCCTGTGGTTGTCCACACATCACAGGAGTCACAAACGTATTGTCAGCCTTTTAAAAAGGGTACGCTCATTTTCTTGAAGGTTTGAAGGTCGTAATGGTCCGAAAATACCGTTGGCGACAGTTAATTCCAGTTATATTATTTTATTACTACTAGATATTTACCAATCTCGGTAACCTTGGAACAAATATCAAAGTTATGATCGTGAACTTCAAATGAGCTAGCCTTCATAAAAAATGAAACCTTAATCACGACACCTGCTTAATTCCAATAGCCTTCCATTTGATAGCGTATAAAAAGCATTGCTCAGCATAGTCCATTCATTCAAGACATCAATCTATGCGAAGTTACCAAAAATGAACTTGTATTTCTTTGTTCTTTTAGTATTAATAATTTTATTTTTTCATATTATTGATGTTATAAGCCAGAATGTTCAATATTATCCAGGAGCTAGTGAATTTAAAATAAAATATGAGATACAAAATAAAAATTACCGTGGTATAAATAAGAATGCTAAATTATTTCAAAACGGATATTCTAGAAGAAAATTTGATACCAAAAATAAAGAAAATAATGAATTAATATCAAAAAGATCTGCCGATCCTATATTTTATGGACATCCGAAAACAAGAGAGGAAATATGGCATACGAATTTTCTGAATCAAGAAGAAAAAGCTGAAGAAACAGAATCCCTAATAAAACTCATTTACAACATAACGTTAACATACTTAAATGACTGCACTTCAGTAATACTTTATGATAACCAAATTAAAGCTCAAAACAGCTTTTTGTTTAGAGACCTCTTACAAAATTTTCCATTAACTTTTATACATGGGTACATAAATGATAATTATCAATTAGCTGACCCTAAGCTTCTGAATCCAGTAAAGAATTGTCTGAATTTCATTGTATTTATAACTGATGTAAAGAAGGTAACAAAAGTTTTAGGTAAGCAATCTAGAAGTAAAATCGTTGTGGTTGCTAGGTCCTCACAATGGGCCGTACAGGAATTTTTGTCTGAACCCTTGTCTCATTATTTCGTTAATCTCCTAGTAATTGGTCAAAGTTTTCAAGATGTTGATAGTAACGTGGTAAGTATTGGTCAGCAATTCTCCTTCAATCATTATGAACCATTTATATTACCTTGAATATTATGCTTGTAGGAAGCACCTTACATACTCTATACTCATACTCTGTACGTCGATGGTTTGGGCTCAAGTAGACCTGAAGTAATTTGCTCTTGGTCTCACGGGAAGTTTTCAAGAAATGTAAATTTGTTTCCATCCAAAATGACTCATGGCTATTCAGGTCACAGATTTTTAGTTGCAGCAGCAAATCAGCCTCCATTCGTATTTAAAAGGTGAATATAAGTTTAATAAATAGACAGGAATAATATGCTTATGAATAAACAAATATTCGTTTTAAAATTATAGAGTAAAAACTGATGCTGATGGTGGAAACCCTCGCGTACAATGGGACGGAATCGAAATAAGAATTTTGAAACTACTAGCAGAAAAAAATAATTTCAGCATCGAAATAATTGAAACGAAACATTTACATCTTGGGTAAATAACACTTACGAAATTATTTTTGTTAATAAAATAGATCATAATCTAAGCCTCATAGATGAGAGTCTGATTTTGACAAAAAGAAATTATCACTAGACGTGCGGAATTATATTAAAGGAAGTAGAACATAGTATTTTTATTATGTTTTTTTCTCATTTACGGTCAAACTCACAACCCTAAATGCAAGTTATTTGCTAAAACATATATTATATGTTTAGTTCGGGAGATGCTGTCATAAGAGATTTAATCACGGGAAAGGCTGACATGGGTATAGCCGGAATTTATGTTACTGTTGAAAGACTCAACAACACAGACATAAGTTTCACGCATTCCCACGATTGTGCTGCCTTCGCTACGTTAATGTCAACAGCATTGCCAAGGTAAGTAGGTAATGACATAGACCAATCATAATGGTAATTGGTAATAGGTACTCAATAAAGATTCAAATAATTAAAACCTATAAGGCGAAGGGGCTTAGTTACTTACATTAATTTAAAATCAGCCTAAAACGGTATAAGTTTGATTATGATTAGGTAAACAATATAGTAGGTGCAGCAGGGTCGGCAGCGGTAGGTTCACGCCGCAGTAAAATAATTTTAAACTTCATCTACATACATATAAGTATCGTTTTTACCTGCCGACTTAGCCGCGCCGCTGCCGGCCGCTGCCGACCTCTGCTATTTCGGTGTGAATCGGCCCTTAGACTGTCTTCTGTACGACTACAAATTATCTGTTAACCGTCGCCCTTAAAATATACAATGGGATTTGTAAAAACATTTAGATTCTCCCAATCTCCTAAGTGCCATTTACTAGGTACTATTTTTATAGTATTATTACAAGATATAATATTGAAAATTTTCAGATATCGTGCAATTCTCGGTCCATTTCACTGGCAAGTATGGGTAGCATTGACCTTCACGTATTTGATTGGTATATTCCCTTTGGCTTTTTCTGACAAGCATACTCTGAGGCATCTAATGAACAATATGGGTGAGGTAGAAAACATGTTTTGGTATGTATTTGGGACCTTCACTAACTGCTTTACATTCGTCGGAAAAAATTCTTGGAGCAAAACCACTAAAATCACTACGAGGCTGTTGATTGGTAAGAAATTATATTATTTAAAACTACTTTGACTAACGCGTAAATTATTACCTATATCTGACAAGAAGATGATCCATGCGTCGGATGGACATGTAAAAAGTCAGACCTGCGCCTGATTCCTTGTCAGTCATGTCGGTTATCTGTCCCACTGGATTACGAGAGTAAAGGAAGAGAGAGTGCTCTTGGGTAGGGCACGCCCTTGGGCACTATAAAATTACTCCTATGTAACTGGCCTGGTTTCAATGAAACCGGCCACCGTCACCGATATCAGTGTGGGGAATTATTATAATTATTATATCGCGAAGTTGCTCCTTTAGTTAAACTCGATTATTCGCATTAATTGAAAAAAAAAGTCTTAGGTTAGTATTTAAAATAACAAGTAATCTTATACTTTTAACGAGCTTATCTTACGAAACGGTTGCAATTATTTCCATGAAATTTAGTATGTAGAGAGTTTTCAGGGAGAAAAATCTATCTAGCTAGGTTTAATTTCCGGGAAACTACGCATTTTTAAGCTAATTTTATTTTTTCGTTCGTGGTGCAGCATAATATTGCAATAATATAATAACTCCTCACAACGGTTTCGGTGATAGTGGCCGGTTTCTAAGTATGTGCGCAGTACACAAGAGCACACTCTCTTCGTTTACTTTGATAACTCAGTGGGACGGATAACCGACACGACTGTTGAGAGATTAGGCGCAGATCCGACTATTTACATGCCCATCCGACGTATGGATCATCTTTCTTTGCCAGATAATATAGTGATCAGCATGCATATGGGCGAATCAACTTTTATAGAAAAAAAATCTACTATATTTTAGTTTTTTTGTTCACCAGGATCGTTTTTGATGGATATGACTCGGTGAGTTATAATCTTATTAACTTCTCCTGTTATAGATATTTAATGTTTAAGCGAAATCCTAACAAAAGAAGAAATATTCGAAAAATACGACTTTTTAAATTATTATAGTAACGCAGGGGACTTGCAAAGTCCAGTTATTACCGTAATAATGTGGATTTTGTTTAAAAAAACCTCTCTTAATGAGCTCCTTAATTGCGGAAAATATCTATATCGATTTCAATGGGCTTTCAATTTTTTATTCCTATGTTATGATAAAATCTAGACGACGTAACGCAAGAGAATTTCCGACTGTATGAACAACAAAATGTGGTTAACTCACACAATAGCAGAAGATCTCGCTGTTGATATTACAATAAATTACTTTAATCAATTATCCGTACGCCATTGTCACATTAATAATCAGTAATTTGACAAAATAATAATATTTAAAACTTTTTTGAAACCTCTTTCAAATTGTTCTCGTAAAAGTTGATTCGCCCATAATATCCTAGCTAAACTTGGAAACAAAATTTTTTCGTTGTTCCAATGCGGGAATCTCTACTCCGAACTCACTACCTCCGAGACGAGAGCCATGCTCTAACCTATAGACCACGGAGGCTGTTAGTCTCTCTTTCGTGCGACATTATCCCCCTTACTAATAATCGCTGTATAAGCTTTGAATAGTTATACAGTATTTTGTCTCCTTCTATCGAATTAAAAATGTCACTTGTGTGACGGGAACAAAACATTGTATAACTATTCAAAGCTTATACAGCGTTTATTAGTAAGGGGGTTTATCAATAATTTCAACTCTATTAAGTGAGTCCGGTTGGAATTTTGGTATTCGTATGTACAATTTTTGCTTTGTTCGAAAATTCGGAAAGTGTTGGCTTTGAATATCGGTCAAATGATTATTTTATAAAAAAAAATTAGAACTAAACCAAGCTAAAAAGGCAGAGACCTCTTAATAAAGATGTTTTTTAATATCAACACTGCCTTATTATTATGATGGACCTCATATACAATTAAAATGATATATGATTATAAATATACCAAGTTATACAAGTAGTTTCCAGCAGGAATTTGTTACTCGCTAGTACCTAATTAGTGAAAGTGGCCCGTATGCAGTTAACCCGGATTGTCGTTGCATCGATTAGTAATCTTGCTCAACTTATTTTAGGTTGGTATTGGATTTTTACTATCATCATAACTAGTTGCTATACAGGATCTATTATAGCATTTGTTACTTTACCGATTTATCCGGAGACGGTGGATACAATTACGCAACTACTATCGGGGTTCTACAGAGTTGGGACTTTAGGTGAGTTCATTGCATCGGAGTTAGCTACTACTACTACTGTACTACTATACCTATGTAGCTACTATACCTATTTAATGGAATATGAATTTTTCTGTTGTCCATAAAATCATATTATGGTTCTATGAAATCTGACTATTATGCACGAATAGTCACGGTAACAATATTTTATTAAACGATTAATTCTACTAAAATGAGTCTTCAAAAAGCCAACTGTGAGAATCAATATAATCCCAAAAGAAAGTATTTTTTTATAGATCATGGTGGATGGGAACGATGGTTTTTGAATTCTTCTGATCCGCTCACAAATAAACTATTGAAGAATGTTGAGTTAGTTCCTGATGTGCAGACTGGTATTATGAACATAACGAAGGCTTTTTTCTGGCCTTATGCCTTTATTGGATCTAAGGCAGAGCTTGAGTATCTTCTTCAATCTAACTTTTCTAAATCGGAGTAAGTGCAGTTTTGATATTCACCTTTTACCTACCTACATCACATTGGACATCAGTATGATTTTATTTAAATTTAAATTAGGTACATACCAGTAGATTGATATTACTTATTTTAAATTATTTCGCCTTTGAAAATATATTTAGGTATAGTATTTTTTTTTTTCAAATCAATAGATCCAAGCGAGACCTTCTGCATATATCAAATGAGTGCTTCGCACCATTTGGTGTCTCAATTAGCTTTCCGAAGAATTCAATATATACTGCAAAATTAAGTAGTGACATTAGAACGATGGTACAGAGCGGGTTAATGAATAAAATAGTAGAAGAAATCCGATGGGAGATACAGCGAAGCAGTTCAGGAAAACTGTTCTCGGTAAGCTTATATTATTAGTAGAGTAGAGAATGAATCTACAGTAAAAACTACAATATAGGTATCGATTTAGGTATCGTTGATAGAGCAATTCATTCATTCATTCTAATTTAAGAGCTTCGCTCTTGTCGGTGGAGCTTTCTCCATTCCTCTCTGCACTCCGCCCTTCTCTTGACCTCCTGATACGACACGACCATCACTTTCTCCTTTACCTGTTGGTCCATAAAAGTTCTTCTCGGCCTTCCACGTTTTCTTCTACCTTCTACCTTCCCTTCAATTATTCTTATTATTATTATTTTAAAGCAAAGCGGTTTAAAAATTACTTTTAATGCAGACACGTCATATATAATATATGACGTGTCTGCATTAAAATCTAAAACTTTTAACATTATATAGGTTGGATCAGATTCATTATCATTCTCGTCTCTCGAAGAAAAAGGCCTGACTTTAGAAGACACTCAAGGAATGTTTCTATTACTGGGTGCTGGGTTTCTATGTGCAGCAGTTGCTTTAATTTCCGAATGGACGGGAGGTTTTTATAAAGGTTGTCGGAGATTACAAACAAGAATCACTACAAGCAGGATAAATTTACCTGAAACAACAAATGAGAGTTTGATAAATACACCTAACATTGAAATAATCGCAGACTATCCCGAACTAGATATCTACACTGGATCTACTAGTATTGATTCTGATGATGCAAGTGGAATAATAAATATAACAAAAGGCAGTTTCGTGATACATTACAACAAGCATGAACAAGAATCTGATACTATGACTACAAATTCTCTTAATCTAGATAAAGAAGTAGAAGAAATATTTAAGATAGCTGAGAAAAAGGAAGCTACTGGAGCAGACAACGTTACCTTAGAAGACTTAGAAGATGAAAAAGGTGAATCTAAGAATCCGTTTGAAAGCGGTTTTGATCCTTAATTAGGTATTAAAACTAGAGCTGTATCTGTATACTGTAAAATAATGTACGAAATCAAACAGCAAGTACAATGTTACTAGATGTTTACAGTATTTTTGGTCTAGTTTGTAAGAATTGTGTGAAATGAATAAAACAATAAAACTTGACATCCAACTCTTTATTACCCTTTCGAACAGTCATCAAAATAATTTATAACAATTTTCTAACACTGTTCATTAACATTAATCCATTCAGCCATAGAGATGTTTTATACATTGCGAAAGAGGTGCGCGCAGGCGCATAGACCTAACATAATGCAGGATTCGGCCCGGCCTCAACTTAAAAATAATTACACAATATGACTTAAATCCAATGAGATACCTCAGAAAAACGGGTACACTCATTAACCGTAAAAATATAGATAAAATACAACAGATTTTGCATCTCATTTTTGTAAATTCAAACAAAAATATACCTAACAACTAGTAGCAATCTGTTATTGCACGGATGTAATCAGAAAGTGAAGTTGAGTATTCAATAAGGATATGTATAATACCTATTCTATCTGGATCGTTTACAGTGCACGGCGTTACAATAGCAAAGAGCTGGCACTGATCTATTTCGTAATCAGCAAAACTTTAACTATAAACACTTAAGACTACGATGCTTTAAATGCATAATAATTATTACGGATACTTAATTTAAAGGATACGTATTCCGAGCGCGAGTTAAATTGAAACTGCTTTGAGCTTAGCGCTCACGAGTTTCAGAAACTATTAACTCATACTGAGAACACTACTCTTTACTATTGTAAAGCGGTTAATAATACAGGTAAAACATACACAAACGTAGATACATCTAAAAAACAAACCGAGCAAACCCTTACGCGACACACGCCTTAGTTGTGCGTGTTATGAACAATAATAATAATTAATGAAATCATTTCCGACAGCAAATCTCACAACCTCGGAAATTATGCTCCCAATACCAGCTTACTGTGACTCTTTAGGGCCAGTTCACACCGCTGACGCGACGTGGCGCTTTAATTTTTAGAATGCTATTCAAAATTGGACATATGGGCTGTGCAGCGTGGAGGAATTTGACATTCGAAGCCTGACAATAAAACGTGTATCTTTTTTGTTAGTATAAAGTTCAATTTTGAATAGCTATCTTAAAAATGCAGCGCCGCGTCGAGTCGTGTATTGTCGCAGTGTGATCTGACCCTCAGTCGATAAAGTTAAGTGCAACCGACTTATATAGATCTAGTGAAAGTAATGTGTTCCTCTGAAAACATGTGCACAATATTGCACAAACTACTGTCTACTAATAACGGGAGGAGTTGTCTCATTACGAAATACGACTTTGTCGACGGAAAACATAGTATTTATTTGACAAAAATCATACAACAAACGTCAAATACTGCGGCCAAATAATTTGAGCAATCAAAGAAGCACTCGACGGTCAGCTAAACTATTAGGAACGAACGACCGAAAACGATCAAGAATCAACGCAAATTTAGATCTTTTCAATACAAGGACTGTAACAGTGCATTGTGTATATCACAATAACAATTCTACACATATACGTACGAATATACTCCCAGTAAAGGGACAACATATATTTACGACTCAGTATTAAAATATTAATTCGTAATCTAGTGTATAATATTTTACAATGCGAAAATACATATCATACGTGTTCAGACTTTTGATCGTCAAAACTGTTTCTTCCCTGTACACATTTAACAAATATACATTTATAATTTTGTTATTGTGATTTGAAGGTGTAAATATGAGCATAATATCTTAGTGTGTAATATTCTAGAATACGTTCAAAACTACGCGAGCGCAGTATATCTACAATGACACATTTTTTTTATTCACAAGGATTATGTGATAATAACGGTATTGTCATACCAATATTTATATGTATGATACAGATTAATTCTAATTTTATAACATTTTACGACGTGAAAAGTCAAGCACAAAATCTATATAAATTTGGTAGGTATATGGTACAATCAGGCACTGTGAATAAGGCATCTACAGTGAGGCGATATAGGATTCGATAGGTAGAAATAAATGTGATCTATTCATATAACAAGTAACAATTAAATTCATAGGAACTCCAAACAGTTTTGATACTTTTTCTCGAAAGCAAAAATATCTATAGATTTTTTCTTGAAAAATAAAGTACTGTAAATGGTTGTACTTTCTAAAAATAGGGTCGCATGTGAAATAGTGCATTACGAAAATATGATTTTTTTTGTGAAAATATACATCTGTCTATGCCTAATTAGTGAATAATTTGTTATGGTAGTGCTAGCTTCAGATCACAGTAACAAAATAAATATACAACAAGCATTTTGATAACCAATTATTAGTCGCTAAATAGAATTAATCTAACACATGGGTATTTTATACTGGTTTATTACATTTATCATGTGATATTATAAATTGACTTCAATTTTGGTCTGCGATGTCGCATGTTACTTTTAATTCGAAGCCGATCAGAGTGAGATCAACATTATGCGAAGTACCAATTGTGTGTAACGAGTACATCCCCGTTATGCTGTCTCTTTCGCACATTTATGCTGCGCATGCGCAAGGAGTTTGAAGCGGGTTTAATGAAGGAAACGTGGATATACTCGTTAAGCCCCGTTTACACTCTTTCTCCCTTATTAATAAAATTATTTACACCACGGATTAGCTAATCCAACATGGCTGTCTCTGTCAGATAGTTTAGAACAGTCACTTGATAGACAAAGAGAGCGATTTGGATTTGCTTATCCATGGTGTAAATATTTTTATTAATAAGGAGGTTAACGTTTTGACAGGTGTGTAAAGTATACAGGTGTATCTCTATTATTATGAAACTTGTACTTATTATTTACCGCTTTAAACCGTCGAAACGGGTTATTATTGTACAATAATTTAGATTGTTTTACAATTATATAGATGTTACTTACGTGAATGCTTAGAGTGCAAGTGTTATCATAAGAATTTTAAAGCTTCGTGTGGTACCTTTACATAAACGAGTCTAGCTAACATTATCTACTTACAATACATAACATTCGTTCCTAACGGGACGTGTATACATATTATGTAAATATTATTCTTATATTGTATAAATATGTCAATAGATAAAGTACATTTCCAATACATAACTTTATTATCTTCTGTGATGACGCTACGCTTATAATTACGAAAGTTCGGATGTCACACTAATATATTTTAAAATGGCACAAAAAACTTTTGAAACACTAACGCAAGTCAACAGTTTCACTGTCTGGTCTCTGCACTACGACAGCACGACACCGCTGGCGCGCAGTCCATCGATCCGCATTCACTATGTTACGTTACTATCACTAATTGACTAACTTTAAGCTAAACAGACAATGGCACGGATTGCACATATAGTGTCAAGTATTTACAAGGAGTAAGGTTGCTATAACATTTATCTTAGTGTATGTGCAAAATGGGTGAAACATCAATTTGTCAATACCTAGACCACCGTTAATCTGCCCTTTCCCTCGACGTAACAATGCGAGCCAATGCCATCAGCACCTTCCGAATTCAGACTTTTGTATGCACCACATAGGAAAAGAGCATAGTACCGGACGGCGACGCTCGACGGCCTGGGCCTAGCAGTGCGGGTGTATGGGCCTCGGGTACGGACCGAAGGCCTCGTGGCCCAGCTATGTGGCCCAGCCCTCGATCCGCGGCCGCTTCGTGTGGGGCTGGTCGTAGTCGAGCGGCCCGTGCCGCATGTCCTGCCCGGGCGAGCCCATGTTGCTGGATGTCACTGAACCTGCAATTGTGAAGAGTGATCTGCATATACTGAAATGTATGAAGCACTAATGTTCAATATCACCAGAATATACGGGGAGACATTTGTTATTATTGATTAAAATTTTTGAAAGGTGAGGTGAGGTGAGGTTTTGATATTTTGTACATATGATCTATCTATTTAGAGACGTGTAGAAAAAAAAAATGGCATATTCGAAAAAAACTTCATCTTTTTAGCGAGTTTGTGTTGAGCGGAGAGTTACCCATACATGAGATGATCATTTTACTTTGAGTATGAGAATATTTTTTTGCCTAAATTTAACAGTAGATCATATACTTACCCAAAATATCCGTAATTAATTTTACCAAAACTAATATAACTTACATTATTATCAGCTGATGGTCAGTTGGTAAATATTTTACAAAGTCTCGTCCTGACAACGTGACAACTGCGCAGCTCGAGGCTTGGCCTTGATATTGCCTAGAGAGCTGGCGATACATCTCATTGTCATAGCAACGTACCATCGATATGCGGCGGCAGGTGCGCAGGGGGCGCGGGCGGGCGGTGCAGGTCACGCGGGGGGGACACCGGTTCTGCTTTGATCTTGACGTTGCCGGGCGACGCGGCCGGCGGCGGCGTGCCCAGCACCGGCAGGCTGCTACTGTACACGATAAGGGCTGGTTAGGAAGTATACGTTAGTCAATTGAAACGTAATGCTAGGGGTATGTTCCGATCACAGAATACAGAAATCATCCAGAAGCCGTCAACAAGCTTGAAAGTGAGGCCGTCACAACTACTCCAAATTGGAATGGTTATCCACACATAATATGTTGCCACAGAATAACGGAATATTTTACCCAACTTTTTTTCAATTAATTTTTATTGAATACCTAATTGTCGTAACATAACAACGCGATTTGTTTTGTAAGTGTAAAGAGTAAAAATCAAAAAGAGCGGGCGGGGCGGTATTTTGCTATGGACACAGTGCGCTGCATACAAATGTGATCGAACACTCATTCTGCATGTTCTGTATTCTGTGGTTCCGATATGCACTGCGACCACTGTACTGTGTGACGTCAATTCAGTATACTGTGAAGACGTTCCTTTATAGCCAGTTTTATTGCTGCCCTATTAACTTTAAGGAATTCAACTGAGAACTAGAAATGGTCTTCATTTTGACGTTTGAACTTTTTACTCACGTGATGGAAGTACTGCGAGTACCTTATCTCGAAAACACCAGTGCTCACAGTAGAATATGGCGGCGATTTATGACGTCATACAAATACTGCGGCAGTATACTGCTTATACTGGCAGTCCATAAGGGAACGAATTTTTCTACAGTGATAGCACTGTGCACTATGCAGTGCTCGCAGTGCATATCGGAACATGCCCTAAATTTACAGGCGAAGCAAGTAGCTTGGCAAGCAAGCAATTTGTTTTCGGTTACTCCCCGATCTCCCCAACTCTGTGGATCCCTGCATGCATAGCTACTTGCCTAGCGTGTGCGAGCGCTATTAGTATTTCATTTGAATTACTAGAATTAAAAACGTGCCATGCTTTTTCCAGTGTTTGTTCATAACGAGCAGAGTCATGTCAATATACTTTAATTTATAAATTATATAAATTAAATTAATAAGTTGTGACAAATGCCAAAAATTTAATTTATTGGAGCACCATCCAGTGTCCACTAACGTCATTTCCTTCTGCAATCTAATTATTGGAGCACCATCCAGTGTCCACTAACGTCATTTCCTTCTGCAATCTAATTATTGGAGCACCATCCAGTGTCCACTAACGTCATTTCCTTCTGCAATCTAATTATTGGAGCACCATCCAGTGTCCACTAACGTCATTTCCTTCTGCAATCTAATTATTTATGACGAAGATATGGCGCGCGGCGCGACTAGCTTATTTTAGTTACTTTCATAGTAGAATGTCAAAAAGTGGCCCATGGAGAGCCGCTTCGCTACGTTGAATGTAAGAGGAGGAATGGATGGTAAGAATGAAAGTGGACGAAGTGAAACAAGTATGTAAGGATCGTAGCAAGTGGAACGAAGTGGTCTCTGCCTACCCCTACGGGAGAGAGGCGTGATTATATGTATGTGTATGTAGAATGTCTTACGGCATTCTTGGGAAACGCTGCGGACGTAAATACAATATTTGTGCTGCAGAAGCAGTAAGTTTGATTTACAAAATGTCCTGCTTTGAATTTCTGAGAGAAAAGTTTAAAGAAATAGGAATTCTTACCGTCGCTTCTCAATACATTTTGGCCAATGTGTAATACGTTAGAAAAAAATGAAGTTTGTTCAATACGAGAAGCAATATTCACTGTATGAACACTAGAAATAGTCATACCGGTGATCAGACTAAGTAAACTTAGTAAATCTTTTTAAGTTGAATGTATACGCCTATACAATAGAAGCTCAGAAAACGTTCAAAATCTGTCTATTAATACATTTAAAAAAGTAGTTCAAGAACGTTTGTGTGCTAAAATTTATTAAAGGTTTAATGATTTTATTGACGATCACACACCATGGGAATATGATGGCCACCTGCAAGGCACTTCTATGTTATATTGTACTCTTGTTATGTAGTTTAATCATAACATTGTAATATACCTTTTTTATTCTAAAATAACAATTTTCCATTTTTTTGGTAAAAAATGGCCCCGCGCGAGTTTCTTACGCCGGTTCTTCTCGCCTGGCTAGCTTCCGAACCGGTGGTAGGCATCATGTATACCGACGTTCAGAAAGTGTATAAAAATACTAACTTTGAATAGAATTTTTTGACTTTGATTTTAAAATCCGCATAATATATATGTCACCGTAAAATTGTAAAAACCGTTAGATTGTAATATTACAAGAGATATTATAAAATGTCGACAGTTTGTCAAATTAAAAACTTCTTTTTAGAATATACACGTTAATTTGCGTTATACGGTAATATTTACCGTGCCGATTGGTTAAACTGCAAGTGCCCCGCGCCGCCATATTTGTTTGCGTTTTCATAATAATAATTATAACGAAAAATAATGCGTACAATTGTACGGAGAAATTTTTATTTAACAATCTGTTGGCATATTATAATATCTCTAGAAATATTACGAGTACAACCTAACGGTTTTTACAATTTTACGGTGACATATAGGTAGGTACAGCCGAATATTCTATATAAAAGGCAAATCTGAATGACTGATACATCAGTTTAGGGTTTAGTTATACAACCTTTAGGGCTATAAATTTGAAATTTTGCAGGCGTATTTCTCATAATATCACGTAGGCACTAAGGAAAGACTTTTCAAAATTCAACCCCCAAGGGGGTAAATAGGTGATGAAAGTTTAAAACCTAATTTTAAGTATAACCGCCTCCTAATTTGGAAGTCGGTTTGAAAAGTCAGTTTAGACGCGTTTCAATGCTGATTTTACTACACTACAGGAAGAAACGGAAGGAAATAACGTTAGTGGGGTCTTATGTTTTTGACTTTTCAGACGTGTCAGAAAAAGACAGCAATATTTAATAGGCAATGAAGGGGAACTTATCGTGTGGATGGTGTCCTTTCCATTCAGGACTAAATACTGCAAATACTGCAAGTAAACGTATTTGATAGTATGAAATAGTTCCTCTACTTGGCACATCATTTTTTTTTACTTTATTCATTATTGTAATAAAACATAAGACAAGACACAACTGAGGTTATAATATAAGGTTGCATAAACGTATTATGATAATATGAGTCTGGTTAATGTACTATGATTATATTTCTCAATCTTATATTTCAAGGCTGCTATGCAAAAAGTAACGATACATTATTTTTTAATTTTACTTTTCAATATGAAACCATTCATTAATAAGTCATAGAACTTACTAGTCGAAACGGACAAATAGTTATTCGAAGTATAATAAATAAAATATGCAAATGAATGACATAATATGATAAAAACCGCAATAAAAAAGTAGATATTACATGACTTAAATCTATATGATTGCAACATAAAAATCTTTTTTTTTTTTTAATTAAAAGTTTGCATCAAGAAGCGTTAATGAACATAAAAAGAAAAAAGAAGATCACAGACATGTACCTGTTGTGCTGTAGTGTCTGCAGCTGGTGTGCGCCCCATGAAAGTCCGATGCCAATGTCCGAGTTCATACTGAAGTCCTGTGGTCCGAAGTTGCCGAGTCCTGAGTAGCTTAGTGGTGTCTGGAAGTGGAAAAGAGATTATATTAATCCTAATCCTTAACATGTCACCGTCAAATTGTAAAAACCGTTAGATTGTAAAATAACTAACGAGATTGTAAAAATATGTCGAAAGATTAAAGAGGTAAATTAAATTGGAGCCGCTATTACTGTTGTTGGTAATCATTCTCGTTATCTTTTCATCGGATCGTCAATTGAGTTGTCTCCTACTTTGACTCTTCATTACAATCCCTAGCTAATTTAAACCCCTGGCTAACTCGACTCTTCCACACAAGACATATTATCTAAACGGAAAGGATTTTTTGGGTTTGAACGCATTCCTGGATTGTGTCTTCATCTTTGTACTTGAAGGATATTTTTTGAACTTCTCTTTTTAAAAAGTAATTATTTCTTAAGACACTTACTTAAGAAATAATTACTTTTTGACCTTATCTTCGTCAAGCCTTCAGGATGATCTCTTTCTTACCTCTCCCGCATATGAAAGATCATCCTGCGGCGGTGGCATGGCGCTGGGAATCACCACTCGCAGGTTGTTGTGCCGCGGTGATGGCGGCGGGTGGTGTTTATGCCGGTGCGGGGATGGCGCCGGTCCGGGGGAGGGGGAGGGGGTGCAGCCCCCATCCAGAGGGGAGCCGGACCCTGGGTAGCCGTTCGACATCTCGAGCATTCCGCCGCTTGGGTATACTGGAATGAGATGTGCTTATGATAAAATTAACTGAATCAAATTATAATTATAAAATATTGCTTATTAATAATTTATAATAGGTATATTATTACTACAAGTATGTTAAAGAATAATATACTCAAAAGCATAATATTTTTGTATGTTTTCATCAAGATCAATGTATGCTTGGACAATGCTTCTTTACTAAGAAATTTAGATAGAGGAGGTCATAATTACCAGAATCGGTTTCCGAAGACGAGGGCCGTGGACTGATAGAGGTGTGCATCTGTGGGCTGGCCTGCAGGAGGGACTGGTCATAGCCCCCCACAGGCACGCTCACTGGCAGATTATAGTTGCTACCGGTCACGCCAACTCCCACTCTACTCCCGTTCAACTGCTGGTTCCTTTGCATCATCATTTGGAATTCCTCGTCGATTTTTGAATATTTGGCCTCGGTCCGTGGTGTGAGATTGTATTCAGGCTCCGCTTCGGGACTGTCCGGTGACATCACTCCGTTCTTATGCTCTTTCTTCGTAAGTGCCTGAAAGTGTCAGCGAAACCAGCTCAGGTGGCTTGACGAGCCCAGTCTTTTTATACTTGCGTGTGCATGCAATTAATAACACCCTCTACACACATTAGTATAAAACTGTTATTCTTTTTAATTTTATTACTGAGTAGGTTATTTTTTCCGTACGCAAACATTCAATAAATTATTTCAAAATAATATTATAGTAGAAGAAAGTATAAAACAAAAATAAATATTTTTCATTGCAAGTATCAATAATTTATTGCCCAATTTATCGGACATTTGCAAGTGCGGAAGAATATCCCTATGTAGTGAGGGTAGATTTAAATTTACTAAGCGACTAACTACTAGTAATATACGTGAAAACTTTTAGCGTACATATGTGTGTAGTGTCAAATGCAATGATACAACACTGACTATTCACATTTTCGGATCAGGTATCGTGGTTAATTCAAACACAAAAATATTTATAAAAACCCATGCTGCGGGATCTGTAACGTAAATATTTGGGGGTGGGCGATCGTAAAGTGGGGATCTGGCATGCTTGGGATAGGTGTTTATTATTCTATGTGTTACAACATCGAATTACTCGTACACGCTGAAAATTGGTAGGGATATGTCCATAAACTTTTTTTTTCTTTTGTTTTTTTGGAACACATTAAGGGAAAAGGAAAGGAGCAGTCAGAGGTTTTTTAGTAAAAGCACGCGGTTATTGGGATAAGTCAATATTGCATGGACATTGCATTGTTCACGGGCACACAGATGACGCCGTACTTAATGTACCTCGATGATGTTGCGGTTCGTCAGCGATTCGTGCGGCTCATTGTATTCCGTATACTTCAGTAGTACCTGAAAAATTGGGAAAAAAATCGTAAATATATGAAAAAAAGTTTCAAGATCGGTTGAGCGAGCCATCAGTCACTATCATCATATTATAGTCATTACAAGTAAATAAATAATAAAATAAATTATGCTATTAATTATCTATGATAATTCAATAATTAAGAATGACAATTCATAATAATTATACCTATACTAAATTCATTTAAAAAGTAACAAAATAACTACAAGTATCTTAAAAAAATAAATACATGTAAAAGTCAACCAATGTGAATTCCATATTTTGAGCCAAGTATACAGAAGCAATCAAGTTCGACGTAACTTAATACTTGTAATTACAAAATATATTATAAGGTAGCAATTTAATATTTATTTTCAAGTATGAAGTGACGTCGAGCCATCTACACATGTGTTATCTGGATTAACGTAACTTGATACTTGAAATGAATTCTTAATTTTATTCTGACCGTATTATTTGACTGTTCTTGAATGTCAGTCTACAGAATACATAAAGTTAAGGGAAACTAAATGTTTAGGAAAATTATGTACGAATTATGTAAATTTTTATAGTAATATTGTGTAAAATGTATTATTCTTGGCAGCTATACAATTTATAGTAACGAATAATGCCCGAAAACTTTAAAAATATTTTATATATTTGTATATGATTATTATGACCTATCTAAATTAAGTAGATGTTACGGGGGAAAAAATTGTTTCTACGAACAAAATGTGCTAATGTGTAGTGTGTTATGTAAGAACAGTAACGAAAGTAGACGTTACCGTATATTTTAGTTCTTTAAAAAAAATCAAAGGGCAATTTGGCGGAATTTATGCACATAGAAAATATTTTTTTTTAATGGTATTGTCCTTGAAGAACGGTATAACGGTCCTTTGATATAATATTACCTTGTCCATGTCCGTGCTGGCATATTGGTATAGTTTATTGTTAGAGCTGAAGATGATCAGAGCGATCTCGCAGTCGCACAACACACTCAGCTCGTATGCCTTCTTCATCACACCGAATTTCCGTTTGTTGAAGGTCACCTGAAAGACACAAAGTTCTATGTGTATTTTTTTGTAAAAAATACTTTCTTTTAGAAAAATAGTAGGTAGACGGCAGCTTTAGCTAAGTATATAAAACGGCGTAATGAATAAATAGGTCACGGACTTTTATCACTTCATTGTAAATATGACTCGGTCATCGGTTTTACAATTTAAATTATTGTGTGATTGCATGTGCCAGATTTTATGTAAATGATGAATTAATATTGTTTTCCCTAACCTATATACCTATATATTTTAACAATAAATTGTAACTAAATTTTTAAAAGAAGTGATAATTTATTTCTCAAAAAAAAAAAAAAGATAAATAAAAGAAGCTATCTTAGTTCAATGTAGGACAGTAAAAATATCAATATTTTCTATTTAACTATTCGCGTAAAATTTCATTGGCCTTCAGAACTTTTATTTTGTCGTCTGTATCCTTTATTGCACGACCAAATGCATTTGGTCCTTTTCTAAACGTTTATATGTATTACTTGCGGACTGCCCTGAGCTCTTAGTATATTGGTTGCGTAGTGTAATTAATAAATTACAAGCAGAGGTCGTTGCACTTGATAATGTTTTTGCAGTGAGATACGCCACATCTGTTGGGTTGGACCATTGAGGTCATTTCACCCTTCAACCTTGTGTTAGTGCCAATTCATATTATATATTAGCTATATTTTATTGAATGCAGTCATTTATTTAATATACACAATATGCAGTATTTGTTTCAAATTGAAGTGTTACAATCTTGATACTTTATGCAGGTTTGCTAATAGGTACTTTTTATTTTGAGGGATTCTATTTCCTAAATACATACATATATACAGACATACATACAGAGAGATCTTTGTAGTCATTGTTGTTCGTCAACTAATTTTTTTTTTTCATAGATCAACTAGTTAGTAGAACTTACATACAATTTTGAATATTTCAATAATTTCTTGTTAGTACATAATAAATTATTAAATTAAAGTTACTAAGCATACCATGTCAGCTGATTTATTACTTATTCCAAAAGGAGTACCTAGCAATAAAGTCCTAAACGCTGACAACGCATTTCTAACACTGGTGTTACGGGTGACCACAGGCGACGGGAATATCTTACCGAAATCCTAATCATTTACTCAACTAGATCAATGAAACCAGGAAAACACCAACCTGCCGATTCCGTTCATCCGTAATCCGTGATATTTGTATTTTCTTCCGGCCCATCGTGGCAGCAATCTTGGAGGGGGTGAGAGGAGCGGGGTAAGAGAGGAGCGCCCGAGCGGCTGGTTACTGGTACAGACGTCAACAGCTGCTTTCTAGAAGAGAAGAGAGGTGAAATTTAATTTGGACATTTACTTTTTATATTTAGCAATATATTCTTTCTGGAACAGAAGAAAATAAGTTTTTTTTTTTCAATTGGAATAAGATTTTATATGCATTGGAGAATTTTTAACTGGACGATGGTTCTCTTTTTGAAACTTCTCTGGTATTTTATTAAATCAAAATAAATTTTGCAGCAGTGGAGTGGTAACTATATTTTTATGAAGTAGAGATTCATCATAGTATTATTTTGTCTGACAGCAAACTATACATAATAATAATAATATAATGAATCTCTAAAATTGTTATAATGTACAACTAAGGGTACATTCCTACTCGTTATTCAGAAATATCAACAACAAAAATACCGAAACTTCAGAACCTCAATTCTCGTATTTAAAGTAGACAATTTAAAGAGTCAATTTTACTTTGTTTGGATTGAAAGTGTAGCGACATATTACAATGAACGGGTTTTATGACATTTCGACCAATCAGAGCGCGTTTCACGTTGGTTTAACAAAGAATCGAATTATTATTTTTAAATAAAAAATTAAACCGACTTCCAAATTAAAAATACACAAAAAAGTATGAAATAAAACTTATTTTAGCCGAATTTAAAAGGGGATTTTTTAGAAATTTATTTAGAAAATAAGTTTTATTTCATACTTTTTTGTGTATTTTTAATTTGGAAGTCGGTTTAATTTTTTATTTAAAAATAATAATTTCACCCTTTTTAGTGACATATTTTATTAAATTATTATTAATATATCTTAAGAACGTTTGAAATAAATTGTATAATTCTTAAATACGCGCTAAGATGCCATTAGGTATTGTAAAGAAGATGATGATGATGATTACTGTAAGTGACATATGCTTGTAGTTCTTTGATCAATGCCGAAATTTCCAAACGCGTATCTTTAAGGACTGAGGAGTTCTGTTCAGTGCTTTTGGATCCAGGGTATACCTTGGTGCAAAATCTAATTTTTTGGTAGCATATGCTTATATTACTTCAGGAAAAGTCTAAATCACTATATGTATCCATAAAAATTTTGAGGAGTTCCCTCGATTCCTCATGGATCCCATCATCAGGTCACCACTTTTTTCAAAACGGGACCAACTTGAGAATATACCCTTTACATCAAAAAAAGAATTGTGAAAATCGGTCCACAGGCAGCGGAATTGTGGTCTAACATACAATATATATATATATATATATATATATATATATATATATATATATATATATATATATATATATATATATATATATATATATATATATATATATATATATATATATATATATATATATATATATATACAGCCGAACGTATAACCGCCTCCTTTTTTGGAAGTCGGTTAAAACAGAATAAAATCACCACATGTTCAAAGGGAATCCACTCAGGCATCGATCACGGTGGTGCGAGGCGCCTGATCTTCCGTGGTCAGTTTGAGATCTCACATCAGCACATTATTTTAAAATTATTATTTCACTTTACAAACCAACTATAAATAATTATAATATGATTTTCTATTATATTCTTATCCTGTCGAACCGTGAAATTCAAATAAAATAGCTTGTATAATTAAACTTTTAAAGTTATAAATCGAATAGTAATATCTGGAGATTTGTCTAAAGTACTCACGTTAATAGGAAATATGACGATAAGAAGTGTCTAGAGACAGATCCGAGACAGTTTTATTGGGTACCGTCTGCAACTTGTCAGACTTAAATTCAACTTTAATCGTTCTTTTAACGATGAACTTCAAGTTTTTGCCATTTGTTTGTTTTATTAAAATTCCTTCTCTTTTTTTGCGGTGGGATTAAACGTGAAAGCCTGCTTAGAAAATCCTTCTAATAATAACTGACTTCCACACCGATCTCGGTGACCGTAGCCGCTTTCATTGAAACCAGGCCAGTTACGCAGGAGTAGTTTTATAGTGGATGGATGATGGAACACGGATCATCTTTCTTGTCAGACAATCAGGTGACCAGTCTGCATTGTCCTAAACAAACTTGGAAACAACATTTTTTTGTAGTTCCAATGCGGGAATCGAGAGCCAATGCTCTAACCACTAGACCACGGAGGCTGTTAAGGTCTATGATACTATGTAAATGAAGTTTCTTCTAATACCTATCATTCGAGCACATAATTCTTCGAACTCTTTTTACTTTTTTTTTAGTCAAACTAATTAAGTCCAACTTAACCTTCAACTACTCAACCTACCTCAACAAAAGACAAAAAAAGGTCTTTCATTCTTTTGTAAAATATGATTAGGCTGTAGAAAGCGGTTCTACACTATCGCGTCAGGTCACATTTGCATAATGACCTCCACATGTGCTCACATGACCTCAATTTTTTCCCTAATCGGCATTCGCGAACGATTTTCCGATAAATCGCTTTGCTGTTTGTCTAACTCTGTTAATTATGTATTGCGACTTTTACAAAGTTCGGTTGTTTTGGTTTGGATTATTATTTAGGAACCGAGTTTTACGATTTTTAATTTTTTTTAAACTTTTTGAGATATTAGAACATAATATTTTTCGTGATCCTTTATCATTGGCATATTTTGAGGTGTGAAAGAAAACATGATTTATAAAACAGGACTACACATTTTTCTGTGATATTGAATTTTAGATTTAGAAGGTAACTCTACGTCTAAAAAGACCGTAACTTATGACAGATCCGTTAAAATTTTATTTTTAAAAACTTTTTGATCTTGTTCTTGTCACTGCCTCAAAATCACGAGGATAAAAAATTATTTATTGGACTGCATGGAGATCCCAATACTTAATTAAATTAAAATACGTGAAAGTAGTTTCAATGGGCAGGTTTCTGTATTCGAAAAAACCATCAAGATTAATCTGAATTCTGGTTTGAAATTTTACAATTTGAACTGGATGCTGTTTTGATACGTGTTAAACTAAAGGAATTTTTAATTTTGGAGGCCTTAACGTTTTTTTTGTAATGAATATTTCCACTATTTTTTTTTACTCTCCCAGAATTTTTTAAATCGAATAAGTTTTATGGATTAGGTACTTTACCGGACTCATCTCAATTTTCTCCAAATTGCCTCTACAAACATCAACTCCTTTACGTTATTAGAAGCACTAGATGTTCGTGAATAATTTGTAGTGCTTTGTTCTGGAAATTGAAGTCGATTCTGTATTGTTGTAGATCTTATCTGGTTCATTGTTTTTGAATTAGAAAAGTCAGAAACGCCAAAGCTTAAGAGTGGAGGGTTGGTAATATCGATTTTTTGGAACAGTTAAGTCATAAGGCGACGTTTAAAAATCAATTAGCTACATTGAAATTCCTAAATACCGTAACATCGGGGTACTTTAGCTCTAGGGGTCAACTTTGGCCCAAAATGGAAAAAAGTTAAAACTTCCCGCCTCGCCGCACATCAGGGGCTAGCGATGTAGTTCGCGCTACACATCGATAGATAGGGTATGGGGCGGGTGGATAAAACAGTTTAACGTTAACAAAGCTGATTGGTCAATTCATCTTGTCGGCGACAAGTTGCAACAAGTTAACTACGCAAATTTATAATGTGCAAACTTTTTCAGGAAACAAATAAAGCAGGTAAGTTCAAAGTGTTTGATTGTTGTTAATTGTAACAGATATGTATCTGGGATCCGAATGTGATTTAAATTAAAGAGTTTAAGACATTTATGTGAGAAGTATATGATTATTAAAATCACAGTATTCTTTGACTATCGTTTTCGGGTATCTTTGACCCATGGGCCAAAGTAACCCGACAATATTTTTTACAGTTTCTAAATTCATTCCTAAATTCAAATTCATTTTATCAGCTATATATAATATATAATATTCCTCGCAGCACTATAAAAAATAAACTACAGAATAAACACTTAAATAAACCTGGCCACCCGACAGTATTTACTACAGAAGAAGAACAAGCATTTGTTGCCCATACTACAGCATTATCCGAATATGGGTTTTAAGTAATTGATAATGTTTAGTTAAGTCCTTGTTAAATATTAATTATTAGGTACGCATAAGTCTGATATCTTATATAATGATTCTCAATTTTGAAGACTGATTAGTTACAGTTGACTGTTACAAAATGTTGACCTAGTTGAATAATTTGATAGAAAACCTACCTATTTTTTTATTTTAAATATAGTTACAAATGTTAACTACATCTTATAATTATATAAATAAGTTAAAAGAAATAAATTCTGTTTGTTTCAGCAAAGTATTAATAAAAAAAACTATATTTGACAGATTTATTACTTTGTGTTGATTGTTTTGAAGTTTTTTTGTGCAATAAAAAGAAATTAATCAAGATACTATGTATTTCTTTGATATATGCAATCAAACTAAACAGGTTTCTTTGTGCTTTCATTGCAAACAGTTACGTTTTAGTAAATAAAAAACCCAGGGCCAAAGAAACGCGCTTCAAAGTGCAATTTTGGCCCAAATTTCGCAAAAATAAAAAAAATACTTAAGGGTTGTTTTTTTATTTTTTTCGTATCTGCATGGGTTGATTATATCCACAACTAAACACATATGACTATAAAATAGTCTTAATGCCATTTGAATGGTAGTACTCAAACGAGAAGTAAAAAACATCATAATTTTGGGACAATGTACCCCGATGTTACGGTAACCTAATTGTATTGAATTGTTTATTGAAGTCCTTTTTTATCGTTGACATTATCAACGTAGGTATTTTAAAATATTGAACTGATGGCAAATACTTACGAAATAATATTTTTGCTATCAGTTCTAGAACACAACACACATATTAAAGAGAAGGAACAGATAAACAGCTACATAGTAAGCTTTCGATTTGATTGCGCTACAACAAGCATACGGCGAATGTATGCGTGTGCACAAAACTCGCATTGCGTACGCAGAAATAGCGCAAAAATCCGGTAAAGATCCTTTGAGTCACACGCGATGCATACCAATTAGACTTTGTTAATAACCGTATACTGACGTTAAACTTAGTTTAATTTACCCTCCCAAACGCGTTAACTAATCAAGATAACTTTTGCATAGATAAACTATCAACAACAAAACCTCAGAAGCCAGGCATTCGTAAAGAGGAAATTCACACAAATCGTCCAATTAAAGTTTAATCGTAGCAATAATAAAATCCTTTAGTATTTAATATTTTACCGTAATTATTGAAAGGACAACTGCAAAGGACAATATATTTGACCTTTTCCATAACAACTGTCATAAGTAGGACATCGAGAGAAAATTAATTTCTAACCTAATAAAATATCGAGTTGGACCAATCGAGTTATTGCTAATAGACTAGTAGTAATTTCATTTTATATCAAATCCAGGTCTCTCGCAGATTTAGATTGGGTATAAATATAGATTAGATTATGATATATATTAGATATAGATATTGACATAGGCTAATTTTATGCCGGCAAAATAAACGGTTACTGGAGGATAGACAGACACTACGCGCATAAAGTAGAGGACATAAGTAACATAATATTATATGACCGATTTACCAAATTGTAACAATGAATATTAACATTGAAAAAGATGGTTGCCAAATTTTAATCCAACATTGGTAATGTTGAAAGTTTGAAACGCTCAATGATGTCATGTGGCATTGCTTCCGACAAATACAAATATACATCTGTACAGTTATAACTTATACGCTTCTGACAGAGTATCATGAGTATTAAAGTATTGTGTGTTTACTTGATATATTGAGTTAACTTAATATAATGTATATAATAACTAAGTGTCAGACAATTAATAATTATGGGATTGGAAGATTGAAGTTTAGAGTTTGTATTGGGTTTGTTCGAATACTTCAATTTTCCATGCCTACATAAAACCAGAAAGTTAACAAAGTAACTTTTCTATCTCACAAAGACTTTGAACATGGACACGGCGACCGTATTTCTACGTTCGTAGGGTTGACAAAAAAAAAAAAAAAAACTTCTGCGTGAATAATAATAATTTAACTCTCTTTCGCGTATTAAAATCCCGTGCAATGCCAGGAATAAGGGGAACTGCGAGTATTCGATTGAAGGTAGGCGCGTAGGCGTAGCTCGAGTCTCGACACCCACTCCGCCGGGCTCTGACGTATGAGCCCTGCGCGCACTCTGTATATTCTGTATATATAAAAGCCAAAAGTTAAGCTGATTGACTGATGTAACATCGCACAGGAAATTTTAAATTTTTCAAACGTATTTATTATATAACGTAGGCTTCTACTTAAGAAGGATTTTTCAAAATTCAACCTCCAAGGGGGTAAAATAGAAGATGAAAGTTTAAATCCTAATTTTACGCGGGTGAAGCCGCAGGCAATTAATGCTAGTTTTTCTATATTTTATTTACTAGCTTTCGTACGCGTTTTTTCACGTGTATCCCCATTATTCGCTCTGTGCACGACTTTAGCGCCACCTAGCGTTCGCAACTTTGTTGGCTCTGACCGTTCTGGCGTTTTTAAATTTTTTGGCGGCATTGTGATAAAATATTAAAACAATAATTTTCCTAAAGAGTTTTTAGCATGATCTATCAGCATGGAAATTTGCAAGTTTCTATCTCCTATAGTTTAAAAATGCTAGGGGGGGACCAACTTACAAACTACTTTGGAGGCCGATTACTCGAAAATAATCATCTTTATAAAAAAGTAACGTATGAAATCTTGCCTTTATTTTAAAAGACCTATTCTACGATACCCTACACGATGGGGTAGAGTGAAAAAATATTTTTCATTCCCACTTCACGTGTATGGAGAGCCACCCCTAAAATATAAAATTATTATTTTTTTATGATCCCGAAACCGTGATCTATATACAATCTATAACTGCACCAAATTTCATTAATTTATATTCATAATTACAGGAGCTAGAGGCGCGGACAGACAGACAGACAGACGGACAGAGCGTAACTATAAGGGTTCCTTAAGTATAACGGAACTCTAAAAATACTATTGTGTTATTAATGTAAACTTCAAAATTACTGTGATTTGGGTGGACAGTGTTGTGTAATCATTTTTGGGCATTCAAATTAAATGTGGTAAGTAAAATCTATTCAAAAGTGTGTTTTATTTTGGTTATATCTGGGTTTGCTTACTTCTTTTTTAATTGTAGTTTTACTGTAAAACAAGAAGATAGAGCTATTTTAATGGTTTTATTAAATTATATTAAACATATAATTGTTTCTGTATCGCTAGTAATAAATTAAATATTGTTTTCAGATCAAAATGAGTACTATTTTAAAGACCGGGTTTGTGAGTATCACTTAATATAAAATTTCAACCACAAACCGTCTGTAAAGGAAAATTGATGGTATCTGCTGGACATGTCCGAGATGTAGCGGAATTAAGAACTAAACAAGGACATAATTCTATACTTCAGGCCGCATTATCAGACAAACATCTGTTACTTTGATACATAGATATATAATATTAAAACAAAGCTTTTTAAACCTTAAAAACGCTTTTAGAATTTTAGAAAATTAAATATTGCTTCGGCATTGACAGATGACAGAGCCTACATTATTTCTACTTTTTGCCACCATGAGCGCTGCGATCGATTATGATACCCCCACCTAGTGCTTCGCACCCAGCGAATAGAGATATTATTTTTAATTAATCAAAGGCAGGTCAAAATTGAGTCCTGACGTCACTGCGACCCAAGTGGATCTTTTGTGACTCCTCCGCGTTTTAGAATCGTCCGACGAAGTGATTGGGGTTGGTGCTGTGAATTTCTTCCGTGGTAGAGTATTCGTGCTGCCCAAGGTACTTGTTCTGTTGAAGTGCTGGACAGTGGACAGTCGAGGAGAAGGAGGAGGTCTCGTCTTTTCCCCGCAGAATATGCGAGTCGTTATGTCACCGACTCCTATTCCGTTGAGGTGTTTTTGGAGCTTGCAGTGCCCAGTTCTGGTGAGGATTCGAGATACTTAATTAATAATAATGACTCCCCACCGATCTCGGTGACGGTGGCCGGTTCCATTGAAACCAGGCCAGTTACGCAGGAGTAATTTTATAGTGCCCAAGTGTGTGCGCAGTACACAAGAGCACTCTCTCTTCCTTTACTCTCGTAATCCAGTGGGACGGATAACCGACACGACTGGCGAGAGATAAGGCGCAGGTCCGACTTTTTACATGCCCATCCGACGCATGGATCATCTTTCTTGTCAGACAATCAGGTGATCAGCCTGCATTGTCCTAACCAAACTTGGAAACAACATTTTTTGTTGTTCCAATGCGGGAATCGAACCCACGACCTCCGAGTCGAGAGCCAAGGCTCTAACCACTAGACCACGGAGGCTGTTAATTGTTAATACTTAATTATTGTAAATATTTTAGGAATTAAAAATAGTTACCGATTATTAGAGGCTATCGTAGTGGTATTTACCGTTTGGATGCAGGGCAAAAAAAAAAAACGTACGCAAATTCAGTCACCAATCGCAATGTTCCAGGTCAAAAAATCCTCCTTCCATGTTGGAACATTAACAATAATAATAGCTCCCTACACCGATTTCGGTGACGGTGACCGGTGTCATTGAAACCAGGCCAGCTATGCGGGAGTTATTTTATAGTGCCCAAGTGTATGCACAGCAGTTAATAGAATCAGGCGTTACTTTGCGGAAATCCATAACATAAATTTAATAAATATTGTTATATTTAGCAATCTTCCGCCAAAATTATTTGGTGGAAGATTGCTAAATATAACAATATTTATTAAATGTATGCACAGCACATAAGAGCACTCTCTCCTCCTTTACTCTCGAAATCCAGTGGAACGGATAACCGACACGACTGGCGAGAGATCAAGCGCAGGCGGCAAGACCGACTTTTTTCATGCCCATCCGACGCATGGATCATCTTTCTTGTCAGTCAATCACCTGATTGATCACCTGATCAGCCTGCATTATCCTAACCAAACTTGGAAACAACACTTTTGGTTGTTCCAACGCGAGAATCGAACCCACGACCTTCGAGAAAACCAAGCTCTGAACCACTAGACCACGGAGGTCGGAAAGTTAGTGGTCGATGATAATGAATAAGTTACAACAAATTACAAACATTTAATCAAACTTTAAGTATTTCTATGAAATCGTTTACTTTCTGTTAATTCATTTGACGCACTTCGTAGAATCCTCAATTAAATTCAAAGAAATCACTCTTGTGTCGTAAATCGTAATTTAATGAAATAGTCTTGAGAAGCTCTCCTTCCCATTTAGGTAGAAAAACTGAACTGGTTTTAATTTACAGTAACCTGGGTAACGGAGCCTTGCTTAGTGTTCTGATAAATAAATAAATAAATCACAAAAATATTTATTACCACCCCCATTCCGGATAAAGCAAAAGATGCATATCCAGCCATTTTTGATAAAACGATTATACCTAATACAAGATTGTCTCGTTTAAATAAGATAACTGAGATTTTTTTGCAGAACTTATTACTGTAAAATAATAAAATATATAATAGAGGTGTTATAATTTAGGTTAGCTATAATAATTAATCCTATATTGTTAGATTTAACAACAGCTAACTGTCATCCTTTTGCAGGCCTTTATTTTCTGCCATTCTAGTAACATCCAAACAAGTTCTAAAACTCACGGCATCCCATATTGTATCATCATAAGCCAAATAAAATTAAAAATAAACACGAAGTGTGTAGACACAGAATACAACTGAATATTAAAATCCTTAGATTTATCGCAATTCGCAAACAGTGTTGCCAGCAAACAAAATACCGTTTTCTTTACACGATCTTTCATGAACACCTGTTCCCCTATTGCGACCTTGGCGGGGTAGCGGGGGGAGAGGGACAGGTGCTACAACACAATTTCAACTCTATTCCCTATGGATACGGTTGTTTTTCCAATGTAGAGAATATATTCTGAATCCCGGCGAACATAAATCGAAACAAGCCGTTTGTATGACACCAAATAGATGAAAAGCACTGCTTTTATGCACTTTGCTTGATTAGTTCCGAAAGTGTAGGTGTTTACTATATTAATGATTTTTAAACATAGGTGCTAAAATACTACGTTTGATTTGGAATATCTGGTGCTTAATTTATGATTTTCAGTACAAGTCCGTCAACTGAGTTGATAGTGATGATGATTAATGATCTAGTACATATCCAACACTTCGGACACTTGATATCTCTGATCTGTGGTTTGTATGAGATCTGATACAAAAATAGTACCTTTTATACACCTGTTACCACAGTAATCTGGTACTGGGTAAGACGCAAAAGAAAAAGTATAAAATAATAATTATGTCTGTTTTATGGCGATTGATAAGCAATTTGAGGGTTCCGCTGTATTAAAGGAACTTTTCTAGTTGTCTTCTGTCTGTTCATCAATCCGGTATCGAATATGTATTTTTAAATGAAGGTTTTATACATGACTTTTTTTACAAATTACCATTTTCGAGATCCAAAGTCAACCAACAATTTTCGAGTTATCGGCCTTCAAAGTGGTTTATAAGTTGTTCCCCTCTGGTATTTCTAAATTATAAGAGATAGAAACTTGTAAGTTTCCATATTGATAGGTCATGTTAAAAACTCTTTACAAAAATTATTATACGCGAAATCGGACGATCACTTTTTAAGTAGGTACCTAATATAAAAAAATCTATTGCGATTTGCGCATTCAGCGCTATAGTTACAGAACCCTTCTTAGACATGTTCTGACATGCTTTTGGTTAAGTTTTTTTTTGTTATGAGAAGCATAACTAAAACTGATTTCTTGTTTCTTAAAGTATATACCTACCCGTGACCAAGTAGACGTGCGTATTCATGTTTACTATGTTAAAATGTTTATGGGGTTGTATGGGTGTGCCAAACACCCTCTAGGGGTAGGGGGTGGCCGGTGGAGAATGCAGCACACGTGTAACCGTTGCGAAATCCAATTAGAATAATAAGAGGAAAGTGTAATATACTTTTATGTCCATGTAGAAAAAAGAGTGTAATATTTCTTATGGGCTATGGCGGATTTTCACTAGCGTGAATGATTAGAGCCGCATGAATAACGACACGTTCACGTGTGTTCATGGAGCTTCGCGGTACAAAATATGTGACATTAGACATACCAAATCAGATAGAAAAAATCATATTTAAAATTAAGTGTAAAATGACACTTCTAATTTAAATTGTTCAAATTTATACCAGTTCAAAAAAATTTATACCAAGGAATTAATAAAAAATTTCATCTAAGTATATCTATACTAATATAATAAAGAGGAAAAGTTTGTTTGTTTGCATTGAATAGGCTCCTAAACTACTGGATCCACCACCACGAGGAAGGACAAAGGCTACTTTTCATCGCGGAAAAATGTACGGTTTCTGCGTAATTAACTTTTGCGCGCACGAAGTCGTGGGCAACATCTAGTGTAAAATAAAATAAATTACATACTTACGGTGAAAATTAATGAAGAATCGTCAGTTTTCTTTTTTGGAGAACACCAGCTACAATGCGTTAAATTATTTTTTCTACCAAAAATAAAAGCCGGTTTTAACTTTCTACAATCATTGCATTCATTTTTAAACAGTATCAAGTTTATTTAATATAATTATACTATGTTAATTTACATATTATATAAAATCGCCATCACGATTCACGACGAAAGTTGTTCTGAATAATTCTGAATACGGACACAAGACATGAAATACGGTAAGACATGTGACGTAATTCATATGAATGTTTGGACACTACTTTAATAAGAGTAGACACTTTTTTATTAATTTAAGAGGAAACATCAAGGGCTAGAGAAATGACAAAAAGGACAGTGCCCGAACGAGCTAGTCTTAATGGATGGATGGATGTGTGCGAGTACGATAGAGACCACTGCAACTTGAACTGAAAATACCTGTTAAAAGTACAAAAAATCAACGATTCGTAGTCCCCTGATTCCTTCTCCAAAACTTAACCAATTTAAGTACTTTTTTCATTAACAATTTAAAAAAGGCTTAAACTGTGTTCGTATGTTTTCATTTTTTTATATAATTTAGTCAAATTTGTTTTCTGGATGTTTGAATGCAGCGAAAAATATGGCCACTTTTTTAAGTTTTTGGACGTCTATATCTATTTTAATAATTAATTTATGAGAAAAAGGAAATCATAGGGACACGCTAATAGTATCCATAGATATTCAGGAAAAAAATTGTTAGTCTACCGGCATTATTCAGGGAGGAGACGGGTAACCTCTCTCCTCTTAAGGCTTATTAAAAATCCACTTATTCGTGTTTGATTTTTTTTAATGGAAGCCAAAAAAGTCGTCGCCATGTTTTTTTTTATATAAAAATAGCTATTTATCTGATTTTGAGATATAATAGATATCCAAAAAACTACAATATATTATATATAACGATATCATATTACATAAAAACATACCTGCTTATATATATAATACACGAGTCGGATACATTATGTTAATTTTATATGAAATAATAATCATAAAGTTTGTAATTAAGAATCGCGTTGGTTGCGTTATATAATGATCAAAACAATGTAACCTCTGGAGTCTGGAAGGTTGTAGAACATTTTTTGCGATGTCCACCATGCTTTGAAAATCATATGATTTTGAACCGTCTGCGAAGTAATTTAAGTATATATTTCTAAATACGCGGTACATTTATAAAACGACTTTCAGCAAAACACGTGAATTGTAATACGTAGTTTTCTGTATATAAGAATAATCAAGATCATTGATAATTCAGCTGCCCTATTTGAACTTCAACTAACAAGTGGGAATGGGCTTCATTTTGACGTTGGAACTTTTTTTTATTTGCCACTGTCAAGTAAAAAAGGCAGGAAATAGAATATTCGTTAAAATTTTCATCACCTTATTTCTAAATAGTCAAGTCCAAAGTCTAGTCAAAGTCCAAATAAATTGTCGGGGTAGTGAAAATTTTGACATTTTTACTCTTTACACAATCATAGTTACCGATACTGTGTAGGTACGTACAATTTTTTTTCGTGGCATTCAAATGAACCTTTGGCGCCCTGTACCTAAAAATTTTCTCCACGGTACAAAATAGCGGGTATGCAATATGTATTCGTTCATTGTCCACACTAATACTACATTTTATCAGCAAAAATATAAGGGTAGTCTGGTGGGCGTGGGATCTCAGTCTATAATCGCGAATCACGATAGGCGTTCGTGAACACCATATTAGTAAAGTGTTAATACTTTCAGCTAATTTACGTTATAGGAAAATATTTGGCAAAGTATGAGGAAATCTGTTTGTTAGTTTTTCTGTCATAGAAAATAAACATTTTATAGATTATATATAATATCTGGGCCTCCGTAGCCTAGTGGGTAGACCGTTTGGTTCGCACTCGAGAGAGTGCAGGTTCGAATCCCAGGTTGTGGCGTGTACCAATGAGACTTTTTCAGATCTCAAGTACATTATACGGACGCTCTAACGGTGAAGGAAAACATCGTGAGGAAACCCGCACATGGTTGGGCCGAGACGTATTGACCAGTTCATTCCTCTGGACTAGGCTGACTATGTTGTGAGAATGCCGTGTGTGCTTGGGCAACCAACCAACTGTCCCAGGCACTACAGTATTTCAAAAGCGGTTACTTCGCTCGGAGAATACTGTATAAATCATCCATTAACGGATGCAAAGGCCAAGTTTTTTTTTTTATAATATCTGGATATAAAATATCTGAAATATATAAAACTAGACGTTGCCCGCGACTTCGTGCGCACAAAATGAAAACTCAAGGGAACCGTACATTTTGCCGCAATAAAAAGTACCTAGCCTATGTCCTTCTTTTTTTTTTTTTTTTTTTTTATGAAATAAGGGGGCAAACGAGCAAACGGGTCACCTGATGGAAAGCAACTTCCGTCGCCCATGGACACTCGCAGCATCAGAAGAGCTGCAAGTACGTTGCCGGCCTTTTCAGAGGGAACAGGGTAGTAGGGGAGGGTAGGGAAGGGAACAGGGTAGGGGATTGGGCCTCCGGTAAACTCACTCACTCGGCGAAACACAGCGCAAACGCTGTTTCACGCCGGTTTTCTGTGAGCCCGTGGTATTTCTCCGGTCGAGCCGGCCCATTCGTGCCGAAGCATGGCTCTACCACGTAGTAAACGTCCTTCTCCGTGGTCTATTCTATATATGTGCCAAATTTCATCAAAATCAGTCCAGTAGTTTCAGAGCCTATTCAACGCAAACAAACAAACCTTTCCTCTTTATTATATTAGTATAAATTACAATCTCCGTTAGTGTACCTAGGAAAACTAGTGTACTTATAGGAAAACTTTCCTCTTTCCACCAGAGAAATTCACTGCAAATTAAGAAATTAATAGAAAACGAGAAATCCTTTCACAGTTCAAGTGTTACTTAATAAAATAAAAGGCCAGAGCTTTCAACTTCAAATCCTGTTGGAATTAATTTTAATCAAAATTAGAAACGTGTTACGTGTCCAATAAAAAGTGTGGAAAACCGCATTTATGAAACAGAAAAAAATAAAATTAAGAAAGGGAAACCAGACACTTGATCCCTTTTTGTTTTTTAACCTTCAATTCCTACATGTATGTTCTATTTGAAAAAAATGGGCTCTTTGGAATTTTCTGGCCATAACAATATGCACCAACTACATAATAGAATAGTGAAAAAATACTAATTACCAACTAAAACAGGGATTTGTACCAAGTGTCCCCTGTGTAACGTTGATAAAACTTTCATTTATTCCTTATTACAATGTTCCGCAAACTTTTTTGTGTTCAAGGTAAGTACATGTAGGAAAACTAAAAAAATTGGAGGTACACCACAAATTAAAAATTAGTTTATTTAATTATTTTTCTTACCCTTACTTAGTTACTAAAATAAGTTTTTAAAATAACCGTAAGTTCCCGAGGCACACCAACTAGTGTCCACGGTACACCAGTGTATCGCGGTACACACTTTGTCCAAACACTGCTTCATTAGACCAATAAAAGCTTGATTTACCATTATTCTTTTCGCATGCGGTGTTTTAGCATTAATTTTACCATAACATTTTTCACCGACCTTTTTATGGTTTCGTATACTCTTTCTTGTGTACTTTATCTAGTTTTAGACACATTTCGTTTCGTTTTATTTACGTACATATAAATTATTTCGTATCTTAAATGTAAGTTTTGGTAAAATCGATTATGGATATTTTGGGTATATGATATTTTACTGCTTATTTACATTGACGTTTAGGCAAAAAAATATTGTCATACTCAATGTAAAAAAATCATCTCATGTAATGGGTAAATCTCAACTCAACGCAAACTAGTCCATATAAAGGCAATTTTTTTCGAGTATGATAATTATTTTTCTGCCTTAACGTCTCTAAATAGGCAGTAGATCATATGCCCAAAATATCCGTAATTGATTTTACCGGACCTTATATAGTTTCTAAATAAATGTTAAATCACAATGAAATAATACAAAGTTTTAAGAAAAAAGTAGTATTTCGCGCATTATTGAAAAAAGAGCCATATTTGACGATTAAGTACTGCTGAAAGTTAGCTGGTATCGTATACCAGTAACATAGAGCTACTGAAAAAGTACAATACAGCAAAGACTTCAAAACTAAGACCTTGTACAGAAAAACGAATTACGCGCGTAAACCTATGGGGGGCCTAAGTACCTCGACTCACGCGTCGGCCTTACGTGCACTATGATTTCGCGCTTTCTGGACATAGTCTGAGGATGGGCTATGGCCTATGACGTACATTTGACAGAACAAATCTTTATTACAAGAAAAAGTTACGCCATCTTGATTTCTTTATTCCACCATACCTCAAATGTTAAAATGGCCCCAAAACCCCCAAAAGTGGGACCACTTAAGTGGGGACACTTTTTGCCTCGTCTATAATTTTAACGTCGATGCCATACAGGCTCTGTAAATTAAATAAAACTGATCAATCCATCTCCTCCCGTACTTTCGTACGTACCTACTGAAAATTCGCGGTGCTATTAGAAAATAAAGAAATCTGTAGTTATAAGGACGTCTGAAGATTCATTTGTTGTTGTCTAATCACAATAATATTATCTATTGAAATAACATACCTATTGTGTATCATAATATGAAATTTAATAAATTAATAATTATTATTTAATACGCATCGCGCTGTTGCCAGGCAACGCGTCACAAGATGGCGTCGGTAACGTCATCGGGCGGCGAGGGAGGGAGGGGGGTGGCGCCGCGGCCAAGCGTGTCACTTCCCAATGAAAAAGAGGCCTCAGACCCGAATGTCCTTGAAGTGCACGGAAGGTAAAAGTCTTGAACTTAGCTATAATTTTATAGACTGGAAGGTCAAGTTCGTGGAAAGTAAACGTGTTTCGTCTATTGAGCGCCGGATTTTCTTTGAAGATAATAATATGGAGTTCTAAATTGTTGAGGCTTATTTAGCGTAGCTAGTAGTAGGTAGCATCTAGATGCCGTATTGTTACTGAAAGTTGAGATACGAATAGACATAGATGTATTATAATTAAAAGAGGCGTATAGATGACTTATTTTACAAGGTGTTTCAATATTTATGGTTCAATTTTATTTCACCGAATTAAAGTATTAAATCCAAAGATAATTTGGAATTTGATAAACAATATCATGTGGCAATGCAAGACAAATGTTTAAACGAGTAGGTAAATGATTATTGATGATATAAAAATCTCGTTCTCAAAATAATTTAAAATATATCGACTGGAACTTCACCACACCTGCTGAATTCCTTATCAGATTTTTGTTCTAAAAAAAAACTGCTAAACATACATAAAAAATTCTGTAAAAATCTTTGCACGAAAATTCTTGTCTTAAAAAGAATCTCCAGTTGGCAAATTAAAAGGTAGGCTTTAAAACGTGATGCAGTGACGAGAACTCCGCAGTGTCCCACATAGAATGCTAGGGTGTGAGTGTTCAGACTGTTTGACGTGTTCAAATTAAAAAAAAAAAAAAAACATTGACGGCAAATAACGACCGTTTAGGATGCCAATTTTGATACAAGATCATATTAAAAAAAATAAAAACGGATATATTATAAGTTATGACAATTATTAATGGAAATAACGAACCTTTTATTTTATTGGCTAATGAATAAAATTTTCAGTGTTTGTCTATAAACAAAATATTATCAATCTTGATAATGGCACATGTCTTTCGCCTTTTATCTTATCAAAGTATTATAATATAAGTAATACTTATAGGCTTTATTGGAGCAAATAATATTTTGCTGTCGTAATTCCGCACATATAAGTACAATATTATAATATATAATGTAATACATTAATGCATCTACATTTATACAGGTTGTTTGGTGGTGTTTGGTAGTATGTACTTAGTCAAAGTAAATGAAATATAATGAAATACAGAATTAGGTAAAGTTTTAAACAGTGAGAAATGTTGGTGTAGGTTGTAGGAGTAGGTGTAGTCATTAATTCATTCTTAACTGGAATGAATTTATGACTATTTAAGACAGAACAATGTGTGTCGGTACAGCTAGTAATTAATAAAACATATTTTTATAACCTCACATTGAAGAAAACACCGTCAGTAGCTGTCAGTAGTAGTGATGATGAATAAAATATATTTACAATATAAAACAAAATCTCAAGAATATGTTGTACAGGTAATAAGTTTTTGCAAACATTTAAATATTTTGCAAATAAAAAAATCTTGAACGTAATTAAAGATAACCTTGAATTTGGAATAACAATTTTAGTAAACAGTTGTAATATAATTTTTATTCAGTTTTTTTGCACACATTATTATATAATTAGGAAAATTTTATGTAAATTTTGAGTAAAATTCAGCAACATTTTTTTTGTCAGAATATTATTTTAATAAAACATAGTGGCAGAGATCGTGTCTACCTTATTAATTCTAATAAGCTTAAACGTCAACATTTATTTAAAAATAAGTAGTTAGGTAAATACAATTAATATAAAAACTTACTATCTAAATACAATACGGTGTGGATTTAATAAAATAAAACAATGGAATAATACACTATAGTCTATACCTACCTACTAGTACCTACGAAGCTAACCTCAGGAGAAAAGCCCACCCCGCAGCATACCGGGCTCAAATGTTCTCATGACGCTAGCCGCATTGCCGCGCTGAATGGCCAGGGAAATATGCTGAACCAGGTACGCCCCGGAGCGGGGGTCGTTGCCACAGTCCCGCAGCCGTCGGCCCAGCTCACGGATCAGACCCTTCGCTTCGTCGCACCAGGGACCACCTGTTTCGACTGCGAAAGGCACGAACAGGTACTGCCGCTCCAGTTCCGCGTACTTAGAGCGCTTATGCCTGGCCGCAGACTCTGCAGCAGAGCCAGCTGTGCGTATGGTGCTGGGAGTGTGTGAGGCGGCGAAGGTGCTCACACACGTGGCATCCCAAAGGAGGCAGCGGCCTTTCCTCCACGGAACCAAAGTGAGACCATCTGGGCGCTTGCCGTCAGTTCGGCTCAAACCAGGGGGCTCAAGCGCACATGGTACGTTCGCCGACACCAATGCTCGACGGAGAATATCGTTTAGGGCATGGTGTCTGGCGAAACGTCCGGCAGCCTTAATGCAGCTGAGCCCGTGGTAGCCGTAGGGGTCAGTCTCGGCACCGCAGGGGCAGCGGTGGGGCTCGCACACTTTACAACCCAGTCTCAACGCCGCCGCTACCCGTAGGGTATCATTATCAAGGAGGGTGCCAAGCTGAGGCGAAGGCAATGCCTGAAGCCAAGCACCCGATTCCGAGCAAGAAGAAGCCTTTATTCTCGCTAGGGATGTCCCCGAAAGCGAAGCGGTCAATTTTAACAGGGCGCATCTGGAACTAAGGTCATCCCAGGCCCGCTGGGAGTTGACATTCTCTGGAGGGTTGGTACCGGGAAACATCGCACACCAGGCAGTCTCAGCATCGTGCTGAAAGGGGACGCTGCATCTTGCACCTTGGATTTTGAGGATGTTAGAGACAAGATCAGCAACCCCGTTCGACGACGCCAGGAAAGCCGGCAAACCGACAGAGTGAATGCTCCTGATACCAAGACCACCGTGTCTTACCGGTAACACCGCTTGTTGCCACTGTTGATCATGTAGAGTGACGTTAAGGATATCTTCCAAAGTTGATCGGATGGTGGTGTCAAGGTCCGAAACCTCATTAGGGAACAGCCAAGTTGGAGCCGTCCGTATCAGGTAGGTGAGTTTTGGCAGCGAAAAACAACTACGGAATAGGGTTAGGGCCACGTGGGACGATAGTTGCCCAAGAAGCTCCCGGGCTTGCGTAAGCATCCTACCTTTTGCTTCCAGGGATGCGGGGACGGCACTGGGAAAGATGGGGGCGCCGAGTAGTGAAAACGTCGATTCATTGACGGTTTTCATTCCTGGGAGCAGAGTATCAAACATTCTGATCTCCTGTATGGCTGAAACACCGCAAGGAAAAATCTCACATTTGTGGGGGTTTAATTGAAGTCCTATTGATGATAGGTTTCTGCAAAGGGTTTGTATGTCTTCCGCTACTGTCTCTGGGCAACCACCGATTGTACCATCGTCAAGGTACCAAACATTTAGGGGAGACTTTATGGATGCAATGGACTTGTGTATGGCTAGGCTGAAAATCAGGGGACCTAAGGGGTCGCCTTGTTGGGCTCCAACTTGGGACGGGATTTTATGGTGGTCGTAGGTCAAGTGGCTAGGCGTTGCGTAACATTGATAGAGAAAGGGATACAATGAAGGAATATATTCCTTGACCTCCGTTAAGATAGTATCCCTCTCTACAGCGTTAAAGGCGTTTTTTAAGTCTACCTTGACAATGACACAATCGGCGTTTTTCGGGTTAGATGCAAAAGTCCGCGTCGCATGTATCGATGCCTCGCAACCTAAGGTAGTGCCGAAGCCGAGCTGGGTGGGTAGGAGGTGGGCCGCCATGTGTTCCCGGACAGCTCGGCAGGCACACTTCGCAACGAGGCGCCGGAATGTCGAACCTATGGCTATGGGTCTTATTCCTCCGTCCTTTTTTACGAGAGCACATAAGGTCGCACCGTACAAAAGAGGTATTACTTCGGAGTTCAGGGAGCCTTTTAGTAAAAAGTTACATAATCGCGTTAGGGATTTTAAGAGACGCGGACCGTTGCTGCCAGCAGAAAGAGACGTTAGTTCTTTAAGATGAAGGGGACGTAGACCATCAGGACCAGAAGCTGATGAGCTGCGAAAAGACTGTATGGCACTAGCTATATCTTCGGAGGACAACACTAGGGAAAATTCACTGTCCTCCGCGGACAGGGGGGCTATACCTGTTGGCCGAGAGGGTGCCGGATGTTTTTCGATGAGAGAGGCGAGTGTACTTTCATTGGTCGGCGCAATTTTGCAATCGGAGACGAGGAGACGCGCCGCGCCTGCTAAATCACCTTCATGTACTTTGGACTCTACTCTCCTGATCAGATCAAGGGGCCGCCTGTATGATCTCTCAGTTGGCTCGGGGCAAGGGCTATCTATATTGCGCTTTACCTTGCTTGTCAGGGATGAGGCACCTGAGTTTTCGGGGACTCTTAATACTGTGAAAGAGAAAGTTAGTAATTTGAACCATGATATTGTGGTATTAGTTGTGACGCAATCGTCGATCAAATCAGCCAGTTTTCCAGCTGCTAGACTTCTGGCTCCCTTGGGGACATGCTTAAGGACGCGAATATTGCGTTTTAAGTCGGGTATGGTGTTGAAATCTAAATTTAAAGATTCCCTAATGACCTGGCTGGGCTGGTTACTGCCAACTGGGAGAGAAGAGTCGCGATCCAGCAGATCTTTATGCTTGCGGCTGACGTGTATATTAAGACCATGAGTGCCGATGAAGCGGCGCGTCGAGCCGGGGCAGTGTGGACACGCCACTCCTGAGTTTATGCTGCTGGTATCCATGCTTAAACAAATACTTAGACTAAAGACTTAAAAAACTATTTTATTTACAATAATTTACAGGGGATTAATTTTATACAATACTACATTTATATAATACATTATGTATGTCCTTTGGGCTTCGATGTTTCCGAATTCCTGGTGGTTGCTTATTTTCCTCTTCATAAAATATACTTTAGCAATGAACGTTTTGTTCTGTTGTCACTTGGATTTGGGTGTAACGGAATATTATTGGGTGGGTAGACGTTATATGTTAGTGATTGTTGCGTTTAATCTTGAGCTTGTTTATTTTCATTTACACTAGCTGTAGAAAAGCTTGAGGACATCACGACACACACTGTAAATAGGGTCTTCGGTTCGGTAAAGGAGAGGTTGCTGTGTCTTGTGTTGAAGGTATTGCGATGTGGCACTTTTTCTCCACGCAAACGATTATGGCACTTTTTTTGTCGCCTATGACCTATCGTTTCATGGTTTTCATCAAGTAAAACTATTAAAACATAATATTAAAAATGAGAAAATTTTACAGAAGATGTTTGACGTGTGTCATGTCAACATGATAATAATAATAATAATTTGGGTATAACTGAACATAATGCAACGAAATAGAGTTACGAAACTTTATTATTATTTTTTTTTTTTATGAAATATGGGGGCAAACGAGCAAACGGGTCACCTGATGGAAAGCAACTTCCGTCGCCCATGGACACTCGCAGCATCAGAAGAGCTGCAAGTGCGTTGCCGGCCTTTTAAGAGGGAATAGGGTAATAGGGGAGGGTAGGGAAGGGAATAGGGTAGGGGATTGGGCCTCCGGTAAACTCACTCACTCGGCGAAACACAGCGCAAACGCTGTTTCACGCCGGTTTTCTGTGAGCCCGTGGTATTTCTCCGGTCGAGCCGGCCCATTCGTGCCGAAGCATGGCTCTACCACGTAAATTATATTAATATATAGTTATGTAAATGTATAGTAAAAACGTATTATATTAATATATAGTTATGGAACTCTATATAATATTATAAGGTCTCCAAAAATCAATTACGGATACTTCAGGCACATGATCCACTGCTTATGTAAAGACGTTTAAGCAGGAAAATAATTGTCATACTCAAACTAAAAAAATCATCTCATGTATGGGCCGCAAAACGCAAACTCGTCCATATAAAGAAAACAAAATTTTTTTCGAGTAAGTATGACAATTATTTTTCAGCTTAAACGTCTTTACATATAAGAAGTAGATCACATGCCCGAAGTATCCGTAATTGATTTTACCAAACCTTATAGGTATACCGTATAGAGTTTCATAACATGGTTTTAGATTTTAAGTCTGTCTTCATTTAGAGATGTAAAAAAATGCGAATATTAAAAAAGGTCAAACAACATTATAAATATACTTATAAACTGCTCGTATATTTAAAAATGCATTTTTATTTTTACACGCTTAGGTTATTTTTAAAGATGCAACAAAAAAGTTAGTAGGTACCTTTACATGTCTTTTTAATTTTAAAGTGTACATTGTGTTTTAATTACTTTTATTTAATTTTAAATTTAACAATAAAGGTACTATGTATAAAGTATGTAAATGTATATTTTATTCTTATAGTAATAATCAAGCACCTTTGTAAACTAGAACAACAGGTGACATAAGATGTTGATTCAAAAACTTGTGAAAAATATTTTTCGTCCAGTTAAAAAGTAAAATCCGCAATTTTATATACATGAAGAGGAAAAGTTTGTTTCTTTGCATTGAATAGGCTCCGAAATTATTGGACCGATTTTGATAAATTTGGCATAGTCGTAGAGTAGAAAGGTTTTGCATTTAATAGGCTCCGTAACTACTGAACCAAATTTGATTTAAATACATAATATACAAATTAGACCACGGTGAAGGTAAGTTATGCTAATTTTTATCCCTACAAAATGCATGGTGCCCGCAGGATTTCCCTCTGCGTGCAATAAGTCGCGAGCAACATAATATATATTAAAAAATAAAGCAATAATATTGAGGACAATTATTATAAGTTGCACGGGTGAACGAGTATCTGTCGTTAGCCATGACTGCGAGACAATTGGTGACGTCACCTGATAACAAACCGCAGGCCGGAGGACGTGCGGTAATGATACAAGCTTTACACTAAGTGCGCGTGCGCGTTATGTTGTGTCTATCCCACGAGAATCGTATACTTTTAGATTAAAAAGTAGACCATGTATAAATCCTGGCTATAAAGTGTATGCGTGCAAAATTTCATGCAAATCCCTTTAGTGGTTTTTGCGTGAATGAGGAACAAACACACAAACATAAGCATTAATGAGAATAATAATATTATTGTCAACGTACAGTAACATGAAGTCACAGCAAGTTTTGGATAAACCTTCTAGGAAGAGTGACCAATATTGGAAACTCGATGTTTGCATTCCTGTATAAACCAAATCTTTTTCCGCAGGAACTGTATTTTTTTCTGTATTAATCTAGGTAGGTACCACGCAATGATTTTAAAACACAAAAAAAACAATTAGTTTTCAAACAAGAAAAAATTACGCCATCTTGATTTCAGAATGTTTTGTCTATTATATTTTAAAAGCAAATGTCAAGATGACAAAATATGTCAAACCTCGACTGCCCCAAACAACAAAAGTAGGGAAGTTTAAGTGAGGACACTTATTTCCACGACATGCTTCGTCTTACGTCTATTATGGTCTATGATAATAATAATAAGTCCCCACACCGATTTCAGTGACGGTGGCCGGATTCATCGAAACTAGGCCAGTTACGCAGGAGTAATTTTATAGTGCCCAAGTGTGTGCGCAGTACACAAGAGCACGCTTATTTCTTCCTTTACTCTCATAAGTCATAACTCATAACGAGATACGAGGACGGATAACCGACACGACTGACGAGAGATCAGATGCAGGTCCGACTTTATACATGCCCATCCGGAGCATGGATCATTTTTCTTGTCAGAAAATCAGGTGAACAGACTGCATTGTTCTAACCAAACTTGGAAACAAAAATGTTTGTTTTTCCTGTGCGGGAATCGAACCCACGACCTCCGAGTCGAGGGCCAAGCTCTAACCACTAGACCACGGAGGCTGTTAAGGTCTATGATACTATAATGTAAATGAAGTTTATGCCAATTTAAATTAAATACAAATTTGAACATGCTTTACCATAATGGTTTTAAATTTATTCCTTCCGTAAAAAAAGCTATAATCACAATCAAACAAGTCTTTAGTCTTTACACCATTAAAATTTTGAATGTGATTCTAATTTGCTAACAAGCGATAAATAGAAAACAACAGATTTTCCCAGCGAATCGCTACTTATATATTGTATAAATATTTACAATTTTTATATATTTCAAGTTTGCGTCGCATACATTAACACAAATCAAGCTGGCAAAGGCGTCCGTTCTTTAATTATGTAAAGTTACCATTTACATTTAAATATTATGTAAAAGATTCCTGTCGTAGGCGGATATTTGCAGATTTGCGAAACTTTGAATGTGCCGATGTCTATTTCGTATTTTTATAAGTTACATATGTACATGTTGCTCCTATAATTCGTTAATCTTATATCTGTTGTACATCAAAACTTTCAGATATATTTTTTTAAACCAATTGACGTGACGTGACGAAACCTACCTATCCACAACCATTAGGTAAATTACACTAAATATAAAAAAAAAGATGAATCAAATTGTATTAAAAATATGTCAACATGTTTACGTTTTTTTTTTGTAAATAAATTGTAGCGTTTTTGTACTCAGTAGCATTTTGTCAATGATCTAGTTTTTTTAAATATATACCAATAGTTTTTTTAAATATATACAAATAATCTATAACATAGAATAGCATTTTACACATACAAAAACCTACTTTTTAATACGTGCTGAGCGATTATAGTTTTTATATTTTCGTGATAAGGTTGCGGGATGATATCATTGTGCTTCTTGAATTTTGCTGATAACACCCGAGGTCAGGTCTTTTGTTGTGATACAAGATACATATCGACGAACCCGGGTTTCCCTTCACATGCTAATACCAAGATGGCGCCTGATACGATGGTATCGAGAACATATACACGTGGCTAGCAAGTCCAAGAGCCTAGCACAGAGAAAAATATAGGCCTGCTACACGCGAAAGTGAACCCTTCAAAAGTATGTATTCTGTCTCGTTCTCTCGCACGTTATACTATACACTCTACAGCTACTGTTCGCTTTTTCCTGAATTTTTTTCATTTCATCGCGCAAGTATCCATAGAAGGTATATTATTTACTAAGAGATTTGTCCTCTTACATGTACCTAATATTCATTATAATACGTACGAGTATACGCATTTTCACATATAAAGCACTTTTTCAGAGAATGTTCTTCCTCCATCTGTTTGAATGTAAATTTTGAAATAACGTTACCTACTTTAATATAATTCAAACTTAATTTCACAGTTACTAGGCAGCTATTAACTTTTCCCATCGAATAAACTAGTTCAACAGGGACATAAAAGTAATTTTTTGATCTAAATAACGGTTACATAATTTGAATAGTAATTAATATTGAATTATTGTTTCATGTACGAATAATATGTATGAATAATTCAGGTGGGTTTTTTTTAATCTTGTTATACCCAATTAAATCAATTACTTTTAAAAATTTGAATCATAGAAGCGACGAATCAAAATGATGATTAATACTAATGTTTAAATTATTATTGGATATTTTTAAATTAAATTATTTTTCAAAGTTTGAATTAAATTTCGTGACAATTATTCTAAGTTTGAATATTATTATTCAAAGTTTGGTTTACATAAGCGCATCGAATCCTTTCTTCCAATCCGTGTGTCGTAAGTCGTAACAGGCATTTGTTTACTGGGCACCCGGGTGACCCGAAATGCGAAACTGTGTCAAGCAGTTTATTCAATCTGCCTCTTGCGAGCCACTTAGTGTTCCCACACGGTGAAACGTACCTTGATGCCATGGAGTAAGGTTAGTATTCGCTCGGCACACCATGGGGAGCATTTCTATGTCTTTAGTACGTAGGTTCTGCCCTTGAATGTAGTGTTAACAATGTCTAACAGAAGAAAGGCTTTATGGTTTGTTTATGGTTGTGGACGAATGGATGGATTTTTATTTGTTTTACTCACATGCAATGAAAACATTACACATGAAAATATAATAACGCATAGGGTTGTATACATTTCTGTGAAAATATTTGCGGTATCTATAATTTTGATTTTAGGCGTTACACAGTATAAGTCAAGTTCAGAGGCTTAACTTGCTACGTCAAAATTTTTGAGAGCAGATGTTAACGAGATTCGAACTTGCAACCTCTGTTTACTCAGCGAAATAACAGGTCATTCACCTTCATAGAATTACAATAATATACCTAGTTACTGATAGCAAAAAACAAGTATATACACCGTTTACAGTTACCTTATTTACCAATAGATAAAAATGTAATTTGCATTTTTTTCCAATAATGTGTTCCAAATGTCAGCATAATACGATACCTTTTTATTCCAACTTGAGTAACATGGCAACAGTATCGCCATGGCTTCATAGAAGCTAGAAACTGATTTTATATTGGATCCACACTATAGGCGTTGATTGCTGGGAATTTGCAAGCTAAAGTATGTACCAAAACTTTAGACGAATTGCTAAGATTAAAAAAAAAAATGCAAGTAAAAATGTTGACTATAACTTATAATAATATATAATAATAACTTTATCTAACTATAACTATACTATTTCATGATCGAGAAAAATTTAATTGATAGGTAGGTATATTTCTTTTTGTACATTTTAAAATCGTCAGGTACTTTATTTTTTACAATGTAGAAAAAAAGTGTGAAATCTTACAACGCAACCTCTATACTACCAATTCGGAAAAGCTACCGCCACTGCAGTTTAGTAGGTATTGTCCATAGAGGCTCTGTAAATTGAGTACTGTGTCTCCCATAAGGATCAAGTGTCCCCCTCAAGTATAACCTTATAATACGGTATCTTTGATCTTTCTTTGTTATAATCTTCTTATATCTTCTTCTTCTCTTATATAAAGTTTTTACTTCGCCGGCACTCCCGGAGTGCAACTATAAAAATGAATTGCTGTTTGTTAGTCTCGCTAAAACTCGAGAATGGCTGGACCTATTTGGCTAATTTTGATCTTAAAATAATCGGTATCAATAATATCAGTTCAGGGAAGGTCTAAACGGTGACAAATTTCAGTTCATAGTTAAGGCAGAACAATATTTGTCGGGACAGCTAGAAAATAATAAAAATATAAGAGTATTATATTATTATTATTATTCTAAGCTGCAGCGTCGTGTTATATAAATTGGGCATGTGCTCAGCACACGCTGATAAGCGTTATCAAATATACGAATTGTTTATCTTTATCATATGATGTAATATCTGACGTACTTTTTACGCCTTTTATCATATTTCGATTAGAAAGTTATCACGTGATCGATAAGTAAATTAATTTAGCCTAATTCAGATAGCTCTTCCGTATACATTGTCGCGCTGATTAGGGGAAAAATAAAATGTAGGAAAAATCTGCCACTCTAACTTATAATCTAGAAAATCCTAGAGATTGAGAGATGTTCAAGAAATGTATGAGGCCTGGGTCAGCCCTATGTACAGTATATGTAAATATAGCTACATAATACAGTAACCGTTTCCTATTCTTTATTTTGTTTAATTTCACTTCGTTTCCATGTACATTTAAATTAACTTAGTCGAGGAGAGCAACACAAAGTAAAATAAAATATGGCAGATCAGATCAGAAACAGAATTAACTAAAGAATGTAATTTTGTCAATGACATGACTTGACAAAGAAAGACAATGACATTCAATACGATGTCTCTTCGTAAAACCGTCTACTACGTCAAAAGTCAAGTCAAAACAACTGTCATGGCCGCCCTAAAAATAGTGTTCTCGCAATAAAAAACTCTTCAAATAATCATTTTTTTACGCATGTACCCTTTTTCAAATAATTTTTTTCGTATTTTTATGATATTCCCATATTTTTTCCTATTTACCTATGTAGTGTACATAGATCTGGCCCAAAATCAAACATCTCTTTTATTATCTTGACTAAAATATTAAATTAAGTATTAAAAAAAAAAAATAGGTAGGGCTGTGATATAACGTATGAAGTTGGTATTGTTATCGATAGTTTTGACAGTTACAAAGAGATGTAGAATTTTAGAGTATTGGTTATACTTCAATAGCGGGAAATGATATTATCTTTTCGTAATGTAATATAATTATTTTAGTGAGAAAATATTTGTTTGTTTGTTTGTTTGAATAGGATCTGAAAGTAACTGGCTGATTTTTGTAAACTTTAGCACGGATATAAAGCTACCACGGGGAGGACATAGGTTGCTTTTTATCGTGGTCAAATGTACGGTTCCAGCGAGATTTTCTTTTGTGCGTACGAAGTCAAGGGAAACATCTAGTAATATAATATATGCCTCGTGTATATATATATATATATATATATATATATATATATATATATATATATATATATATATATATATATATATATATATAACAAAGTATGATTTCATGTCACGACCGTTATGTAGGATTTAGAAGATAGAATGCTCAATACAAATATATAAATAAATAAAAAACATTTTCTTGCATTTTTTTCTTTTTTTCTTTGTCATGTTTTCTAGTGCCCACCTGCTTTTTCCTGAGAGTCTGGACCAGGATAACTGGTTCCATTGCACTAGTCGCGTCAACGCGACGCCAACTACTGGCGGCAATGATTCCAACGCATTTTTTGCATTTTTTCTTTTATTTTTTGTGGTAAATTTTCTTCTTTAAAATTTTTTCTTGGACTAGCTTGTAGTAAAATATTTTAGACGTGCTAAAGAAAACGGTTTTTTGGGCATAATAACTATTTATATTACAAAGTACGGTCAAAGAAACGAATTCCACACTAAAACTTTTTATATTTAAAAGTAAAAAAAAAATGTATTATTATTATGACAAATTTATGTTAAATTATTTTAATAAGTATGTAAGATTATGCGTGATGAAATTAAATGCCTTAAAATTTGAAGAAAGAACAATAGTCTATAAAACTAAATGTACATAAACACATTTTTTTACTTGCTTGTTAACACTACACTAATATGTATGTTAGTAAAGTGAAAAAAATAAATAAAAATACAATTAAAATAATTTAAAAGTCCTATTTCTGTAGTCTACATGTTATTTCTACAGATTTTAAGAGGATTGTTACGGTATTTTCTCTCTTAATGATCTTGTAGATAATATAACAATTATAAAGTTAATTCTCAATGTGATGTTAGAATTCCACAAAAATATCGATAAACGAGTCTTTGTGATATGAGCTTGGTCCTTATTTGTAAGTATTCAGAAAACCTTCAACTTTAATATATTATATAATTTATATCAGTGACATATGTTTAGTTGTTATAAGTAACTATCTGACCTTGCCTATATTACGTAGGGTTCGTGAATGAATGGCGTCGCTACACTTGTATATTTATTTTTAATATTTCACTATTGAATTTAATTGTTTGAATTGTTTGTTACAATTCAAACGAATTGTATAGGTACTTTTAGGTTGGTCTGTTGCATATTTATTCCCGATTTACATTGGTACATTACTATCTGTTAGAGTAGTATGCAGATCTTTACGATTAATTATTTGAATTTTGGTAAATGGTGTAAGGTTTTCTTAACGAATACAAAAATATAAATACTGACTTATTCAACAATACCTTATGTTTTTTTTGTTTATAGCGTAATATATTGTATTTTTGTACTTATTAATCAGATAATTTTAATAATTTATTACCTAATATTAATTAACTATTCTTATAGTAATATAAGTATGGTATTATTTATTTTAAAGAAATAATTAACTTGAAGCAGTGAAATGACATAGGTAACACTTACCTACACTATCATTAAATGGTCATTAAATCATCGTAAATCGTGTTTAATTTGTTTTCTTTACTAAAATTATCTTTTGCTCCTGTATCTTAATAGCATCATAGATTAATCTTTACGCTCCGTTGACGGAATTCGTCACAAATCCACTCTACGTGGCAGGCAGTCTAGGATGAGGATTACCGTGTCCCATCAGCCGTGATATAGATAACATGTACGTCGCTTATATTCTATTACAATATTGATTTATCAAAAATAATGTAAAGGGACATCACTACTTGAAGTTTATATGAAAAATGCTATAAGAAAAAAATATATTAAGGTTATAAAAGCTCTGAACACATTATAACTGTATGAAAAATCTATCGAAATTATTAAAGAAAATAACACAACTTGCAAAATATCAATATAAAATTTACCGAAATTTATTTGACACGTTTTTTGTTGCGTAACAAGACGTCTTTTCGTTATTATAAAATAAAAGTAAAAGCAGGCAACATGGCGTCACACAGCAAACATTGAGCGCGAAAAAAAGCAAATGGCCGCGCCAAGGTCGCAAGAAGCTGTCCTAGTCATGGAGGGCATTTACATTTTTTTAAATGCTTCAGGCTCCGCAAAAGACTAGTTTTAAAATGCCGTGTTTATGAGGCGATTTATTTATAATATGGCTATGGCTTGGTTAGATTAAACTTTATAATGCACTAGGAGTAGGTTGGTAGTTGAATACTTTCTTGACAAATTATAGTAGTAGTTGACTAATATAGCTAGGTATAAGGGACTGCAATAATTAAATGACCGTTTTTATATTTTTGTACAGCTATTTGATTGTTTTTCAAGTTTTTAAAGCATTTTATTACGCGAACTTAAAATTAATTTAATTTTTTACAAATATTTATTAATTAATTATTATAAAAATAATAAAAACACGTGTTAAAAAAATAGCGTTTATAAATAAAAAAAAAAATAATACAAATCTCATACTAAGGATGTTCATTTTTTGAAAAACGTAAAAGGTACCTAGTTATAACATTAGTAGAAGAGAAAAATGTTAGATGATAATATCGAAACGGCAATATCGAGTATCAATATTGCAAGTTGCAAAACCAGAACCGTGGACTTGTTTAAGAAAAAAAGTTAAAAAACTGTTGTACTGTACGAGGCAACGCATGGGAACCGAATGCATCTCTATATGTTTTTTGCGTAGCAATTTCGGACTTTGCCTCAATGCACTACAGAATATTTTAGATGCTTCGAAGCAATCGTTGAAAAACTGGGCAAAGCCATAAACGGACAGTACCACCTGTCACTAGCTACAACAGGACTAGCCGAGGAATTTTGTAGCGGATTTTAGATTCAATATTTAGGCTCTATACACACATGAGAATTAAAACAGATGATTTGTACAAAATAAATTCTTGGTTTTACAATCTGACAGGCGTCCGGTTGATAGTTTTTTTTCTGTCTTCTGATCTTAATTTTTCTTCTTATTAAAATCACTAATCCATGATACTTACCTAGGTATAGTAAGTAGGTATCATGGATTTGTGATTTTTATAAGAAATAAAATCTTGGATTTAAAACTAATTGTCATTTTTATCGATATGACAAGTGGCCCATCACTATTCTCCTAAAAATAATAGGAGCTTTTATTTTTGGTTGCTACAGGTGTTGTCATTGGTTTAACGGATAGGTATTCCAATAAGATTCCAATCTAAACTGTGGTTGTGGTGGTCAGAGTAAACCATTGCTAACTCTAGTAGGCCACTATACAGATTTTAAAGATTACTTTTTCGGGTTCCTTACTAACTACAAGGAACTCTTATGTCTTACACTTTTCGCTCTGTTCGTCTGTCAATCTTCCGTTGCTGACTTCGGTTATTGTGAATATAAATAGATGCAATTTTGTAGAGTATAGATTGCATATAGATTATGTTTTTAGCATCATAAAATAATTATAATTTTGGATTTTAGGAGTCGCTCTCCATACAGGGAATGAAGATAGATTTTTTATTCTACCTATCCCATTCTATAGGGTATCGTTTATTAGGTATTTTTGAAATAAATGCGACATTTTATACCTTTTTTTTATAACACAAACCATTTTCGAGTGAACGACCACCAAAGTAATATATTATGTACAAGTTGGAGGCAACAAGTACTAAATGAATAGAGGTAGAAACTTATTACTGTCCATTATCGGAAGATAGGTCCTCCTAAATACTCGTCGTCATTTCAGCCTGGTGACGTTTACTGCATGACAAAGGCCTCTCCCATAGATTACCAGTGCGACCGGTCGCTCGCAGCCTGTATCCACCGACTCCCTGTGACTTTTCTCAGGTCGTCTGTCCACCTGGTCGCCGCCCTACGCTTCGACGTCCAGTTCGTGGTCAAGAACCTTTCGGCCCCAGCAGGCATCTGTTCTACGGGCTATATGTCCAGCCCATTGCCACTTTATCTTGCTAATGCGCTGGGCTATATCGGTAACTTTAGTTCTGCTACGGATTTCCTCATTTCTGATTCTATCACGTACAGAAACTCCGAGCATAGCCCTCTCCATAGCTCTTTGAGCGACACGAAGCTTACGGGTAAGCCCCATTGTGAAGGACCTACTGTGCGTTCATAGTAACAGAATTAGATATGTCCTGATATGGTCTTGGTAAGGTTAGGTTATTAATACTTAAACTGTAAATAATACCTATATAGTACCTACCTCTACATACCTATTTCAATTTTATGTTTTTCTGCCAATTGGGATAAGAACTCTACAAAAATAGTAGTATGTTATCTTCAATAGGTAAAAAAGTAAAAATAGAGCTAATTACCTACTTTATTTACCTACTCTTTCTTCATGACTTAATATTTGTCTTTAACAGTACGTATGTGTCATCAGTAAAATAATAATGTGTATTATCAAATCATTATTATCAATGATTTATGATACGCGCTACTTACAAACTATCAGCTTGATTACAATCATGATTAGTCAGACAATAACTAAATAGCATTCAAAGTGTTTAAAAAAAGGAAAAAATACGCAAAGAGGTTAAAATTTTGCAAATTCACATTACCTACAAAAAAATGTAAGTGGAAAAATTAAATGCATCGAAATTATTAATTTCTAATGTTAATTGTATGTTCGAGGTGTATATTACATTCGCAAAGATTATTAAAATTTTATCTTTTTGTATTTTTTCTGATATCTGTGTACAAAACGATAACGCAAAACGCAGCCGGGAGATAGTGTTGAGCATGCTTTTTATAGATATCGAAGATTTTTATAACATGTATTTTACTTTTAATTAATTAATATCATACAAAAATCCTTAAAAATTTAGTTTGAGGCATTTACATAATAGCAATTAAATCTAAACTTCATTTTTATATTGCAAATAAATGTAGTAACGTAACAATCATATTATTATATAAAAAAGTTTGAATTAAAAAATACATATCAGTTTAATCATAATAATAGCTCATACATTTATAAATTGACTGTTTCAACTCCAATCGTACGGTAAGGTAAAGTAAATGGAGTCCCATTAAAATTTCACGACTTAAAACCATGGTTGGCTTGACAGCTGCATGAATGATGTTTCTAATGAAAGACTTGTACAAGGAAACTAAATATTGATTGTATAATGAAATAATTTACCAACAATTTTTACTTGTGTTATTTAAATTATACATCACAATGTTAATTCTATGATTAGGCTTAGCAATTTGATTAATCGCTATTCAGTAGTGATTCCCGATACTTTAGTGAAAGTATATCAAAATATAAATGACTATAATTATTAACAAGAGGCGGCTAAATTATTGGGTATGCGTAGCGAAAAAATTAATGCCACAAAAATAGATATTAGACAAAAAAATATCAAATTTAACATCTATTTTAATACCATAAAATTATAAGAGTGCCGTTAGGTGTATTTTTATAATAACTTACGCAATCCAGTTTTAGCTCTTTGTTATCAAATTATATTTCGCAGTTATCATTTAATGTCTTGAATTTAATCCTAAATAGGTAGATATGTATAACAATACATTTTCATTGTGATATCATAAAATCTACTAAGATTTTCTAGATAAGATCAAATGAATGGATTAAATTTTAAATATTGTACATGCAAAAACATTACATAACTTTGAATAAATACATGCTTGATAACTACACCAAAGTGTAAGCACAATAAATAGTGACGTGAGCCGTCTTTATAATTGCAATATTTTTACTGGGCACTCAGATTTAAAGCACCTTTTTTATACTAAATGGTTAATTACAACTGGTAACTTCTCCTGTTTCATCGACATTATCGATATTTTTTATCGATAACTATCACATTTATAGTGAAACAAGCCAAAACGTTTATAAAGAGTCGCTTTCTTAGTTGGCCGCCGAGTAAAAATATTACACTTAATAGGTACTTTTACTGTGTCATTTAATTGCCTTGCGGACCGGTCCGAGCGCTAGCTGGTAGCAACGACACTAAATTGCCAACAGGGCAAGGCATCTGCAAACTACGCAGTAGGTACATAATATATTAAATATTCATAAAAAGTCACTAGAGAATTTACGTATAATATTATAGGCATGTGAAACATACTAAAAGGCTAAAGCATCCGTTGGCATTCCGAGTAATATTATTGTAAAAATATGAGATGAACTAATTTTGATGTCATCCTGCAAATAAATAAAAGAAGATCAAATGCAAAATAAATCAATATACATTGAGAGATATAGTTGTAGTAAGTGCGGAGATGTAGATAGACTTAAAAATTCTGTTCTGTAAGTTTCACTAAAGTAATAGAGCCCAAAGCAGAATTAACAAAATGAAATCATAGGGTCTCCGCTGCATAATATGAAATTGTTGTTTTTCACACACGGTAGTCGCCTTTGTTACAAAATAATATGTTAATGAGGATAAATATAAACTTACTAAAAATAACTTTTCAGTTTGTTTACAGTTTATATTTTGTAATATATAATAGCAGCAAATTATGTTTATAATTTACATTTCAAAACAAAAATATTACCTATGTGATTCTATGTATTTCTGAGTTTTTTTTACTAATACGAAAGTACTTTTATAGTATATAGATATATATGAAATGATTTGCTTACTTAGTTTAGCGTAGAGTTATTACTATGAACTTTGTTGCGATTTACATAATAATTAACCACGGCTCTTGCTTCACATTTTTTTGTATTATTTTTATGTGAATTATTTTTTTATTTCGTCCTTTTTACGTAGTTGGGTTTTAGATTTTTTTTTTATAATTGAAAAGAAACCGGACGTACAATCAGTGTTTATTGAGGACAGATAATAACTCTCGTAATTATGTAGGTACTATCTGTCTGTATATTTTCATTGTATATATTACATAAAACGCGATAAGAAAGTGTCAGCTACTAACTATAATTTTGAAATGGCTAGCCGCACACGTGCAATATTATTGACAGAATAAGTTTGTCAATACTAGTTAACACATACAAAATAAAACGGCAATATGGTCCCGCACACAAGGAGTATTATTGTCAATATGAGCATTATTGACAATAATATGGTGTGTGCGCTAGCCAGAGAGATGATGCATAAGTGACAAGATACATTTTTTTTAATATAATAAAATTTAAATATATATATATATATATATATATATATATATATATATATATATATATATAGCATATATATATATATATATATATATATATATATATATATATATATATATATATATATATGCTATATTTATAGTAGCATTTTTTTAATATACTCTAGCCCCCTTACTAATATAAATAATCACTGCATAAGCTTTGAATAGTTATACAGTGTTTTGTCTTCTTCTATCGAATTAAAAATGTCACGTGTGTGATGGGAACAAAACACTGTATAGTTATTTAAAGCTTATACAACGTTTATTAGTAAAGGGGTAGTAATATTCTCTGAGCGCAGGTAACGTACCTAATACAAATTAAATATCAGTAGAAACCACAGTAAGTAGTTTATGTAAAAGACTGACGTGTTAAAGTTTAAACTAAAGTCTGTACTTAGTGTAAATTATTATAAGCTTAGTTCATGCGATAAGTCGCTATCGATAAAAAGTGATTGCGCTAGTAATTAACACTTACAAAATTCATGGTCATCACTAGGTAAGCCGTTTAAGATATTTCCTCGATTGTGTTTAGGGGTGGCAACAAATAAAAATGAAATTATTGTAAGTTTTTTTTTAAATAACTGAATGGGTTATTTTTGAAACAAAAAACGTGTTTTCTTCAAAAATATTTTTAACTACAAAAAATAAAAAAAAACAATTAGTTTGCATGCGAAATGATGCATTTCTACATTAATTTGAAAAAAAATATATATATTATTATGGTATGTAGAAAAGTTGACAACCCTAATTTAGTGTTACAATGAGATCATCATGATCGATCTACGGCAGCCTTCGACTGTTGAACCATTGTAATGAGATCTGCCGCGGCTTAGGTAAACAACACGCGACAATACTAAACAAATATTGTTTGATCAGCAGTTTTCGTCTCTTTAATAATATAATCTATGAACGCTTCACACCACGTTGATCTGGCCCCGTTCTAAGTACCTACTCAAATATTACCTACTAGCTTTTGCCCGCGACTTCGTCCGCGTGGAGTTCGGTTTCCATACAAAATTTTAACCCCTTTTTCCCCACTTAGGGGTCGAATTTTCAAAAATCCTTTCTTAGCAGACGCCTACGTCATTACAACTATCTGTATGCCAAATTTCAGCAAAATCCGTCCACTAGTTTCGGCTGTGCGTTCATATATGAGTCAGTCAGATTTGCCTTTAATATATTTATTATATTTAATAGATAAGACTAGTGTTACGCGGAGACCAGACAAGGGAAGTATTTTTGATATTTTTTTATTATACATAACATTATATTTAAGATTTTTATTATACTACTTAAACACATATTTAATACATATCCATGACAAAAGAACACAGAAAAACTTTTTGTTCCTTCGGCGGTAATTGAACCCGCGACCCGCGGCTTGATAACTAACCCGCTCAATCACTGAGCTACAGAGGCCGTCAACTCTCTTTTGCCAGGTTGCTACTCTTGCTGCAGGTTTGTTTCAAATCCTACTACTCTACTACAATTATAAATATGAAAGTTTGCGAGAATGGATGGATGTTTGTGACTCTTTCACACAAAAACTACTAAACGGATTTTAATGAAAATTACGTAGGTACGCTGAGTAGCTTATCTGGATTAACACAGAGCTTTCTTTTTAGTGTTAATCCAGACTCAAAATTATAACTATCAGCACTTTAAATTTAATCAAAATCCGTCCAGTACCCCAAGCAGGAACATTTTGCGGTATCGTTACGTGTACGTAAACGTGAAATATGAGAAATTTTGTATGCAAATTTTAGTTACTTTTACGTCCGCTAGAGGCGCTTTCATGGTTTTCATATAATATTTCTCGCTTACGTACACGTAAGAATAAGAAACATCCATGATACATCCATACATGAACAAACTTTCGTGTTTATAACATTAGCAGGTTTTTCTATAATGTTTCAAAAGTTTGTATATTTTTAAGGAAAATGTTAGAATCGATTTTACCTAATCGATTATTGATTTTAAATCGGATTTATTATCTACTCTACTGATAGTATGACGTAACAAATATGGCTGAGGAATACAAAATGCGCGGCATTCGGTTTTGGCGCCAAATCTATTTGAAGAGGTGTTATTAGTCTGTTGCTAGCACCGTCAAAATTGGCGGGAGTGATGTTATACAATGATAAAAAAAAATGTTCAGTTGTACATTACCTACAATAAATATTCCTCTACATTACCTACAATAAATATTCCTGACCTATGAAATAAATTTTTATTTGGCCTTCACAACTTTGACTTATAAATTCAGTTTCCTCATCCTGGATTTATTGTAACATTTTAAAACAGCATTATTTATAATATTTTTTAGTTTTTCTTATTTCTCCGTTTAGTTCTTCAGTTTTCTTACCTGGAACAAAAAAAAAAAGAAAATTAAATCATGTCACGACAAGGATAAGATCTCTTACGTTATTGGAATAAATTGTAGAAGAGGAAAACGAATGCGGAAGTGTGTCCCTCGAATAGTTGTACTTAATTATGTTTTATTGGCTCAATGATTAGACAGGAGGATAGAAAAAATATGTAACTCAAAATTATATCCTACGGCAAAATATGATCTTTGCTAAATCATTATTATTAGATGTAGACACATCCTGTAGGTATTAAATGTAGAGAATTCAAATGTACAGTGTTTTTTTTTTAATTATTGTTATAATTAATATGGGTCCATCCACATATTACGTCACACCTGATGGGGGAGGGGGGGGGGGTTTCATACAAAGTGTGACAGTACATGTTAAATACAGGTAAAGGGATACTAAAAAGCGTGACATGGGGGGGGGGGGGGGGGTAGAGGTTCAAAAAGTCGAAATTTTGCGTGACGTAATATGTGGATGGCCCCTATTCTTCCTGCTATCATAATGTTATAATAATCTTACCAAGAGCATTTCAGGGCATGTCTAAGGAGGGTTCCGTAAGTATCTAAGCGTAATATTTTTTATTGTAATGTATATAAATTTGTAATATCTTATAGTGTATGTCCTAATCTATCAAATATTTTTTTTTTAATTTTAATAAGTTTGTTTAAATTACTTTAAAAGTTAGAGTCCAATTTTGCTCTAAATAATTTTCCTATAGAGCATTTAGCAAGACCTATCAGTATAAAAAGTTACAAGTTTCTAACTCTTTAAGTTGAGAAATGCCAGGAGGCGGAGCAACTTGTAACCACTTCGGACTTTGAAGGTCGATTAGTTAGCAAGTAAGGGAAACTTAAGGGTTCCTTATAGTAGAAACCCTGAAAAGTACCTACCTATATGAGATGTATTATGTTCAAAAGGTTTTTTTTTATATCAGGTTACACGCAAATTTTATTTTATATACCTAGGTACCTAGATTCAGTCGCTAAAATGATTTCGTAATCAAAAACGTGATTTCGTTTTCATCTAATATCTGTTATTTCTTGTTTAAAACCAGTTATGTTGAAAGGTTAGACATATATTTTGTTTAAGATATAATTCAATTTTATCGACTCGCAAAAAACTAATTTTCACAGCGTTAAACAGACATTGAATATCCTAATACATATTTAGTACTTATCAAATAATTGTTAAAGTAATTAATATGGTTATTAACTTAAGGTTTGTTAGTTTACTTAATTGGCAAATTTTCTTCAACAACTAGGTTAACAGTGTAGATATTGCTAACGAAATATGTTCACATTATACAAAATAGTTTTGAGCTAAAAAACTACATTATGACATTTAGGTTTCCTTTTAATAATTTCCTACATTCCTAATTACACTAACATTAATTTTATCTCTGTATTTTAATGACTACATTTTCGTAATACCTACTGTTTTAAATGTTGCATTAATGTTACTTTTTAGTTTTTTTTTAATTCATGGAAGACAAACGTGAAACATGTTTTTTTTTTGTGTGACGTTTCAAATTAATTAAAACATAAACTTAACATTTTAACACGATACATAGTTTTTATTCAACAGTCGCGGTCTTTTGGGGGAAATTAAAAAGTTACTAAAGGTCTATGACATAAGTTCATAGCTGATAATATAATTACTGTCTTTCGTGTTCTTATCACCAGCTGATAAGAATATCGGAAAGTTTGGTCATATAATCATATTACGTTACACTTTGATATTATTAAACTTGTTATATTAATTATTATTATAATTATAAAGTATTACCAGTATAAATACAGAGATCACCGACACCATTAATAGATTTACACCTACTAATAATCATGTTACTAAGACTACTGTTCCATTTTTTTTAAATTTGCATACTATTAAATTAGTTGAATGTTTTGGACTATAGCTAGCATAACAATATCGCAATCTGTACCTAGAACGTTCTTGAAAAAAAAAATGTATTGAAAACTGCATTTAAATGAAATGTATTTTTAGTAATTTATTCGGATTTAGTTTATTATCATTCATACTCTTTTAAGTAAGAAATTACTTATGCTTTCCAGCAGCCGTGGTCAAAGGAGGAGGAGGAGGGCGGGAAAAAGAAAAGTGCACCGCGACAAAATCCTTATGTGTTTAAAACAATGAGCAATATTCGCGTAAACATAAGAAATCAATAATTTCTAAGATATTAAAAAAATATTATGCGACATATATACCTATTTCAAACAATTGCAGGAAAGCGTAGAGTTAGACTTTTGTATGGAGAGTTTTCACGAGACTTGCGAAATTCTGTATTACAAATCACTTTGGAAATATTGAATTGAACACCTATACTGTTTCTTCTGAGAAGTTACTCATATTTAAGAGTACTATTCATTTATGCAATAAAAAAAATAAGTCAACTGGCATTATTAAAAATTAAATTCGAAATATTTTTCGAAAGCAAATATAATAACACTTTGAGCACATGTTGTCCGAAAAAAAAAAACAATAGCGTAATGGCGTCAAAACGTCACACCACTATCGGTCTCGGTCACGTTATCAGTCGCGCGTAGTCGATCCATTTTTAGAAATATTAATTCAGTAATAACCGTTGTACAGTGAACTATTTTTAGTGCGGCCTAGACTAAAAATAGTCGCCGCGACCATTGACGCTTACTTGATAATACTAATGTCGTTGACTTGTTGCATTTATTAGGCTCACTCTGACATTCAACGAATATCGCTGAGGTTATCACTTATCGTGAATGTTTACTTGCACGACTAAAGTAAACAATACGTACGCGTGCGGAAACTGCAGGTTGAGAAAAATACTCTAGAATACAACTTTTAGGACCAATCTGTCTCGTGACTTCTCTTTCATAAATTTGAAAAATATGAGACGCACACGAAGTCGCGCGCAACTAGATGTCACCCGCGACTTCGTGCGCGCAAAATTTGATTTCGCAGAAACATAAAAAGTAACCTATGTCCTTCCCCGTGATCTACCTTACATCTGTGCCAGATTTCATCACAATCGGTCCTGTAGTTTAGGAGCCTATTAAATGCAAACAAACAAACAAACTTTTCCTCTTTATTATATTAGTATAGATAACATGATATTTAACCCAGGGTTAACTTCAACACAGATCTGCGCAATTTTACGATATTCAAGCACATTGATGGACATATTTTAATTCTCCGACCCCATCGAGATCTTTTAATTTCCGAGTGAGATCTTTTCGAATCAACTTAAGTAGTGGTCCAGGTGAAGAAACTCAAGGAAAATCTCACCTCGATTTTGCAACCGGAGAAGAAATGTAACTTGTATCTATTCCGATTTTACCGAAGAAATATACATAGGTACAATCGTTTAGGCCTAAACGGCTTGTCTCTCTGTCTGGAGCCTAAACTGTTTGTCGCATTTGAGTTTGAGAGGTATCATTCGATTCGTCTGTCGTTAGAGTGATACTGGGAGGTACATCAAAATAACTCAGTTCGTTTTTAAGCATAACATTCATTATCCCTTGATTTTTAGAAAACGAGGTCAAAAATTAATCCCTGACAAATTTTAATAATTACCGGAAAAAGGCGTACTTACTTAAATCGGTAAATATTCTGAATTATATTATAGTCTCTCCAAAGTCTCTCTAATTAGCGTGAAAAAAAATAATAAAAATGTTAATGTTTCACATTTGTTATTTTTTTTTCTATCCATGGTAAAATATTCAATTCTAAGACACGACGAATAAACATTACACGTAAAGAAACACTTAATATTTTAAACGTAGCCATAATAATAATAAATTAGAGATTATGTACCTCCGCAAATGTGACGCTCGGCTGCGTTTGAATTAATTCAAATTTGAGTCCATAGAGCTGCCATTATAATTCTTTTATTTTAAACTAGCATAAATTTTTCGGCTTTGCCGGTCAAATTAAATTTTTAACTTTCATCCCCTATTGAGGGTTGAATTTTGAAGGGGAAAATGCATTACGCATACCACCCAGGCGCAGGGGGCAGGGACTCCCGTATAGGCTAATGGGACCCACGATATACCCACTAAAAACCACCCCCCACCTTCCTTCTCACCACCCTGTGACGGGGCCACGGGAACGATACACACATCCGCGACCCCGCCGGCAGCAGCCGCCCACAAGCGGCTCCATCCAAGGCCCGAAGGCCCCAGGCGCACCAGATGGTAAGGTGCGCCTCCCTCCTCGGCCTCCACCAGTACTGTAGCAGACTGCCCCCGTGTCTGCTACTAGGAGGCCACGGATACCAGCCTTCACAACCAGTACCCGGTGGCAGATCTGGGCTATGGTTCTGCCACCGACCACACCTCGGACGCAGAGGATAGGGCAAGCGGCGTACCGTAATACCAACTTGCCTCTTCCTCTGCGGCCCCACAAATGCCGTTAACATACGGAACGGCCCCGCCAGCTCGCAGGGGGTAGGGAGAATGGCACAGCACCACCACGCCTAGCCCCTGCGTCCCCTCCACGAATTTTGAAAAATCCTTCCTTAGCGGATGCCTACGTCGTATTATGAGAAATACGTGTGCAACATTTCAAATTTCTAGCCCTTAACGGTTTAGTCTATGCGTTGATACATCAGTCAATCAGCTTTGCCTTTTATATAATAGAATAATAATATAGATAAATAGATAAAAGATAAACTTTACTCGAGAAGGCTTAAAAGTTTAATATTATTTTCCCCGTGATTTTTTTTAGAAGTTTTAACAAAATCTTTTCGGATTAGTAGGTACTTTGTCTTTGCCATATCTATGTCCAAATAATGATCCAACACAATAATATTTGGGTAAAATAAATATTGTGGTCAATCGATTATGTTGGAGCATTCTGAGATTGCATTTAGGATAAGGATACTAGAAAAACTTTTAGATTTTGTTCGCGACGTAAACAGGTTAGACGAAACCGACAGTACAACACAAGGACGGTGATTCGTTTACATATTAGTGAAATAATCAATAGCTTACGTAATTCGGCCACTAGACTCGGCAAGGCCGTTTTGACATTGACCGTGAATAAAGTAAAAAAAAAATACTCTACAATGTTTCCGCAACTCGTTGTAGTTTTTAAAAGGTTACTTTTTGTGGCGCCCGTACGATCTTTTTGCTGGGTACTAGACTTAGTTACTTTTTATAAGCTTAAAAGCAGTATTTTTTCTACCACATAGATTGTTCGTAAATCGTCTCAAACTTTTTTACTTGGCCAATTATTTCGTAAATTCCACTTCGAAGTATTTTAAAGATTTTTTGTAGAATAGTAGGCTAATGAATAGTTAGTTTCATTAAAAAAGAAACCGTAATTTGCCACCTACTTGAACTTTTTATCTTACAGAATTTCTAACTCTTTTTATTGTAGAACAAACGTGTATTTTTTTTCTAAGCCTAATATTTAAGTTTTTTTGCAAGAAATTTAGTTATTACTATTACCGTTACCTTGGAAACGGTAAGTGGTTGACCTTTGCTTAGTGTGAGTTTTTTTCATTGGCTAAAATATATTCAAAATAGAGCTTTGGTCTGTTTCAATTTTTAGTGACATCATTTTTAAGGTAGTTTATTCCATTTACATTTTTTCATCATCATATCATAATTATAATAATAATATCTATGTAACATACTGATTTCTTATCCTAAGTACACAATAACATACCATAATATTATAACATAGTATTTGACCTAGTTGTATGACAGCTTACAATTGTCCAGGACAAATTCTGTCCCAATTAATAAAAATGCTTTGAGTTTATTAGTGTAATCGTTAATATGGCGCCAGACGAAAGACTAAAACTAGCCGTTGCTTGTAGTTTTGCTCATGTTTAGTTACAACATTTTTTTACTCAACATATTTTTTATTTAAAAATTAATACTTTTTATGCCACAAAAAAAGGGAACAAAACGTATTCTTGTACTGTCTTGTATCTAATGTAAAATTCATATTTTTGAAAAATTTGTCTTCCAAAAATGTACTAACTGAGGTCGCAAGAAGGTTGAACTACATGTTATTTTGACGGTCGTTCAGAAATCGATAATGTCAGGAAATAACACAAAACTTTAAAAAGTTTAATAATATTGCGTGACAAAGGGGCTCGTAAGCATCTAAATTTTTTCTACTTATAGAAAATAGTTTCTAAATTTTCCTAACTTTCACATTAAAACTGGAGATACTTAAATTTGACCCCCTAGTCCCTAATAACAAAAAAATCAGTAGGGAAAGTTAAAATAGTCCCAAAAACCTCAAAAGTGGGGTCATTTAACTGGAGATACTTTTTGCCTCAACATGCCTCATCTATAATACCTATATAGGTACGTCTATGATGTGTGTCTGACAGCGGCGAAGGCTGCTTCTCCTTCATAGGGAAGCCGGAGCCTGTATTATGTATAATAGGTAGGGATTTCTATAAAGGTTTGCAAAAGGGAAGCCGATAAGAATGGAGTTATAGGAACCCTACGCCACTGGTGTCTGATACGATGGAAAAGTCACTTGAACCAGTAAAGAAAGGATAAAACTAATATTTATTGATGAGCAATCAGCATCCTAAAAGACTGGTCATTTTGACATTTCTGGACATTTCTTCGAGCAACAAAAGATAAGCAACTTCCTCGTTCGGCAAACGTTGCGAAACCGAGCATTGTCTGCCCACTTCCCCGCGCAAGACCTTGACTGTGACGTACTTTACACCTGTTATGTCAACTATCAACATCAGATTTTAATTTAAATTTTTCCGAATTTTCCACATTTTTTTTAAGTTTTAGAAGCAGTCGACATTTTTTTAAGCAACTATTGTGAGTATATTTTTATTTGGTATACCTATTATTGTCGAAATCGCTTCCAGCTATGAGACCTTTAATTTGTAATTTTATGAAGTTTTTTTTATTAGACTGAAAATACAGATTTATTAAAATATTAAAATTTAACCTAGAAGTAACTCTAATATTTTATACGTACATTAAATCTGTATTATTTCATAGAAAAGGCTTACCTACCTAATGTAGGCTTTATAATAAATAGTCACGTCAACTTGCAATAACCATCGGCACGAATATGATGACATTGACGCACACCCCATAGTCGGGGGTGTTTTTGACGGGGTTGTTTTGAGCCACCATCGATCTTTGGGAAATGAGGTCAAGGGCGAAAATCGAAAGCCGAACCATTCAGTTTCAGGGATTTGAATTTGAAACTATACGTTCAAAGTTCGTTTTTTTTAATTTATATTCGGATTTCGGAGATAAGTCAGCATTTTTTCAATTTCATAAGAGGAAAACCAGATTTTCAAGATTATAAGACGTGATTGCATATGATATTTAAGATAAAACTCTCAATACAACAAAGAACATGTGATAGCGCCTCTTTATCTTAAACAAATATTTGGAAACAACAACCTTAGGAATTTTCTGTAACCCTGGTTATGTGCTGGTGTAATTATAACGTAGGTATATATAACTTTACCGAAATAAATAATAATAAATAAATAAATACCGTTTATTTATAAATACCGTTTATAAAATCCAGCCAAGCTTGTTGTACTCTATGCAAAACAAAGCTTTGTCAAAAAGGCAAATAACACGCTTGTTGTAAATATTTATTTTATACTGTTTTTAGTATTTATTGTTATAGCGGCAACATAAATACATCATCTGTGAATATCTCAACTGTCTAGCTACCGTATTAATGAAATATACAACCTGTGACACGGACTGCGTAGTCTTTGTAAGTAGTACCTACTTAGTTCCTAAAAAAATATATTTTCTTTTTCTGTTTCGATGCTTTTGAGTTTTTAATTTATCATGAGCCCTAGCCGCCAAGTAACATACTCGTATATTATGTGTATTATAATTACATGCAAATTACCAAGAAAATTCCATACAGAAGTATATAATTTGAAGATGTTATAAAGTAAATATAAAAAAATTAAATTATCAAAAATTTAGTTTTTAATGCTGTTTTTTATGTTGGAGGAATGGTATTAGTTGCTAGATGCAGTTATCCATTTATTAAAGCAATTTCAAACTTTTATATAAAAAAGACATCTGCAGTCAGCCCATTATATTCTGTTAATAACAAAACTTAAAATCTCCAGTAAATATCAAGTAGATCAAAAAAGTGCTATACACTCACAATAAATAATGCTGTAGTTAATAAAAGTTAATACATAAATATAATATTTTTAAAATAGATAAAAGTGTGTTATTTCAGTCGATTTTTGAAATAAATATGTATGTAAGTAATAAAGCTGTTTTATAATGATATAAGAAAAAAATTAAATGTATAAAAGTAACGTTAAAAATGTATTTTTTTTTTTTAATTTTCAATTTTAGAGAACAATTTTTTTAAAACGATTTATTTTATTTTCTTACAGCTGATATATTATTTTTGTTGCAAAACCACAAGATAAAATTTTCAAAATTCAGTTGGTTAAAGTGGACACAAGAAAATGTTCCATAATTTCCATAATTTTTTGCTAAACAATATTTAATTATAGTTTAAAAATAGACGTAATTGAACTGACGGGTAATGGAGTTAACAAAAATCACATAAGTAAACATTCTCAAGTATCATTTACGAATAACAAAATTTTGTAGATACGATCCATTTTTTACGCTTAGGCTTAATAATTGACGTCACAAGAGCCAAAATGGCATCATAATTCATGTGTTTGATTTTATGTAACAACATATTTTCTATTCTAATTACAACAGTCTACAACGAATTTGCCTTTTTTTTTTAAATAGATCATTTTTAGGAACAAATTAAATATATATATGATCGTAATATAACACGGTGAAATTAGCTATTTATAACGATCATAAAATTTTGTGCAGAGCCATTTAAGAAGTGGCCGAAAGTAGGTAGAGACGCCGGTGAAGATCCTGCACTAATTGTAGAGACACCGGTAAAGATGCTGAAATTAATTGTAGAGATACCGGTTAAGATGATGAAATTGATTGTAGTGACACCGGTGAAGATGTTGAATTTAATTGCAGAGACACCGGTTAAGATGATGAAATTGATTGTAGAGACACCGGTGAAGACGCTGAAATTAATTGTAGAGACACCGGTTAAGATGACGAAATTGATTGTAGTGATATCGGTGAAGATGCTGAATTTAATTGTAGAGACACCGGTTAAGATGATGAAGTTGATTACAGGGATACCGGTGAAGATGCTGAATTTAATTGTAGAGAAACCGGTAAAGATATTGAAATTAATCATAGATTATAGATACGCTGGTGAAGACACTAAAATTAACTGTAGAGGCACCGGTTAAGACAGTCAAATTGATTGTAGGGACACCGGTGAAGATGCTAAAAATAATTGGAGAGACGCCGGTTAAAAACTTAGGCCTTTGCACCGATGATTTATACAGTATTCTCCGAGCGAAGTAACCACTCTTGAAATACTGTAGTGCCTGGGACAGTTGGTTTTTTAAATGTCATATGGTTGCCCAAACACATACGGCATTCTCAAAACATAGTCAGCCTAGTCCAGAGGAATGAACTGATCAATACGTCTGGGGCCAACTATGTGCGGGTTTCCTCACGATGTTTTCCTTCACCGTTAGAACGTCCGTATAATGTACTTGAGATCTGAAAATATCTCATTGGTACACGCCACAACCTGGGATTCGAACCTGCACTCTATCGAGTGCGAACCAAACGGTCTACCCACTGGGCTACTCCGGTTAAGATGCCTAAATTGATTATTGTTGTTGTTGATGGTGATAATGATAAAAAAATTATGAATATCATTAACTATTACATATCCACCGCCCGCTAGAGATGCATAGATAGTAGTTTTCAACGTGCTGTTCACCGCACGTAGAGCATGTAGAGCATCATGATGACAAATAGTGTGATGGATTATGATGCTGATGATGACGGAAAGGATGCTGCTGCTGCTGATCATGATGTTTTTAATTTATTCAATTTAATTTGACTATGAATATTAGTTGAGACTGTACTAAACATGCATATATAGTTTTTTGCGTGCGGGCGCTGAGCTACGGTGGGATGGCAGAAGGTTATCAGTAGTGATAACAGCGATCCATCATACTGCAGCTACGGAATATTTTCAATTTACATAATAATACACTTTTGTTCGTGACAGCCTGTGTGTGACGTGGAGAGGTAATACGTCGCCATGGCGGTGTATCTTCTGTTTTTGCGTAACAATATTAAGAGCTCCTATTTGCAATAAAAATCAGACAAACGTGAAGACAGCAGAAAATTTGTATACGTTATTATAATGGCATCTTTTGGCATATACCACTAAGAATACGAACGTCATAAGTCCAGAATAAACAAATAAAAAAACATAATATAATAAATTAAAAATTTTAAAAACCCCCCGACACAAAGAATAAACTCTAAAAAATAATAAATAATATTTTAAACCTATTATAATTATATTATCACATATAATATTATGTAAGTTGAAATAATTTTATTTTCCAATCGTCGCCTCGTCGGGGGACCGCTAAAGTTTATAAAGTATTTTTACAACAGCTAATTAATTATTACGAATTACATTTAAGTAGGTATGAGCAGATTTTTTTCGGAGTAAATTCTTTTGTTCATTCTGCGACTACACGTATTTTTTTCACATAGCGGTCCCCCGACGAGACGACGATTGGAAAATAAAATTATTTCAACTTACATAATATTATATGTGATAATATAATTATAATAGGTTTAAAATATTATTTATTATTTTTTAGAGTTTATTCTTTGTGTCGGGGTGTTTTTAAAATTTTTAATTTTACTTTTATTTTATCCTTTTTAAAGTAGGTATAAATAATGATTACCTTACCATATACATACTTCCAACATCATTGAAGTAACATGGTACCAAATTTCGAATCGATAGGACATGTGGACGATAGTCAGATCCCCTCATCAACTAATAAAGAAAAGATGATCTTCAAACGGCTAATCAGGTCATGGTTACCTTACCACGTTCTTTAAATATCGTTGAAGTAACACGGTACCAAATTTCGAATCGATCGGACATAAGAAAGTTAGTCAGATCCCCTCATCAACTAGAAAAGAGCTGATCATCTTCAAACGGCTGATCAGGTCATGGTTACATTAGCATGTTCTTTGAATATCGTTGAAGTAACACAGTACCAAATTTTGAATCGATCGGACATTGGAAAGTTAGATCCCCTCATCAACTAGAAAAGAGCTGATCATCTTCAAACAGCTGATCTTCCCACCACCAATTTTCTCATCAAACGAAGCTACGAACACTGTCGATTAAGTTACCAATATTCTCTTTCAGTGAGCTTTCATTTGAGACCTTACTCGAATATATTTGCACATTCGGATTTTCTTCCCCGCTTTCACCCCCCACAACTTTTAAACGGCTCAACCGATTTTCATCAAACATGTCTAAGAACACTCGCATGTAAGTCACCTTTAATACAAAAGAAACTAAATTGAAATCGCTTCATCCGTTCGGGAGCTATGATGCCACAGACAGACAGACAGACACACCCACAGACCGACAGACAGACAGACAGACAGACAGACAGACAGACACGTCAAACTTATAACACCCCTCTTTTTGCGTCGGGGGTTAAAAATACACATTATATTTGGTCTATTAATTTAATTGTTGCGTTCCTAAATATAATCTACAACATGTCTTACACTAAACCTTTAATTATATTTTATTTCAAACTTTTACTGGCGTCATTTAAGTTACAAAATTTTCCTCAACACATAATTATATAATGCCAACTTATATGAATTTTATTTTGAATTACAAGTAGACAAGTTTTTGCTATGCCAATTATTATTAGCATAGATAAAGCAGGGGCGACCGTGCCATTTTTACACGCTTGTAATTTAAAATGTTAAAGATATTTTTATTACAAATAGGTATAAATTATTGTTTTAATAATAAAATTTTAATATTTATAGTATTATATTTATGTACTGGTGAGTTTATTAAAAATATTAAGAATAGTAATTAATTTGAATTGAATTACGATAGTGTTACGTTGTGATCTCAAACTGATAGGGGGCCATGGAAGATCAGGCGCCTCGGCCTTTGAACACCTGATGATGAGTTAATCGAAACCGATCGTGTTTATATATAAATTATTGTAAAAATCTAAATAAAGTGGAAAAATAAAATAAAAAAGTTGTGAGATATTATTATGGGGTGTGAGGATTTAATTTTGTTTTTTATTTTTTGTTACTTAATAAAGATGTTTTTTTTTATTTTTAACAATTTCGCAACTTGTGCAGGGTCGACTTAATGCCTCGTGGCATTCTCTTCCAGTCAGCTCGTCAAACAATTTATTACTGACAGTTTACGATGCAATAATAATATTATATTATATAACCTAAAGTTTGAAGAACAATAAAATACTAATAATTATAGTAATTAACAATATTGTAATTACCAAGCATTAAATTGTTTTAAATCACCAAGTTGTATGACCGAAAAAAAAAAACATGTGGGAAACTTAGTTTTTGAATGTTCGTCCATTCAGAATATTCAAGACGAAAGTGTAGTTTTAAAATTACTAGACATTAATTAATATATAAATTTAAGTTTATCTCTAACTCACTCGTCACTTACTCGTCAGTCCCTTAAATATTACTCATTATCTCTGTATATCATAATCTATCTCCTGAATCCTGATAGATTTACGCATCAGCTAGTAAGAATTTTACCTAGTACCTAGGATACTCTACTTCTATCTTATAGAAGGCGTTAGGGGGTCACTAATGTCGAATAAGTGAAAACACCAAAGGGTGATCTCCGACTGAGTGAGTTGGTATGCTCCGATTTCCGAAGCCCTCTGTAGGAATTTCAGCGGTTGTATATATAGCACCTAACTACAGAAACTTCTAGCGCGATTCAGGATTGTGGCGCTAATAGGGAACAAACATTTGTTTTAAATCAACAAAATTCTTATGTCTTCCGGAAGACAACATAAATATGGACCGAAAAATGTAAAAAGTACCTACAGTAATCAGTTGCTAAATTAAAAAGTTGCAGGACTAAAAAGGACTTAAAAAAACTTTTTTTTGCTATAATTTAAATACGAAAATAACAGTTCAAATCCTTATATCATTTTTGACATTTCTTGTTACTACAATGACTGTGTCGTCGTCACTCGTACATAATTTTTTGTATAGAGCGTTTTAATATTACTCTCCGACTATCTCTCTTTTGTGATGATTATTTCGTCAACGGTTGATCGTACATATGTTATTGCATCGTAGATATATTATGTACTTTTCGAAAAGTTAACAAAAGAAACTGTACAATATATTCCTCATTGAACTCTGCCTCCTGAAAAAATTGACCTGTCTAATATGACGATATGCTCAGTTTCTAAAGAGCTCCGTGGCCAAGTGGGTAGACTATTTGATTCGCACTCGAGAGAGTTTAGGTTCTATTCCCAGGTTGTGGCGTGTACCATTGAGACTTTCTTCGATCTCAAGTACATTATACGGACGCTCTAATGGTGAAGGAAAACATCGTGAGGAAACCCGCACATGGTTGGCCCCAGACATATTGACCAGTCGTCCTCTGGACTAGGCTGACTGTGTTGTGAGAATTCCGTATGTGCTTGGGCAACCATACGACATTTAAAAACCAACTGTCCCAGGCACTACAGTATTGCAAGTGTGGTTACTTCGCTCGGAGAATACTGTATAAATCATCTAATAACAGATGAAAATGCCCAAGTTTTTTTAGTTTCTAGGGGGTTGAAGATTCTTCTTATGCCTAGCTCCTAGGCGTTTCACGTTACCCATTGATAAGTCTTTTAATGTCCACACACGAACTCTACCTCCCGTAGATTACGTAATAACTCGTGACTCTCGTTATTACTGTCTCGAGTACTATACGTTACAGGTCTTATCTACCCGTCAGGGGAACGAAGACCTTCAGCCGCACACAATAAGGTCGGAAACACATTGCACCTATTTAAAATGCTTCCTTATTCGAAATGAATACTAACATGCTTTTTCCTGCACTTTTGTTAAGCGAATTATCATTAAAACAACCACAGTCCTTAGTAAGCTAGAGAAACAATGCTTTATAATAATCAATAAAGCAAATAAGTAATAAGTTGTGTCAAAATAACAGCATTTTACGTAATATATTTTCATAAAATTAAGTCGTAATAAAATAGTCATATTATGTATTAGCCTCTGGAGCGTCCCGTCACCATTGTATGGTTGTTCATTTTGCCCCCTTCAAGCGCCCGGCCACCGTTGTACGGTCGTTGAGTAGTAGGCACGAAAAACAGCAACATTAAGTGCGAAAACAATGTTTGTCCCTTTTTATCGTATAACATATTGAAGCTAATGAAAAGGACGACAAATCTATGCCCCACCCATATACAATCTTGACAAGTAACAAAACCAATAGCCACTTGAAATCAACTCAAGTGGTGTCGAATTTCATTATTTGTTTAGTTCACTTCAGTGCAGGATTACAGTGTGTTGTGAAGTGCAACTTTGTTAAGAATATTTTTGGTGAGTAGCTAATGTTATCTAAAATGAATATAACATAAATTTTCGTCATAGTTTTGCTTTTAGAATTTGTTTTTTATTATTTAGTTGCGTCCATAATGCGTCCATAAACCAACTCAAGAAAAAACCGTTACAAAAACGGTTTTTTTTCTTAATAAGCTATGAATATTTCTGTTATTATTTAACTTTCAATAATAAAAAATATTGTTAACTATCGTTTTACTATAACAAAAGAAGTAGTTAGTGCTTTAATAAAATTAGAAAATAAAAATAATAAAACAACGTTTGAAATCGACCGTTGTACGGTGGCCGGGCGCCCCGCATTTTAAAAACAAGATGGCGTCGAAAATACAAATTTTTAATGAACATGACTCGTGGAGTCACCTAAAATTTTTTTTTTGTTTTATTTATTCACATTATAGATTAAATTATACATTCAATTATATATTAAAATTCGGTTACATTTACTTCGCTATTGTTTCATTTACTACATACAACTATTTTTTTTTTTCGTCAAAAAAAATATAAAAACTGTATGATAGATATAGCTATAAATAAATAAAATAAATGCTTTTATCTAAATCTATATACTAAGTGCTAATATTTTTATGTAAAATAGTCAATTAAGTTAATTTTTATGCCTTACAAAATATTTTAAAATATTAGAGGAAAGACGACTCCATATATTTTTTGTTCGTAAATTTCCACAAAACTGGGAAATTTAGTCAACTTTCCAAATTAATTTTAATAACTCTAGAAAAACTTAATAAATGTGTGTTCATTTATTTTGGTTCTATATTTAGTGTAGTTTTTGACAAAATAGCTCATATGTAAAAACACCAAACTCTTAAACTTTTATTAGCTTTTTAAGTAAGAGTGGTATTTTTGGCGTATTTTTTTTTTGTTTTCTAAGATTTTTAATTATTGGACCCCTTAATATACATAATTTCTTTAAAAAGCAACTCTATATTAGAGAAGGTTTAATATGAGTCCACAATATATATATTTTTTTTGGATAATCAGGTCCAAAAAGGCTTTTGAACTCACACGTTTTGCAATGATTATTTTCGAAATAACGCATTCTCTTTAAATATTTTTTTTTTGTAATTTCCTGAAGCAGCGGATATTTTGACTAATTTATAATAATAAAGTAACTCGTTATTAATATCATTAGTCTCTTTAAAATGTTTCTAGCGTCTTAAATTGATTTTTAAATGCTTTTTTCGACAACAACAGGCGGAATTTTACATACTTGTGCGATTAGGACGTTCTAAATAATTACACTTGTTAATTTTTCAGTTTATATTATATATTTATTAAAGCAAATTTAATGAGGATTCTGAATATACTAATATAAGCTAGTGCATTCATACAAATTTCCGTCGAAATCGGCATTTTAGCGCTGACCGGCAGATTATTTTTGACGCGCGGGGGGGGGTAGGGGCGCTAAAGTACTATATAACATAATACGATTGGGACGCTCGAGAGGTTAGACAATAGACAGGATTTCTATCCATTCATTGTTAAATATAATAAAACTAGATGTTGCCCGCTACTTTGTAGGCAGAAAAGTTAATTTCGCAGAAACCGTACATTTTTCGTCGATAATAAGTAGCCTATATCCTTTCCCGTGGTCTACTCTACATCTGTGCCAAATTTCATCAAAATCGGTCCATTAGTTTCGGAGCCTATTTAATGCAAACAAACAAACAAACTTTTCCTCTTTATTATATTATATACCTAGTATAGATGTAGTAGTATACTAGCTGTATATATTATATATACTAACTTTTGCCCGCAACTCCGCCCGCGTATCCCACAGGAACCGTACTTTGTTGGGATAAAATGTACTCTATGAGTAGCTTGAACTACAACCATACCCATTAAAATCCGTTCAGCAGTTTTTGCGTGAAAGAGTAACAAACATCCATCCATACGTCCATCCATCTATCCTCACAAACTTTAACGTTTAAATAATAGTAGTAACATCTACGTATCTACGTATTCAGAGCCTTAGTTGCATTTACGGAATCATTGGATGGACGTAATAAGTAAATAAATGGCGCCATTTACGCATTTTTTTTAACAATTAATCAATGATAGACAAAAATCTATACAATTTCGCAATAACTATACAAAAAAAACACCCAGTGCAAGTAGGATTCGTGCACGCAGGGGTCCGTACAAAACGGCAAAAGACCGTTTGTTGTACGAGAGCCTCAATTAAATGTTTATTTATTCTGTTTTTAATATTTGTTTTAGGGGCAACATAAATTAATCATCTACCAAATTGTCTAGCTATCACGGTGCATATAGCCTGGTGACAGATAGACGGACGAGCAGCCAGTGAATTCTTAGTATGTACTAGGGTCCTGGTTTTTACCCTTTGAGTTTGGTAAGGAACCTTAAAATAATAAAATTGCTGCTGATATCTATACTCATATTAGAAATGCGAAAGTGTGTCTGTATGTTACCTCTTTACGCTTTAACCGCTCAACCGATTTTAATGAAGTTTGGCATAGACATACTTTGGTTCCCGGGAAAGGACATAAGATGTTCCCGCGGGATAATGTATTTACGCGGGCGGAGTCGCGCGCAAAAGCTAGTTTAACATAACGTTAAATATTCATACCAAAATTTTGATGTCAAAAAACCGCCTTCAGGACCACAAGCTATACACCACATGCAGCTAACAAACACATACAAACACACATACAAATATTCACACATACACATGCGACCACATGTGCTCACACGCAGCGTCATAAAAAAGAACCACAGTCCGCAGAGGTCTTTGCACAACACATTTTTAGTTTTTTTAGTTTATTATAGTCAAATATGTTTTACTTCTAGTTTTTATTTTACTAGACGTTGCCTGCGACTTCGTGCGCGCAATTAGGGAACATTGTGTCCCTCCCAGTGGTGTACTCTACATTTGTGCCAAATCTCATCGAAATCGGTCCAGTAGTTTCAGAGCCTATTCAATACAAACAAAAAAATCTTCCCTCTTTATTAGTACATAGATAATATTATTATATTATAAACTTGGTGTAATTTAGAAAAAATCTAATTAATATGCAATTGTATAAAAAGTTGCAACGTAAGCAATCAAAATTTTGTATATTGTCCTTAATTTTCACTGATTTTAAATTTGATTATTAGCTATTTTTCTTTTATCAAACCACTTGCACCTTTAAAAGTTTGACTGAATAATTTATAAAGTTTTGGAATAGGTACATTAATATAACAAAACCTATATGTTTGTCGTATCCAGAAATTTTACTAACGAATTTTGTTCCAGAATTCAAGCACTTATTTTTTTAACATTAATGTATCAGTAGATAATGATAGTTTGACTTATTACAGTTATAATGATGTTAAAAGTTAAAACCACCATGATGATATTATTATAAAGGTTCTAAGAAACGACTGTAGTTATAATATTATAATTGATAACCTGTTATGAAAGTTAATAGAGTCATTTTAGGTACATAATACCAAAATTCTTTCCTGCAAACAGCAAATACTTTTTCAACTCGTTTCACGATACATTAAAATATAAATTAAAAGTGTCCCGTTTTTTTTTCTTTTGAAGTACGGAACCCTAAAAACGAATATAAAATATTTTTTATAGTTACAATTATAAGTGTAAATATTAGTGGAAGGTTTATAACTTTGTAGTGTGTAATTATTAACATAAAATTGCAATAATCATGTAGCAACAGCCGGGTTTATTTTGCATGAAGTTTAACTGAATTGACGTCATTGACGTTGGCCAAATTTTTTTATAATCAGTTTGTACAATTAATTTTAGTCAAATCCAACACCTAATTTAAGTCAAGCATTATAATTGTAATATTCAAGGTTTTATATTATAATTTGCACAATATAAAAGCAAATAAAAAAAAAAGTTGTTCGATACATGTTCAACAAGAATAAAAATAATAATTAAAATAAGAATAAAAATAAAAAACGTTTAAAAATCACTAACCTATATCTGCTACCGTTTGTAGCTTGTATACCTAATAGAAGCTAACACTTTCATACAATAATCGGTTAAATATCAAATGATACTGACTACTACCGTTAGGATATTATGCCTCAATAGAAACTACTTAGGAATTTAATTTAATTTAAAATTACTTAATAATCTTAGCTAGCCTAGGATGTAATATTTATGCAGTATGTACCTAAACGGGTACTTCATGTAAAAATGATAATAGACACAAATCTTAACAATGATACCGGTTGCTCCAATGTTTACACATTGTCATGTTATCAATAGTAGGAGAGGTCATGGTTAATTGACAGTTGACACCGAGAAAAGTAGTTTTATGACTCATGATGTAATTTACAATATTTTTTTATGGAAAGTTGATGCGATGTAAACATTTAAATAATGCTTATCGAATATTCTCGTAAATTCTGGTAAATGATGTCGTTTTGTTATCGGTTATCTCGTGTGTAGGACACCCGGAGTACTAGGCGAGCAGCGGATAGCAGCGGTGTCACGTTACGCAGTGGCTGTTGACACCAGCGCCTGATTAATATTTATGATACGACTGAGCATCTTGCACGGCCGGTTCGATGCGAATTATCTCCGTCTTTTTCTCGCCAGTGAAATTATAGATGCGTGCGACAGAGACTTAGTGACACGTAAAACGACAACGCAAGTGCCGATGTGAATCCCAAATCTTTTTAATTTTCTTACTTCATTTTCGCTATGATTTTTTTTTCTGCAGCGAGTACGATTTATATATTCGCATAAAATAATTAATGTTAACGTATGCAACCTTGGAATTTCATGAATAAAATGTAAATTGGTGCCGTCTTGAATCTTGATGTTAGAGTTTTTGTTTTATCTGCTAGGCTCATAAAGCATGTAGAGAACTAAGTATGTGGAAGTTGGAACGGCAAGGGCCGGCCGCCTCGAACCTGACCAAATCGAGGTAACTCGACCGGACAAACTTGACAGATATATTACAAACCAGCTGCAGTTTGCGACTTCGCTCGCTTGGAATGAAAGTAAATACTACTGTAATTGCACATAGAGTTAGGCAAAAGTCGCCTATTTTTGTGACAAATTTCATCAAACCCATGATTTGATTAAATTATTTTCACATTGATTTTTATGTTATTATCCAATCAGAATACGCTAATCTTAGAACTCTACATTTAAACTCTACGTTTTATTTTAAACGTCATTTATTTTCCAACTCATATCAACACAAAAAATATTTGCATTATTTAAGTTAAATGGATTGCATTATATTATTAATATAGAGTTGATTTCCTTATTAAAAACCCTGCTGTGAAATAATTTTGCCTGTGCCCGCAAACAATGACGCTCAGTTCGTTTGAATTACTCATTTATTAGTCACTTTATTTACAGTCTCGTTTGTTTTTAATTGTTCTGCATCCCAATATCAGTTTTAATTGACCACAGACCGAGCTTTGTCTGAACATTTCACAAAAATAATGTGCATATGAAGTGTTTATTTGGTGTTATTATCCTTCTCGGAGCGCTCGGTGTTTTTATTATTGCAGTAAAGTAAAACGTTATCCATGAGCTCGAGTCTCGCTGCGCCGGCCGGTATTCGCAGCAGCGCGCCTCAAGGTCACGTTATCAAATCTATCGCCACTGGAACAGGACAACATTAGCGACACTCTTCTTCTTTACATCGATCCTTATCTAGCTACATCGCACTTCGTAAACATTTCTCGAGATCCCGAGCAAATTGAACGCGGATGTCGAGTTTTAAATTGACAGCTCTACCCAGTACGACAGAATAACAAGTCGAATCGAGTTAGCATGTTTACATCGTAGTTCACGTGGCGCCGTCTAGATAAGCATCCGTTGTGTCACTCACCGTGCGCTGTTAACATCCTCCGCGACGGGATACGGGTTCCTTCGTCACACTGACACTCGGGCGGGAACTAAAGCACTCACAAACGGCGCACTAGAGCGGCACACGCGAGGACTGCACGGCGCGATACCCACGACTAGAATGCGGACGAGACGAGCGCGGGGCGCGGGGCGCGGGGCCGGCGACACACGGCTCGTACGAAGGCGCGGCGGCGAGGACTGCGGCCGGGCGAGCGCGCTAACCCCCCCATTGGTCGACGGCCGCGTGACGTCATCGCGCGCGACCAATGGCCGCCGGCGCGAGTTTCGAGACGTTTCCGCCAGGGGCGCTGCGTTCAGCACTCGCCCGCCCTACGGAGCTTTCTTCTAGGGCGTATGCTTTTCCGGGCGGCAATCACAGACAACACAATACACTGTCAATTCAAATATTTCTAATGTACTTTTACGGCCCAAGGTTGCAACGGAGCAGAGATTTTGAAGCACTCACTTCGTTTTTCCACCTATTTTCTTGTTACTTTGACGTGGCGAGTTGGATCTCTGCCAGATACAGTCAATACACACCGAGTAAATAAACACATATTTCGTGAATCGTTTTTAAGTATTATGACATTGAGGTTAAAATTTATTTTGTGTCTTAACCTTATTACGCCCAGCTTCCTGTAGGTGGGTGAGAGAGCTCCTTATATGAGCCTTTTATCGGATTCCTGTTGAATATAATATCAAAGGTCAAGGGTAACAGAGAATCAGTAAAATGTAAATCTCATTTTGAAAGGTAAGTACACTTCAAAACAAATTGGATTTGATACTTTTTTTACTGTACTGATCTTGTCAAGTGTACGATATTAGCCCTCTACAAAATTCATGATGTACTTATATTGGAAAATTATTCAATACTAGCTGTTTCCCGAGGCTCCGCCCGCGTAAATATACTATCGAGTATCCCGCGGGAACACTATACTTTTTCGGGATAAAAAGTAGCCTATGCTTTAATCCAAAATCTAAACTACTCCCAAGCCAAATTTTATCGAAATCCGTTCGGTAGTTTTTGCGTGAAAGAGTAACAAACATCCATCCATACATTCTCACAAACTTTCACATTTATAATATTAAATAGTAGGAATATTCAATACTAGCTGTTTCCCGCGGCTCCGCCCGCGTAAATATACTATCGAGTATCCCGCGGGAACACTGTACTTTTTCTTTAATCTAGAGCCTAAACTACTCCCATGCCAAATTTCATCGAAATCCGTCCAGTAGTATTTGCGTGATAGAGTAACTAACGTCCATCCATACATCCATACATCCTCACAAACTTTCACATTTATATAGTTGGATAGTAGGATACAGTGTGTACTGTTTTGTTACTTATTTTCATTTACGAGGTTATTTTTAGTGCAATTTATTAAAATTGTAATTACATTTTCAATTTCATTTGTACAATATGGATTTAGTGATAAACTCCAGCAATTAAAGGGCATACGACACTAGGACAAATAAATAGCAGATCGCGTTAAGATTTTTTCATTAGAGTCAAAAGTAAACAAACCCTTCGAGGGGGCGACAGCTGTTGCCAAGTGTTAGTGACCATTAAACGCCTACTGGGTACAGTTAACAAAAAAGTGACACTTCTTTTTTACTGTACTGACCACAAAAAAAAAAGAAAAAATACTGGATAATGTTTTTTTCGATATCCTAGTATCTACATGATAAGACTAAGAAATTATTAAGCAACTAGATGTTGTGGTGTTAATTTCGCCGAAACCGTACATTTTTACGCGATAAAAAGTAGCTTATGTCCTTCCACGTGGTCTACTCTACATCTGTGCCAAATGTCATCAAAATTGGATCAGTAGATTCGCAGCCTATTCAGTGAAAACAAACAAATAAACATTTCTTCTTTATTATATTAGTATAGATTGCTATCGTACGACAAAAGGCAAAACATTATATAGCTTACTAGATGTTTCCTTCGACGTCGTGCGCGCAAAAGTTAATCTTGCAGAAAATGTACACGTTTTCTACGATAAAATGTAGCCTATGTCCTTCTCCGTGGTCTATTCTATATCTCTGACAAATTTCATTAAAATGAGTCCTGTAGTTTTGGAGCTTATTCCATGCAAACAAACAAACTTTTTCTCTTTATAATATTAGTATAGAAAAATGCGCACTTTCCCAGAGATGAGACCTGGCTAGATCGATTTTCCTCCCGCAAAACTCCCTGCATACCAAATTTTATGGTAATACTTGCAGCCGTTTACGAGAAACCGATTAAATAAATAATACAAGATTGTCTCGTTTAAATTATAAAATTCGGTGAAACAAAGGAAATTTCACGCGCATTTCCTCATAAATGTCGATTGATTTAATTGCGAAGTTTCCTCATAATGATACTGTACGAAGTTTGTATAATTATAGAAGAGAGCCCATAATAGGTACCCGTATACAAACAATAAATTTCATTCTCTTATGAGAACCAACACCTGAAGTATGTTGTGATTATGCTGCATTGCAAAATGGCAAATGGCACATGGCAAAATATTAACTTACTAACTGTTCCCCGCCACTCCACCCGCGTAAATATACTGTCCCTCGGGAACACTGTCCTTTTTCTTGAGATGAAAAGTAGCTTATGTTTTAATCCAGATTCCAGAGCCTAAACTACTACCATACCAAATTTCATCAAAATCCGTTCATTAGTTTTTGCGTGAAAGAGGTACATGTTGTGAAAGATGTTCCATCCATTCATCCATACATCCATCCATCGATACAAGCCTCCGTGGTCAAGTGGTTCGAGCATTGGCTCTTGACTCGGAGGTCGTGGGTTCGATTCCCACATGGGAACAACAAAAAAAAAATGTTGTTTCCCAGTTTGATTAGGACAATGCAGGCTGATCACCTGATTGTCTGACAAGAAAGATGATCCATGCGTCGGATGGGCATGTAAAAAGTCGGTCCTGCGCCCGATCTCTCGCCAGTCGTGTCGGTCGTCCGTCCCACTGGGTTACGAGAGTAAAAGGAAGAGAGAGTGCTCTTGTGTACTGCGCACACACTTGTACACTATAAAATCACTCCTGCGTAACTGGCCTGGTTTCAATGTAACCGGCCACCGTCACCGAGATCGGTGTGGGAGTTATACATATATAGGTACATCGATACATTCTCACAAACGTTCACATTTATAATATTAGTAGGACTTTAATAAAAAAAAAGTTTTGTTCAAAATTTCGGTTCACGTAGGTGTCGCAAGCAAAACATAAATATCACCAAAAAATATCTAGCGTACCTATACGTTAATCTGGGCCAAGGTTTCCCAACCCTTTTTTCACCTCCACCCTCTTGGCATCAAAATATATTTTGTTACATAGTGAATATCACGTGGTAAAAAACTTTTTTTAAATAAGAATATCTATTTAAACGCTTTCACACCGCGTCAGTCTGGTCACGTGGTGGTTATCGAAGAATTTGTGATATTAAAGCGCATTTTTTGTTAAAATACGGCGGCCCTCTATAAAAGCTTAATGGCTGGCTTGAGAAATCATAAAAAAATTCATATCATCATGATTTCATGATGGTAGTCTATGTTATGAACTTTGAAGAAAAACTATAACGATTAACAAAACGGTTTAAGAGTTTTAGCAGAAATAAGGAGAAAACAAATGAAATATTGTTTTATTAGTCCCTTCGTGCATGAGTCCGACTCGCACTTGGTCACTTTTTGTTTCTTAATTAGGTAGGTGTTGTCCACGACACGATGCGCAAAAAGAAAATCAGTTTATAACACATGCAGCAATAAAAAGTAGAGTATGTGTTAATTCTGACTAGGAAGGTACTATCCGTTCGGTGGTTTTTACCTAAATAAATTTAAAAAATCATCGCATTGAACTTTTGAATTATTATAAAGTAATACAGATGTTTTTACTTTTAGTATGATTTTCCTGAAAAACAAAAACGGACGAGTGTAATCGACACTAATGCTCAATTCACGATGATATCTGAGTAACTACTTCCATAATCTAATGAGACATTAGATACATGATGAGTTCTTGATTACACTTCTATAATAATTAAAGCACGATAATTCTTTCGCAGTCAGGCAAATTCGGATTTGATTCGATTTTATGAAATACTAGATGTTGCACGCGACTTCGTGCGCGCAAAAGGAAATCCCGCGGTAATCGTATATTTTGCCGCGATAAAAAGTAGCCTATGTCCTTCCCCGTGGTCTAATCTATATTTGTATCAATTTTAATCAAAATTGGTCCAGTAGTTTCAGAGCCTATTCAATGCCAACCAACAAACTTTTCCTCTTTATTATATTAGTATAGATATATTTGCACTTAACTTTTGACCAAAACCGTGTATTAATTTACGAAATGAATGCAAATTACATCTAAACATGGGAGAGCCATGCTTTGGCACGAATGGACCGTCTCAACGGGATAAATACGACGGCGTCACTGAAAACCGGTGTGAAATAACGCTTACGCCGAATGAGTAATGTTACCGAAGACCCAAGGGTAGCTTTGGGGATTTTAAGGATCAGGAACGCAAGTGCGCATCACCGGAGGAGTTACAAGTGTAACTCCGGTGTCCATGAGCGGCGGTAATTGTTTACCATCAGGCAATCCGCTGATCCATTTAATAGAAAATAAATTATTTGTGTCGTTGCATTTCTTCAACGTCCTAATTACTGTAGTAAATACAAGGTATAAGGAGACATTTAAAGTCATTTAAAACATACAATCTACATGGAGAATTTGAGACATTTTTCGTTCGCTCTCAAAGATTTCAAAACTAAAGATAAGCTATGATGTACATTTGACAGAACAAATCTTCATACAATTAAAAGTTACGCCATCTTGTTTTCACCGTACTATCAAATGTCAAAATGGCCCAAACAACCCCAAAAGTGGGACTATTTAAGTAAGGTCAGTTTTTGCCTCGTCTTGTCTCATCTATAAATATATATTACCAGGGTAATCGAGCTTTGCTCGGTGTTCTGATAAATTAAAAAAAAATCACAAAAATATTTGTCTAACCGAGATTCGAACCCGAAAATCCGAATTTCCGAAAAAGCAAAATATGCAAATCAAACTGCTAATCAGACTGACACAATGGTATTGAAATTATTGATAGAAAAAAACATATTTACAGCGCATTTTAACTTATTAACCGACTTCCCAAAAAAGGAGGCGGTTATACGTTCGGCTGTATATATATTTTTTTTTTATTATTTTTTTTGTATGCTCAACGATTACTCCGCCGCCTGTGGACCGATTTTCAAAATTTTTTCTGTGATGTATAGGGTGTAATCCCAAATTGGTCCTTTTGATATCAAAGTGGTGACCTGATGATGGGATCCATGAGGAATCGAGGGAACTCCTCGAAATTTATATGGACACATATGTGGATTTTGACTTTTTCTGAAGTAGTTCAAGCATATGCTACCAAAAAGTAAGATTTTGCTCCAAGGTATACCCTGGATCCAAAAGTACAGAATAGAACTCATGACTCCTTATAGATACATGTTTGGGGATTTCGGCGTTGTTGAAAGAACTGCAAGCATATGCCACCTTGTCAGTTAGAGTAATCATCATCATCATCACCACTATCACACCATACATCATCAGATTATGATGATATAAAAGGTATTTCTCATAGTATTTTACACTAACACGGAGATCATTGAACATTACTCTGCCGTTTATGAACCTATTTGCAAAATTCTTTTGTTGTTGTAAAGGGTTTAATTCGAAATTAGTCCTTTAGTCACTAAAGTGGAAACCTGATGATGCGAGCCATGAGGAATCGAGGGAACTCCTCAAAATTTATATCCACACATATAGTGATTTTGACTTTTACTGAAGTAACACAAGCATATACTACAAAAAAAATAAGATATTGTACCTAGGTATACCCTGGATCCAAAAGCACTGTACAGAACTCCTCAGTCTTTAAAGATGTGCGTTTGGAAATTTCGGCATTGTTTAAAGAACTGCAAGCATATGCCACTTTATAACTTACAGTAATCATCATCATCATCTTAATAGCAATACCTAATGGAAGCTTGGCGAGTATTTAATTATACATTCGATCGTTTAGTTTAGACGTTCTTAAGACGTATTAATAACTTAACAAAATATATCACTAAAAAGGGTGAAATTATTATTTTTAAACAAAAAATTAAACCGACTTCCAAAGTAAAAATACACAAAAAAGTATGAAATAAAACTTAATCTCTAAATAATTCCCCTTTCAAATTCGGCTAAAATTTTTACTATTTCTCTACTCAATCTTATTAATTTTGAAGTCGGTACCAGCAAATATGAACGTAAGTTGTATAAAATATTGTAGAATATTGTTTGGGCTGGTGCCGATTTCAAAATTAAGAAGATTGAGTAGAGAAATAGTAAAAATTTTAGCCGAATTTGAAAGGGGAATTATTTAGAGATTAAGTTTTATTTCATACTTTTTTGTGTATTTTTACTTTGGAAGTCGGTTTAATTTTTTGTTTAAAAATAATATACTTTATAACCTAAAATGCGCTGTTTCCCAGGTTGATCAATTTTTCTCCCCCAAAACTCCACGCATTCTAAATTTCATGGAAATATTTACAACTGTTGTCGAGATTCCGATTATATATAATTTAATAGTTACTCAGTTTATAAAATGTTGTTATTTGTACATACAAATATAATACACATACATATGTCAAAATATAATACACATACATATGTGTATTATATTTTGATCTGCGTATATAAGTATGCTTAGTTATATTTATATTATTAGTAAGTATCTTAATTTGTTTTAGGTATTGTATAAGTTTTAGTTTAAGTATGAACGTTATTATTTTAGATATAATATGTTGTCTTTGTGTACATTGCCCTATCTACTTTACTTGCATCCACAATTATAGGTTTGCTGAAAGAACTTTCTTAAAGAGATAAGTACGCCAATGTATTGTAATAACTATCTAATGTGTCTTTGTAAATATTACATGAAGAAAAATCAATAAATAAAATATAAGATTATCTCGTTTAAACTATAAGATTTGTTACAGCGTAGCTCCAAGCTCGTCTACCGTGGAGAGCGTCGAAGAATTCGTGTCTATTTCTGTAGCGGCGCGTGCGCGGGTTTAACGCACTACAATATGAATTAACTCTCGAGTGGAATCCAAATGACTTCAAAAAAGTTCCCGGTTTTAATGAGTTCTAAAAGTTACAGGTTTGAAATTGTTTATAAAAATTAAGTTAAATTCCTCCCCGGTTTAGGTTATAAGGCTCAGATATAGTTCAATTTTTAAGTACTTCCAAATAATACGACTTTTGGCTCAGTGGTTAACATGTTAGCGCTATGTGTTCCTGGGTTATGGATGTATATTCTTAAATATATGTATATTATAAAAGCACCTACTTCCTGTTTTCTGGTACTTGTAACACAAGTTCTTCGGATACTTAGCACGGGGCCAGATTGACGTGATCCCACTTCTGAATTGTAGAGTTCTATTTATGACGAAATTATTATAATATTAGTAACAACAATAATTATTATATTTTTGATTAGGGCCTAGACGTACATTCTCATACAAAATTAGTCTCTAATAGTGATACTTTTGATCGAGAGCCAAAACTTGTCTTAACATTTCATTGTAGTGTTAATTCCTTCGGCATTTGAAAATATGACTATAACTTAATTGTTAATGGCTATTAAAGGCTACTAGAGGATACGTGGTGGTTAATATTCGCCCATAATTATTAGTTAATAAAGGTTATTTTGCTTCTTAAACAGAAAAAAGTACCTAAATGTTGTGAAAAACTATAAAGTTTTTCACAACATTTTTTTATAGATACAATTTTGTTAAGACGATGTCTTAACAAAATTTTATCTATCAAATGCAAGGTAGCGTGTTTATATTCTGATATACTATGTGTTGTTTAATTATTAATTTTAAGTGTTATTCAAAACAAATTAGCTTTCAGCATGCCTTCCTCCACATAAACTACAACTGTGCCAAATGCCATACTCCGTTCGTACAATACTCGTAACACTGCACTGAATTTCAAAGTTTTGCTACATCATACATGTATAATAACTCCCACACCGATCTCGGTGACGGTAGCCGGTTTCATTGAAACCAGGCCAGTTACGCAGGAGTAATTTTATAGTGCCCAAGTGTGTGCGCAGTACACAAGAGCACTCTCTCTTCCTTTTACTCTCGTAATCCAGTGGGACGGATAACCGACACGACTGACGAGAGATCAGGCGCAGGTCTGACTTTTAATATGCCCATCCGACGCATGGATCATCTTTCTTGTCAGACAATCAGGTGATCAGCCTGCATTGTCCTAACCAAACTTGGAAACAACATTTTTTGTTGTTCCAATGCGGGAATCGAACCCACGACCTCCGAGTCGAGAGCCAATGCTCGAACCACTAGACCACGGAGGCTGTTGTATATAAATATAATATATATACATGTATATAAATATAATAAGTTTCAAACATTACTTCGTACTGGACCTCTACTTTAGTCTCTAGAGAGAGCATTGTGAAAGCTTTCTCACAACTGTTACTCTTAAAAGTTAAACATTATTATACACAATCAACCTTTGCACTCCTCAAAATATAAGCAAGTGCCAAAAATCAATTCTGCAAGAACAATCATTACTTTAATTGTTAGATATAGTTAGTCGTATTTGCAGTACCAAATGTTATAAGATATAATTTGTATATATGTAAGTTTATAGTAATACAGACACTTTGTTTTCGATCAGCAGTCACATGATCGTTTTGGTTGCCAAAAACGACTACCGTCTACGAGAAAAATGACGCTATATTTTGCCTCACTTCCAATAAACGTAAAACAAGGCGTCAAGTCTTATATTAATAATATTATCATTATAATGCTATTATGACATCACTGGACTTATTCTGCGTAACCTGACATACAATGAAAGTAGACATGAACTACTTTTTAGTTTCAATATCCTATCTACCTACCAATTACTCATTAAAAACGTCAAAAATTTTATCGCAAAAAACCAGCAAATGATTAAATGACGCCGTTTTAAACAAATAGTTATTGATCTATAGGTTATTGAAACGAGCCGTTAAATATATATTCTTTGCCATTAGGTTTATGTATTTAATACCGATGACAGAACAACTTAACTTTAATATTATACCCCCTTATTAATAAAAATATTGAAACGGTGGAAAAGCATACAATGTTTTGTCATTGTCTGACAAGGACAACGAAATATTTTTATTAGTAAGAGGGAATAAGTTTAGTAAAAAAAGAGGTCTGAAATCAGCTAATAATGAGAGATTTTATCAATTTTCAGTTTTTTTTTGTATACTTTTCTTTACGTCTTTACTTTAGCAGTAAATTGTGTGCTCAAATTTTCTTTAATTGATTTCACAAAACGTTATATAACAACATTCTACTAATTATATTGAGTTCATCACGAAATCAGACATTTGTGACGGTTCGGCGCGCACATTTTGGTTGGTTTAATTTTCCGGTCGCCAATGTTTTAATTATCATAATATCCAACATCGTGTGATATAATATACCACAATTCGATCTTATTACTATGGGAACAAGGTTCAAAGGAGGTACATGGGATTCGTTGACTGTACAATCAGTGAAAAATATATTCTATTTTCGATTTCGATTATTGAAGATTTTAACGAATGATTTGAACTTTACATTATTTTAAAACATTTTAAAACTTCCCTCTATGTATTGCCTACATCTATTGAGAATACATAGAGCGATGCCACAATTTAGAAAATTTGCACGACGCAAAGACATTTGTTTGATGCATCGTCGCTTCCCTTGGTTTCAACAAAAATAATAATATCTCTTCTTTAAAAGCCAAAGTCAAAGCCAAACGTTATCTCTATTTTATTCTTCTTAATTATATTATTGGTGTTATAATAATATTAATGTCTATGCACGCTTCACATCACGACAATCTGGCCCCGTGCTAAATATCCGAAGAACTTGTGTTACTGGTACCTGCAGCCAACATGAATGATAAATAATTTTATACAATACATATATTTAAGATTTTTATTAAAGGTATTATAAATATACTAGTTGTTGCCCACGGCATCGCTCGAGTAAATATAGTATACCTCGGCACTTGTGATATTAATTACTCTTTGACCTCGGGAACACTGTGTACTTTTTCGGGATAAATACAGCCTATGTTTTAATCCAGAGCCTAAGGTACCTACTATCTCTATATCTAAAAACAAAATCTATCAGTATTTTTTGTCTGAAAGAGTAACAAACATCCATCCATCCATCCATACATCCGTCCATCCATCCTCACAACTTTTCACATTGATAATATTATGATAAGGATAGTACACAAGGTAAGAGGACGGAAAAATAATAATATAATATATAAAATTATATAAATGCAAAAACAAAGTTTACTTTAACAATATTTCCTAATAAGAGTACTAATACCCTTCTTGCCCTTTCCCTACATCAATGTGCTATCCATAATGCCCAAGCTTCTGCATGGTGTCCCCCACAAGGTATTACGACAAGCTACAATCGACATAAAAGACGTAGGATTGATGCATAAAATTCAACTCTCTAACACAAGTCATAAGGTGCAATTTTCTACTAAATTTCTGAATACTTAAGTACGTAGGTGTGGCAATTTTTTGCGTTAGACCCACGTGGTGAACCATATGTTTGAGAATCCCGCCACAATCCGGGAGATAACGCGATAATCTTTGTGTTCGAAATTCGAATTTCGTCTACCTCAGCCAAGATCCCAACTCTGAGAGCAAAAATGTTCGTTGGCAACAAAAAATTGTTGTCGTTCTCAAAAAAAAAAAAACATGCATTTCTTATTAGGATTTATTTTATCTGGCGGCTCGCAATATGATCAATACACTAATATTATAAAGAGGAAGGCTTGTTTGTATGTTTGTTTGCATTGAATAGGCTCCGAAACAACTGGACCGAGTTTCATAAAAATTGGCAAAGACATAGATTAGACAACGGGAAATGGCTACTTTTCGCGGCAAAATATACGGTTTCCGCGAGATTTTCTTTTGCGCATACGAAGTCGTGGGCAACATCTAGTATTTAATACCTTTAATAAAAATGTTAAATATATGTACTGTATAAAATTATTAAACACACTTCTCGTTGTCTGCAGGTAACACGAGTTCTTCGGATATTTAGCACGGGGCCAGATTGTCGTGGTGTGAAGCGTCTATAGACATTAATATTATTATAACATAATATATTTTGATCAAAAGTTTCCTTTCCTTTTTATCCTACCTGTAAAAAGTCTTATAACTCATTTTTGTTTAAGTTTCTGCAACTGGACTTTTCTATTCGCTTTTAGTCCAGCAAAAAAAATTTCAATCTCATCAATCTTTTGTTTTATAATTCGATCTAATTACAATAAATAAAAACTTTTTATACAAGTTTCTTTTAATCAACAATTACGAATTGTACTTTTCAATTATTATTTGCAGATGTCGCAGACCAAATTATAATCAAAAATGATTCACAAAGACTTCATAAACGACTCAATATGAATCAGAAGCATGCGACATATGCGACACACATTTACCTTCACCCCCGAGGATGAAGAAGGGCAAAAAACTGCAAACCAAACACTAAAGCTCGAATTATGGCGTCGGTGGAGACATACGTTTCGATTTAGGTCAATGACCTCATTTGATACACATTTTTACTAATGTTTCCCGTGACTTTTGCTTCAAGTGGATTAAAACAGTTTTATCACTAACACCACAGCCTGCAGCTAACTGGGACGTGGTTTGCAAAGGATCCGCTTCCACAATAGACTTCAATTCTTCATTATCAACTTTGGTCTCCGGCTGTCTGTGGGACTTTTTCTGCAGGTCGAAATTTCCAGAACGAAAACGTTGGAACCTAAACCGCACTGTGTTTTCTTTTGCGACACCGCCGCCATACACATCATTAATCCTTCGAGCCGTTACTGCAGCACTGGTGCCACGGTGGAACTCGTACTCGAAAATAATACGATATTTCAAGTTTGTAAACAGAGTGACGCAAAGAAAAAACCAAAAGAGGAAAAAACAAATGAATTACGGTTTTAGAAACACAAAGATTGCATGAGTAAATAGCGGTATAAATTTGAGATATAGGTATAAATTATTTGAGATCAAAGTGGCCAGTACGACAAAACGCCAATTTCATATGTAAGAACCTAATGTAAAAGTCAAAACTGATGTATTAACGCGCAGGCCAATAGACGGGTCGCGCTAGGCGTATTCGAGGTGGAAAGTGGAAAAAATTCTAAAGTCGCTGAATTTTTGTGTGTTGATAAAGTAGTCCCTGGGGAGCTTATCATTAAGTTTTGTGCCATTTCTGCCCACTGCGTTTTCAGCAATTCCATTATTTGTGGTTGATTTTTATATGGCTATAAAAGTGGCAATATTGATTTAAAGTTTAAAATATTAATGGTATTTTAACTGGGGCAGCTTCCAGAGTATGGAGACTTAATATTTGCGTCGTTTTCGTCCAGTAAAAAATGACTTAGGGTCATTTTTTGAAAACAGTACCGGCAAAAATTCTAAAGTGTGATAAACGACTATTTTTTGTCTAAGACCACTAAAATAGGCCTAATTCCAAATTTTGTGCCACATTAAGCGACTGCGATTCGAGAAATTAAGTTTTTTAGTTTCTCTAAGCTAAAAGCGCTCCAAAAACACATAATCGTTAAATAAAGTTCACGTATTCAATATTATTAAGTCATAAAGAATCTATATTCCAAGTTTGTGCCTTTTTCATGGAGGGTTTAAATAATAAAATGCAAAAATAATATTATTATAACATGCGGTCGAAGTATTGTGGAATATTCGCACTACAACATACACATTACACATATACGTAAATGTGTGTGATAAAATGTCATTCATTCGGCTACATTTCAAAATTTTTATATAGCGATGTTCAAGAAATGTATGAGGCCTGGGCCAGCCCTACGTACAGTATATGTAAATATAGCTACATAATATAGTAACCGTTTCCTATTCTTTATTTTGTTTAATTTCACTTCGTTTCCATGTACATTTAAATTAACTTCGTCAATGAGAGCAACACAAAGTAAAATAAAACATGGCGGATCAGATCAAAATTAACTAAATAATGTCATTTTGTCAATGACATGACTTTTGACAAAGAAAGACGTATGGCATTCAAGACGTCGTCTCTTCGTAAAACTGTCTACTACGTCAAAAGTCAAGTCAAAACAACTGTCATGGCCGCCCTAAAAATAGTGTTCTCGCAATAAAAATCTCTTCAAATAATCATTTTTGTACCCTTCTTCAAATTAATTTTTTCGTATTTTTATGATATTCCCATATTTTTTTCCTATTTACCTATGTAGTGTACATAGAACTGGCCCAAAATCAAACATGTCTTTTAATAAGAAACTTGGGCCCCTCCCCGCGTGGCGAGAGGCCCGCACCCCGTATTCGCCATTGATACATGATAAAAGTTGGTTTTTTACATTCTAATAAAAAATCCCGCGGATAAACATGGTCAAACTTAAAGAAAGTGTTTTGTAACACCATAATCATCATATAGATATGAACTCTACTAACTAAAAGTTTCATTAGTAGTTTTTATAGCGAGTTTGAGGAAAAAAAGTGGAATATCTTTATACGAAATTGCCGAATGTGGCACATCTTTCTTACAGACTCAGATATTAACACTCTGAACAGTTTTTTAAGATTTGTCAGACATTAGAATAGTTGTGGGCCTGGTGGGACCATGTTTTATATAGTAGCCGAATACCAGGAAACCTCTGGTTGGATACGACTCAAACTGCATATGTGCATCGGTTACAATTTTTAGCTATAATTTACTTTTGGGCCAATATCCATGAAAGACACAAAAACCTAAATTGCTACAAACGCAGCCATCCAAAATGGCACAAAATCAAATTTTAGACTAAGAAGAAGGTCCGGAAACTATATGCAAAAAATAAAAGACTTTAGAATTTTTGCACCCTCAAAACTTATCCAGACCCGTCTACAAAGGCTAGAAATTTGAAATTTTGCACACGTTTTGCAAAAAATATTATGATAAAACAAGTTAAAACAGAATGAATCAGAAAACAAGTATATTATGTACGCAAGGTACTCGTAAATTCACGGAAACATGTTGTGATGTACCGATAATCTCATCTCACATGTCTGGATAAGATATCGATAGTTTTTGTGGTTAGATTACTTCAGTACACGCTCTGGATTCCAAGTCAAAGGATCTAGCCATGTGGTTACGTACAGGAGTATTATGTGGGCTGGTTTGCACCATTTTGAGCCAAACCCCTGAAGCAGTATTACCTAGAGTAACGATTGCCCAAGGAGACGTGGTTGGAATTAATAATGGTGAATATTTCGAATTTCATGGAATACCATACGCAGATGCTACTTCCGGAACTAACAGATTTAAGGTAAGTGAATCAAGATTTTGCTAACATTTTGATGATCATAATATTTTGTAGAATTACTATATAATAGTTATAATAGTAATAATATTTTTATTCTGAAGCTTTAAATAAAACTAGAGTCCCCTGTAAAACCATAATTCATGTTTTAATTTTAAAGTTTCAACTTTTTTAGGTTTCTCTTGCCTCTTTTCTTCGCTCTCTTCTTTTACTGCGTACCTACGCAATAGAATAATAAATGTTGTTTATGGATTGTGAAAGAAATATTGACACTCCTTGACAATTGTGCCAAAACTACTGTAATTTAATATACTACATACTAGTATCACAGAGTACCTTGTATGAGTAGTATGAGTGAGGTAGTTGCGTTACAAATGTTATAAACTCATATCATAATGACCATTATCATTAAGTATATTAATTAATACGTCGAGCGAAAACTAACATATTTAGAATGAAGGTAGTTTTGAGGAAGCAAAATCGATCTAGCTAGGTCTCATTCCTGGATACTGCGATATTATATATCTATGTACTGCGCATTTTTAAGATATAAATGTTTTTCTTTCTTCGTGCAACGTCACCTCTAAGTCAGTCTGTTTGGCAGTTTGGTATGTGTATACGAGTACAGTACTTTGATTAATTATTACATATTATATATCTATGATACAGTATGATTTTAGCTTTGTTTGAAAATCCCGAATGTGGTGGGTTCGAATCCCGGTCAGAAAAACATTTTTGTATTTTTTCCGAGCAGAAAAACATTTTGTATCAGAACTCCGAGCAAAGCTTGGTTTCCCAGGTTTATTAGTGGTTAAATTTTGACCATAAGGCGACCTCTAGCTATATGTACTTATTAGCTTTCTAATGATTATCATAGTAAAAATATTTTCAGGCGCCATCAGCTCCGCCAAGATTCATTGAAGAATTTTCTGCTGTTAGGAAAGATGTTAAATGTGTGAGAGCATTAGGACTTGGTTACGAAGGTACCGAAGATTGTTTGGTTGTGGATGTTCTGACACCAAATTTAGACCCCACAGTGCGACTACCTGTAATGGTTTGGATCAAAGGAAAGGAATTAGACCACGCCTATGTTCCAAACTTTTCTTTTAGCCGATTCATGGAAAAAGATGTGATTATAGTATCATTAAACTATCGTGAGTCGATCTTAGGATTTCTCTGTTTGGGTACTGAAGTAGCTCCTGGCAATGCAGGTCTTAAGGACATTATCGCTGGACTAAAATGGGTACAAGAAAATATAGCTGCATTTGGTGGAGACCCTAATAATGTAAGTCTTTTTGGTCACGGCAGTGGAGCTGCAGCTGTTGACCTTATCACAGTATCACCCATGGCACAAGGGTTAGTTCACAAAGTTATAGCCCAAAGTGGAAACGCATTATCTCCTTGGGCAGTTACTAGAAATAATTTAAAATATGCGATTGATGTAGCTGAAGCACTGGGCCATAAAGTCACAGATATAAATACTTTGTCTGAAGTATTCACGAGAACTAGTGTATCTGCGTTGATGGCAGTTATAAATGAACTTGACCTGACGGACAACTCCCTAGCGTTTGCTCCGTGTATTGAAAATCAAAACTTAGAAAGTGAACAACAATTTTTAATCAAAACGCCCATAGAAACCATAAGAGATGGAGAGCAATTACAATTGCCTTTTATGACTGGTTTTGTGGATATTGAAGGGACAATAAGAACAGAGGAGGCATTTGAAGGACATTGGCTAGAAAAAATGCAAGAGTCATTTGTTGATTTCATTCAGCCAGATATAGGTGCTATGACCGAAGCAGAAGAGTCATCCTTAACGAACATTATTAGAAGATATTACTTTGGAAATAATCCTATCGACTCATCTCGTCTGACTGAGTATTTATCTTATATAGGTGATACGATGATTCTAGTTTCTTCAATTCGCGAAACTAGTTTACGTGCTGCTTCTTCAAATGCTTCAACGTATCTCTATCAATTTTCACATAAAGGTCCTCTTGGTCAAATGTTTATACGACCTGTGCAAATTGAATATCCAGGACATAGCGAAGAATTAGCCTATTTGTTTTATGACCAGGAAACACTGACTGTTGAAACGGGAGATTATATGATTGGCACAGTACTACTTGAGCGTTGGACTAATTTTGCTAAAACTGGGTATGTAAATAACTAATAATTTAGATATGTCACCGTAAAAATGTAAAAACCGTTATATTGTAATAAAACTAGTGAAATTGTAAAATGTTGATAGACTTCCGACGCAAATATGTTGCCTATTATTTAACACATTATTTTTCGTTAGATTATAAATATATAGTTTTAAATATTTCGACATATTTTTACAATCTCGTTAGTTATTTTGCAATCTAATGGTTTTTACAATTTTACGGTTACAGATTAGAATATTTTTTGTGTTGAAAAATATTTTAACAATATTCTGTTTTTCAGGAACCCAACGAGTGAAACGTCATCTGTGTTGTGGAGACCATTTTCATCAAATGACAATTCTTACTTGAGAATTCTAGATGCTAACGATATAAATGACAGCAATCCTATTCTTGAGGCATCATTGATGAATCCACATCCAACAACAATATCTTTCTGGAATGTTATCTACGACAACTATTTTGTTGATGCTCATAGCCAATGGAGCTTAAGTGAAAGGAATGATGAGGATGAAAGTGGTGAGGCGGGAGAAAATGGGAGTGGAGAAGAGAATGAAAATGGGGATGAAAATGTCAATATCGAAGAAGGTTCTGGCGAAGACGCAGATGAAGATAATGAAGATGAATCAGAAACGGAAGAATCTGAGACAGAGAATGTTTCAGATTCCGCAGCATCAAATGTTGCTTATACCTTTTCAATAGTTATACTTTTTGCAGTCTTAAGCGAATTTCACAGTTTACAAATACTTTCATAAGAAAGTAATTGGTTAAATTAGGTAGGTTTATAATCTTGCAGTTTATGAGCTTGCATAGGTTTTTATAGAAATCTTTGTTAAGTTCACATTTATCGTGACATTCATTTTTTTTGTAGTTGCTTTTTTGTTAGTTTTTAGCATCTTTTCTTCTGTAAATTCTGTTGCATTTAACATAAGTCATTTCATAGTTACTTAATTTAATAATAGGTTCTGAATAAAGTATACGCGTTTTTTATGCGTAAAATGTCTGATATATATATATATCTTTTTTATTATAAACTTTGATAAAATCTATCCATCACATTGATACAAAACAAGATAAAATTTTCATCAAGCCCTGCCTTATCAACGGAATAACCATAAGATATACGTGGTCCATAACACTGAAAATGTTTAGAACTGGCCAGTTAGAAACATTGCTAATGAAAACTTTTTTGAATTTCAGTTTTAGAACTCTTTGGTAACCTAATGTAGTAGGATCGGGGGTTCAATTCCCGCATTGGAACAACAAAAAATGTTATTTCCAAGGTTGTTTAGGACAATGCAGGATATATTGCATTCATTTGTCATTTTTTTATGTGAATTGGCGGCAAATCTTAAACTCTTGTTACACGTGAGAATGAACCTAACGCGAGAAAATTTTCGGTCAATGATTTATTATGACTTTCGTTGTGGGCTTACTAAACAACAAAGCTATATTAGGCCGCGATTAGCATTTCTTAATAAAGCCCCATCTCGTGCCACTTTTTAGAATTGGTTTAACGAGTTTAAGCGTGGACGTAGCAATCTCAATGATGATCCGCGTGAGGGACGTCCTTTAACAGCGACTACTGAAGATAACATCAGTGCTGTGCGACGCATGATAGAGGAAGATAAGAGAGTGACCTATCAACAGATACGGGCAAGCCTAAGCATTGTTATGAGTCAAGTTAAAAAAATATTACACTAACATTTAGGCGTCAGGAAGCTTTGTACCAGATGGATTCCCCATACTTTGACCGACGACCAAAAACACCTTCGCATGGACTGGTGTCGCCAAATGTTAGATACGTTCAACGGCGGTGACTCAAATGCTGTATTTGACATCACAGGTGATGAAAGCTGAATATATTGCTACAAACCTGAAACCAAAAGACAATCAGCTCAGTGGGTGTTCCTTTCGAGGATTGGCCAACTAAGGTAAAGAAAGGAAGAAGTCAAGAAAAAAAAATAATTGCTTCATTCTTTGGTCTGAAAGGTCATTTCGCGATAGTTGTGCTAGAAGATGGAAGGACAGTTACTGCAAACTGGTATGTCAATCGCTGTTTGCTTATTGTCTTGGAAAAAATTCGACAGCAGCGCCCTCGAAGCAGGATCCTCCTTCACCGCGACTATTCTTCAGCGCACTCCGCAAAACGGACTGTTGAATATTTGACTATGGCAGGTGTCGAGATAATGAGTCATCTGCCATACAGTCCTGACCTGGCGCCCTGCGACTTTCATTTATTCCCAAAACTAAGATAAAATTCGAGGTAATCGCTTTACGAGCCCTGAAGATGCGGTGAAAGCGTACGAAAATGCCATAGAAGAGACCCCTAAGGAAAAATGGGCCCACTGCTTTTCTTAGTGGTTCCATCGAATGCGACGATGTGTAGAGAGGAACGGAGATTACTTCGAAAAACAATAAAAGTATTAGCATCTTTCTACATTAAGTCGTTTTTCATTTTCTAAACATTTTCAATGTTACCTAGGTAAAACCTGACTTCTATCAATGACGCTATACAAGTATTAGTTATTGACGTACAATACAAATTTATAAGTTTACATTATAATCTCATCCAAATATTAAGCATAATAATAATAGTATTATAATTTTTACTAATTGCATAGATTTCCGATTATTAGAACCCATCTTTTGAAAACTATAGGGGTACAATCGTACCCTGCACTGAAGGTCTAATTTAATAATGTTTTAACTATTTTATAGTGTGAGCTCCGTGGCCTAGTAGAGTGTAGACTGTTTGGTTCGCACTAGAGAGAGTGCAGGTTCGAATCCCAGGTTGTGGCGTGTACCAATGAGACTTTTTCAGATCTCAAGTACATTATACCGACGCTCTAACGGTGAAGGAAAACATCGTGAGGAAACCAGCACATGGTTGGTCCCAGACGTATTGACCAGTTCATTCCTCTGGACTAGGCTGACTATGTTGTGAGAATGCCGTATGTGCTTGGGCAATCATACGACATTTAAAAACCGACTGTCCCAAGCACTACAGTATTTCAAGAGTGGTCATTTCGCTCGGAGACTGTATAAATCATCCATTAACGGATGAAAAGGCCTTAGCAATTTTATAAGGTTTATTCGAATGAATTTCCCCCGTGTGAGGTTGCGTGCGGCCATGCATGCTTGTGTCAGTTCATGGTCAGATATGCGTTATGCTAATCCACTGCAGGTTTATGCTGACCAAGTAACTTTATACACTAGCGCCCTGCACATGTCAAGTTCGTAACGCAGATCGGACTGCGTTCCAAACAGCGGAGGGATATTCTGTGCAGTTAACTGTGGGAGAGCCACGCTTCGGCATGAATGGGTTGGCTCGACCGGGTAAATACCACGACCTCACAGAAAACCGGCGTGAAATAACGTTAGCGTTGTGTTTCGCTGAGTGAGTGTGGTTATCGGAGGCCCATGGGGGGGATTGGGGATTTTAAGGACCAGGAACGCATGTCGCAACACCAGAGGAGTTACAAGTGTAACTCCTCTGGTGTTACGAGTGTCCATGGGCGGCGGTAATCGCTTACCATCAGGCGATCCGTCTGCTCGTTTCCTGGTTCATAACATAAAAAAAAGTTTGTACTGCTGATCGCGCTGTTGTGTTTATTACGCCTAAAAATACGTCACGGTTTGTAGCGTCATACATAATAGCGGATTGCACACAATCTGACCGCTGGAAATAGAACTCGCAGTTCCAACCCATACTTCGAACTGAAGTGTAACTACGGGGGGCCGACAGTTCGAACTTCGATGTGACACATCGATAACAGCGCGTTTTCTTATAGTTTAAAGCACGCGCTATGACGTATTAAAACAGAAACAGATGATTTAAAGAGGAAGCAAAGACATCATCAGTAAAATATCTGTAAGGACATAGACCTTAAGGGTGAGGCAAACGAACATAATTTTGTGAGTCATGAGTAGCAGAATTTCAGTCGGCAGAAACTTTGCTACATTCGGTTTCATAGAAAAGTCATATTTGATTCACACGGCGCGGCGCGGCGACGAAAAATGAGTAGTACTTTAGTAGGTATGAAAAAAAAACTTACGCGACTGAAAATACGCAACTCACAACTCACAAAATTACGCTCACTTGGCCTCACCCTAACAGCGCCATAAGGAGCGTAATGTAATTTTATTTTATGTAATTATTTTTTCCGAAATTTTAAATTATTTTTCAGTCCAAACATACTTGACATATCAGTAGATCGTGTGCCCAAAATATACATAATTGATTTTGTACAACCTCATAGTAGACTAGCCGTTGCCCGCGACTCCGCCCGCGTAAATACAGTATCCCAAAGGAACAGTGTACTTTTTCGGGTTAAAAAGTAGCCTATGTTTTAATGCAGAGCCTAAACTACTACCATACAAAATTTTACCAAAATCCGTTCTGTATTCTTACGTGAAAGAGTAAAAAAACTTTCAACTATCCATCCATACATGTATGGACATCCTCACAAACTTTCACATTTATAATATATTTAGTAGAAAGGATAGATATTAGATGGATGGATGCCTGCCACATCGTTCCAACAAAATCAATCAGCTCACACGAGATTGTATATTTTCCGAGAAAGAGTAGAATTTTGAAATACTAAGAACTATTTGATTGCTAAGCTTTTAAATTCAATTCTATAAGCTAGGCTGCAAGGGGAGTATCCATCTATTTTAATACATTTTGTAAACGAAATTGTTATTAAATATTTCACTATGGTTCCGTAAAAACAAATATTGAAACAAAACATCCATGTTTATCAAAATGGTGGACGTTAAGCGCAACACTTATGGGAAGCAATAAAATCTGCAGATTTGCAGCGTTTAATAGCCCGTGCCGCAGCTGCGCATAAACAAAGAAATGTGCGTTGACACAAAAATATGATTATAATTAATTTTTGCGTTTTATTGCTGTGATTATTTTTGGAAGTCTCGTCAGTTTTGTTGGTTTAACTTTAAAGTTAATGAATTAAATAAAAAATAAAAAATCAAAGCTCGTCTTATTTAATTTATAGCAAATGAAGTGCTGATTATACCTGTACCTATTATGTTCTTGTGGTCAAGTCTACTACTACTAGTCTACACAGTACAAGACTTTTTGTATATTATAATATTACAGGCAATATATGTAATCCATCATTGTATATAACTCCTAGGCAATGTATGAAATTTTAAAATAGCCCGGCAAAAAATTATATTAGACATATTTCACTTTTTTCGGGATTAAAAATAGCCTTTGTTTTTATCCAGAGCCTAAACTACTCGGTAGTAGTTTAGGCTCTGGATAAAAACAAAGGCTATAAAAACAAAACGGTACGGTTACCGTTTTGTAGTTTTTAAGTGAAAGAGTAACAAACATCCATCCTCACAAACTTTCACATTTATAATAGTAGTAGGATTGTAATTGTCAATATCGACAAAGTTCCTGCTCAATCAGTTTCGTAAAGGAGTTCCGCAACGACTGCAGACGTGGTTGACCGTGAGCAGGTGTCTTCACACACGATTCAACGGCGCTCTTAAACGATATTCATCTTATGCTTGGTTGAGCAGCTATATGTCCGATAGTACAATTTATACCCATGATAAAAGCTTAGGTAAATAATAAATAATAGTTTACATCTATTTCACCTCCTGTTTACAGAGCATTGTGTAAACCATGCAAGCAACACCGTCGTGGATATGGTAAGGGGGACGTTGGCTGAAACTGCCTGTGCACGTGCTGCCTAAGATTTTTAACACCGTTGTATTGCGTTAGGTTAGTGTGGACCTGACTTACATTTTTTCAGATAGTAGTATTTGCCTCACATCACCTAAGTTTCGCTTCCTTAGGAAATTTGGATGTATACTCACCTACTTTATTAAATTTTTATATTGTCGACTAACGAAATGTGTCGTGTTATTCTTAAAAAGAATAATAATTTTAATGTTCATTTATATATTTTAATTTCATATTCTAGAGACATTATGATAAAGTTAAGATGAATATTAAAATACCCAATCTTGCACAAGTGATGCTAAAATAGCAAGAATTAATCATAGAAAAACAACCGGTATATTTAAACATGACGCACAACTATTTTATCAAAGAAATGGATAGTTTTATAACGAATGTTGTGAGCTAAGCTTTGTACGAACATGATCATGGATCCACAGAATCTAAATCCTACCTATTATTATAAATTTGAATGTTTGTGTGGATGGATGTATGTATGGATGAATGTTTCTCACTCTTTCACTCAAAAACTACTCAACGGATTTCGATAAATTTTGCTGTGGTAGTAGTTTAGGCTCTGAATTAAAACATAGGCTATGAGTATTCCCGTGGGTTACTCGATACTATATTTACGCGGGCAGAGTCGCAGGAAGAAGCTAGTAAAAATAGTCTCTATTTAATTTAAAAAAATTCTTGATATAATCTATCTAAATACCAAGAGTGTATCCACACAAGTCTGTCCGACACTCGGGCGTGCCGCAGCCGCCTCTCGCGGGCCATGTGGCCCCACATCCTGTCCTCCACCTCGCTCGCGTTTCAGACGTGTGCACCCGCCTTATTACTTGAGTGACGAATACGTGTACACCCGGCTTATACATAGGTACCAAGATTATACGTCTTTCTGCTCTTTATAGGCCTACCACAGGTATGTAGAAAATAATATGAAGCAAAAACTTTAGTAGGTACAGTTTTACGAATATATTGCAATCGGAGGAGTGTGATATTTGGCAAAGTTAAAATTTATGTGGAGGATGGTGTGTAGAAAGCTAATATTTAAGAAATACACAGATTATAATTACTAACACACAATGACGTGCGGATAAATACAATTTAGTTACACGTTGAAGTTTGTCAATCTGTAACGATGTGGTTAAAAAATACATTTTTTTTCTGTCTACCTAAGCAAAAAAACCTTATAGTTTATACAGTTCAAACTTCAAAATTATATGAATGTACGGTTCCCGTGACTTTTTCTTTTTCGCGTACGAAGCTGCGGGAAACTTCTAGAATAAAAATAAGTTTTTAGTATGTGTATTGTTTACTGTGCATGAAACATTATGTATACAGCTACGAAAGGAGAAAACAAAATGATCTATGGTTTAATCATAGATGTAATATATTAAATGGTTTAATGCCCTAAATCATCGTTTCTCAACCGGTGGGTCGCGACCCTTGGGGGGGGGGGGGGGGGGAGTTTATTATTAAAGGGGGTCGCAGTCTGTTAAAAAATAATAAATGTGCTCTAAAGTTTCTACTTATGTTGTACATGTTGAAAAATGATGCTCTAAAGTTTCTACTAATTAACTAAATAGTGTCCTACACGCGTGAAGTTCATACCGTGGATCGGAATGTATTCCAAACCGCAGAAGGAACTGTGCAGTTTGGACTGCGCATCGAACTGTCGTGCTAATTACGACTAACAATGCGTCAGGGTTTGGACTGCCGGCGTCTTACTTAATACTTCAAAATACTTCATAGCGAGCATTTACATGTTCGATTTGGAGCACGGGTTGGAATAGCGAACAGAGGGTCAATTCTGCTAAATAAACCTGCAATAATACAATTACAATCCCGAGACGCTAAAACCAGTGCCTATTCTCGTAAATGTTAAATCAACGTGAAACGCGTTCTGATTGGCCGAAACATCATAAAATCCGTTCATGGTAACATGTCGCTTTACATTCAAACTAATCAAATTAAAATCAGTCTACTTTAAATACGAGAATTGAGGTTCTGTACCTACGTGTGACGGTCGCTAATAGCTAAAGCAAAGAAGCTAAAGTCTAAAGTTGATATTTCTTGACTGAAATGACATAATTACAGTGTGAAAAAAATATAAAGCCCTCACCTACACCAGACTCCCGAGATTATACGTAGATAAATCATTCTTTGAAGCATTTTTTGTCATAAACGTTATAACCTTATAGACTGTTTAATGATTTTAAAGAGAAACTTTACGATTTGACACCGAAATTATGGCCGTTTAAAAGCTGAAAGCAGTTTTGATGTTCCAAAAGTTAACTGTCTAAACAATACATTAACTGGGGTGTTTGACTAGGTTCATTTGAAAGTAATAAAAATTTTGTGTTTATGTAGGGAAACTTATGGTTTTATGCTATAAGAATCCTAGTGAGATGTTTTTGTAATTGCTTTGTAGTTTTAAGATTATGAATTAAACTAACCAAGATCATGTCAGGACATTGCTTAGGAGGGTTGTAGCATAAATATGTGGTTATTTATGTAACAATAGGATCCATCAGAAATTTTAAAGAACAGTTGCTAAGGATTTGGGTCAGTTCACACTGCGACAATAGGTACGCTAAGCTGCGCTGCATTTTTAAGATAGCTATTCAACATTTATCTTTATTTACTACACAAAAAATACACGTTTTATATTATTATGACATCATACACTGAACCTGAACTGAACCTGGGCTGTGCAGCCCGGTGCAACCTGACATTCGAACTTTTGAAATGAAACGTGTGTATTCTTGTAAGTGATAAATGTATAGGTAAAGTTGTAATTAATAAAGTTTAATTTTAAATAGCTATCTTAAAAATCAGCGCTATGTCGCATATCGTTTAGTTTTCCTGTGAATTGATCGTTAGAGAAGACTAGATCTAATGATAAATCTAATGATCATAAAAGATGTCATGGGATACTCTTCCCAACTTACCTGTCCGGTAGTTGTGGTATAGTATACGGGTATGCGGCCCCGGCTTCCCTAGCTATTACTGTCCTATCCTTGCCCTCCTGGGCGGTAATATCCTACATTCCCTATTTCCCACTCTAACTTACCAATCTTCCTTTTCACACCACCTATCCTTCCCTTTCCTTATTCCTACCTTCTCCACCAATCCGTGGAAACGCAATGGATAATCAAAAATAATTTAATTATCCAAAATGGCGGCGATGTGGTTCGCCACCCATCACGTCTCGTTTCTCGCGGAGGCGAAAAGCGGACCATGGAGAGACGCTTGGCTACGTTGAATGTAAGAGGAGGAATGGATGGTAAGAATGAAAGTGGACGAAGCGAAAGAAGTATGTAAGGATCGTAGCAAGTGGAAAGAAGTGGTCTCTGCCTACCCCTACGGGAAAGAGGCGGTCCTGCCTACCCTACGGGAAAAAGGCGTGATTATATGTATGTATGTAGATCTTCATAAGGCATTTTATATATTGTCTAGGCCACTAAAATCCTACTAATATTATAAATGCGAAAGTTTGTGAGGATGTATGGATGGATGGATGGATGGATGCTTGTTCCTCTTTCACGCAAAAACTACTGAACGGATTTTGATGAAATTTGGTATGGTAGTAGTTTAGGGTCTGCATTAAAACATAGGCTACTTTTTATCCCGGAAAAGAACAGTGTTCCCACGGGATACTCGATAGTATATTTACACGGGTGGAGCCGTGGGAAACAGCTAGTCACTCATATTTGAACGAATCATAAGGAATTTCTTAGTGGAAGCATTAAAAAGAACGAATGAATGAATGTGACTGATTGAAGTGAATGAGATTGGCTAAATACGGTATACGTCCTAAATAGAGTACACATTGACCGGAATATTTTGGTCAGATATTTTCAACAGAACATAATTTTAGAGTTACGAATAAGGATCAAGAGTGTACTGAACTTGGAACCGATTCTAAAATTGTGTTTGTTTCGGTATTTTAATATATTTGAAGTATCGACTGTGTTAAAGTGAAAACTGTTATGCAATATAAGATTCCATTTTGAAATATTGAGGTAAATAATATAATAGTACAGACTACTGAATCCTATGAATATTATAAATGTGAAAGTTTGTGAGGATGTATGGATGGATGTTTGTTACTCTTTCACGCAAAAACTACTGAACGGATTTTGATGAAAATTTGATATGTTAGTAGGTTCTGCATTAAAACATAGGCTGCTTTTTATCCCTAAAAAATACAGTGTTCCCGAGAGATACTGTATTTACGCGGGCAGAGCCGCGGGCAACAGCTTTTCTACGATAATTGTGTATTTTCTAAATATGCGCATAAAAATTCGATCTCGTTTTATGCGCTAATCCAGATTAGTTATACCTACCCTCTTAGTTATAAAAATATTTACACCACGGATACGCTTATCCATGTTGCTGTCTTTCTCTGACATGTCGGAAAGCCCCTCGACAGTCAAAGACAGCAACGTAGATTAGCCTGTCCGTGGTGTAAATATTTTTATTAATAAGGACTATAACCAAATTTAACTCTGCCATGGAAAAATCTAGTGCCACGTTGCCTGTAAACTTTTAAAATAGGCTACATTTTACAGTGTTTTCGTGGGATATTACATACTCACGCGGACAAAGCCGCAGGTAAAAGCTAGTATTCAATAAAAACAGCCGTGATATGACCCACGATCGTCGACGTGATTTCGTTGCTCGTAACCGCTGTAGGACTTTCCACGACAATCCACGTAAACACTAAGTAAAGGATGGATTCATTATATAGTAGCTAATGGCTGTTGATCCGGATAGGGTATAGGCTATAGTGTTACAGCGATTTATTACGGTAAAATAAGCATAAACGACTGATGATAAGCGAATTCTGGAAACCCGTATCTATACTAATATTATAAACAGAGGGCCTAGTCAAGATGCATTCGATAATTTCGACGGCGAAGTTCGAAAACATAATGTATGGGATTTGACGTAAGGCATCGCAAGCGACATGTCATTTAGCGATGACTTATGTCAAATCCCATACATTTTTGATTTCGAAGTTCGCCTTCGAAATTATTGAATGCATCTTGACTAAAGCCTCAGGTTAGAGGAACGATCGATTTGTTTGCATTGAATAGGCTCCGAAACTACTACACTGATTTTGATGAAATTTAGCACAAATACCTATAGATTAAATCACGGGGAGGAACTAGGTTACTTTATTGTGTAAAAATGTACGGTTCCTGCGGGATTTCCTTTAGCGCATAGGAAGTCGCAAGGCAATATCTATGTATATTGTATACAACTCCAGACATATTGTGATTAGAGATAAAAAGAAAGACATGAGATATTTGAAGTACAGGAGGCATAAAGATTCCTAAGCGGTTACCATAAACGATAACGTGATCATAATACCACGCCATGTGCATTACTCGTCCAAAATTATTAAGCCTCGAGTATCCATTTTCATAATATTCCAAAGCACAATAACTTTGCAAATGGCGATGTAACAAGGCCATTTTTATCCGAATACGGCTAAGCCAAAAGGAAGGGTAACGATTTTGACAGCGTATGTATGTATCAATTTATGTATGTATGAATGTTTGTTCCATCGTTGCGCCTAAACTACTGATCCGATATTAATGAACGAGGTGTTAATAGATTCGTAATAATATCCCGGGTAACATGGCTATTTAATTTACGTAGTCGGGTCTATATAACCTGACTTTTTAACTTTTGATTGTATAGCCAAAAGCTACCCATTAACTGGAATATTCAGCTAATATTCAACCCTGAATTACGTAAATTTGTGAAGGTGAGAGCACGTGATACGGGGCATGTGATCTGCCTACGCCGCACGTGCGCCATTCATCTGCTGCCGATGTGTAATACTGAGTGAACCGTAACCAATTGAAAACTTGTACAATATACCAGCTATAGAGAAAATTCCTTCTTAGTGCGAGCAAGTAGCACTTTTAATGACTATCCAAGGAACTGGACTTACGGCCGAATATCAAAAATTTCAAAACTCAAGATCGGCTTCATACAGTAAACAGTTACGCTATCTTGGATACTTCAAAAATGTCAGCCATCTTGTTTTCAAATGTCAAATTGGCCCCAAAAATCTTCGAAGTGTGGCAATTTTACTGGAGACACTTTTTGCCCCAACATGCCTCGTCTATAATAATATATATGTTACGGGTAATGCTAGAAGATAGAGTAAACCTAGGTTTATTTGGGTTTACCTAGGATTACCCAAGCTTTGTGGATAAAGTCCGAATATTTATTTATATTCGGCGTTTACCCGTATACAACTAAGTTTACCCAACACTGTTTGGGTAATATTGGGTGTTGGTTTGAATAATAATTGAAATAAATTTTAATTCGGAATTTACCTATACTCACCTAGGTCTGCCCAAGACAGGCTGGGTAATGTTAGAATAATTATTAATGAAATTAAAAACCATGTGCATTTATAGCGTTTGTTTAATTGAAAAACGAACACAAAACAATAATTGCTTTTTTATATATTGGTGATATATTTTCAATGTCGATCAGTTTATCCTGACATACAGAAAACTGGTTCCTTGAGAACATTTCTTCGATAGTTCGACGTTCGTCTCCTAGCTTGTAAAGATCATCAGTAATTTCTATTACTGCCATAAGCACGTTCCGAAAATCTCCTCTTCCTCTATCAACATTATTATTACGACCAACACCAAACATTACCCAACCAGTGTTGGGTAAACTTAGTTATATACGGGTAAACGTCGAATATAAATAAATATTCTGACTTTATCCACAAAGCTTGGGTAATCCTAGGTAAACCCAAGTAAACCTAGGTTTACTCTATCTTCTAGTATTACCCGTAACATATACATCGCGCGAAACGCTAATCATAATTAAGAGCCCTCCTATTCACAGGCTGTCGCTGTCTCCGCTAGCCGAAATGACAAGGACAACATGTGACTTGAGCGTCACATAATTTAACTAACGTTCCAGTATTCGGCCGTTAGATTCGTACACTAACAACAGATATACTAAGATTTCATATTATTATCACTGTATCAATTAAATTATTACTATTTTTTTGATGTGTAACATCTTTCCTCTCACTTTCTTGTGTTTTGTGGGAGTGATATCGTGAAATGGAAAAGTGTGTAATTGTTATATGTGTTTTTTGATTTGACGAATGAGCACGCGGTGGTAGAGTTGGCCGTCAGAATCGAATAAAATATTTTAGTATTTAGCTTTTTTTAAATTTTGAGGTTGATTTCTATCCCTGCTTAATTGAAAATGTTTCGTATTTCTTATCATAATATGAAAAAAATCATACTAACTTTTGTGTTTTTTTCTTCTTTTTAATATTATACATCTATGGTTTTTTTAATATATTTATAGACTAACTTTATGATTTTTCAGAATATAATTTTAAAATTGCATAATACTAAGGTGAGATGTCAGATGTTTCACATCATATGCGATTACTGTTAAGGCTCGCTCGTTTTTTTAAAGTAACCGCTGTTTTCCAACAATTGTACCACTTTATCAAATCACATACACTTCATTATGTCTTTTTGCTTGCTTTGTGATTTGCCACGTAGCAATTTAATAAAGTAGAAATCCTTAATAAGGCCTATTATTATAAGCGACAATGCGACTTGTGTATCCGCCTTTTACGTGAAAAAATTCTTGGTAGTAAAATCCATGACATGATTTTTTTTTTCAATTTAAAAGAGCAATTTCTGCGAACTTCGTTACGCATAATCTTGATAGTGAAAGTAATTTCAAATCGATTTTTCAAAATTGTAGGCAGGCACAAAACCTACAATAAGTATCTACTTACCTATATAAAATTATATTTTACCAAAGATTTCAAAACTCAAGACAGGCATGACGTACATTTTACTGAACAAATTTTCACAAAAAAAAAGTTACGTCATACTTTAAATCTCAAATCGCCCCAAAAATCTCAAATGTAGGGCCATTTAATTGGAGACATTGCCTCAACTGCCTCGTCTGTATACGTCTATGCATTTTACAAAATGTTTTAAAGTTTCTGCATGCGAAATTGAATAAAATCGCATTGATTTCATAAAATAAAGCGCATTATTCCATTAATTACGTATAATGGAATTTAATGCAGACCAGATTCAAAAATATCTTGTCCTAGATTTCCCGTTGCAGGTAAGGGTCTATATAAAGCGGTAGCTTGTCGCTCAATTTTCATTAATAAACTACAGGGTTAAGCGGTTTTCGGTGTTTCCACTCGCTGGAAATAATACTGACTTTTGCATCCGATGACATTACAAAGCGAACAGTGAATCCATTTATGAATTTATATTTTGAATAAATTCTTTTTTTTTTTTAATACGTTGCTGTAATTTTGTTCTAGTCACATCCAGGACGAATACTGAAATGCTAATCAAAATTAAGAGGCCTCCTATTCACAGGCTGTCGCTGTCTCTTCCAGCTGAAATGATAAGGACAGCGTGTGACTTGAGCTTCACTTAATTTAACTATTGTTCCAGTATTCCGATAAACAATAAAATAAACCTCATTGCTACATTCATGCATAAAAGAAAACAACTTGAAAATTTTAAGTACCTAGACTTTTTATGCTTTTTCCAAATAAATAATTATTATTTTTGGATTATTTTTAACCCAATTTAAGGTGATTATATCCACTTTCTTTGGGTATTTTCAAACAAACAAAGTAAGCTACATAATATGAGCAGGAAGACGATCCCAAAAACGACCTTTGTTGATTTTTGGTAAAGAGGTTTTAGCAAATTGTTATTGCTGTACTAAAAATCATTAATTTTTATAATATTTTAACCGTTTTTTTTTATTTGTAGCAAAATCGACTGAATAAATTTGTCTTTGTAAACGCGCCCATAATGCGAAAAATATTTAATAGACGTACTTTTGTATTCTGTATTATTTGTAAAGTTGGTATAAGTATATAATTATCTAATACTAGCGACCCGCCCCAGCTTCGCACGGGTACAATACTGATACTAATACTACAGAATGTCTTTAAATCTCTAACAAAACGGGCGAAATCTAGTTAAAACAAACAGAAACAAATTAATATAGGTACCCACTAAAACTCAATGAAATAAGTAGGTGGGTATACTTTTATCGTATGAAATACCATAGATTTAAACTCCCCCCGCACGCGCACCCCCGCCTTGGTGACGCCCACTTCGCAACGATACGTTAGTAATATACATATTATATTCTTTGGCAACGGGCCGTGCAGCAGAAATCGTAATATTTTAATTTCGCCATAACTTCAAAACCACACGTCCAATTTCAATCATTCAAAGACGAAATATTATCTACATAAACTGTACTTAGTGATAAAATAAATTATTTTGATAAGGATTAATAGCATGAGTAAAATAAACGCGTTTAAATGTAGCCCAAAAAAAATTCAAGATTTCTAAATAAAAAAATGGTTGTTGTGCCTCACTCGACATAGATAGGTATAGTGTGTCGCGGACTTTTTTGTAGATATTTATAAGATCTACAATTAATTAGAACATTTTATGGTTCTATCTTTTATAGTTTAGGCAGCGTACGCAAAATAAGTTACTTTTCCGGTTGATTTTTTACACCTTGTGTCCAAAAAACCCAAATATTTTACGGAACCCTATTTTTTCCAAAATAAAATATAGCCTATGTTACTCGTGGATAATGTAGCTTTCGAATGGTGAAAGAATTTTTGAAATCGGTCCAGTACTTTTTGAGCCTATTCATTACAAACAAACAAACAAACAAACAAACATACAAACAAAGTTTTCCTCTTTATAATATTAGTGTAGATAACATTTTTTATGCTACTAAAATGAAAATAACTAATAAATAGTGAGATGATACGCTGCACTGCTTTCTACTTGAATAGTAAGTGGTAACCGCTATTTACACTAATCACGTATTATTATTTGTATTTACATTGGCTTAGTTAAATTTTTGTAAAAAATTTAATAAAAAAAACATTACTTATATATTTCTTTCGTGAGCAGGTCTGCAAATTATACTACAATTTCGAATAATTATAACATTCCTATTAAGCCCCACTCATAATTACATCGAACATAGAACTAACTTAGTAAAATCGAAAACACAACAAACGTACAAAAGTTCAAAAACGTTAACCTAACCCTATACAGGCCAATGGGTAAGTGTCATTTTGTGCTAAGTGCCAGTGACATTTTCGCTGCATAATTGGGAGTGGGACTGACTGGGGGGAGGGGGGTAGGCGTCGACGTGTCAAGTCACAGAGTGAATAATATATGGACAGTCGGATGGATACCACTTATCCGGCGCTGAATTATTTATCCAACATGAGCGGGCAACGGTTTGTTTCAGCCCGACTTCCCCAGACTTGGTGTCAAGTTGTAAGATTGCAGGCCTTGACAGTGGACTGATTCAGGAATAACTGAAGAAAATGGCGGCATAAAAGTAACTGCCATTTGTAAATTATTACTTCAACATCTACACTATGATAAAGAGGGAAGATATTTTGTTTGTTCGCATTGAGTAGACTTCGAAACTGGACGTTTGACTACTGGACCGATTTTGACGAAATTTAGCACAGATATAGAGTAGTCCACGGGGAATCAGGGTTGCCTGAGTCCTGACATTTCTAAACTGTAACAATTACAGTAACAAACTTACTTAAACTGTAATAATTAAACTTTTCACTTTCCAAACTTTTTTCCTTTGGTCCTGCTTAGTACTATTTAGGAAAATTATTTTGAATGAAATCGGACAATAACTTTTTTATATGGGAAAAACCTATATTTAATAGCTACGGAATCCTCCTTGGACACGTACTGACAGGCTTTTGTTTAGGTAATTATTAAGTTTATGAAACTTTTATCTACACAAAAATATAATTTACTACCTTCTTAAGTAATTAAGTCTCATAAAGCTTCATTATGTCTGTAAGCCGCGGTAAAACCCCGTAACTAATATTATCGTACGCGCGCGCAGGTGTCGCGCCGGAAGCTGAAATATGAACGGAAGGGGGATCGTGACTCCAGCCATATGGATATAGTTTTTGTTTTGATTTGTTTTTTTTTCAATTGAAAGTTTTATGGCATTGCGTTTTTGTTTTCAGCCTATCAACTTATAAACGATTAAATGTTTAAAATCACTTTAATTTTCTATTAAGGTGTTTTTAATTTTGTATTTTTTATTTAAAATGTGTTCCAGTGTTCATTATATCCTAGAAACTATAGAAAATGGTTTATTACTGTAAATATTTCAGTACGCCGCAACTCGTGTTACTAAGCAATATAATAAATAATGTAACCTTAATATATTTTTTTTTTTTTTTTTTTTTTTTTTTTATGAAATAAGGGGGCAAACGAGCAAACGGGTCACCTGATGGAAAGCAACTTCCGTCGCCCATGGACACTCGCAGCATCAGAAGAGCTGCAAGTGCGTTGCCGGCCTTTTAAGAGGGAATAGGGTAATAGGGGAGGGTAGGGAAGGGAATAGGGTAGGGGGTTGGGCCTCCGGTAAACTCACTCACTCGGCGAAACACAGCGCAAACGCTGTTTCACGCCGGTTTTCTGTGAGCCCGTGGTATTTCTCCGGTCGAGCCGGCCCATTCGTGCCGAAGCATGGCTCTACCACGTAAAATATATTATTAAAATAAGTCAACTGATAATTAAAACTATAACTTCAACGAAGGCGATGCTTAGTTATTGTTAATAATGACCAAAGGGAAACGACTATCGACTTAGATAATAATAGGCAGTTACAAGTAAAGTTCTCGATATTAAATCAATACGAACCAAGTTTTTAATTTCTAATTCACGAGGCAAATCTGAGTTTCCTGTTAGTTTCTAGAGTACTTATAATGATTAATGATATTAATATGTGTTAAGTATCAGTACGTGACTTTTTTAAGATTAAAAAAAAAATGATATGTAATCATTAAAAACTTGGCCAACAGCGACTGAATCTATAAAGTATTTGCGCCATCCTCAAATATTTGTAAGAACCATAGATGTATAATATTAAAAAAAGGGTCAAGTACTAAGTAGGAAAAAAAAATATTTTAAAGAATCAACTACTTAATAGAAATGTAATGTTTGGTTTTTTTATTCCGAAATGTAAAAAAAAATCAACCCTGAAAGTGAGTTCACAAAAAAAGTCATAAAAAGTTCACCCCCTGCTCTCAACATGGCGACGAAAGATAGATGAAGTAACCGTGAAAATTGATTTCATAAACTCACGCGTTATGCGTTTTTAATTATATTCGTAATATTAAAATATACGCGCCGCAGTTTTTTTATGCGGCACATGTAAGTTTTTGTTTTAATAAATAAGTAAAAAAGTTAGGTTGTAATGTAATAAAACTTATTTTTATTTTACTACCTAACTTATAATTTATTATAGTTGTTTTAAATTTTAGTTATATTAAAATTGCTTAATTTAATGTATGTACCTATCACAGAAATTCATGAAACTATAAAATGTAAACATAGTTTTAGTTCTCTGTAAAATATTATGTCGAAGAAATATGTAGGGGGTAAATTACTCTGGTAAAATAAGAACGTTATGAAAATATGCAGATATTGTACTAAATATAGAGAGCGAATATTTCGTAAGTTTAAAAGGAATTAGTAATTTATAACATGAAATCGTCGCTGAAGGCGATATTCGTATAACCATAAACTTATAACGGAAGAGTGACAAGATATTTCCTATGAAAAAACGGGACAAATTGTGACAGGAAATCGTCCCAGCCGGTGGGCCGAAAAAACCCGGTCATTGACCCTGTAGCGCCGTAGCTTCCTGTAAACTTTACGTAATATGTTCATTAACTCATCATTTATTTAACTCATCACTTCTCATTTTTGATGAGTTTTGATAGACTTCAATATTTTTGTTAACCTGTAATTTTTGCCTTTGTTTAGTAGAGTCAAAGAATATATACCTATTACTGACGTAGAGTCTTGTTTTTAAACATATTTGTGGATGTTATATTGTGTTAAATTTTGTATAAGTAAGCACAAACTTTTTTTTTAAGTTTTAAATATTATGCGTAGTGGATATGTTATATAACACTAGCATTAATTGCCCGGTGCTTCGCCCGCGTGAAATTTGTTCTAACGCTGATAACAATAAAAAATGTAATCTTTATAATAATTTAAATCCCCTATTTTATACTTCTAGGGATTGAATTTTAAAAAAGGTGTGAGGGTATATATTTATTATACCGGATCTTAGACCAATATTGGATGCTTTCGTCATATGAGAAATACGTGTGCAAAATTTCAAATTTCCAGCCATAAGGGTTTGGCCTTTGCGTTGATGCATCGGTCAATCAGCATTGCCTTTTATATAATACTAGCTTTTATGCGCGGCTCCGCCCAGTGTCCTTTCCCGGGTCCCGTATGTCGGTTATAGTTATAAAAATCGGTTCAGCGGTTAAAGCGTGAAGAGGTAACAGACAGACAAACAGACAGACACATTTTCGCATTGATAATATTTGTATAGATAGATTGCATATAAAATGCAATTGAAATGCAATACAATATAATTGCAGGGCAGACGTAAATACCGTGAGGAGGAAAATCGATTTTCCGATATAAATCGATAACGACCTACAACAACCGATTAGATATTTAGTATCCGCTAATTTGAATTGGCAGATCAGGGTAGACCGGGTAGACGAAAATATCTCCGTCTGGCTGGGTAGAAGGCTCCCCAACTCACCCTCTGTCGGATGCAGTTTAATGGTATCCGACACGCCCACTATCATACAAATAAAAGTTTCAGTTGCCTCTTCAACTTTCGAGTTGTCTATTGCTTAATTTTATGTACTCAAATTGGTATATTGTGGGGTCAGATGGAGATTACGAAGATACTGTTTAGTGCAATATTAAAATTGTTAGCTAAATGAAGTTTTTTACCTAACCTAAAGGGTAGGTTAAATAAATATTTTTATTTGACCTACCCTCGCCCTTCTGTCTGCTGATCCAAAGTAAGCTGTCAAAGAATAAGGCAGTTTTACGGGATGTAGCTCCAATGTTAAATCACCACCCGGCTCTTCACTTACTGATGTCGCTACGACACGTGAGCAGGAAAACCGTAGCAAGTAACTACGGCATAAAATATTAACAACTAGATATTGTCCACGAATTCGTATTCGCAAAAGGAAATCTCGCTTAAACCGTACATTTTACCGCAATTAAAATAGCAATAACCCCAACCTTCTTGTCGACTCATTTCAGTGTCAAATATTAACAAAATCTGTTCAGTGGTTTCGGAGCCTTTTAATATTAACATACATATTTTTCCTCTTCATAATATTAGAAGTAAACCTGATAGATGAATTGTTTACCAAATAAACAGATCTAACTATTTCTTTATGTGAGATAACGCGTTACCAAGCAACAAATTGTCGCTAAGAGAAGCCCAACCTTCCTGCAGCGAGTCCCAGCCGCGCTGCGAAGATATCCCGACCACCTACAGGGGCAAGACTTGGTATAAATAATCGCTAACCAATACGTACGAAAACACGCGAACTGGCCGTAGTACGATATTTCAAGAAGGTATTCCCCCGCTCGTCAGACGCTACAGAACATCCTATTTATACGCGTCTATGTATAAATTCACTAAAAGTTAACAGCACACGTAACGAATATAAACTCGGAAAAGCCTCTATTAATAATCGACCGACTGACTTTGCTACCAAAAATAATAGTCTAATTGTGAAAAGTTTATGCGGATGGGTCGTGGACCGCGCTATCTTGGGGCGCGGGAGCTAAACTTAGTGGTGCGTGCGAGCCAGATGGTAAAATTAGTGCTGTGTTTCCCAACGACGCCGTCTGCGCTGCCTGACGCCAGCCATTCACTCACCAGCCAACTACGCTGACGATTGCTGCCAAACTTATGACATGCCATTTTTGAATTTTCCCGCCAATTTGCCGGCCATGATGCCATAATGCTACCCCCCAGATGAGCAATGGCGGCGGTGATTGGCGCCAAAAGATGGATGACATCTTCATTCGATATCGCGGAAATATCAACCGTACGAACTAATGCTCAAGCGTAACACATTAGCTGCAATTAAATACTATTAATTCTTCTTCTTTTCTATCGATATATCTTTTCTTCCATAACAAATGGGCATCAAAAATGTAGTATAAAAAGGGTTGAAAATCAGCAACTTCCAAGGTCTAAAAAAGTGATTTTAGAGCTTTTTCGAACATTAAGGACATAGGATCCTTCCTATTTAGTAAATTCAAATATACATGACCATCATCATCATCGTCATCATCACCACCATCATCATCGTTAACCAACATACCAACTGTTTAGGCCTCGGTATCCCCTTAATATGACGTGTGGTTCATATGCACATAAGAGTAAAATTTCAATGTCATTTGTGCTATAAACACTGTAACAAAAATAATTAACAAAAAAACCAGTTAAGCGCGAGTGGGACTCGCGCAGGAAGGGTTCCGTACACCGTTCACCATTATCTATACAACTATCGTACTAATATCGAGCACAAGTATAAGTATCGATGAAAATAACAGAAAAAAAAACAAGTTATTTTGGGGACAAAAAATACCTATGTATTTTATTAATATTATTTAATTTTCAATATTATTTGATTATTTCAAGCGTCTACCTATTTAGCCGTTATTAATATTGAGCAAAAACACATTTGCTATGCCATGCTATTACATGTTTATTTTATTCTATTTTTAGTATTTGTCGTTTTAGCAGAAACAAAAATACATCATTTGTAACAATTAGGTACAAGTATCTAGCTATCTGCTATCGTGGTTCACGAGATATAGCCTGGTGACAGACACACGGTCAGACGGACAGCGGAGTCTCAGTAATAGGCTCCCGTTTTTACTATTTGGGTACGGAACCCTAAAAAGAATTATCAAGGTTTTTAAAATTTTAGTAATTCATGCAAATTATATAAAAAATGCAAAAAAAAATTACAAAATAAATTAAAACATAAAATTACTGTGCAAAAATATTATTATTATCAAATAATGATGTCAGTGAATTTTTAATAATTAACGGCCTTAATTAAAATCCTTAAAAAATATTTAAAAGTAAGTAGTGAAGACAGGAGGAACGAGATACCTCGGGGGATACCTTTGCCCTATATATAGTATACAGCTAAAAAAATTAAGACACAATTTTAATAAGTAACCTTAATATTAATTTCTTCCTCTTCCTTTTCTATAGTTAGGTTTTTGGACTAAACCTTTGACGTTGGATTAAGACAGCTATGTCACAGAATATATAATATAAATACTTACGTACTAGACCTAGTCTAGAACATAAGTTTTACCTTTGAAAATGGTCAAAAGTAAAACAAATTTATAGTAGAATGAAACCCATTGTAAAAGGAAGTAGAGAATATAACAAAAATAAAAGGAAAAATAATTTACGGGCGATTTGAGGTCGGGAAGTGAAGGGGGTGAGTTTTTAAGGATAGAAAACGTTTTATCTCGATTTCCGGCAAAACTACAATTCCTATGGAAAAAAGTCAAATGGCAAAGTTGTAGGTAAGAAAAAGATCTACAGCTTTTGTATTTATTTACATTTTTTTCACATCACCTCAAAATTTATGTGAAAATTGGAATAACCAAGATTTTGGTTTTTTATTTTTTTATACAAAAAAAACACGAAATTTGGTAAAAACTTACCTTTTTATTTCCCAAATACGCTGTCATTTTTAACTCAATATTTATTTTTTCACCTTAGTTTGACTTAATATCGAAAAATTAACCCTAATATTCAATCGAAAATTCTCGCATCAAAATATCAGCTTTATTTAAAAAGTCGGTGGGCTTTCTGTTCGTTGAAATATATTCTTTCTGATAATATAAAAAAAATATACATTACCATAGTAAATGTTCTCAGAAAATGCAAAGAAATGAACAGGTAGTAAGGCCCGACCCGCCTAGCCCTAATAAGACATCTACAATATTTTGAGTAAATTGTCGAATCTTCTTTAAATTATATACATAAAAGTCTATTTATTGCTATTCTAATATAACTTGTATACCTGAGTGACCTATGGATAATTTTAGCCCATCAAATAATGTATTTAGACAAGCGGGGAAGGAGCTAGGCGGGTCTGGGCCTTACTACCTGTTCTTTTCTTTGCATTTTCTGAGAACATTAACTGTTCTCAGAATTGTTTTTAAATTTTTTGTTTGTAACTTTTTACATTTTCAGAAAGAAGAGATTTCAACAAACAAAAAGTCTACCAACTTTTTTAAAAAAGCAGATATTTTGACGGAAGAATTTTCGATTGAAAATTAGGGTTAATTTTTCGATATAAAGTCAAAATAAGGTGAACAAATAAATATTATTTTAAATAAATAAAAAATACATGTATTTGCTATATAAAGTAAGTTTTCTACAAAATTCGTGAAAAAATTATATTTTGTACAAGATAAAAATAAATAACCAACAATTTGGTTATTTTTCACATACATTTTGAGGTTATGTGAAAAAAGTGTAAATACAAAAGTTGTAGATAAATTTTATTACCTACAACTTTGTGATTTGAAATTTTTTCCATAGGACTTGCAATTTTGCCGGAAATCGAGATAAACTGTCTTTTATAACCTTAAAAACTCACCCGACTTCGCCTCAAATCGCCCGTAATTTATTTTTCAGTCAATTCTTGTTATACCTATTCTCTTCCTTTTCCAATGGGTTTCATCCTACTATTTTTTTTTCAAAAATTATCGGCATTGGTATAGACCAATGCCGATAATTTAAAAGCATTTTCTCTGTATAGACAGAGAAAATTGATACACTTTATTATTAGTATACATATATATACATACATATTACTAATAATAAAATAATAAAATAAAATAAATTACTAATAATAAAGTGGAAAATACTATAATAATCTATACTAATATTATAAAGAGGAACACTTTATTTGTTTATTTGCATTTAATAGGTTCCGAAACTACTGGACCGATTTTGATGATATTTGGCACTGATGAAGAGTAGACCATGGGGAAGGACATACGCTACTTTTATCTCAGAAAAATGTACGGTTTCTGCGAAATTAACTTTTGAGCGTACGAAGTCGCGAGCTACATCTAGTATTTAATTCACATCCCTGACCCAGGAACAATGAAAGCGTCTGGCTTGAACACCAAAGCGCTCAACTACTCAGATGATGCATGAAAGATGTTTAGGTACCAGTTCTCAGTGACCATCATGATAGTTACAGCTTCTGCCCGTAAGTGCGTTGAAAGAAATTTGTTTAAAATTTTCAGGCCTCGTTGCTTAGGCCGGTCCCCGTGAAACGTTTTCGAGCGGCAACTCAAAGGTTTTTTGGGGTCGCTTAATCCACCTTCTAATGAGGAAAATTCCGTTAAATAGCCAGTGAATTTCGTCAAGATCATTAACTAAGGATGTAATTAAGTGGTTGGGAGGTCAAAGGAGAGGCGGACAGAAGAGTAAAAAAATGCATTAAAATATTGGGTAGTATAAGTATATCATAATTCATGGTTATTACTACGTTAGTTTTACTCAAACTCAAACTTTTTATTTCCATATAGGTTATATTATAACACCTATAGAATTGTCCTACATGATGCCTACCACCGGTTCGGAAACTAGCCCGGCGAGAAGAACCAGCGTAAGAAACTCGCACGGGGCCATCTTTTATCATAAAGATGGAAAATTGTTCTTTTAAAATAAAAAAGGTATATAACAATGTTATGCCTAAAACTACATAACAAGAATACAATAATATATGTAATTTAGAAGTAGCCTTGCAGGGGGCCACCTCATTCCCAAGGCGTGCTATCATTCATAAAATCATTAACATTATAATAGGCTTTAGCACATAAACGTTCTTTAACTACTTTTTTAATTTATTGATTGAAAAAATTTGTACGCGTTCTGGGATCTTATTGTATAGGCGTATACATTGGCCTTTAAACGAATTCTTTACTTTACTAAGTCTAGTCACTGGTACATCAAGCTTATTCTTATTTCGAGTATTTTTATTGTGGTTGTCACTTTTCTTTTTGAATTGGCTTAATTTTTTTTTAACATTTGCTAGAACATACTGAGAAGCTACAGTTAAGATTCCAGTTTCTTTAAACTTCTCTCTTAATGAAGTGTTGGGGGCCAGCTTGTAGATTGCCCGAACAGCTCGCTTCTGCAGCACAAATATAGTATTTATATCTGCAGCATTTTCCCACAGTAGAATGACATAGGACATTATACTGCAGAGGTAAGTAAAGTATACAAGCCTTGCTGTGTTTTCATCTGTAAATTGTCTTATCTTACTTACTGCAAATGCTGCTGAACTGAGTCTGTCGGCCAACCAAGCCTATTAAATTATGAAGAGGTAGATATGGCATTGCACGTAAAAAGTGAAGACTCAAATTTTGGTTAGTGTGCGACGAGCCGGTTGAGTAACACGTATTACGCGTCCCGTGTCAATGTGTGTCACGGCACAGAAATATTGTCAGTTTTGTAAGGATATAACGTATCTATGTAATAATTAATCAAAGCCTACTACTCTATTATTATTTAGATCGGTATTTTTAGTGGCTGAAGTCAATCTCTCGATGGTTTAGTGGGTCGGCGCCTATCAGGCAGCGGCAGTGGGGGTCTAATAAAATAAAGAAATAAAAAAAACCCGACTGCAAAAAAAAATACAGATACCTAAGCAACGCACTAAAAAGACTGAAACAAGATTGATAAAACTGACTACACTATGAGCTGAAAGCCTAAGTTAAATAATTGACGTTATGTTTGGTAGCAGGCGGGACCCATTCGCAAATTTTAAATCGTACAAAAATATATGGGCTCCACCTGCTAACAAACATAACGTCAATTTCACTTAGGCTTTCAGCTCATAGTGTAGTCTGTTTACTCAATCTTGTTTCGGTCTTTTTAGGGCGTTCCTTAGGTATTTGTCTTTTTTTCGGGGTTTTTTATTTATTTTATTATTTATTTTATTGTTGATTTTTTAGTTTACCCAACATACGTTTGGTCAATTTAAAGCAAAAATACTATGATACGAACACGCTATATAGGCTTAATGTGAGAATGGTTGTTACGCAACTTTAAATCGATATACCTAGATCCTAAACGGTCAGTCGAATCGAAAAATGTTGAGAGAAAACTAAAAATGATTTAAATACCTATTCAACGATATTCCACTTGATATAGTTTGTTGACCTTCTATTTTTATCATTTTCACAATATGGCGTCCAGTAGTCGCCATATTGAATTTTCACTAACGTCATGTCTTTAGTGACAATCGCCGGACTAAGAGGAATCGATTGACGTGTGAATCATTAAAATCGGCCCAGGCGTTTGGTCTGTATAGTGCTTCAAAGGAACATACAAACATACATACATAGGCTGACAAACACATAACCACTCCTTTGCGTCGCGCAGTCGGGTAAAATGGCCACTTTAGGTGAATCATATGCAATTCATATTTAAATACATTTCTATTGAATCTGTCAAAATTGATGTTTTCTGTCAAAATATATGAAACATGGAACACCTAAAATGGCCTTTTTAGACCCCCTGGTCCCACATTAGTAACGTTAGCCACAGCTTCGGTAAATAATTTTTAATTATGACTTTAATGTAAATACGATTAGCAGGAAGTTTCAAATGAATACATCACGAATATAATTTAATATGAAATCATGTCCTTCATAATTGGCATATTATCAAAATCTAGTGAGCGTTTGAGGAACTAATAATTCTGATTTCATTTGAGTTATGGACCAAATACTCGATCTGGCCTCACGCCAGCTTGTAACTATGTGATACGTCATAACTCCTCACGATTTATCAGATTGTTGAAGATAAACCTTAGATAAATCTGAAAATAAGATAATGTATGTACTTTAGTTATGATGTACTCCGGAAATGTTTGCTACATGCCTGAAAAGTCAAATCTTGGGTCCTAAAAATCAGTTACTAGATACCACTAACATATCACTCTTCTCTGATACTAATTTTGGCCCACTTGATAATATTAATATTATAAAGTGGGTCAAAATTCTTAATCTCTGGAAAGTCAGAGATTTTCAGATTTATATCAATAGATTAAATTTATTTTAATTTTTGATTTTTATTTATTTGGGCTAAAAGTTTCAATAATTATTATTACCATTGTTTATATTTTTATATTATGAGCTCTGTGGCCTAGTGGGTAGACCGTTTGATTTGCACTCGAGTGGGTGCAGGGCGCCTAGACAAATTACCTTCGTTAAAATTCGAAAAGATCTGTCGTATCGACTTCTCTTTTGAGATCACGACATTTTGTCTCTAGCCAAATGCACTCTGTTGTTCGAATCGCAACAACGAATTGCTCAAACGTTAGTTGTCTACAATTTATAAGAATTTTTCCGTCAGTTGTGAAGTTGTCAAATGTCATAATTAATTTTTTTTATGATGGCGTTACGGCTTAAAACTATTTGCCAGTGTCAAGTTTAAAAGGCAGAGAAATAGATTTATTGTCTAGCCTGACGCCTGTATATGATTTCAACACCGTATTATTTTCAAGTCTAATGTCTAGTCAAAGTCCAAAATACAGATAGTCAGTGCAAGTCAGTCGATTCAGTAAAACGGTACCTAGTAGTTTTACTGAAAGTTCCTAGAGTGTTTACAATAAGAATTAAGTAAGTACTTAATTAACACAGGCGATTATTATTGCATTCTAAATCAGACACACAATTTGACAACTGTTTATTATTTGACATTGACATGTGACTGACCACTCGTGTGTACGATTTTCAACTCTATTGTTTGACTCCAGAGTTTTATTTAGAATTATATTCTATTAAAATACATTATTTAATTAATTATCTTCTATTTTTCATTGATAATACAGATTTTACAGTCGGACAATGATCTTTTGGCACTTGGATGGGGGCGTGAGTGTCGTAAATAAGAACAATATTTATTACTAAAAGTGAAATTTTACAAGACGGCGATGTTATTATAGTACTGATTTTATCCACGTGCCAAAAGGTAAGTGTCGCAACTACAAAACAATACATAATACTAAAAGTGTCATTTTACAAGACGGCGATGTTAGTTCTGTTTTTGTCCACGTGCCAAAAGATCCTTGTCAGACTGTATACGGATTGCTTGCCAAATGGTCATAGGAAACACATTTTATACAGATATTAACATGTTACACTAAAGGGCCATACTCACGGCGCGTCCAGCAAATCCAGCACCGGTACTAATAAAGGGCTATTATCTTTGATTAATTATTACATAGATACGTTATATCCTTACAAAACTGACAATATTTCTGTGCCACGACACACATTGACATTATATATCTATGGCTATTATAATATACTCACGGTGCATGATGCATCTAGCAAATCCAGCACCGGTACTAATAATAATAAATAGGATTTAGGAATAACAAGTAGATCCATTCATTAGTGTCAATCATTTAAAATTTTTGCCTACAAATCGCGGCCTTGAGCTTGCAGGCTGGATGACCTTTTACAAATAAATAGTGTAGGTAATGATCCTGGTAACACTGGGTAGAAAAAGAAGAAGATGAAGTACAATAATTTTTGTTTGATTATTGATAACAAATTAACAATTTACGTTAACTATTATCCCTAAGTCTATGAGGTAAACACAGATGAGAATAAACAACCTAAATAAGTTGGCTTCAAGTCTTCATATTGGTGGAGAGGTGAAACGAGGAAGCTCGCCGCGAAGCAGCACCGCGCCCAGCGAACTCGAGTAGAGCCTAGTCCACCTCCATCTGCACTGGTCCATGAAGGTTGAGGACGTTGTGGACTAAGTACATCCTAAAGAAGACGTCTTTCACTTTTAGGGTCAAGCGTCTGGAGTCTCGCTACAACGTCAACTTCAGTTTCTTTGCGGTGAGAGTACCGACGCATCTTCTACCGACCTTCGAGGTGGAGGAGTTCTAGCCGACGGACGTGTTCTACCGAAGATTTCAAGGAAATGAAACAAAGCGTGCCTCACGTCGTCTAAAAAGTAGCATTTTAATCCAGAGCCTAAACTTTTTGTGTGAAAGAGTATGAGTAACAACCATTCCACCATCCATACTCACATACTTTTATATTTTTATAATATTAGTAGGATTTTTGACTACTAAAACGTTACCATTACCTTATACATAATATAACATAAGTAAAATGTGTTTTAAATCTTTATAATTTGTAGGAATTGTAGGTATACAATAATGTTGTTTGTTAAGTAGTTTAACCATAGTGATATAAAATCTTCATAATGTACAATACGGCCGATGTATCTTGGCGAGTCTGAACTTTGCGCAGAAGGTTGTGCAATATCTGTTTCTAAGTGTTTTCGTATTTATTTTATTTGTACTAATTGGTCAACTGTATTAGGGAATTTTATTAGTACATAGGTATATAAAAATAATACAATAACAGTTTTCTTTTCAGTTCGCAGAGCCTATGTTCAGACCCATCAAGATACAGCGGCCGTAGTGTTATTAATGTATCAAAACCGCTACCAACCTAAGTTAATTTGTATTCATTCTGTGACAGGCTCAAACTAGTGTGTGTAAATAATAATAATTATTAACTGTGTTGATTTTTAAATTGTATAATGTTATTATTGGCTATAGCCATGACTTATGTAATTCCTTTGCAAGAAATAAAAGTATTTTTTACATTTTAAGTTTATTTTCTTACTAAAACTTAGTTAAAAAAGTAAAATAATTGTGTCGTATCAGGCTAGAGTAGGCTAAAGCTCCACCGACAAGAGCAAAGCTCTTAAATTAGAATGAATGAATAATTCTAGCAAGACAATGCCTATAACAAATTCAAAGTGTTATGGCCGCTTGTAATATTTTGTATACAATATGTAGTAAGTAACTGTTAGGTTTTTTATGGCAATAGTACCTTGTACAGTCATGTACTTTTAATATTTTATTACTTCCAGCTAATAACACTTCCTTTAAAGTTATAGTTCTTTAAAATTGCAAAGAATATTTCAATTATTTAGTCACAAATATACTATAGAGATTAAATATTATGTATTTAATTGGTTAACACTACTTGACTGTTTATAATAGCAAATATTTCAAAACTATTATGAGGTGTTTGTATGCTTACATCCCATTTATAAGGCGAAGGTGTTGAGCATCGATATATACAATACAATAAAATATCATTAGGTACATTGAAAAACTTATAAATTTTATCAACTAAATACAAATCTTTATTTCTAAGCAAGTTTTTTAAGAACTCCATTTGTTACCTACTATAATTTAGGTAGGTGCCAACTATAGGTACACCTAAAGATTGCTTTCAGCTGGTATAGTAAGCGTGTAAAGGCTACAAACTGCAAGTAAGCTACAAATTAAGAAATTTATATTTTAACAAAGTGTAGAATTATACTTGAATACAATGAATTAAATATTAGGTATTGACAATAATTGTGATTTATTGAATACTTTAGATTGATTTCTTTTGACATTATGCAATATAGACTACTAGCAGAAGGTGTTGTATAGACCCTTTAGGCAAATCATTATTATTTACATATAACAGCTGATCAATAAAAATCCGCCATATTGTTCGTTGAGGCGATAAAGGTAGGGTCCTGGGTCTCTTTATCGTTAGGTCAATAAAGATAAAGATCACGATCTGCTAAATGTCACTTACGGCCGCTTGTCTAGGCATTGTATGGAGAAACGCGTTAGAGCAATTCGTTATATGAGTGCATCGTTAGCGTATTCGTTCAAAGTGGCTGCTTGGCTACCAATTTTTTTTTAACGATACGACTGAATATGTCATTTAACGCACGCTTATGTCAATCCCATACATTTTTTATTCACGAAGTTCGCCGTCGATATTATTTAATGCATCTTGTCTAGCCCTCCAGGTTCGAATCCCAGGTTGTGGCGTGTACCGAGACTTTTTCAGATCTCAAGTACATTATACAGACGCTCTAACGGCGAAGGAAAACATCGTGAGGAAACCCGCACATGGTTGGCCTCAGACTTATTGACTTATTGACCAGTTATTCCTCTGGACTAGGTTGATTTTGTTGTGAGAATGCCGTATGTGCTTGGGCAGCCATACGACATTTAAAAACAGACTGTCCCAGGCACTACAGTATTTAAAGAGTGGTTACTTCGTTCAGAGAATACTGTATATAAATATAGATATAAATCGTCCAATAAGGATGAAAATGGCTAAGTAGTTATGGTGTACTCTGGAAATGATTGCTACATGCCTGAAAATTCAGGCATCTTGGATCCTGAAGATCAATTACTAGACACCACTAAAATATCGCTCTTCTCTGATACTATTAATTTTAGTCTACTGGATAATAATAATTCTTAATCTGGCTGGCTGGGCTGAAAGTTTAAATAACTATTACCAGTGTTTATTTTATGTAGGAGCAACACGTTTTTAGTAAGTACCGACCAAAACGTGTTTACTTCAAAACACTTAAAATCAGGATTCCCTTAAATCCTTACAATGTTTTCCTTCTATAGAATTTGTTCCTTAAAAATCGAAAGCCTTACAAATAGAAACACGTTCAAACTTGTTCATTTATACGTCTGAGAAGTGCCGGTAACATTTATAAGCAATTCATGGCTCGGAGTGCGCGTCAGACTGTGTCAGACAACTGAACACGGAGTCAATTTGATAGGTTCACTGTGAAAGTTTAAAGTTATGTTACTTTAACTGAGAATACTATGATTTTGTACCGTTGTTATTTCAAGTGACGATACTAAATAATTGAAAACGTAAGGTAGATAATATGTAGGTATACAAAGAAAATACCTGTAGATCCTGGTAAGGAGTTTATTATAAAACTTCTTAACAAATTACCTACAAGTAAATAGAAACGAAGACTTATATACTAGTAGTTCAGAAGACAGCCATTTTTGACATATCCACAAATATTTCAATTGAAAAGGTATGTTAGTATTGGTGAATGAATCTTTTATCCCTTAAACACCAATGCTAAATAGATTTGAGTGTGAAATTCACACAGGATAGTAATATAAACATATATGGTGACATAATGTTATTATTAATTTTGATAGTCGTTCAGTATACTACAAAATGTTAGCAAAATTTTGAGAATAGTCTCTACAATAGAATGCTTGTGCATAAATCTTTTGATATCAACTAAAAGTCTACTTAGCTTACAGTAGCGAAGGCTGGTTCTTCTTCATAGAGAAGCCTAGCCTGTATAAATAGGTAGGGATTTGGATAAGGGTCTCCAAAAGGTAAGTGGTAAGTGAAACTGATAGGAATGGAGTTATAGGGACCCCACACCACTGCTAGCTTACTACTAATTTATAAAACTTTAAACTCATTTCATTCATTTTCTAAGGGCCGGTTTCACAATCTACTGATTAGTGTTAGATAGCTTATTTTCATGTTTTGTCTCTTATTATTGTATTATAGGTTTTAACGACAAATACGTTTATACATTTCGTCTTCACAATCACACAATTTGTGTTAACATCAACGACTCTTAACCAACTAAGGTTTAATATTTAACACAGTAGATATTATACGAGTATTTAAACGGTATTAATATTGGTGTTGCCAAATATTTAACGAAACTAACAAAACCAATTGATATATTTTATTTAAATTATGTTTGTTTCAATAATTAAGTACAAATATTACATTGATACCTATATTAATTACCTCTATGTATAACCATATCTAATACACGCAAAAGATAATCTCATGGAAACTGTACATTTTCCGCGATAAAAAGCAGAATATATCCTTCCTCGTGATCTACTATAGGCTATATCAGTGCTTATAATAATAATAATATCTATGGATGCTTTCACACCACGTCAATCTAGTTCTGTGGTAAGTTCTCGAAGAACTTGTGTTAAGTACCTACCAGACAACGGAAATATATTTAAACATTTATACAATATGTATATTTAAGATTATTATTAAATAATACACATATTTAATACACAACCATGACCCAGGAACACAGAAAACTTTTTATGTTCCCTGGCGGGATTCGATCCCGCAGCCTTTGACTTCAGCATCAACGCGCTCACCACTGAGCCACACAGGTCGCAAAATGTACTAAATTTCATCAAAATCGATCCAGTAGTTTATGAGCCTATTCAATGCAAACAAATATAAACTTTTCCTTTTTATAAAATTAGTATAGAAATATAGATTGTAAAACAAGTTCTAAAACTTCCGTAGTTTCTCAACTGTATCCACGTGCTTCACTGTTTTCACTGGAACTAGCTGTTGATGAAGTAACACGCCACAGGCTACAGACCACAGCACATAAACCGACCGTTCACAGTTGCTCTAGTAAAAACAAAACATCCCGCCTTTTTACAGCCATAAATTCTTATATTTATTGTTTAACACGTAATATAGTATATTTGCAAACATAAATCTATCATCTAATAAGGTATAAAAGGTTTTTTTAGCTGGCATATTTACAAAATTATGCATCAGTTCGGTGCCTATTTATGGACATTTACACTGTCTTTAGTCTATTAGCGTTAAGTTTGCAGTGAGTCATCACTACAAATATCAAAATGGTTACTGTTGACAATTTTGACATTTTACTACAAACGTAAAAGCTTACGCGAATCGACTTTGTAGTTAACTTTTATGGGTTAAATCCCAATTTCACTAACACCTTCGTTTGTCCAAATATCATGCCTTCTCTTTCATTAATACGAAGAATGAGAAAGATTTTTTATATCTTCATTTATTTAGAGACACTAAAGTATATGACAACCCCATCGTAACTTATACAAAATAAACTTAAAAAAACACGGTACTTAATAGTTAACTTCTAAAGGCGTTGGTGAAACTGGCTCTTTTGGGCGGAAAGCAAAACACCTGATGGTAAACCGTCTAAACGCCTTTAACCGTGGCTTTTGGAGTACAACACCAGGTAAGTCACAAATGTATTTCCGCTCTATTTAACCCAGGCCAAGGGGCCTATCTGCTCGGACCCCGATACCCTTACACAGCGTAAGCGTTATTTCACGCCGATCATGTGTAAGGCCGTAGTATTTGCTCAGTCAAGAAATCCCATTCCTGTCGAAGCATAGCTTTCCCAGGGTAAATTAGTATAATTTTATAAACGTGGTCCACAAATCGCCCCTGCCTTTCATTTGGGTTTTAATGCAAATAAGAAACATATTTGGCGACTGCACATGACCATAATATTATTATTGTATTACTGAATTTGACAGCTTAATAATATGTCGACGGCTAAATTATTAAAGTGGCAAGAACAATCGGGCACAAAAAAGACCAAAATGGGCATATTATAGGTGGCGAAAATTTATCTAAACCAGCACAGATATTTATAAGTTTCCGACTTCATTTCCGAGTTGGCAACCGTTATACGATGTAATTCAGTTTATGTTTCTCGTAAACAAGTAAGTAGGAAAGTAGATCTGAAGATACTTTATACAATAAGTAGTTGCAAAAAGCGGTGTTTAGTTACAAGTGAGATAACTTTACGTAAAAATGTTTCGTCAATAATAATATTTTTTTGCCCTTTAAATGTAAGTATACTTTTCAACTTAACTGTAGTGTAATGAAATAATATCTGAATGTTTATTACTTGGTCATAAAGTGCTGAAATAAATTGATTTAATGTAGAAATCAAAACGTCTTTCACAAAATTCAAACCATCACCTAACCCAACCCCCTGCAATAAAATATTAAGCTCTTTTCAGTAATTTTTCATGCACCTAATACTTTTAATAAGCTCTTATTTTTTTTTACATATCTACATTATACAGTATACACCCTTATGTATAATTCCTTCGAAACGTATATAGAATTACAGTTATACAATAAGAAAATGAAAGTCGAGCTAACGGGGCGAGTGTTGGGCGGGAGCGCGTACGCCGCCCAAAATAGCTCGCACGTGCGCGCTGCCCGTGCGCACGCAAGATGGCTGCCGCGTGTACACTTCGCGGAAAAAAACAATTTGGAAACGCAATAGTATATTGAAAAATATTTTACTAAGAGCATGTTTCAATACCTACTAAGTGCCAGACAAGTTTTGTCTCTGTCGCCCAGTATAAATTAAGCAGCAACAATACTTCCGGATAAGCTATTTGACACTTATTAGGCGATTGTGAAACAAACATTTTTGAGTAACATTAAGGAATGTGTAATTGTATAATTCATGATATTTAATTTGCTACCCATTCATAAACACTGTATTTATAATATCACTACATTGTAGTATAAATATTGAAATATTGTATATAACTACGCTATATGATATAATATATGACGCTCTCTAACTTTTTTGCGACATAATATTATTATTATGTACCTAAGGCACTATATTGTCCGGAATCCAAAACCTCTTCGGAAAGTTCAGAAAATTTAAAATACGACTCTCTCTTTTGACGACCTCTGTGGCTCAGTGATTTGAACATGTTGGTGCTCAAGCCATGGGTCGCGGGTTCGAATTTATTATAATTTATAAACTTAAATATGTGTTTAATATAAAAGTATTAATTAATATATCTCCGTTGTCTAGTGCCTGTAAGTTCTCGAAGGACTTGTGTTACAAGTCCTTCGAGAACTTACAACGGGACCAGATTGACATGGTGTGTAGGGTCCAAAGATATTATTATTATTAACTCTGGGCTAATAATATTACAATAGAGCTGAGAATAATACACACGGGTGTCGAGTCAAATGTCAATGTCAAATCTGACACACTTTTGACACACTTTACACTTTGATTTTCAACTTTATTGTATTAGCACAGAGTTATGTATAAGCACTCTGAATTTTCTCGGGCCTTCGGGATTCTATATAGTTCCAGACTAAGCATACACTATTTCCGGACTACCACGACCTTCAAACTTTCAAGAAAAGAGCGCCTTTCTTGAAAGGCTGCCAACGCACTTGCGACACTTTTGCTCATTTACTGCTCGTATTTCATTAAAAAAAAACTATATTAAGTACGTTAGAATATACAATAATTGGGGGTACGAGTATATTATGCTGACTGTACATAATTTATGCAAGCGCACACTTGTTCGATTGGCCGCCGAGTGAGGTTAAACCAACACGACGCTCGTCTCCGTTCACTTACAAGACCTCGCTGTGTTGAAAACACAGATAATATACAATGAGCTATAGGTATTTCATTATTTTCTTACAGATTCCTATATACATAACGCAATAATATCCCATTTTTAGGGTTCAGTACCTCGAAAGGAAAAAAAACGGGACCCTTATAGGATCACTTTGTTGTCTGTCCGTCTGTCTTTCAAGACCCTTTTTCTCAGGAACGCGTGGAGATATCAAGCTGGAGTTTAAATCAAATACTCAGGTCTACTGTCCCTTGATGTGAAATAATCAAACTTCTAAGCCAAGGCAATCAAAAGATACAGTCGTTTATGCCGCAAATTTTCGACACTCGCAATAGAATCAAAACCTACTGGGTCCCCTGAACTCAGAATCTTGAAAATTCGCACGAAGCAACGCCTTATAGAACAGATAAAGGAACTTGCGAAAACCGTAAATTTTTAGTAACATCATATTATAATAAAAATATTTTTAATAATTTTAAATTTACTACCCCTTTCTTCATGAACACGTAGAGGTATTAAATTGAAATTCATTTCAAATACTCAGGTCTTTAATATATTTTAGCTGTAACAAAATCACTACAGGTTTGTACAGAACCCTCGGTGTATGAGTCTGACTTGGCCGGTTTTTAATATGGATTTTTATGAACAAATTTCGTTCAATCAATATTTCGTTATTTTTTACGAAGTTTTCGATGTAAGCGCATTATACAAGTTAAAGCTCTATTACTCTTGATTCTTGAACTAACAAAGTTTAATTATAAGTCATTATAGTTTTCCTTTAAAGTTCATCAATTGGACTACCATAACGAACTTTTTCAGATTTTTCGAGCCAGCCGCATTTCGCTTTTAGGGAGAGGATGGGATTTTAACAAAAAAACTTCTCTTTAAACTTGAAATGGAAACCTAAATCAAAACATTCTGTCAATGTTTTCATAAAAAAATAAATTAATAATAATACCACACACTATGGACTTATGGAGTAGACGCAAGAAAAAAATCATCCCCACTTAACGTGTATCCCCACTTAGGTACCACAAAAAAAATTGTTTCGTGATTTTATTTTAGCTCTTTGTGTGTTTTATCTTTCTAGCACGGTTGGACGGTGCCGAAAACGGACGGACGGATATGACGAAACTTTAAGGGTTCCGAGAGATGAACTACAGAACTCTAAAAAGGGGCTAGAAACAAATCAAGTCTTCATAGTTCATACTACACCTACATCAACTGACAGCCTAACAGCCTCCGTGGTCTAGTAGTTAGAGCATTGGCTCTCGACTCGGATGTCCTGGGTTCGATTCCCGCATTGGAACAACAAAAAATGTTGTTTCTAAGTTTGGTTAGGACAATGCAGGTAGATCACCTGATTGTCTGACAAGAAAGATGATCCATGCATCGGATGGGCATGTAAAAAGTCGGACCTGTGCCTGATCTCTCGTCAGTCGTGTCGGTTAGCCGTCCCACTGGATTATGAGAGTAAAGGAAGAGAGAGTGCTCTTGTGTACTCCGCACACACTTGGGCACTATAAAATTACTCCTGCGTAACTGGTCTGGTTTCAATGAAACAGGCCACCGTCACCGAGAACGGCGTGGGGAGTTATTACATCCTGACTTTATGTAAACCTTAGTATTTTTCAGTTACCCTATTTGCCAATCCGATATTACTCATGAATAGACATTTTAATTATTGTTATGTGAAGGGGAGTGTGATTCACAATACCACTATGTCCTGTAGGTAAGACGAACAGATGCTTGAAACTTTTTTATACATTTAGTTTTATATGAATCACTTTAGAGCCAGACGGATATCCGTCAAATGACACAGTTATTCAATTGAAAAAATTAAAGTATATCTACTAGACGTACATAATATCGTTCCACTCTAAGTATCAACTGAATCCTAGGTATAACATAATATTTTGGCCATATTATTATGATATATTGCTTAATTTAAGTAAAGACGTTTAGGCAGAAAAAATAAAATATTAGAAAAAAATATACTTTCATAAATTACTGTTCGTTAAGTTACTTTTAAGGTCCTTGACTTCACACATCTGATTGTATTGATGATATTTAGGCAAAGTCCTATGACTTGTTTCTGTGAGGTAAATAACCTTAAATCTTTCAAAATCGTAATTAAATTTTATTTACTATAATATTAAATATATTTTTATTTTTTTTATACTATTTTTCATTAACGTTTTTACATAAGCTATACTATTGTATAGCTTATGTATATAGATAATTCGTTTTTAAATTTTAAAAGGTTTTCCAAAATCCATACTGACATTTAGAGCATATAATATAATAAATTTTAAAAGGTTTTCCAAAATCCATACTGATATTTAGAGCATATAATATTATTATATTATATGCTCTAAATGTCAGTATGGATTTTGGAAGACCTTTTAAAATTTAAAAACTAATTATCTACTTATATCTATGTCTATATCTATACTAATAATAAAGAGGAAAAGTTTGTTCGTTTGTTTGTTTGTTTGAATTGAATAGGCTCCGAAACTACTGCACCGATTTTGATGAAATTTGGCACAGATGTAGAGTAGACCATGAGGAAGGACATAGGCTACTTTTTATCGCGAAAAAATGTACGGTTACTGGGAAATTAACTTTTGCGTGCACGAAGTCACGGTCAACATCTATTTCATATAAAAGAACAAAAGATCAAATAACTACAGTTTTTTCCAGCACAAGCCATTATATTTCTACTAGATTTTACTCGCGGCATGGCTCTGTTTACACTGTTCACTTCTAACAGACTTTGCATCCTTGTATCTTTAGGGGGTAAATTTTTAAATCTGTAGGCAAAAATAATTATTTTCATTTAGGAGATTTTATATGAATTCTATTAATTACAATAAAACAAGACGAGAACAAATTAATTAATGACGCATGTCAAATGCCTTTTGTTCCCGAAGCCTGAAAAGTGAAGAAACGTAATAATAATATTTCGTAATATTGGCGAAGGCGAAGGCAATTTAAGGACGTGACGCTCAAGTTATATTATAGCTATATACTAGCTTTTAGTTTTAGAATTATCCCGTGGGAACACTACTTTTTCGGGATAAAAAATAACTTATGTCCTTTCCCGGTACCCAAATTATGTCTATACCAAATATCATAAAAATCGGTTCAGCGGTAAAGGACACACTTTCACATTTATGATACAGAATTAGTATCTAAGATATTATTAGTAATTATTAGCATTAACTGCCCACGGCTCTGCCCGCGTGAAATTAGATTTTAAACTTTCATCCCCTGTTTTACCCCCTTGGGGGGTGGAATTTCGAAAAATTCATCCTTAGTGGATACCTACGTCATATGAGAAATACGTGTACGAAATGTCAAATTTCTAGCTTATGGGTTTGGCCTGTACAATGATACATCAGTCAATCAGTTTTGCCTTTTATGTATAGTATGCATATAGATTCTCATGATTTATTTGCGAACTAGATGTAGCCCGCGGCTACGTGTGCGCAAAAGAAAATTCAGCGATAAAAGGTAGCTCGATGTCCTTTCCCGTAGTCTATTCTATATCTGTGCCAAATTTCATCAAAATCGGCCCTGTAGTTTCGAAGCGTATTCAATGCAAACAAGCAAACAAACAAATACTTCCTCTTTATAATATTAGTATAGATAATGTGCAACTGGTTACAGGAACATGATGGTGGTCTTAAGTTTGATAACGTTGCATTTTATTGCGCAAATTGTATGGCTATAGCAAGCCGTTTGGTCACCCGTTAGATGGCAGAAATCAGTATTTGACTGTGAGAGCCGCGCTTCGGCATCAACGAGCAGGCTCGACCCGGTAAATATCAAGGCCTCATAGAAAAGCGGCGTGAAATAACGCTTGCTTTGTGTTTCGCCAAGTGAGTCAGGTTACCGGAGGCCCATGGGGGTTGGGAATTCCAAGGACTGGGAACACAAGTTACAATACCAGATTAGTAACAAGTGTAATCTGGTGTTGCGACTGTCCATGGGCGGCGGTAATCGCTTACCATCGATTCCTGGTTCGTTTCCTAAAAATAACCTAACCAAGAGCATGTCAGGACATGTCTAAGGAGGGTTCCGTAACTATAAACGCGTAATATGCTTTTTTTTAATTACTCCAAAAGTTACTGTTCGATTTGGTTCACAATAATTTTCCTAAAAGAGTTTTTAACATGATATATCAGCATGGAAATTTGCAAGTTTCTATCTCCTATAGTTTAAAAATGCTAGGGTGGGGACCAACTTACAGACTACTTTGGAGGCTGATTACTTGAAAATAGTCAACTTTATAAAAAAGTAACGTATGAAACCTTGCCTTTTATTTTAAAAGACCTATTCTATGATACCCCACACGATGGGGTAGAGTGAAAAAATTTTTTTCTTCCCCACTTCATATGTATGGAGTATTGATATTATTTTTTATGATCCTGAAACCGTGATCTTTACACAATCTATAACTGCACCAAATTTCATCAATTTATATTCATAATTACAGGAGCTAGAGGCGCGGACAGACAGACAGACAGACAGACAGACAGACAGACGGACAGAGCGAAACTATAAGGGTTCCTTAAGTATTACGGAACCCTAAAAATATATTAAGGCACGTTTTATATATCGACGGTATATCGACGGCAGCCGCGAGATTACCTTTTGCGTGGGCATTACGTCGCAGGCAACATCTTTATTATTATAATACTAGCTGACCCCGACAGTTGTTGTTTTATCTTAAATATGAACTGAAATTAATAAATGCCTACACCTACTTCTACTCCTACTCCTACGCCTACACCTGCTCCAACACCTACTCCTACACCTATTCCTACAACTATAACTACAACCTACACCTTTTCCAATATTATAAAAAAAGGTCCAAAAAACCTATACCTATATAATTATTTTATACGATAAAATATGTATGGGAGTATAGAAAAGTGTTGGTTTAAGATTTTTTCAGGTATTTTTTTATTTTTTCTCTCCGTAAGAATCATACTCGTACTTCAAGGAATATTCTCAAAAAAAGAAATGAATTAGCGAAATCGGTTCAGCTGTTCCCGAGATTTGCGTTTAGCGGCACATTCAGCGATTAATTTTTATATTATAGATTTTTAGTGACTTCATTACAAGCCTACGGTCATCATTCAATTTTTGGCTTTTGCCTTGCAATTAATAATTTACCTCATGTAAGAAACTTGCAAGTAATCAAAGGTGGACCACCGTGTTCCCCTACAACATCTGGTGGCGCGGCTAAATATAGCGCGCCTCCCGCCCAGCCGCTCTGGAGATTTATCCTGATGAAGTCCATAGTATGTTTCATGGACTTGTCATTATTATACTTAATGTCTTTTGGCAATTATAATCGTGTCTGCGTTCGTTCTTTCACAATTGCAACTTTCGACTTTCTTACCCCGGTAAAGTAGGTATGTTATTTCACATTGTTCTGTCTTAGCTATGAACTGAAATAAATAACTACACCTACACATACAACCTACATCAACATCTACAACTACAACCTACACCTATATCTACACCTACATGTACACCTACCAACCTTACACCTACACCTACCCTCCTGAGGCCCAAGTAAAATTTACGTGTTTTCTAATATTGACACATTGTACTTGTTCAAGTACAAAATATTTAAAGTGCTAAAAGCCCAGCACAAAAAGTATCTATAAAAACCTGCTGAGAGGAGATATTTGAATGGGAACTTTTTTCTAGTATTATTGATATGTCAGAGAATAGATTTCCACTTATCATTACCTGAAATATTTTGTTCTTGTTGGAGAACAATGGGCTCATATCATAAAAGTAGATGCGTTTCGTATGTTCTCCGTGTAGAACAGTGGAGTGTTGAGTAAATAAAATAAGAAATGTATTTCTTTCTATTTAATTAATAAAAATAATAAACAGTTTACTAACAATGCTTATTAATATATTTAATGTCTCCATTATAGTTTTGGTTTTTCTTGGACCATAAAAACGTAAAAATAACAAAAAAAATACATCAATGACAAAATAAATACTTTTATAGTAATTACAGTGCCTGTGCATCCTAGTCCTTTGATTTTTATTTCTTCGATAAATTTATATACATATAAGGTATGACCATTTCGTCACCACAAAACTTTTCCTTTTTTATTTCGGCAAGACAACCTTTTCTCATTTTCTCAATTAAAGGTCTTACATTCCAAAGCTTACCTATTTTACGAATGTCTTCAGATTCTTCATCGCCATACACTAATTTTAAAGCATTTCGTAGCTGCGTGAATCTGTTGCGCAACATATGGGTACATAGCAGTATTAAATTGTTTATTTCAAAGCCTTCTCTATCAATCAATAAGTAAGATGGTTTGGAGAGCAAAAGTTCTTTTGGAGGATATCTGATATTACTCCAAATATATGTTGAACCAGACGTAGAAGCTTGCCTACCATCGTGTTGAGTAGATCTACTGCTTATGCCGGAGTTGCGTATGCCACGACCACGGGATCTGCGTCCACCACGGCTGTTACGGCCACCGTGATAGCTTCTCTGACTTGGTGCTGCTAAATTTGATAAAGGTGATTTTTTTTTCTTTCAAAATCGCTTCATAGGTACATGAACAACGACGGCCTTATAATTCCTTTATTTAAGACTGGCTGTTGACTTCGGCTTCGCCCGCATAAATATAGTATCCCTTGGGAACACTATACATTTTAATCCAGAGCCTAAACAGTAGTTTATGGTAGTAACTATACCAAATTTCATCAAAATTCGTTCAGAAGTTTGTGCATTCATCATCCATACATCCATCTATCAATTCATCCTCATAAACTTTCACATTTATAATATTAGTAGGATCAGTAGGACTCAGTAGTCCTACTGATCCTACTAATATCATAAATGTGAAAGTTCTATAAACCACTGTAGTTAGTGGTATGTACATGATAGCACATAAATAAGGTAATGTTTTAAAAATAATTGATAAATAACATATTTATGTGGCAAGACACCCGAGTGTTAAAAGTCCACTTTAATCTCCTTTCAGTGAATAGCTCTATAGGCCCCAAATTTACCAAAGCCCAAATTCCTTCCTCACCTTATACATCAAGTTTAAGGTGCATTCTTATTTGATAGACTTTTGATTGTTATGTTTTGTTATATAGTAAAATATACTAATTCTGTTTATAAAATTTTTCTGATAATTGGTGAAGAGGTAGCTTAGAATAAGGAAACGGGACATAATATACTTTTTATCCCATTCCTGAGGGACTAAAACTCGAGAACGGCTGGACTGATTCGGTTAATTTTGCTCTTGAAATAATTGTGGAAGTTCAAAGAAGGGTTAAACAGTGAGAAATATTGGAAAAGGTGTAGGTTGTAGGAGTAGGTGAGGAAGGCTAGGACGTAGTTTGTATTGTAATCTGTAGGTGTAGTTATTTATTCCTTCTAGTTCATATTTAAGACAGAACAACGTGTGTCGGTACAGTTATGAAGTTATTAATAATGACATTATTTCTTACATAACGGAAATATAAATGTAAATTCACTGGGGTTTTATTTTTATGCCATTGGTGTAACAATTGATCATAGTTTACCCCTATGAGAGTAAAATGCCTTAGATATTTATTTTAACTACTTATATACACTTACTATTCAGTTGTTGATAATGTAGATACCTTTATTCTCCTTGCAAAATATTAATTAATCAAATTATCGCTCGTTGATAGAAGTGGACAACTGGACACTTTATTTCACATTTGCATTTTACAATAACTATACAGACCTTGGAGAATTGGAGCTGCATTTGCCTGACATCGGAATATAATGCTTACTACCCCACAATATAGGTCAATTTTGTGTGTGATTGGTTTGATTTGCGATGTTTTTGTATGGACGTAATAGCACGTGCGCCGTGCGCAAAGTAAGCTGAGATCCTTTGGCAGCTGCCACGAAATGACGCCGGAGTGACTCAGAGGGAGAGGAAAAAAGAAAATAATGACTCATTAAAGACCGTCTATTATTTTAATGTGTTGTCTCCTAGTCTAATTGGTCAGTCACACTGATAAACTTTTTTATCTGGACAATAACAAAACGAGTCGTATTTACTCATAGTATTACTGATAGTGGTAGGCCTGAACTTTGCTAAAATTTGTACATTCATATTATTTAAATTCTCATCTCACAGTGAATTATTATATGTCACCGTAAAATTGTAAAAACCGTTAGTTTGTAATATTACTAGAGATATTATAAAAAGTCGACAGATTGTCAAATAAACATTCCTCCTTACAATTGTACGCATTATTTTTCGATATAATTATTATTATGAAAAAGCAAACAAATAGCGGCACTTGCCGTTTAATCAATCGGCACGGTAAATAATTATTACAATATAAGTAAAAATAATTCGTACAATTGTAAGGAGAAATGTTTATTTGAAAATCTGTCGACTTTTTATAATATCTCTACTAATATTACAATCTAACGGTTTTTACAATTTTACGGTGACATATATAAATATATATAATAAGACAGATTGATAAAGTAAATCTGTCATTATGTCCATATAATTTGTCAGTAGCTCTAATCTTGTGTAGACGTGTTGTCGTGGCTTGACCACCATGCCACGTGTTGTGTTGTTGTTGTTCATGTTCATGAATGCAATTCTACGTTGTTCTTACTACGCGTGCAGGGGAGATACTACAAGAGAGTTAATGGCCTATTGGCCATGAATACTTGAAAGGAACTTTTTAGATTTCATGGTTATTTCATTTTCAGGACATTTACTCTCTTCATAGATTTTGTGCTCACATTCGACTGTGTCATTTCTATGTAATAGTTAGATCTATAGCTAGTATTATCTAGGCGTAAGTAGCATTTCAGTTTGACAGTAATATGAGGCTTCACAGCGCCATAAACGCTGGCTGTGTTTGTGTACATTGTACACCAGTCCTGATGTCACACCGATCGAAGTTAATATTATAATACTCTTTGTGGAAGTTAATTAAACCAGAGAATATGTGAAATTATCGTAGAATTATTTTAACCAAGTTGCAATATCTACTGGATATTATCCAGTGATTTGTATATATATATTAGGACTATTATGCCAAAAACGTACTTTGTATACCAATTGGGTCAATACGGCTCAATGCCGTGTTTTAAATAAGAACTAGTGATTTTTCCTTGTATTTTTACCTTTTGACTTACATTATCCAGTAAATAAAATATATACTTCTAGAAGTGAAATAATCTCCATCTCACCTTATTTACACTACTACCTGACCGAACAGACATATGGTTTACCATCTACCAAATAAACAAAAAATAAACACGCTTTTATAGAACGTGCCGATCATATCATGACTAACCTTTGGTAAATATTAGGCATTACGACTAGTTTTCTTGCATATTTAGAACCTAATTTACTATACTAGTCCACATTTGACACCATATAGTCCATATTAAATAAACTTTTTTCAGTATGTCACAATTTTTTTTAGAAAATGTTTAATATTTTTAAAATGATAACATTTTCTTTCATTTTTATGATTTGTTTTGTATACCAGGTAAATATCAACCGTTTAAAATGTATTTAAACCTAGTAAAAATATACAGTTTTGACATATTGTAAAGTAAAATGAAATAATTAGAACACTTAGTTAATCATGATATAAATGTATGCATGCTATCTATTTATAGCTAAAAGTGCCAAAACTATAAATGTTGTTACCAACGATTGTATTTACCGCTTTAGGAGCAAATAAACGAATTGAATTGAATTAAAATTCTAAGTTTTATATGACAAAATCCCTATTATAGTCCACAATTACTACACTTATACTTCTTGATTTAACTGTAACATTACACGACGGTGTAGCAGCCGGATAGTTAAACAAAATCATGAAAGTGCATACATAAATTAATAAACGTACGGAAAACGCTATAGCTTGCGTCATTGCAACTACGGTGACAGTGAAATGAGGTGTTCCTTACCCCTCTACTGACGTCAATTGAATGATATATTATGCTCAATTATTTGAATTGCCTTCAGTAATCAGATAAGGATTTTAGTTTGGAACTATATTTTAAATTTTGTTTTGAAAAAGTAAGGTACTTTAGTACTAAAGTACCTTTTAGTAAAACATGATACTAAAATTTAAACGTTTTAAGGAAAACGCAAATTACCCATTCCTTTGTGATCGGCAAATATTATCAAGATTATTTTGCCTATGACCAAAAATGTTGGCACCTAGTATTCTTCATTAGTCTTTGGCAACCATTCAATATTCTTTTCCCTTCCCCTTTTGGTTATTCTCTTGAGTCTTGCAGTAATATTTATACAACTTAGTTTTTTCTCTTCTATAGTGCAGGTATAATAATTTTCGTCATTACGACCCCTTCTTATTTAGCCTGTAGTATTCTGAGACGTTGTTATATTCTTTCTTCCTAACTTTATAATCTATCGAGACCATTATTTTTTCTTTTTAAGCCTACAACAATTTCGGCATTGGCGGTCCTACACTAAACTTTGAATTCCTAAGCTCAACGCGTCGCAACGCGTTATCTTATTACTTCTCTAGTCTAAGACTAACGTTCGTATAATGACTTATCTATACTGTTCCTAAGACTATGACCAACCAAGCTCTTTCTTTCCACTTCTTTAGTCTACAATAATTCCCGTAATGGCGGTCCTACACTAAACTTCCTCTTCCTAAGCTTAACGCGTCTCGGGGGAGAGATTTATCGTGTTTATAGTATCTTTTAATTTGCAGCTGTCCTACGCATTTCACGTCGACGCGACTCATTATTGCATGTGTCTGTTAAGTGATAATAGATTTGAATATTATTATTACTATTAATTTGAGCTACGTGGCCTAGTGTGTAGACCGTTTGGTTCGCACTCGAGAGAGTTCAGGTTCGAATCCCAGGTTGTGGCGTGTACCAATGAGACTTTTTCAGATCTCAAGTACATTATATGGACGCTCTAACGGTAAAGGAAAGCATCGTGAGGAAACCCGCACATTTTTGGCCCCAGACGTCATTCCTCTGGACTAGGCTGATTGTGTTTGCGAGAATTCCGTATGTGCTTGGGCAACCATACGACATTTATAAACCGACTGTCCCAGGCATTACAGTATTTCAAGAGTGGTTACTTCATTCGGAGAATACTGTATAAATCATCCATTAACGGATGAAAAGGCCTAAGTTTTAAGGTTTGCAAGTTTTTTATTACTATTATTATTTTTAAACAAAAAACTAAACCGACTTCCAAAGTAAAAATACACAAAAAAGTATGAAATAAAACTTAATCTCTAAATAATTCCCCTTTCAAATTCGGCTAAAATTTTTACTATTTCTCTACTCAATCTTCTTAATTTTGAAATCGGTACCAGCCCAAACAATATTCTACAATATTTTATAGAACTTACGTTCATATTTGCTGGTACCGACTTCAAAATTAATAAGATTGAGTAGAGAAATAGTAAAAATTTTAGCCGAATTTGAAAGGGGAATTATTTAGAGATTAAGTTTTATTTCATACTTTTTTGTGTATTTTTACTTTGGAAGTCGGTTTAATTTTTTGTTTAAAAATAATAATTTCACCCTTTTTAGAGATATATTTTATTAAGTTATTATTAATACGTCTTAAGAACGTCTAAACTAAACGATCGAATGTATAATTGAATACGCGCCAAGCTTCCATAAGGTATTGCTATTAAGATGATGATGATGATTACTGTAAGTTATAAAGTGGCATGTGCTTGCAGTTCATTAAGCAATGCCGAAATTTCCAAACGCATATTATCTTTAAAGACTGAGGAGTTCTGTACAGTGCTTTTGGATCCAGGGTAAACCTTGGTACAATATCTTATTTTTTGGTAGCATATGCTTGTGTTACTTCAGTAAAAGTCAAAATCACTATATGTGTGGATATAAATTTCGAGGAGGTCCCTCGATTCCTCATGGATCGCATCATCAGGTTTCCACTTTAGTGACTAAAGGACCAATTTCGAACTAAACCCTTTACAACAACAAAAGAATTTTGCAAATAGGTCCATAAACGGCAGAGTAATGTTCAAAGATCTCTGTGTTAGTGTAAAATACTATGAGATATACCTTTTATATCATCATAATCTGATGATATATGGTGTGATAGTGGTGATGATGATGATGATTACTCTAACTGACAGGGTGGCATATGCTTGCAGTTCTTTAAACAACGCCGAAATCCCCAAACATGTATCTATAAGGAGCCAGGAGTTCTGTTCTGTACTTTTGGGTCCAGGGTATACCTTGAAGCAAAATCTTACTTTTTGGTAGCATATACTTGAACTACTTCAGAAAAAGTCAAAATCACCATATGTGTCCATATAAATTTCGAGGAGTTCCCTCGATTCCTCATGGATCCCATCATCAGGTCACCACTTTGATATCAAAAGGACCAATTTGGGATTACACCCTATACATCACAGAAAAAATTTTGAAAATCGGTCCACAGGCGGCGGAGTAATCGTTGAACATACAAAAAAAATAAAAAAATAAAAAAATATACAGCCGAACGTATAACCGCCTCCTTTTTTGGGAAGTCGGTTAATTAAAATGGCATAAGCGTCATTGATCAATTTTGATACTTGCAATTATAGCTAAGGGTCAGTTCAAACCACCGTTATACGCGGCGCTGCATTTTTATGATAGAACTTTATTCAGTATATAATGCGATTCACATGAGAATAGGAACGTCAATGACCTCTATCTGTCAAATGTCACTTGAAAAGTACGGTTAGCAGAAAAACTTATTTGCCAATAATAATAGTCGAAATAATTCTTTATATACTCGACACTAGCAGAATGGTGCAAAACCTTTGCAACCGCGATTGCCATAAATAAAAGAAGAGGAATAATAGTCTTACATCGAATTTAAATAATAACGTTAAATTATCTAAACATTTAATTTAATAATTATAATAACATATTCATAATTCGTTTTTAAAATCGTAAATTAACATTTTGTTTTTCATTGTTGGTGCATGGTAACTTGCCAAAATTATATTGTTTTTGTTATTGTCATACTCATTTTGCTCGAAAATACTACATAATTAGGTACAATATGGCGCCGATTCGATCCTATTCTCATTTGAATCGCACTATACATAAAGATACACGTTTCATATGACATCAGTCATATACTGCACGTGCACTGTGCAACGCGGTGTAACATGACATTTGAACTTTTACAGTGAAAAAAAGTGCAGCACTACGTCGCGAATATTTTCAGTGTGTTTGTTTAAATCCATACTGCAAACTTTACGCGAATACACTATAGTTTCAAAACGCTAGCCATTGCAATGGCGTTACCGATTTGATTGGGGTAGTGATGGGATTCGAGTTGCTTTTTACTCGAGTGACTCGAGTAGTTTTTATATTACTCGCACTCGAGTTAAATTTTTGACAACTCGAGTTTCGAGTGACTCGAGTTGACTCGTACCACTCGAGTGGTTTATACCGAGCCGAGTGAGAAATTCAAGTTGTGACAAGTTTAACATAATATATACCCTAACGGGAAGACGAAGACTTCATACAAATAAAATGCCAACAGTTTGAGACACTAGCGCGCCAGTATTTGATTCGTGAAACTTCTTTGGCGTCAGATTTTAAATGTTTATTATTATCTAAATTGTGTAAGAACATAATAAAACTGTTCATATTTGGATATCATGAAAGTTCCTTGTAAGAATCAATTAAATTGGATTAGAACTTATTAGTAGTAGATTATAATATTTCAATTTAACTGATAGTTGATATAAGAGGTTTCTTGATTAATGTATGACAGGTTTAGTTTGACGGAAAATTCTATTTTTTTACATTCTGTTTAGATATTTTTGAGTAGCTTTTACATTAATGCGAAAATGAATACACATTTTCTATGTAAAATTAATATTGTTTTATTCGTTTTAAAATTTTGGTCACTCGAGTTTTACCTATATACCGAGTGACTCGAGTCAATAAAAATCATTCGAGTTTTATCTTCACTCGAGTGGCATTCGAGTGAGAAAGTTACCAGTACCGAGTGACTCGAGTGAAAAAAAAATTCACTCGAATCCCATCACTAGATTGGAGACACAGTATAAATGTATAAAGTGCCGTAAAAATCAGTCCAGCTGTTTCAGAGATTAGCCGGAACAAACAGACTGACAGACAGACGGATAGATATTTTTTTAAATTGAATTTTATACTTATACATACTTTCATATTATGAAATCTTATTAATTATCTGAAAGAAGATGTAATGACAAAAATTGAGAAAGATATGCTAAGACGGTTTGGCCAAAGTGTATAAGGCGAGTGTGAATGAAAATGTTGGAAGAAGTAGACCTAGGTCCTAGGCGGACGTTTCGAGACCAAATCAGGGACGTCTTGAAAAAAGGCCAGGTTAAGAGTACCCTAAACCGAAGAGGGTGTATGAAGGTAATAATGAAAGTGGACGAAGCGAAACAAGTATGTAAGGATCATAGCAAGTGGAAAAAAGAAAGAAGTGCCTACCCCTACGGGTGATTATATGTATGTATGTGTACTCGTATTATGTATTATGTGAAAAGTGAAAAATTTAACACAGTGAACAGTTAGTATGAGAAAATTCAATCAACGTGTTTAATATTTTCCCCTCAATTTTTCCAATATTTCTCGCCATATGAAGTTCAGAGATACCTGAACTTGTACAATTATTTCAAGACCAAAATTAGCTAAATCGGTCCAGCCGTTCTTGAGTCGTAGCGTGACATTGGAATTACAATTAATTTTTTTACATAAAAGTCGAAGATTATTACAATAACTTTTCATTTTAATGATTCTCGTGCCAAAATCCTTATAAAGTTATTTTCCGTCTATTTCGATCATGATAAATCAAAACAAGATCAAGATTTTCCGTTATCACAGCCGGTGCGATGACTACTGACACAGACAAAACAAAATGGCTGCCAAGTCCACCACTTAGCGTAATGTACAAGTGCGTGCACCTGCCTCTACACTTCAAATACAGATAAGGACAGTTCCAGCAACTATGATTAGGATATAAAATACTTTAGAATATGAGTAAAATACCCCTATTAAACAAGATGTAATGTCTAATGGACATATTTACGTTACTGGTTCGCTATAGTCTATTCTTTGGTTATAATCTATAGATCGCGCATAAACGCACGATTTATTTTTGCATAAGTACAACTACTTCAGTTTGTATAGAAAAAAAAAAACTGCACCTACCTATAGCCAAGGAATTTGTAAGTATTATATACAACAAATTCCTTGCCTATAGCACATTTAAATGCGATCTCCTTTTGAGACGCTACTAAATGTATCTAATTATATAATATTAATAATATTTATATCTATGGACGCTTCATACCATAGAAAAAAGTATACCACGTCAGTCTGGCCCCGTGGTAAGTATCCGAAGAACTTGTACTCGTATTACAGGTATCAGACAACGGATATATATATATATTTAATACTTTTGATACTATACTTATATTTAAGATATTTAAAATATTTAATACTTATCCATAACCTTGTGTCCCTGACACAGAAAACTTTTTTGTTCCCTGGCGGAATTCGAACACGCGACGTCCAGCTTGAGCGCCATACGATAACCACTGATCTACAGAGGTCGTCAAAATAATGCGGAAAAAACTACACGAAAAATAGTATAACGTAATTTATAACATTGTTATAGACAAGGAAAAGACTTTTATTCTGAATATCGCGGGAAAATGCACTTAGCGCTAATGCGGAACCGCTCTTATTATACTACGTTATAATATTTTATGACAACGCTCAAGGTATAAAACTAAGTCGACTATGAATTTTTTTTTGCAAAGTTCTGCAAGGTAGGTATATAAAATGTATGTTATTTTTATGAGAGAGATTGATACAGGTAAAAGTTCTAAATAAAATAGTAGAATTAATTTTGTTTAATGATTTTTAGCTTTAAAAGAAAACAGTGATTGATGACCTCTGTGGCTCAGTGGTCAGCGTGTTGGTGCTTAAGCCAAAGGTCACGGGTTCAGATCCCGCTGAAGAGACGAAAAGTTCTTCTTTATTCCTGGGTCTGGGTCTTGGATATGTATAGTATAATAACAATCTCAAATATATGCATAGTTATAACAGTATTATATATATTTCCGTCGTCTGGTACCTGTGATACTACTTCTTCGGATACTTAGTACAGGACCACATTGTAGTGGTATGGTCCATAGATATTATTTTAAGGTGTTGTGTACATACGCAGTGCTTACTACATAGAGAGCAAATCAAAATTTCAGCACAGACCATCAACATTTTCGTCTGTCGTTTCAGTAACCGATAGTGTCAGAGGGGTGCCCCCCCCTCTCTTGGCGCACCGCCAGGCGGCGTCATTGGCGAAGAGCCAGAAAAAAAAATGGCGTCGCGCATCTTTGATATGCGTCAGACGCGAGCGCAGCCGCTGCATGATTTTTTTTTCTTTGTCGCCTTTGATGAGTCGTAAAACTAAATAGTCCGAATAGAAAAGTTTTATGTACCTGTCCAAATAAATTAGAGTGATAAAGAGGAGAAATATATACGATTACTACGATGTAAATGTAATCACACGTATTTTTTATTTTACGATCATAATTATTTAAATAAGTACCTATTTATTATGAACCTTGCACCTTGTTTGAGGAGAATTTAACAAGCAGATTTATCGCATAATAATATATTGTAAATTAACATTTACCATTCAAAATAGTTGTATGAAAATTTAAATACAACCCGAATGCCGGGTTTTACCCGACTACGGCTACGGAAGGGTAATGATTTTGGCAGTATATTCGTTCCACCGTAGCGCCTAAACTACCTATCCGATTTTATCGAATGAGGATTGAGGTTAGATTTGTAATAATGGCACGAGTAACATAGGCTATATAATTTATTTAGTCGGGTTATAGTTTTTAGCTTTACGTTATTTAAATATTGTGATACCATGGTAGAACTATTATTTTGGCCAAGCTAGCCTATTCAGTGATACCGAAAAAGAATAAAATTTCCAAATACTTATCTATACTAATATAATAAAGAGGAGAAGTTTGTTTGTTAGTTTGTTTGCATCGAATAGGCTCCTAAACTACTGGACCGATTTTGATTAAATCTGGCACATATATAGAATAGACGACGGGGAAGGATATAGGCTACTTTTTATGACGGCAAAATGTACGGTTACCGCGGGATTTCCTTTTGTCGCGCACTAAGTCACATGCAACATCTAGTATAATATAAAATTACTAACGTGTATTAGAAAAGTTTCGAGAAAACGTGATATCATGGAGCGAGAGAATGAGTAATATCACTCTCTTGCTTCATGATATCGAGCTAAAGAGAATAATAACATGACCGTGATCGATGGAGTTGTTGAGCAAACTTTCCCATTGTTTTGTTCAAATGTTTGGATGTTTAAACTAGTTTTGGTTTTAGCTGTATTGTTTGTTAATCATCATAACTTTTCTACATACTACTTGTAGTAAATAATATTTTTATGAGAAGCTTTTTTTTCTGTGTCATCGAGTTTATGAGTGTAGCGAGTAATGTGACTGCTTACTATTTTACTATAAAATTTTACTATTAGGTACTATCAGGGAATCTAATTAATAAGCAGGTAGAGTGTTATCATAATTTATTCGTATTATATGACGGAATGCAATCACAATACAAATACTGTACTAACATAATACGACAAATTATGACAAACTGCTTATGAATTAGATTAGTACTAGGTACTGTAGGCAGTCCTATATAAAATTTTATTATACCACTAACGCCATCTATTGAATATAAGAAGAAACTAAAGAGAAACATAACAAGACCAATTATTGTTTTGAGCTACTTACAATAATATTAAAACACAACTATTACAGACTGATCCATCAAATTAATCATCACCATTTAAAAAAATCATAACTATGATTATTATTATAATACTAAGTTTAGTGAATAAAACAGAAGGTCGATTCTGCAAATTAAATCCTGCAATAATACACTTACAATCCAGTCCCGATATGTTCAATGTTTTTCTCATAAACGTCAAACCAACGTCAAACCCGTTTTGTTTGGTCGTCCAAAAATCAGTTTATGATATCAAGACGATTCATTAATAACTCAACAAAAGTAAAATGAAAGTTCATTACGAGAATTATTGTGGTTCTGGTGTCAAATATTTGTACGGAGTTAACCCGACCGGAACCATGAAGCTATGAAAAATGTTGTTTGTCTATGGCTTCATCACGTTTTGTTATGGAGAAATAATTGACACAAGCACACGTCTCTGGAAGCGCGCCAAAAGCAACAGGCGGTTGTGACGTCACCAACGAAAGTTCCTACTTCTTATAACCCAGTTCCGAGCTGTATGCATAGGTCAGTCGAATTAGCGGTTGTCTGAGAAATGAGATTTATACTTTACGAAATGTTGCCCGCGACTTTGTGCGCGCTAAAAGTAATCGCGTTTGAATTGTATATTTTGATGCGATAGAAAGTAGCAATAGGGAATATGCACGATTTTTTTTATATTTTTTTATATAAATCTATCTTGTTTGGTAAACCGTATGGTAAAATCAATTTTTGGATATCATTAAAAATAACAAAGATATGAACGTTTAAAGTAGTCTATTAGACAGAGAGATCGGATGTGTAACGTGACGTCACATAACACGACTTTCATAGAAAGTTCGTAAGTAATTTCGTTTTGCTAGAAAGAGATAGATTAAAAACTTTGACCGCTCATATCTCGCTCATTTATCAACAGATATTGAAAATCGCCGTTTCCTTTATTTTTCAGTCTAGTATCATATTATTATATTTTAAGTTATTTTAATGTTTTATGCATATTCCCTATTGTCCTTCCCTGTGGTAGACTCTCTGGCAAATTTCATCAATATATGTTTCCTCTTCAAACTACAGGCTTAATGCATGGGGCATTAGACCTGTAGTTTGTTGGGGCATGGACCCTATTTAGCCAATATTACAAGTATTACGCTCAGGACGTTTTATAAAAGTGTCCTATAATTATTTTATTTTTTTTATTTATTTATTTGACTGTATAATTGATTACGAAGTCCATAACGGTTTTATCAGTGGTCACCTTTGTATCGCTCTTTTAATAGTTTTGTTTAGATATTATTGTTTTTTTTTTCCGTCTCGTATGGCCATCGTAACGTCATGGTTAAATACTTCTTCGACTGACGCTTGCAATTTTCATCGTTTGCCTGATGATTTTGGCGTGATAATAATGTTATGGGGCGTTTACATTTCTTCGAATTTTCACCATGTTACCATGTTAGTGATGGCTCGGGTACAACAAAACATGCCGGTCCAATCACCGCCACCTCGTCTTGGCGGCGCGCCAGTGCGCGGCGAAAACTCGGCCGATGTACACTTCAGCTGATAAATAGTGGAATAGACAGTGATTTCAAAACTAAGGGTGGGCACTGACTTACATATGACAGAACAAATCTTCTTACAGTAAAAAGTTACGTTAAGGGCCATTATTAAGAATATATTGATTAATTAACATGGAAGTAGTTTAGGCGCTACGATGGAACAAAAATAACCAACAAAATCACTACCCTCCCTTTTCGCTTCGCCATAGTCGGGCAAAACATCGTCTAATCTATATTACTATAGTGTTTATAAACAATCTATAAGCCGTTTCTTTATAATATCTAAAATATAACTTAGATACAAACAAGATAAACATACAATACAAAAGAGTCATTGCCATGGTACACCGTATAATTTTTTTCTAGCCAGAAAAGTTAAGCAAAAAAGAGAGACAATTTTTTTTTCTAATTTTTAATCGCATGTAGCACCGAAATAAGTTTTTCAATTCTACAACAATTAAGAAATAATTAGGTATTACAACTTGATAAAATGAAAAAGAATTAAGATTTTATATACCTATTATAGTTTTGTTATTATGTGCATTTCCAAGTCACAAAAAAGTTGCGATTTTTTTACAACATTAGTGTAAAATAATTAGTTTACTTACACCAAATACAAAAACATTTACATCTATTACATGAACATAAACGAGCGAACTTCGGAGATAACAGAAATTTTGTGCATATGGCCATAAATTTTGTAGCAACACTAGTAGCGTGTGACGTCACCTGCTTGTACGACTTTTGTATGCGGCGTTTTTACATGACTCACAAAAGTGCTTCAAACAATCCGCAGTATCTTTAAAAATATTGATTCTTAGTATACTACTCCTTTTGTGAACTGACTTATTTTTTAGATCACTATTCATTAATGTAATAAAAAAATACAGGATGCTTAAAATATTATTTAATTTCTTTTTAAGAGTTCTACAACTATTATGTTTGGCCATGTTCACTAATGATGAACACTTTGTGGTTAATTTCATATTGCTTAAAAACGTTGTCGTTTAAAAAATATGGTCTACAACTCTACACTCTACAGCCTACGAGAGCTACGAAATCTCGTAGCCAGTAGTAGCCTTAGCTACGACGTAGCACAGCCGAATATATCTTTTTGTAAATATTATCGATATTTAATCGATAGTAAATCTTTTTGTATTTGATGTAAGTAAACTAATTATATTGGTTTTTACACTAATGTTGTAAAAACATATTACAATATAAATACCTAATTATTTCTGAATGATTAAAAATAACAAATTTCTACATGTAGAAAAATACTCAATTACATATATTTAGAGGTAAAAATTAATGTTCACTCATTCAAGTATTGTACCGGAAAGTTACCGCATTGATTTTTAGACGTTTATGTGACTAACTGTACCGAAGACGATGACCTCGAGCGCGTCTAGCCAAATGTCCGCGCGACTGTACCGGCAGATGAAACACCATTTTACGTAACTAATGTGGCAAACAAGGTGAACCTGGGCATCTGTAATACTGGGCGGTGTGTAAGTGCAAAAACTATTATAATTCAGATTTTTAAAGATGAATTTTTCGGTAAGGTAATTTTTTTTTTCAGGAAATTATCTCGACCGCAAATTAGGTTTGCTTGACTTTACTCGATATCAAACATTAGAAACAAGAATAAAATATTATTTCTCGTGGAAAAATATCTGCAAATGAGCAGATATTTTTCTGAAAGGAAAAGAAATAACTATAATTTTAATTAAAAAAAAACGGCCAAGTGCGAGTCAGACTCGCGCACCGGTTCGGCACTCGGTTCCGTACAAACCTGTAATGATTTTGTTACAGCTTAAAGGATTAATTATAGACCTGAGTATTTGATATGAAATATCAATTTAATACCTCTACGTGTTCCTGAGAAACAGGCGGACGGATGGACAACAAAGTGATCCTATAAGGATCCTATAAGGTTTTTTCCTTTTGAGGTACGGAACCCTAAAAACCACAACCCAACTATTTGACATAGCCTATGTCAGCTGGGATACTATTATATAGCCTATGTTAGCCGGGATACTATTATATAGCCTATGTTAGCCGGGATACTATTATATAGCCTATGTTATCCGAGATACTATTATTTAGCCTATGTTAGCCGGAATACTATTATATAGCCTATGTTAGCCGGGATACTATTATATAGCCTATGTTATCCGAGATACTATTATTTAGCCTATGTTAGCCGGGATACTATTATATAGCCTATGTTAGCCGGGATACTATTACGAATCTATTGACATATCATTAATTAAAAATACCAGCTGTCGTTTAGGCGCTATGGTAGAAGAAACGTGCATACATACATAGTCTGCCAAAATCATTACCCTTCTTTTTGGCTTCGATGTAGTCGGGTTAAAACTTAAAAATCCATCTGGGCGTGAACCAGTCCGCGAACCAGGTTTTTGCTAGTATTTTTTTTTCCATTACCATTACCAAACACCATTGATGCATTGCTAGTTTTTTTTTAATAAACGTACCTATATAATACAGACGATAGGCATGTCGAGGCAAAAACTGTCGCTATATAAATAAAAATATAAATGGACGCTTCCACACCACGTCAATGGCCCCACTTTTAAGATTTTTGGGGGCATTTTGACATTTGATGTATAGTGAGATCAAGATTGCTGATATTTAATAATAATATCTATGGACGCTTCACACTACGTTAATCTGATCCCGTGGTAAGTTCTCGAAGAACTATATTTGAGGTACGGTGATTCAAGATGGCACATTTTTTTTTTGTATGAAGATTAAGTTCTGTTAAATAAATGTACGTCATAGTCCATTCTTAGTCTTGAAATATTTAAGTTTTGGCTAGCTAGCCTCTTAGACATTCCGTTTTCATCCCGGAACGCAAATACAAGTGTTATTTCGCGCTAGTTTTCTGTGAGGCTGTGGTTTCTCGCCGGTTACCAAACTGAAGCTCTTATTACCGAATACTCTGATTTAAATACATCGAGGTACGATTTTAATGGACTTTTGGATGATGATTTTAAGCAATCCGCGAATGAGGTATGAAAAAAGTGTGTTGTAAAAATCGGTCAGTGTAGGTACAGTGTATCTAAACTATCTAAACCAGCCATACTCAAAGTGTGTTCCGCGGAACCCTGGGGTTCCACGAAGCCCCTGTAGGGATTCCGCGAGAATTTAGAAAAAAATCAACAAAACACCTCTCTCTGGTCGAACGTTTTTACGCGTCGTATCATGAGGCGTAGCCTACAAGCTACCTAGCGAATTGAGAACTTTAAACGAAGTATTTATTGTTCTACGGCTGTATTCTGATTGCATCAGTTTTGTACATTCATTCAGTCATCTATTTTGCAACATAAGAAATTACACTAATTTTACATTAAATTACGAAATGATCCTATTTTCACAGTCTTTTAGGATTTATTGTTTGAACATATTTAACATATTAAATAGGAAAAAAAATTTGCTCGCTTGCTTTGCTAGCTCGCGTTTACCATAAAGAACATATATTATTTAATACTGATGTTCAATATAGCCGGTTAATTTTATGGTATTTTTCCGAAGTTCACCGTTATTCAGTGTTTTAATTTAACGTTTGAACAGATTTTGACCTGTAAAATGTGGAAAATTTTGCTCACTCGCTCCGCTCACTCGTGTTTGGCTTAAAAAACATTATCAATTTTTGTTTTCGAATTACAGTTTAAATTCAGGGTTTAAAGCAGAAAGAAACAGGTAAAAACGAAAAAAAAAATAATGGGGGCCCATAATGTGCCCCGGGCTTCTAATAGGTAATAGACCAGGTTCTAATAGACCAGTATTTAATGTACTTTTAGTCATTTTATTGTATTTTACTTGTTATGTAGTTACTTACTATTAGTATGTAATAACTGTTACATTGTACTTTTATTATGCTTATTTATAAAGAATACATTTATAAAATAATTGTTTTATTGTATGGTTCCGTCAAGTATTTCGCCTTACAAAAGGGTTCCATTACCAAAAAAGTTTGAGAACTGCTGATCTAAACTAATATTATAGATGCGAAAGTCTGTCTCTCTGTCTGTCTGTTACCCCTTCACGCTTTAACCGCTGAACCAATTTTGATGAAATTTGGTACAGACATACTTTGAGTCCTGGGAAAGGACATATGATAATTTTTATCCCGAAAAAGTACAGTGTTCGAAGGATACTGTATTTATGCGGGTGGGGCTGCGGGAAACAGCTAGTACTCAATATTTATGTTTCCTCTGCCAAGTGCCGTGGGCGGCCAGTGTGACCAACTTGTATGAAAATTGGTTGGGAAATTTTAGATGAAATTGGTTGGGAAATTTTAGATGAAAAAATATTCTTACCTTATTCTAAAATGTTTGAAGCTGACCATATGATAGCTGTGAAATAAAAGGATATTAAATAAATTATTTTACTTAAAATCCAGTTTATATTGATAACTAGCTGTTGCTCGCGGCTGTTGCCCACCCGCGTAAATTTAGTGTCCGATAAGAATACTGTACTATTTCGGGATAAAAAGTAGCCTATGTTTTAATACAGAGCCTAAACTACCACCATACCAAATTTCATCGAAATCCGATCAGTAACTTTTGCGTGAAAAAGTAACAAACATCCATCCATCCTCACAAACTTTCACATTTATAATATTAGAAAAACTAGTAGGATTAAAATCCTTTTTTGAGTTAGTTATTTAAATAAATCTTTTACGTAAATAATGCTATGGATTGTCCCATTATATTACTTACTATTTTTATTTAATTTTAGACTTTGAAATTATGACTGAAAAGATTTTAAAGGAAATCTCAAAAATATTGATTTGAATGACCTTAAAGGAATACTTTTTCTAAGGCTTTTTTTCTAGCCAAATTTATTATAAAGAAGCAATTACTTAGTATAATATTTAATTTAATTACCATTGAAAATATCTGACGCCCTACCAGTGTCTCGCTAGTGACAAAAATTAAATTGCTATATTTATTTTTATACACAAAAGTACTTGTAATTAATTTACTAATTATTTAAAGGTAAATTAACTAACTACTGATAGTTCTATATTTATTCCTTTTTTAGTCTTACTGCATTAGACATTTATTTCATTTTTAAACAAAATAATAAATTAGCGAGTTGTATTTTGTTACAGGCCTTAAAATTTGTATTTTTAACTTATAATGCTATTATTTACTTTGATTATGAAAATAGTATTTGAAATATCCTATATTTTTATTTTATTTCGGGGTATTAAAGTTTAAAATTAATTCTAATGCCAACAACAGAACCTTTACCCTAATTAGGTTAAAAAGAGCACTACATCGTGTGTTGTTGACTTAGGATTAAACAATTTATTATTATTCATTAATTTGCTAAGGTTTTACAATATTATTTAAATAAGTTTAATTATGAAAATATTTAATTTGTTATTATGGTAGTTTATTATAAACTATTGTAACTATTATATTTGCTGGTGATTTTTAATAAAACATTTTGTAATAACAAATGCAAAAAGTTCAGAAATTACTTTTTGAATGAAAAAATATTTCATATTTTATCTATCATTACCAACATATGTATTCAAAAACGTCTTTATTGATTTGCCGTTAATTAACGATTAGTTATGAAGATAGTCTATTGAAGCCTTTAATATTATAATGTTAATGACCAAACGAAAAAAATGGTAACAATATTTTTCTCTTTACAATTGTCAATCTAGGAAGGCGTATATAGGTCGCTGGCAGCCAGCCAGCTTAGTCATCGGGTGTTAGGCCAGCGATAAAGGTTACGTTTGTACCGGGAGAGCACCTCGCCAGATATGTTATCCTAGTACTTGGGGCATATCGAATCGAGTAGTCAGGAAAAGGAGATGTAAGGGGTTTTAGGTCTTTTGAATTTGCTATTTATTATGCATGAATCCTGAATGCGTGGCAATAAGTTTTTTTTTTCACTGTCATAAAAGAGGTGTTCAAGAAATGTATGAGGCCTGGGCCAGCCCTACGTACAGTATATGTAAATATAGCTACATAATATAGTAACCGTTTCCTATTCTTTATTTTGTTTAATTTCACTTCGTTTCCATGTACATTTAAATTAACTTCGTCAAGGAGAGCAACACAAAGTAAAATAAAACATGGCGGATCAGATCAGAATTAACTAAAGACTGTCATTTTGTCAATGACATGACTTTTGACAAAGAAAGACGTATGACATTCAAGACGACGTCCCTTCGTAAAACTGTCTACTACGTCAAAAGTCAAGTCAAAACAACTGTCACGGCCGCCCTAAAAATAATGTTCTCGCAATAAAAAACTCTTCAAATAATCATTTTTGTACACATTTACCCTTCTTCAAATTATTTTTTTACTATTTTTATGATATTCCCATATTTTTTTCCTATTTACCTATGTAGTGTACATAGAATTAGCCCAAAACAAACATCTCTATTGCACAAAACATGTATTTTATTTTATTTTATTTTATAAAACAAGGGGGCAAACGAGCAAACGGATCACCTGATGGAAAGCGATTACCGTCGCCCATGGACACCCGCAACATCAGAGAAGTTGCAAGTGCGTTGCCGGCCTTTTAGGAGGGAATACGCTCCCTTCTTGAAGGTTTGCAGGTCGTAGTGGTCCGGAAGTACTGCTGGCGACAGTTCATTCCAGAGTTTTACAGTGCGCGGCAGAAAGCTTCGGGTAAAACGCATGGTGGAGGACTGCCACTCATCAAGGTGATGAGGATGATAAATATTTTGTCGCATGGAACCGTGGCGAAAAGTTGCAGCAGGTATAAGTCCGAACAATTGCACAAAACATTTTTAAGAAAGTATCAGTCCATACTCGCCTACTGTCAAACAACACATTAATAAATTGCAAACGCGTCCTTTACACGTTGGTAAGATTTGCCATTATTCTGCAATGTTATAAATGTGAAAGTTTGTGAGGACGTGTGGATGGATGGATGGATGTTTGTTACTCTTTCACGCAAAACCTACTGAACGGATTTAGACGAAATTTGGCATGGTTGTAGTTTAGGCTCTGGATTAAAACATAGGCTACTTTTATTCCGAAAAAATATAGTGTTCCTTTGGGATACTGTATTTACGCGGGCGGAACCGCGAGCAACAGCTAGTCAGAAACTAAATCTATTAGGGTCTAATAAGTACACTTTTTATAAGATTGGTCTTTCCTTTGCAGGCATTAATACCTACATTACCTAATGTTCAAAGTTACCCATTATATTATTACCTAGACATAAAATGCAACAACTACTAGTATTTTCACACTCAAAGCAATTCAGGTCAAACGTGACCAAGTACAGTTGTAGTTCATAAATACCTAAACAGATGCGGACGTTTATATTTACTGGAGTTTTTACAAACATACAGACAGAAAGACAGCGAAAGACCAGACGTATATCGTTACTTTAATTTATATTTTACCCCTTTCTTAGAGAGTTGAAATTTATTTCATTTCGAATCGTTGTTCTTCAGTTTGAAATGTGCATGTCTAAATTAATAAAGTGAATTTAGAATGGTAGTAGTAGTAGGCTTAGGTTACTTTTTACTTTGAAAGATATCCGATACTATATTAATGCGGATGGAGCTGAAAAAACCTAGTTAATATGAAAAGTTTATCATTATTCTATCCTTTTCTAACTAACAAAATATACGCAATTTGGAAATTAAAAAGAATAGAAATAAAGATGGGCGCATATTTTTCAGTTCCTAGTTCCGACAGACACAGATTGATGAAGACAGATACAACATAATGGGGATGGCGACTCCCATAGCGACTTGGGCGGATCTTTGAACTTAATTAGGTAGAGTAATTTAAATAATCCTAACTTATATAAGCAGCTACATAGTTAGCTTTCGATTTGATTGCTCTACTACAAGCGTACGTGTGTCCACGATTGGTGGAAAAATTGTGGGCCGTTGAAGAGGGATGTCAAAATTTAATTTTATTAGTACATAGGCTATTTTTTATCTCGAAAAAGGACCTACAGTGTTCCCGAGGGTGTCTGTATTTACGCGGGCGAAGTCGTGGACAAAAGCTAGTAATACATATAAATAAATTATGAGAACAATTCACCTGCTTATAAATTCGATTCCCCGATAATACCAAATTCTCGTATGTATGTAAATGAACATAATGTTAATAGAGCTTTTGGATTTTGCTTAACAAGCTGCTTGCAACTTTTCTGCTTATTATGCATAAGATTTTTTTAAATCTTGTTTTTTTTTTCATTTTCAGCCATTATACCTACTACTGGATACAATCGTTAAGACTGCCCGGCGCGTTCCAAGATGTGTGGGCGAGCCGGTCGCAGGCGCCGCGCGTACACTCGTCCACAGAAGTGCTTCATTATAAAAACAATTCTAACTGCTTATTATAAACTTTAATGAACTGCTGAATAAAACTCTTGAGGTGTACGCTATGCATAATATGGTAATAGGTATGCATTTAAATGGCGATTTTAATTCACAGCGACGACAGCTACTCCAAATTGAACTTTATTTACTACACGAAAAGATACACGTTTCATTGCAAGAGCGGCGGCTTCTTCGTTGACTTTGATCAATTGACTTGACATTCGAACTCTTTAGACTCAGTCCAGAAAGTGCGTAAGCCTGCGTAAACCTACGCACGTAGAGATTCTTATCTTATACAACAAAATGTGTGAATTTTGTACGATACGCGCATAGCTAAAATAATACGCACGTAGCTCCTGGACGCAATGTATGGGGCCCTAGTACCTCGACTACGTGCGTAGACCTCACGTGCGTAAGAATACGCAGTTTCTGGACATAGTCTTAAGCCCAGCCCCGCGTCGCGTCGCGTCTCTTGAACGCGGTTCGCGGTGTGAACTGACCCTTATTATATTATATTATGATTTTTCATTTGAGTAAGTCTAATAAAATTTTCAGAGAATGCTACATCGAAATTTAGAGTTTTCTTGTCCTTATTACTACATTACTTCGCGGACAATGACGATCCAATAACAATTATGAGAAAACCCAAAAAAGTACTTAGGCTGGAGTATATTGTCCGGAATCCGGTAGGCCCGGCCTATTTATAGCTCTTGCATTAGCAAATATTTCTATTTTCAGTGCTCTGAATTTTCCCGGGCCCGCGGGATTCCGGATCATCGCGGAAAATATAGATAAATGCTCTGTGGTTTAGTGGTAAGCGCGTCGGCGCTTTAGCCGAATTAGCCGGTCGAATCCCGCCGAAGAGACAAGAAGTTTAATACTTAGTACAGAATTTGATTAACGTGGTGTAGAAGCGTCCATAGATATTATTATTATTAAATACATACGAGTACCGAAGAGAAAAAATCGTAACGCATTATCTACGCGACTGTAGCAATAATGCGTTTGCGCACGCTGTATATGGGGCGCCCCCCGCGCGCCTCCCGCGCCGCCCGCGCCTGGCTCACGTTTCCAACGGAGGAAACGCGGAGCAAAACTTTCCATATACGTTTAGGCAAATATTTCAAAGCTCTTAAAGATATGCTATGACGTACTTTTGGCAAAACGAATCTTCAGATAAGAAAAAGTTACGCCATCTTGTTTTCACCATGCGTCAAATGTCAAAATGACCCCAAACAACCCCAAAAGTTTACCATTTAGGTGGGGACAGTTTTTGCCTCAATATGTTTCATCTATAATATAGTATATATTTGTAGTTTCTTAAGAAATGATTTGTGGTTTGTTATTTGTTGATGAACTAGGTACCTCTTGCCCGCGTACATACAGTATCCCCGGAAACACTGTACTTTTTGTATAAAAAGTAGCTTAAAGTGTGAGCTCACTAAAAAGTGAGCTCAAACTACTAAAATACCAAATTTCATCAAAATACATTCAGTAGTTTTTACGTGAAAGATCAGAAAAAGAAAAACAAACATCCGTCCATACATCTATTCTCACAAACTTTAGTAGTAGGATATTGCCAGTTTCAATCATTTCAATATTATCGATCTTATTGGTTATACATTAAACTGTTAAAGTATCTTTATCACAATTTTCTCAATGTTCCATTACTGTACCTATATATAAATGTAATTTTCTTATTCAAAGGACATTTATATAAAATTCCCCTGTGTACTCTTCCATTTACTCTTACTAAGCTCGTACCACATAATAATATTTAATAAATAAATTAACATAAATCGCTGTGGATCGCTGAAATGTTGTAATTCGATCCAGTAGCGAATGCCAGATATGGGCATGTCCGCGAACCAATCACGCGCACGACCCGCCCCACGCTTTGTTCATTGTGAAACACTAAACGAGCGTCAGAACGCCTGATGGTAAGCGATTGCTTCCGCCTTTGGACAAAATTGAGGAATTATGTTTTTAGGACCTACCGTTTCCGTAAAACTATGGAAACAAAAATCCAGATACTATAGGAAACTTATATCTTAAAATATTCCAGCACATATTATCAGCATAAAATGTTTATACCATAGTTTGAAAATCACAAAGAAATGGTCACTAAAGTTTCACTTTCACAAGATATATTCAGATTATAATAATCTTAATCATTATTAATAATTATGTCAACCTGAAAATAGTCATATTAGACGTATGTATTTTTCAAGCCACATATTTTAACACAAGATAATTTCTATGAATTCGTACGCGCAAAAGAAGATCCAGCGAGAACCGTACATTTTCCCGCGATAAAGATAGCATTATGTTATTCACTAATGCCAAATTTTATAAGAATCAGTCCAGTAGTTTCGTAGCCTATTCAATGAAAATAAAAACGAATATAGAATATATATGTCACCGTAAAATTGTAAAAATCGTTGGATTGTAATATTACTACAGATATTATAAAATGTAGACATTATCAAATAAAAATAATGCGTACAATTGTAAGGAGAATTTTTTATTTGACAATCTGTTGACATATTATAATATCTCTAGTAATATTACAATCTAACGGTTTTTACAATTTTACGGTAACATATTATACAAATAAACAAACCCTTCCTCTTTGTAATAATAATGTAGATGTAAGAAAACTAATATCATTTAGTTATAATCTGTTACAAGGTAGGGTCTTTTCGCCAGTTTGCGACCGATTAGCGAGGTCTACAACTTTAAGGTGCGATTTTTTATAAAAAATGAACGATTTATTTAAATGTTTTTTAGTAGAATCGTTGCTAATATAATTAAGTTTATTATACTCAAAAATATTAAGTAGGAGTATCAGTGGTTAATTTTTTATTTAATTAAATATGAAAAAATAGGTAATTTGCTAGTTTACGACCACTTTTTTTGGTTTGCGACCACTTGTTTGCTAGTTTGCGACCACCACCGGATAGAATACTTTACCAAAAAAAATCTTCTTTTTATATTAAAATAATAGGAAATTTATTTAATCAGACAATAATCACAAACTTAACAGTCTTTACTCTTTCATAATCAGTCTTTTATAGATCAATTACACATAAATATATTAACTGTCTACTTAAACAAAAAGGAGTCAAGCCTGTTTGAAATACTATGGCAGTCGACAATTCGAGCGGCCCTTCGTCGGATACGATCCAGAGGGAGAAGCTGGCACTTTGGCGCCCCTGCCCAGAGTTGAGAACAGTATTCCATGTGAGGCCAAACCTGCGTAGAGTTGTAGGCGTTGGACCGGACTGAAATACTGCTTTGACCTGTTTAGAAAACCAAGCTTCTTGGAGGCTAACTTGGCCTTGCCCTCCAAATGATGTCCGAACTGTACCTCGCTCGATATGCTTACGCCAAGTATTCCATTGTTGGAGGAGACAGTTATGGGTATGCTTTCGAAACGAGCACATACGACCATCGGTAACTTTTTAGCGGTGAACCCGCAAACTTGTGTCTTAGAGGGGTTGAATTCAGAGATCTTCTCCAATGACATCTCAATTTGAAAGACAAGTTAGTTTCGACTCTCAATGACGTTTTGCCGAGAGATGTTTGAGGGGGCCGGTATATAAGGCATCACCCGTACTATCATCTTGCATAGCAATGAATGTCATTGGTTTGTAACATGTCATTGATATGCAGTATGAACAGGGTAGGTGATAGCACACAGCCTTGTGGAACACCAGCATCAACAGACAGAATATCCGCTCTCACCGTTGACTGCGACCCTTATGCTTCTGCCTGCTAAGAAACTTGTGACCGACTTGCATAATTTTTCGGGGATCCCATAGGAAGGAAGCTTCGAAAGAAGCGCTTTGTGCCAAACCCGATCAAAGGCTTTAGCTATGTCTAAACTTACAGCCAATGCTTCTCCCTTAGACTCGATCGCCTGTGCCCATTAGTCAGAGTTAAGTACGTCAGAAGATCACCAGCCCATCGATCTTTACTGAACCCGTACTCACTTAGGAACTGCTGAACGTCTAAGTATCGAAGGAGCTGGCTATTAACAATTGACTCCATTAACTTCGAGAAGAGAGAGGTTATAGCGATTGGTCTGTAGTTGAAAGGATTGGAGCGATCACCTTTTTTAGTGATCGTTAAAAGCTGTCTTCCAAGATGCCGAGACTAAGCCATAAGAGTAGGAGAGCCGAAATAGACGCATTAAATCCGGTGCCAACTCTGGAGCACACATTTTCAACACAATTCAAGATAAGTGTGTATTTCTCAAACTGAGTTTTTAAATATACTTCTAATCCTTCTTTTCTCTCTTTTTCTGTCTCTTTCTTTGTTCCTTTTTTTGTAATATATATTTTTCTTTTCTTTCCTCTATGAGTTTCTTGTTTCTTATTCTCTGATTCCTATTTTTAGAGTTTAGCGGTAGCTTTTTTCTCGTGTTTTACCCTTTCTTTTTCTAATTTAGCCTCTTCTTTTTCTTTATAATGATCTCGCCATTTTTGACTTGATATAGAGGAAGGTAAAGTAGATCTTAGATGAATTTTTGACTTCTCAGAAGGTCAGGGTTGATATAATTTCTTGGCAAACACGTTATCCGTCAATGTTTTTGATTTTGAGGTCGTTGCAGTACTAACAGCTTTTGTTTTTCCTGGATGTAGAAGCAGTCTGTATAGTAGGGATTTGGATGAGGGTCTTCAAAAGGTACCTAAGTGGTAAGTGAAGCCGAAAGGAATGGAGTTATAGGAACCGCACGCCACTGCTGTAGAGTGAGCATACTTGTTTCAGTTGCAGACGTGATTTGTGTTTGGGGAGACGTAGTATTCAGTTTAATGTTTATAGGATCGGGTATAAGTTCAGCAGGAGTGGATAACCTCCACTCCTTTTTTTTCTCCTTCAACTCCTAAATATGGCTCCAGCCCCCTAGCTTGTAGCACATCGTGTCTCCTACCTACCTACTAACCATTCTGGGTATTCCGTATTTTCTGCAAGTCTCCCTGATACCTTTCTTATCGCCTCTAATTTCTTTTAACGCTCGTTCTATATCTTCAGGTCGATATTTGAGAGATTTCTTCTTTTGAGACTTAGAGAAAGGCATCTGTAAACAATCAAAATTAAAAAAATATATGTAACTCCCGAATCGTCAAGTGAGAGTGAGCAAAGTGAGCTGACGATGATGAATTACAGCTAAAACACTCTTGATCTTGTCAGCTTTCAAACAAAAAAACTCGATCAGTATCGGTTCATCCGTTTGGATGCCACGATGCCAGGGGTAGACAGTCAAACAGACAGACCCGTCAAACTTATGTCTGTTCTAGTCGGGGGTTAAAAAATGGGCACTTTTTTCACTTTCAAGTCAGAAATTTTGAGATATTTTTAACGATTATGAGTAAGTGGTCGTCTATCGCCTCACGAATAAAAAATTATTCAGTTTACGGCCGTGTAATCTCCTTACATTTATATGACGGCCGCAAATTAGCAACATCAATGTCTCGATATTAGTTTGCGACCACGTTGATATTTTGAATGGATTAGTTAGTTAAATAAAGTGATATTAATGGTCGTAAACTAAAACCTATGTTATAATCCCAAATTAAAACCAAAATAAAGTCTCAAACTTTGAACTGTATTAGTAGGGCCATAAAAAAAAACGAAAAGTTCATTTAAACTGTTATGCTAGTTATCCGGCCACCCGGCCGCAAAATAAAACTTTACTGATTTTCATTATTCAGTTTGCGACCACCTAATTTTTAAAGAATGTAGTATTTTTTTTACATTAAACAATGTAATAATATGTTTAACTAAGCTCCCGTATCATGTTAAAATATTCACCTAGTACATAATGTAATGAAGACTGGGTAATACTTACTTTCAAACGCACCACTGTCCACTATTTTTTCTGTAAAATTTGACGCGTGCGCGGCCTCGCGAAAATTAGTGCAAAACTAGATGCGATTTTTCGATTGATAAGTAAAATGTCCGGAATTCCAAATACACATTAGGGTTACTAAAGTCATCCTTGTCTAAATCACATAATATGTTACTAGAAAAAAGAGACAGCATTCTTATTATCATAGTATTTTCGCTGTGTCACCGTCAAATGGTCGCTTACTAACGCATGGCCGCAAACCGACGCAATGACCCTATATTGTAATTATCTATCACATAGGCTTGTATTTGAATGGTTTCTTAAGTTCAATGCTGAGAGCGCCGGCGCCTTTGACGACTTACTTGAGAACAGAGATTATTGTAAGTACGTTGGTACTTACTTACTTACGTACTTACTGATACTCGTAAGTATACACCCACTACCGAGACTAGTACTTCATGGATATTGATTTTAAAGTTATTTAATATTGTATAAATTACTAGTTGTATGTCACGATTTTATTGTGTAACTAGCTTTTGCCCGCGTCTCCGCCCGCGTAAATATATTATCCCGCGGTAACACTACATTTTCGGGATAAAAAATAACCTATGTCCTTTCTCGGGACTCATATGTCTAATGTCTATACCAAATTTCATAAAAATCGGTTCAGCGGTTAACAGTGAAGAGGTAACAGACAGGCAAACAGAAAGACAGACACACTTTCGCATTTATTATATAGTAATATAGCAGTAATAAAATAATATAGTAAATTATATTATACATAGTATTAAAGTATAATGATATTTGTGTATTGTATTAAATCTATACAGATTTATTACAATACACAAATATTAGAATCAATTTTCAGAATTTAATAACCATACTTTTTTCATAAAAACTGTAACCCACCTGCGTAACTTATATAGCCTATGTTACCGGGGCTATTACGAATCTATTTACACCTTTAATATAATCAGTAGTTTAGGCTCTACAGTCAAACAAATATACATATATAGACTGCCAAAATCATTACCCTTCCTTTAGGCTTCGCCGTAGTAAGATAAAAAATTGAGTGTTATGTTTCCATAAGTTCACACAGAATAGGGTAGTTTTGCCCCCGATAAATTAAAAAGACGCATCTTACAAAAAGTTAAAACCGACGAAAACGCATTTAAATGAACGGAACGGGAAATCAGATGTGTAGAAGAGTTGACTATAATATGTAAAATATATAGTTTATTGTATGTTCTCAAATATTGAAGTATTTTACTTGATAAATGTTAAAACATGCAATTTTATACTAATTACCTTAATTTATAAAATAAAAAACTTGGAATACTTTTACATAATTTATGTAAAAATATAGGTACATAATTAATTTACTAACTTGAAATACAAAAACATCTTGAAATGCAACAAATTACTGTAATTATATAAACTTAAACGCCAGACTTTTGTATGGGGTGAAATTCTCTATTATAAATCGCTGTAACTATGAGAATATTGATTTTGTAGTACTTCGAGTCTCTTATAATGCAATAAAAGTCTATTAGCCTATTTTATGCTCTGTAATATTTACCAGAACGTCTCTAATATTATTTCACATTCCAATAGACAAGAAAAATTACAGTGTATATAAAAATAAAACACCTTTCCTATGCAGGCTTTGAGGCGTGCGGCGAACGGGTCATTGCTTGCTCACAGTGCGTGATATTCTGTGATATTGAGCGTTTTTATGTGATAAATGTTACCTGTTGATATAATATAATAATGAAATTAATAATATATCTAATATTATCATCACTACACCAAAGAATATTTATATTACTAACGCAAAAAATGTCTTTCAATAAACTTACAGTTCGTGGCTACGTGTGTGTGGCTAGAAGTATGCGGGGCTGCGCAGGTTTTTTCAAGCCAGGGCTTGCATTCACGAGGCTGGCTGCTGGTCGTTTTGTGCTTTGACATAATTGATAATAGTATTTCATAATAATATGTCAAAGAAAGATTTGTCTGATGCTACATTTGAAACTATATCGATGTCAAAAGTTCTGGATTCAAGCATGTTGACGTAAACCAACATGGCTGATATTCGCTGACTGCTCGGGCTGTCATTTGTAGGAGTGTCGCCGCTGTGACTATACGGAGAAATGTCAGAAACCCAAATCTCCAAAATATTTGTGACCATAATCCTATTTCACACGGATGGACACGACAAAACTATGAGGGTTCCGAGACGTGGACTGCGGAACCCTAAAATCGCAGTTCTATTGACTCTGCAGCAAACAACATCTAATGAACAAAAAACTCGAGCATCCAACACGATCTCATGTGGAATTAATGAAAAAATCTAATGACGGTGTAGTTATAGGATTTTCTCCATTAATTTCATATACAGCACCCTACAGGATGATACCGCCCTGCTCTATATACTAAACGTGTTGGAATACACCTCATGCGTGTACACTTTAGCGCCCTACTTAGTGTATCGTGAGCTGCACAGTGCATAGATACGGTAAATTATCAAGAAATGTAAATATGAAATTTTATTGTACTATAAATTTCCTGCGACCTCGTCCGCGTAAGAGGAGATCCCGCGGGAACCGTACATTTTCTCGCAATATATAACCTATGGCCTTCCCCGTGTACTTTATATCTGTGCCAAATTTCATGGTTTTTACGTGATAATATTGACGTCGTCGTCGTCACCGCAGAGGTCACTGTGGGAGAGCCACGCTTCAGCACGAATGGGCCGGATACCACAACCTCATAGAAAACCGGCATTGCAACACCAGAGGAGTTACAAGAGGCGGAGCGTCTTCTCCTGCGAGAACCGCCGCTGCCACAAACCGCACTTGCCGGTGGTACTCGGTGGTCTCTGGACACATCGTCGTCCGGACACAGAGCATACATGAGGCTGTGCATGGCCTCCTCGACTCCCCCAACATAACCTTCGGCATGTTTCGTGCCATTAACTACATTGCTAGGTGGCCGAAGCCTCCCGCACGCGACACGGTACGCCTGGCCCCAATAGAAATCCCTACCTATTATAGGCTAGGGCTTCCCTATGAAGGAGAACCAGTCTTCGCCACTGTGTATGATACACGATAGCTGTATGTACTCTAGTTTGTAAGTCACTGGTGGTTTAGCGGCGACTCAAGTGGTCCAGCCTGGTGGCCCATGGCGCCTCTAGTTCGTCAACCCATCAGATAAGGAGGGATTATCTTCCTTACACAGTATAAAATGAAGTTACTTCCTAGACGACCTTCTTTCCTAGACATAGATAGAGGAAATCAAGAGGATGGTTTATATGTATAATACGATACTATAATAAAAATGTCATTGTTGAAAAAAATGAGGTTCTTATTTCAATCAAAGGAAATAAATACAGATAGTGAAATATATTTTTTATAGTATTAATGTGATGGATGGGCTTGTTACGTGTCGCAAATTATTTCTAATTGAGGACTAATTTTGGACAATTTTAACCTTAATTCTGACCCAGTCTAATAATGTAGATTTCTGTATTTTAAGGTGTGAACCCGCTGTCACATAAGTACGTCGAAAGGTGAATTCCAAGGGTTTCCTATCCCACTTTGAGAAACATTGGTAAAGACATAACAGTGAAAGGCTTTGAAATAATACCGCATGATAATACCACCCTTTAGAAAGAGAACTCATTGTATCATAGATCTACTGGTATTTAAACGTGCAATCCTTTATGTTTGTATGTGAGTAATGTATTGTATGTATGTACGGTCGCTGATAAGCCGGTACATCATTTGTGAACCTTATCGCCGTAGTAATAAGGTCGACAAGTGGTAAACCAGCTTGTGGGCGACTGGTACGTATATGACGTATATGGTCTGAAACACGTAGATGCCTATATTAACTAACTAATTTTTGGAATCCGGCATTAAACTTTTGAATTGCGTTAGATTTTGACAGGTTTATATAACACTAGATATTATGTTGCTTGCGTTTTTGTAGGCGCAAAAATAAATTCCGCAGGAACCATACATTTTGTCGCGATATAAAGTAGCGTGCTCCCCGATGGTCTATTCTATATATGTGGCAAATTTCATCAAAATTGGTTAAGTCGTTTCGAAGTCTGAGAAAAAAAAAACTTTCCTTTTTATAATGTAGGTATGAGTACAGAAAGTATTATTTAAGCGAAACTATTAGCTTTGGTGAAGTTTCACATTTTCAGGAACTAGCGCCATCTCGTAACGGCGAGATCAAGACGACAATGAATAAATACTAACATCTTTAATTGTAAATTCATTGGAAAACTTGGAAAAATTCCTAAAATTTTTCTCTAATATTTATAACAAGTTCAAATGAAAATTAAGAGTAAAACCAACGACAATTTTCAAACAAGTACCTACAATACCTGGTGTTTTCATTTTATAACAACATATTATCACTATTATATTATCTAAATATATTATCATAAATTATAAATTTTTATCATTAATCACATCATCACATCCTTTAAAATCACTGCAAATTTATAACGAGATTTAAAAATGTGACCCCGGTAATTGATTGACTACCTGCGCGTGGGAGGCGTGGGCCCGTTACCATGGCAACGCCTACGCACCCCCGCGCCCCGGGGGGTGATCACCCCCACCCCCTCAGCATTGACCCGGCAGACCTTGAACTCGACAGCTGACTAGCGCCGGGCGCAAGATGTTTCCGATCTCGCGTTCGGGTGCTTTGTGTTTTGCTGAAGATTTTTTATGTAAATGTATGAGAAAATATATAGTACTTTGCGTCTTTAGTGTATAAAAAATTATACGTCTCCGCAAGTTTTTTGTGTAGAAAACGCATCGTGTAGAGATGACATCTGTGGCTCATTGGTTAGCGGGTTGGCGCTCCAGCCGGAGGTCGCGGGTTGGAATTCGCTAGGGAACAAAAAGTTATTCATATTCCTGGATCATTGAGGTGTATTAAATATGTGTAATATATACTAAAAATATTTAATATAGGTTTCCGTTATCTGGTACCCGTAACATAAGTTCTTCGAGAACTTACCACGGAACCAGATTGACATACGTGGAAGCTTCCATAATCTATTATTAAGACCCCATACCGTCCATGTCGATATTAATAATTTTTGAGAGCATGTTTACCAATTAGGTACGCAATGTTATATTGCTGAGCGAAGCTCAAAGTCAAAGGCGTGTTATCCACGTTCGGTTTAGATAATAATTGATGAGCTGAGGTCAAAATGAAAGATGTAATAATATTACTTACATTCATAAATGTATTATATTAAAAAGAGGAATACAATATAATACCGTTTCAGCCTGGTGACGTCCACTGCAGGACATAGGCCTCCCCCATAGATTTCCAGTGCGACCGGTCGCTCGCGGCCTGTATCCACCGACTTCCTGCAACTTTTCTCAGGTCATCTGTCCACCTGGTGGAAGGCCGTCCTACGATTCGGCGTCCAGTTCGTGGTCTCCACTCAAGAACCTTTCGGAACTCTCCTCCTCCACTCAAGAACAATATAATACGCAAAGCAAAAACTTTCAGTACATTTCTACGAGAATTGTGCAACCGGAGGAGTATGGATTTTGGCCGGTAACTTATAGTTTATGTGGAGGAAGGTGTGCAGAAAGCTAATGTTTTTTTAAATATTGTATATATAAATAATGAAAGTAAAATTTATAAAAATAACAAAAAACATACACTACCTCAGATTATTAACACACGTGACGGTTGTTGATCTATCACAACATTTACATTTTTTATTTTTTCTGTAGAAACAAGAGAACCCTTATAAAGTAGTAACTTAAAAATTATATATTATGGGTGAATTTCACCACATACCTCTTGTATAAATAAATTGCTGAGCTACGTTCAAATAAGAATATATAAACCATTTTGTGTATCCCTCTTGTGTATATTTTTATGTAGTGAATTTATATTTTTTTTATTATATTATTATAATAATTTTAATTTTGAATAGCTATCTTAAAAATGCGTCGTCGCGTAGAGTCGCTTACCGTCGCGGTGTGTACTGACCCTATTAAGTGCTAAAGCATAAGTAATGTAGTAGGTAGTAGGTACTAATAATAGCTACCCTATAATTAGTACTTACATAACTGCACGGTGAAAATTTCATTCTCAAAATAGAACGTAAGTTTAAAAGAACTTTAATGAAGTTCTTGTTATTATGTAACGTAAATTACAAGTTACATAATAAATAAGTAGAACGTCATGCAGTAAACTAATTCTTTGTAACTTGCCTTATAATGAGCCACCATAACATTATTCAAAATAATAGCGTCGTTTTTCCTAAATATCCATAACTTCATTGAAAATGCTATGATTTAATAAATGAATAAATACTACTATTATTATAAATGTGACAGTTTTGTGAGGATGGGTGGATGTTTATTACTGTTTCATGTAAAAAACTACTGAACGGATAAATGACAAGAAACAAACAAATAGTTTTCTCAAGCTATAAATATCAAAATACTTATAGACTAACAGTTTCATAGATTTTTTAAAGCCTTTTAAAATACGGTATAATAATAAATTAATATAATACTAGGTAACAAGTAGGTAAATATAATCAAGTCTTTTATTATGTCAAAATAGGTTCTACGATTTATCTTTATGTAGCTGAAAATCTTTACCCAGATGATTCAAGCTTTGCGCGACCCTTAATATCATTTTTGCATTTTTAAGTTTCTAAGGTTGATTAACGCATATTTTGTGATTCCTAATTTTATGAACGGTGGTCGGTTGCAATCGTTTACCGTCAGGTGATATGTTTGTTCATTTAGTATTCTTATCTTAAATATATAAAAGGCAAACCTGACTCACTCATCTTATCAACGCACAGCCAAAACTACTGAACGGATTTTGTTGAAATTTGGCATACAGATAGTTGTAGTAACATAAGCATCCGTTAAGAAAGGATTTTTGAAAATTTGCCCCCTAAGGGGGTTTAAAAGGTGTTTAAATTTTGTATGGAAACCGAACTCCACGCGGATGAATTCGCGGGCAAAAGCTTGTTCGATATAAAATGAAAATGTTAAAACAAATCTAATTTATTAAAATTTTATACGTAATACATACATTATCCGGATCAAACACAAAAAAATCCAGTGAAATAAAATCCATTATTTGGTGTGGACGAATGAGTGGAAGTTTTGGCTAAAAAGCAATAATCAGTATTGAATTTCGCTTTTAAATGTCAATCCGCTCTTCAGAGGAAAACCAATTACCCCAGTAATTTTAGACCTTTTAAATGGCATTCTGCGGAAAAATTCCTAGTAAGCTGAATTTTTGTATACTCCTTTAATACGGAATTGTAATGAAGATGTGAAAAATCGATATTGATATCTGACCATTGAGGTTACGAAAATCAGTTTTTCGCAAATATCTCACGACCTGTTGTTCGGAGTTCAATCATCATCATCATCATCATCAGCCTATCGCCGTCTACTGCTGAACGTAGGCCTACTCCAATGAGCGCGAACCATCCCGATCTTGGGCAGCCCTCATCCATCCGCTGCCAGCCACCTTCTTCAAATCGTCGGTCCATCGTGTCGCAGGACGTCCTACACTACGTTACGACAACCTCTGTGGCTCAATGGTTAGCGCGTTGGCGCTCAAGCCGGAGGTCGCGAGTTCGAATACCGCCGAAGGAACAAAAAAGTTTTCTATGTTCCTGGATCATGGATGTGTATTAAAATATAATATGTGTACAATATAATTAAAATCTAAAATATATGTGTAGTATAAATTTATTAAATATACTTCCCGTTGTCTGGTCACCGCAACACAAATACTTCGGGTACTTAGTGTGTGAAGCGTCAATAGATATTATAAGAAATTATTATTATTATAATATGCATAAAATAAAAATTAATTAACATAAATTAAGTGTGACAATAAACGCGTTCACTTTCTTGTACCTTCTAACTTACTTACTTGGATTTTCCACAAACATTTTCGCACAGTTAAAAGCACCCAATGTATTCCAGTTTTAGTGCATTGTATATTTTAAGCTATGTTAAATCATCATCATAATATAAATATTAATACATGAAGCAAAAACTTTGTATATCTTTTTACGAAAAAAAAAAATGCGAAGGGAGGAGCATGAAATTTGGCACAGTTAAAGTTTTTATAGAGTAGGAGGAGTCTACAGTAATATTTTTATAATAATGCATATTTTTTATAAAGCTGAGGCCGTTTCATCCGTTGATGGATGATTTATAACAGTAGGTATTCTCCGAGCGAAGTAATCACTCTTGAAAATATATTGGAGTGCCTGGGACAGTTAGTTTTTAAATGTATTTTTGGTGTAAATCATACAATAGTGCATTAAAAAATATTAAATTAATATAATATAACGTTACACACATTGTATACTTTAGTAACTTCCACAGTATAATGTCCTATGGCATTCTACTGTGGGGAAATGCTGCAGATATAAATACCTACTATATTTGTGCTGCAGAAGCGAGCTGTTCGGGCAATCTACAAGCTGGCCCCCAACACTTCATTAAGAGAGAAGTTTAAAGAAACTGGAATCTTAACTGTAGCTTCTCAGTATGTTCTAGAAAATGTATAATATGTTAAAAAAAATTTAAGCCAATTCAAAAAGAAAAGTGACAACCACAATAGAAATACTCGAAATAAGCATAAGCTTGATGTACCAGTGACTAGACTTAGTAAAGTAAAGAACTCGTTTAAAGGCCAATGTATACGCCTATACAATAAGATCCCAGAACGCGTTCAAATTTTTTCAATCAATAAATTTAAAAAAGTAGTTAAAGAACGTTTATGTGCTAAAGCCTATTATAAAGTTAATGATTTTATGAATGATAGCACACCTTGGGAATAAGGTGGCCCCCTGTAAGGCTACTTCGAAATTACATATATTATTGTATTCTTGTTATGTAGTTTTAGGCATAACATTGTTATATACCTTTTTTATTTTAAAAGAACAATTTTCCATCTTTTTGGTAAAAGATGGCCCCGTGCGAGTTTCTTACGCCGGTTCTTCTCGCCGGGCTAGTTTCCGAACCGGTGGTAGGCATCATGTAGGACAATTCTATAAGTGTTATAATATAACCTATATGGAAATAAAAATTTTGAATTACATACTCACACTAACGTTTGTCAATGTATCTTTCACATTTAATAGACATAATTTACGTATTTATTTCGTATATTATATACAAAAGAACTCTTAAAAAGTTCAAACTTAAAAATTAAACGAATAATGGTCTAATTTCAACCATTAGTCACCCACTAATAATAAAACTTGTGATATAAGGAACATAATAATATCCCCACTATTTCCTACAATTATCTACAAATAACTTATTCTCTGCTAATTATTATCAATATATTATTATCGGACACTATTAATTTCGCATCAGGTGGCCCACCCCACGCTTGTTCTATTATTTAATTATTTAAAACTAATATTCGCAACATCAATTATTTACTTACATTAGTGGCCTCCTCTTGGTAGCGATCGAGAGGTCGCTTACCAAGATTGGTCAATGTAAAAAGCGGTTTATGATTCAATATTTTAAAATATATTATCACTATTTGATGATTCCTTTTTTTTATCTATACTAATACTAATATATTGCTATCCAACGAGGCAATGCTATCAGTTTGCTAGGTACTCTGCCAGATGGGGACGACCTGGGGAAGATTTTCTATTTATAGTTTTTTTTTAGATATAGATTATTTGTAGGTAAGTCTTCTTTTTGTTAGTACTAATTTTTAGTTTTTTTATTTGCCTCTAGTTTTATTGTTAATTTTATGTTTGTTGTATTACTTTTAAATAAATAGATTTTTGCAATACTAATATTATAAAGCTGAAGAGTTTGTTTGTTTGTTTGTTTGAACGCGCTAATCTCAGGAACTACTGGTTTTTTCATGTCTTTTTGTTCTGTTCAAAAATTATTTTTGTGTTGGATAGTCCATTTATCAAGGAAGGCTTTAGGCTATATAACATCACGCTGCGATCAATAGGAGCGAAGAAACAGTGGAAAATGTGGAAAAAACGGGGAAAATTATTAATCTTTGAGGACTTCCGTTGTTTGTTTGAACGCGCTGATCTCAGGAACTGCTAGATTGAGTTGAAAAATTATTTTTGTGTTAGATAGTCCAATTGTCGAGGAAAGCTTTAAGATATATGTATATCATTACGCTGCGACCAAAAGGAGCGAAGCATCAGTGAAAAATTTTGCAAAATAATAGCGCGATTCAGGATTGTGGCGCTTATTGGTCCACCACAAATAAATTTGCCATTGGCACACATACAAAATAAGCATTAGGTATTCTGATAACCAAATAAGAAAAAGAAACCCCTCCGAAATTAATAAAACAGTTTGTATGGTGAAGTCTCTCTTCGCGAACTAGCGAAGCTACGGTCAAAACATAGCTCTCTAGTGGCAAAGGTTCCCCTTCATAAGGAAGCCCTAGCCTGTACAATAGGTAGGTATTTGGATGAGACTCTTCAAAAGGTAAGTGGAAGTGAAGCCGATATAAATGGAGTTATACATACCCCATGCCACTGCTAGCTCTATATAACAAAACGTATTAACATAATATTATTATGAATAATTAAGCAAGACTTACAAAGTAAAACTAACAAACTAAAACGTATTAACATAATATTATGAGTAATTAAGCAAGACTTACAAGATGTGTGGCTTCTGAGGAACAATCAGCAAGGTCCGCTAATGTTATTAGGCCGAGTGCAGATGCGTCGGCGCCGGCTTATTGGATTGTGGCTTGCGTAATGTGCACACGCCTTTATTCACACGTTTATGTCCGGGTCATAGAAAGGCTCATTGAGAGGCGGCGCTACCAACGGATTTGACGTCACCAAATTCTGTGGCTCCAAGCTGTCACCAGAGTGTCAATTCTTCTAAATAAAACCTGCACTAATGCAATTACAATCAAGTCCCGATACGCTAAAACTGTCAAACGGTATTCTCGTAAACGTTAAACCAACATGAATCACGTTCTGATTGGTCCAAACTTCACAAAATCCGTTTATGATAACAAGTCTCTTCACTTACAATACAATCAAAGTAAAATGAAAGTCTACTTTTAATACGAGACTTGAAGTTCAGGTGAGCTTCCCATATGCACACATTGAGATATAATGCTGGCGCAACCAACGATGATGTCACCAAATTGGTGGCGACACCATGCAATCTATGGAGGGTTACTTACGTAGAGTTATCCTCCATTTGACGACCTCTGTGTTTAGCGCTTCGGCGTTTAAGCCGGAGATCGCAGGTTCGAATTCCACCGAAGAAACATCCTATGGTATATATAATATGGTCCCATTCTATGTTCATGGGCCATACATGTGTATAAAATATGTGTACAGTAAAATAAAAATCTAAACTTATATTATAAATGCAAAAGTGTCTGTATTTCTGTTACCTCTTGACGCTTTAACTGCTGAACCGATTTTTATTAAATTTGATATAGACATACTTTGAGTCCCGGGAAAGAACATAGAATATTTTTAATCCCGAAAAGATACAGTGTTCCCGCGGGATAATGTATTTACGCGGGCGGAGCCGCGGGTAAAAGCTAGTCTTAAATATGTGTATAGTATAAAATATCAAATATATTTCCTTTGCCTGATACCTATAACACAAGTTCTACGAGAAATTAATTACCATGGGACCAGATTGACGTCTATATTATTATAACTATCAAACGTAACACAATCCATCCATACTAATATTATAAATGCGAAAGTGTGTCTGTCTGTCTGTCTGTCTGTCTGTCTGTCTGTCTGTTACCTCTTCACGCCCAAACCGCTGAACCGATTTTGATGAAATTTGGTATAGGGATACTTTGAGACCCGAGAAAGGACATAGGATGCTTTTTTCCCGGAAAAATGTACGTTCCGCCGCGATAAACGAAATTTGGCGCAACGGAGTTGCGGGCGTCATCTAGTATAATATACAGAGACATTACCTCTGTTAAGGCTAATGATAATTACGCATCTAATAATTATATATACAGGCACAAAGCAAAAGTTCCCGGGATTCCCATGGGAACGGTATTCGCACATGATACACGTCGCCATCACTACTAATCCCACTATTGACGTATTACGTACATCAAACATCCAATGTTAAGTTGAGAGTTATTAAAATTATTTTCAAATTGAAGCCACTCATATATTAACGAAATAAGAAACATACTTAACTTAATAATGCGCAGTTTTCCAGGGATAGGGAAAGACCAGGGACCAGGGAAGACCTAGCTAGATATTTTTTTCCCCCAAAACTTCCTGCATACTAAATTTCGTGGAAATACTTTGTAGGTTTGTAGTCGTTTCCGAAATTTCGATTAAAATATTATAAATATTAAATTCAATTCAATTAATTTATTTGCATGAATGTAGTTACAAAAGATCTTAAAGATAATAACACTGTTTCTGTACATTCTTATGGTTGGATACTCAAAGACATTCTGCCATTCGAGTGGCGTGCAAAGTCATTTTTATAATAATATTATGGTCTCCTTACTAAATTCATAAATACATAATTAAGTCAATAAATTAAAATAACCAAAGTTTTTACAGGATATTATATGTCAATAAATAATAATAAAAAAATTAAGATAATAATTTTAAATACAAGATTTTCTCGTTTTTAATAATACTAGAGATCGTCTTGTGGTCGAAATTTGACCATTGTTTTGAATTTGTTATTTTTAATATTTAGTGTTCTTGTGCCTCTTAGATACGTAACAAAAACGTTTTTATTATTCAGTAATTTCGTTATTCAGTTTTTGCCACTCCCCACAAACTTCCTTCTCAAAATTACTCTTCTTATACTAATCAAGAGTTTTTTTTTTCAATTTTCCTGATTGAAATTTGTATATTTACAACAGCGCAAAAATATGTTATAGTGATTACAATAAGTTTTGTACGTTGAAAGCGAGCGAGTGGAGTGAGCGAGCAAAAATTTCTCTAATTTCACAGGATAAAATTGGATGAATCATTTTTTTTTTTTCAATTGTTCTGGTTTAATATGTAACAAGTATCCACCTAAAAGGGTTTATTCTTTAGAATAATCAACAGCAACAATAAAAATAGACTATAGACTACTAAATATTAGAAATTACATAAATAACATGATTATGTTCCGTACGTTGAAAGCGAGTGAGCAAAAATATCTTTAACTTTGCAGGTATCTATTGGATAAGTCCCTAAGGACCAAAACAAATGACACACACCTTGAAAACGCTGTTCCTATCTGTCAAACATTTAATGTTCGTTCTATCGGTAGCGTGAATTCGGGTCTCAAGTGTCACTTGTCTTTCAAATATTTACAGAATATGACTGATTATTTTAAGGGTTCCGTAATACTTGAGGAACCCTTATAGTTTCGCTCTGTCCGTCCGCGCTTCTAGTGTCGGTAATTATAAATATAAATGGAGTATAGTCATATATTATGTATAGATCTCGGATTTGGCATCATAAAATAATAGTAATTTTATATTCTAGGGGTGGCTTTTCAGTCTGCAATTTGTGTAATGGGGATGATTCTCATTTTTCTTTCTACACCATCATATGGGGTCTCATTGAATAGATCTTTTAAAATAAAGGCAAGGTTTCATACATAACTTTTTATAAATTCAACCATTTTCGAGCAATCGGCCTCCAAAGTGATTTATTAGTTGGTCCCCCCCCTGGCATTTCTAAACTATAAGACAAACTTGAAATTTTATATACTGATAGACTATGCTAAAAACTCTTAAGGAAAATTATTTTGAACCAAATTGGACAGTAACTTTTTAAGTAATTTGAAAAAAAAAAACAATATTACGCGTTTATAGTTACGGAACCCTCCTTAGACATTTCCTGACATGCTCTTGGTTAGGATTTTTAGATAGAGGTTGTAGATGTTGATTGTTAACAGCCGGGTCTAGTGGTTCGAACATTGGCTCTCAACTCGGAGGTCGTGGGTTCGATTCCCGCATTGGAACAACAAAAAATGTTGTCTCCAAGTTTTTAATGTTGGTTCCATGCGCCAGTCGTCGGTTATCAATCCCACTGGGTTATGAGAGTAAAGGGAAGAGAGAGTGCTCTTGTGTACTGCGCACACACTTGGGCACTATAAAATTACTCCTTCGTAACTGGCCTGATTTCGATGAAACCGGCCACCGTCACCGAAATCGGCGTGGGAATTATTATGTTGATTGTTGTTTTAGGTGTGGATACTAGGATAGTTAGATAGTTAGTGGATAGTGGATAGTAGGTAGTTGGATAGGTTGCCGATGTAGGTAGTATCTGTTGGTTGTAGGTGTAGTTTGAAGGTTATGGTCTATGGATAGGATGGTTGTTAAGTATGTGTAGGTTGTGGGTGTTGTTATTTATTTATTCCAGTTCTGTTGGATCATGCATGCATGCATGCACGTAATAAAAATATTATTATTATTATATTACTATGCTCAAAACTTTTCTTTCAGTGCTACGAATTCGTAGACGTGCTACGACCGCTACGGTCCAGACCTCGTGGTGCTACGAATCGAAGAAACGCACTTTTTTGTTCAGTCCGTATATTATTTTATCTATGGGGGGAAGGGATTGTGTGTATTATGCTCATTATGTATAATACTACAATATACTATAGGCTACAGGCTAATTTTAAAACAATATTATGTTCTTTCGCCTGTCTTTCCATAGTACAAACTAGGGACCGTAACGTGTATGTATCGATTATAAAAATAATATGATTTCAAAACTATCCATTTATCTCCAACGATGTTTATCTATACTAAATATAATATGATAAAGAAGAAAAGTTTTTTCTTTGGATGTTTGTTTGTGCGTTTGCATTTAATAGGCTCAGAAACGACTGGACCGTTTTTGATGAAATTTAGCACACATATAGATTAGACTCCGGGGAAGAACATATGCTACTTTTTATTGCGGCCAAATGTTCGGTTCCCGTAGGATTACCTTTTTTGTGCGTACGAAGTCGCGGGAAACAACAATGATTTTCACTAATACGCCGGCCGAGGGATCCAAGAAACAAACTACAGGCTTAATACCCTTTTAGTCAAATAATATTACAATTATTATGCTCGGGACATATTCTTATTAATTTCCCACAGTTATTATAGTATATGTCTAATAATTGTTTACCATGTGTATGCTGATAGATCATGCTAAAATATTTGCATGCTATTTATATAATATAGCTAAAAGTTCCAGGGCCCATAAAATTTGTTACCAATTATTGTTACTTACCATTTTTACAGCAAATAAACAAATTGAATTGAATTAAAAACTCTTTAGGAAAATTATTTTGAACCAAATCGGACATAAACTTTTGAAGTAATTTGAAAAAAACATATTACGCGTTTATAGTTACGGAACCCTCCTTAGACATGTCGTGACATGTTCTTGGTTAGGTAATTTTTTGCCTGTCTCGTATGGCCATTTGAACGTGAAGATCGAATACCTCGTCGACTGACGTATTCATGATTCGCCTGATAATCTTGGCAATGGCGTCCTCAAAGCAGTTGGTAACAGGTGTTGGTGTGTCGCGAGAGTTCTACAACCGCGTAAGGTATCGTGAAGTTTACAATGTAAAATATGACTTTTAAAATAACAATTTTCAATATTTTTGCTAAAAGATGGGCCCGTACGCCGGTTCTTCTCGGCGGGTTAGGGTTGAACCGGTGGTAGCTTTTTCTGTTGACTTTCTGAAAATAGCTTGTTAAGTTTAATTTGGAAATAAAATTTTTCATTTTCATTTCTCAGAATTCTCAGCCTGTCGCTCCAAGTCTGTAAAATTATTATCGACTCAAAAGTAAGCCCTTGACATTCATGAGTCATGACCAAGAGGAGGGTTATAATCTAGCAAAAGCTACATATGTTTTTTTAGATCATAGGCAATAAACTAGACTTTTAGGTTCGAGTCTAATTTTCCTTTAGGTAATATTAGTTCCAATTTTCGCCACCGTCAGTAGCGGCGCTGATTTAATTGTACACCTGTCGTTATAATAATTCCCCATGTTTGCTTTCTATGCGTCATCAACTGGAACATTCTACTCAAAGTCCAACCTTTTTTCCTCAGTATTAGAGTTAAAATCCCAATGGTATATCCCGCTTTATTAGCGGCACTCTGTTTCTAACCTAATTTTAATATACTAAGCGTTCAAATTCCAATGATAAGTTTTGTTGTATTTGCGTAGGAAGCCGTGACGTCACCGTGAAGTATACTCATTAATCGGCTACCGAATCGGCTTTTGTAAAGTTGGCTAAAGTTGCTTTGAACTTGAGCAAGAGGTATATCCTTAGCTTATTTCATGATGTTTTCTAAACATCTCATACAGGGTACCAGCTATTTTGAACTCTATTGTATTGTGACAGAGTTAACAATAAATATCATGATTGTAAGTAGAAGCAAAAAGTTTCAGGTATTATAAATATAAAGTACTTATTAATTTTATTAATTATTGAGAGATTTGATAAGGTTCCTTGAAGTAAGATTGGCGTTGTATACCGTTTCGTAAAATCAATTACAAAAAAATGGGCACATGGTTTATTACTTATTAAAATACGTTAAGACAGAAAAAATATAATTATTTCTTGTAATGAAACTAATCTTCGCTGTTGGTGCAATTGACACACTATCAGGTGATTCACCTCTAAGCTAAAATAAGGTATCATGGTTTTAGTAAAATAAGAGTTTTAATACATATCTGAATAACAAACGACGAAGATGAATAAATACGACGAGCGTTGTAAAAATGAGAACATATTTTATATAGTTTGTATTGACTGAGAATCAAATCAAAGTCCTTGAGTTAGGTACGTACAGAACCTTGGAGCTGAAACCTTCATACATAATTACTTCTCACCCCTTCAGGGCGCTGTGCGCACTCATTCAGATAGCGATTCCAAATGGAATTTTATTTACTTCAGTAGAGGATATATGACGACTCATTACAAAAGCGCCACCGCGCGTTGAAGCTAGCATTTTTTTAATGTAATGAACCACGAAACAGATCGCCTGATGGTAAGCGATTACCGCCGCCCATGGACACTCGCAACACCAGAGGAGTTACACTTGTAACTACTCTGGTGCTGCGACTTGCGTTCTTGGTCGTTAAAATCCCCAATCCCCCTTGGTCCTCCGGTAACCTCACTAACTCGGCGAAACACAACACAAGCGTTATTTCACGACGGTTTTCTGTGAGGTCGTAGTATTTACCCGGTCGAGCCAGCCCATTCATGCCGAAGCGTGGCTCTTCCACAGTTAAATTAATTCGAACTCTTGCAATGAAAAGTGAATTTTTGGTGCAGTAAATAAAGTTCAAATTTGAACCGCTATCTTAAAAAGTGCCCACCGCGTCACGTCACGGTGTGAACTGACACTTAGCGTATTTTCAAGTAGAGTTGGTACCTACTTAAAATTTGAAAATATGTTGTAGCAAAAACAAAAATCCTAGTAGCAGAAAATTCATTATGTACCACTGAACTGTAGAGTGTAGACATCAACTGACACTGTAGACCATCTAGTCAAGATGCATTCTATAATTTCGACGGCAAACTTCGTAATCAAAAATGTATGGGATTTGACATACGTCATCGTTAAGTGACATGTCGCTTGCGATGCCTTATGTCAAATCCCATACATTTTATTGTCGAACTTCGTCGTCGAAATTATCGAATGCATCTTAACTAGAGGCCCAGGAGGGCTAGACAAGATGCATTAAATAATATCGACGGCGAACTTCGTGAATAAAAAATGTATGGGATTGACATAAGCGTGCGTTAAATGACATATTCAGTCGTATCGTTAAAAAAATTGGTAGCCAAGCAGCCACTTTGAACGAATACGCTAACGATGCACTCATATAACGAATTGCTCTAACGTGTTTCTCCATACAATGCCTAGACAAGCGGCCGTAAGTGACATTTAGTAGATCGTGATCTTTATCTTTATCGACCTAACGATAAAGATACCCAGGGGGCTACCTTTATCGCCTCAACGAACAATATGGCGGATTTTTATTGATCAGCTGTTATTTGTAAATAATAATGATTTGCCTAAAGTTGCCTAAAGGGTCTATACAACACCTTCTGCTAGTAGTCTATATTGCATAAAGTCAAAAGAATTCAATCTAAAGTATTCAATAAATCACAATTATTGTCAATACCTAATATGTAATTCATTGTATTCAAGTATAATTCAACACTTTGTTAAAATATAAATTTCTTAATTTGTAGCTTACTTGCAGTTTTTAATCTTTACACGCTACTATATCAGCTGAAAGCAATCTTTAGGTGTATAGTAGGTACCTAAATTATAGTAGGTAACAAATGGAGTTCATAATTAAGCAAGTTTCTCTGAAACTTCCTTAGAAATAAAGATTTGTATTTAGTAGTTAAAATTTATAAGTTTTTCAATGTAATGATATTTTATTGTCATCGATGCTCAACACCATCGTCTTATAAATGGGTAAGAAGGACACAAACACCTCATAAAAGTTTTGAAATATTTGCTATTATACTTTGATTAATTATTACAAATTTAATATTATATATCTATGCTATTATACCTACACCTATTATAAACAGTCAAGTAGTGTTAACCAATTAAATACTTAATATTTAATCTCTATAGTATATTTGTGACTAAATAATTGAAAGTCTTTACAATTTTACAGAACTATAACGTTAAAGGAAGTGTTATTAAAGTACCTTGACTGTACAGGGTACTATTGCAATAAATAAGTAAACCTAACACTTACCACATATTGTAGACAAAATATTACAATGCGGCCATAGCACTTTGAATTTGTTATAAGCATTGTCTTGCTAGAATTATTCATTCATTCTAATTTAAGAGCTTTGCTCTTGTCAGTGATGCTTTCTCCATTCCTCTCTACACTCCGCCCTTCTCTTGACCTCCTGATACGACACGACCATCACATTCGCCTACACCTGTCCATAAAAGTTCTTCTCGGCCTTCCATGTTTTCTACTACCATCCCTTCAATTATTCCTCTAATAAAGTTGTTGTGCCGTATCAAGTGTCCGTATTAGGATTGATTAAATAATAACAATACAAGAGTATCTACATTTTATTTTACTTTTTTAAGTAAGTTTTACATGGTTTTAGTAAGAAAATAAACTTAAGGTGGTTCGTTTCCCATACAAAAAAACAATGGACATTATTTAGGTAATTTCATACTATTACTACATAAATTTATATGCACGTCTATTTATTCTGCAATACAATTGTCGCAAAATATATTTAAAAATACTTTATTTCACACAGAAGTCACATATTTATTGAATTTTCGACAAAAAGTGACATAAGTTACAAATGTCACTTTTTGTGGAAAATTCAATAAAAATGTGACTTCTGTGTGAAATAAAGTATTAGGTTGGGGAAAAAGTTTCTTCGCATTTTATATAAAAATTCAAAAGGTTTTTTTATAAAGTTTATTTACAAGTGACTAAAGTATATAGGTACCATTTTGTTCGATAACTTTTTGCCATCTTGTTGGTAGGTACATGATCCCATTGCTATAAAATTTTTGGGGCTTCTGATGAAAAAACTGCGACAAGTGGTTTTGGCAGTCCTCTTGTGATGTCAACCTGACACTGCCTAAAGAATTCTGCAGCGACCGAAACAGGTGGAAATCTGAAGGTGCAAGGTCAGGACTATACGGCGGATGCATTAACACCTCCCAGCCAAACTCCCGTAATTTTTTCTGAGTGGCTAAAGATGTGTGAGGTCTAGCGTTATCATGGTGAAAAACCACACCCCTTCTGTTGATTAATTCCGGCCGCTTTCTCTCAACTTCTTGCTTTAATCTCATCAGTTGTTCGCAGTCCAGTTCAGAATTGATGGTCCTGCCTGGCGGTAACAGCTCATAATGAATAATGCCCTTCCAATCCCACCACACACACAGCATCACCTTGTTGCGAGTTAACCCGGGTTTCGCCACAGTCTGTGAAGCCTGACCGGCCTTTGACCACGATCTTTTTCGCACGTTCTTGTGGTACGTGATCCATTTTTCATCACCAGTTATCAGTTTCTTCAAAAATGGTTCGGTTTCATTACGTCGTAATAAAGAATCACAAATGAGTACACGGTTCATTAGGTTTCTTTCAGTGAGCTCATGAGGCACCCAAATATCGAGCTTTTTTGTGTACCCAGCTTTTTTCAAATGCTCCAAAACCGTTTTGTGGTCAATCCCCAGTTCTTCAGCTACATCGTAACTACTAATATGCCGATCTTACTCCACTTTTTCAAAAATGGCAACAGTTTTGTCCGTAACAGGGCGACCAGAGCGACGTGCATCTTTGATATCAAAATTTCCGGATTGAAAACGCTTAAACCAAATTTGCGCTACTCTCACAGATACTGCATTAGGTCCATAAACATCACAAATTTTTTTCGCGGCTTGTGTTGCATTTTTACCTTTTTTGTAATAAAATTTTAAAATGTATCGAAATTCTTCATAAGAATCACTCATTTTAACAATAAGAAAAACAAATGAAAATCTCAAATTTACCTAATTTGAATTTGGAATTGTCTTCTGTAAAATTAAAACTTTTTAATGATACCAAAATCAGCCAGATACAATTGGTATAGCCCAAGATATTTTATGATAAGTTCATACATACTATGATGCGAAAAGACTTTTTCCCCAACCTATTATTTTAAATATATTTTGCGACAATTGTATTCCAGAATAAATAGATGTGCATATAAATTTATGTAGTAATAGTATGAAATTACCTAAATAATGTCCATTGTTTTTTTGTATAGGAAACGAACCACCTTAAAATGTAAAAATATTTTTATTTCTTGCAAAGGAATTACATAATGCAGATTTCTTTAAATAATCTTGAAGTCACATAACCAATAATAACATTATACAATTTAAAAATCAACACAGCTAATAATTATTATTATTTATACAAACTAGTTAGAGCCTGTCACAGAATGAATACAAATTAACTTAGGTTGGTAGCGGTTTTGATACATTAATAATTACATTATGATTTATATCACTTCTCACTATCAGTGGCGAAGGCTGCTTCTCCTTCAAAGGGAAGCCGGAACCTGTATCATAGGTAGGGATTTCTATGAAGGTTTGCAAAAGGTATGTGACAAGGGAAGCCGATAGGAATGGAGTTATAGGAACCCTATGCCACTGCACAGATACAGAATCGGCCAGCAGATCTCAAGTACATTATACGGACGCTCTACCGGTGAAGGAAAACATCGTGAGGAAACCCGCACATAGTTTGCCCCAGACGTATTGACTAGTCATTCCTCTGGACTAGGGTGGCTATGTTGTGAGAATGCCGTATGCGCTTGGGCAATCATACGATATTTAAAAACCAACTGTCCCAGGCACTACAGTATTTCAAGAGTGGTTACTTCGCTCGGAGAATACTGTATAAATCATCCATCATCGGATGTAAAGGCCTAAGTTAGGTAAATTGTTATTTTGTTAACAAACAAAAATTATTGTACTTCATCTTCTTCTTCTTCTTCTTCTGGCCAGTTTAAAGTGTTACCAGGACATGGATATAGTCCTAAGGATAGAAGACTCCGTATTTTGTAATTGCTAAAAAGAACTGTATTGCTTTGGTAATAGAGTGTATTTCACAATGCACGTATCATAGAGGCAAATCCGAGCCGAGCGAGATAGCCATAAGGGAGGCCGTGTGTCTCGTTCTTGCATGTTGCCAACCAGAAAAATGTTGGTATTTTTAAAAAGTAACTTGAAAAATCTTAGATAAAACGAGTGTACTTTATTATTATTTTAACAAATGTTTATAACTATATCATATTCTAATTAAAACAGTTAGTAATAGTCATTTAATACTAAATAAAAATGCAGTTTACATTAAAACCTTTTCTTTCTTTTTTATTAGATGGTATCATTCGCAAGACAATAGAATAGTACGCCATTACAGTCGGACAAGGATCTTTTGGCACTTGGATGGGGGCGTGAGTGTCGCAAATAAGAACAATACTTATTACTAAAAGTGAAATTTTACAAGACGGCGATGTTATTACTGATTTTATCCACGTGCCAAAAGGTAAGTGTCGCAACTACAAAACAATACAATATAATACTAAAAGTGACATTTTACAAGACGGCGATGTTAGTTCTGATTTTGTCCACGTGCCAAAAGATCCTTGTCAGACTGTACACATATTTTATGCTGAACACCGGATAATATTAAAATTCATAATAGTACCGGTGCTGGATTTGCTGGACGCACCGTGAGTATGGCCTTTAGTGTAATCTCTTACAATCTGTTTATAATGTGTGTCCTATGACCATTTGGCAAGAAATCTGTATAAAATCTGTATTATCAATGAAAACTAGAAGATAATTAATTAAATAATGTATTATATAATATAATTATTCAAAATAGAACTCTGGAGTCATACAATAGATAAACAGTTATCCAATTGTGTGTCTAATTTATAATCCTCTGAATTTTTCCCGGTGTTTCGGATTTCGGTGCATATTGAAGTTCCAGCCCACGAAGTATAGATAACAAGGAGTCCGAACGTAATGTTAAAATAATGGTCTCAATTACGGGGACAGATTTTTGCCGGTAGAGCGCGCGACGGTTCGACATGCACTCGTTTGAAATTACGCGGGAAGTTTAAAGTTGCTATTGACAGCTCTGGAAAGATTGAAATCTTATTATATAAAAGTTTTAGGAAATTCTTAGAAACTGTTCTCGAAAAAAAGATACCGTAGAACACGGTAATTGCCTAACGGTAATTTAAAAATAATTGTAATAAATAATAGTATTGGCAACACTCGGTATAATAGGATTGGCAACACTTGGTACTCGTCGGTCTCGCACGCCTAGCGGCAGAAAAGAGAACTAAGATCTGGTCCTATTATTGTGTACATAATTATTATTAAAAAGCCTATACCGTTCGGACTCCTGGTATCTATGCTTCATGTTCCAGCCTTACAACCGTAATAATCGGCCTTGTTAAATAAGTACCTACTTTATTCTTTTTGTAAATTTCTACACTTGAAATTTGATTCCATTTTATACAAAACACTCCACTTCAATAAAACTTCTAGGTACCGTTTTACTGAATCGACTGACTTGCACTGACTATTTGTATTTTGAACTTTGACTAGACATTAGACTTGAAAATAATACGGTGTTGAAATCATATAGGTACCTACATTAAATCTAGTTGTCTGTCTTTTTAACTTGACGCTGACAAATAGTTTTATGCCGTAACGCCATCAATAATTTAAAAAAAAAATATATGACATTTGACAACTTCACAACTGACGGCTAAATTCTTGAAATCATAAACAACTAACGTTTGAGCAATTCGTTGTTGCGATTCGAACAACAGTGTGCGTTTGGCTAGGCACAAAATGTCGTGATCTCAAAAGAGAAGTCGATACGACAGATCTTTCCGAATTTTAACGAAGGTAATTTGTCTAGGCGCCCTGAGCTCTTAGCATAGTTTTTGTTTTCGAACTTCGTCTTCGTAATTAGCGATGGTAACTTGGCTAAAGGATCTACACCTACAAAAAGGCGTTCACAAGAATGCGTATTTTGATATTTTTGATGACGTTTGTTTTTTAATGATTTTTAACCTCACATGTGTTGTGCTCATGTGAATTATGATATGTAATTTTTTACTACAGACCTCCCCGCTACCTGCTTCTAACCCTCTTTCGAGAGATTTGTTCTTGACCTGATGTCAAAAAAAAAAAAAGGTTACAGACGTTTTGGCGCGTAGGCAGCCATGCTTGGGCACAAATAAGTGACCGGAGTAATACCATGGCCATTGATCACCCAAAATAATTGGGTATTTCCCTACATGTAGTTTCTTTCATAAATTAAGAAATAATTCCCCCAAGTCCTCAAACGTTTAGACGACACCATAAAACATACACTTTCTTCGATTCTTAATAAAATTTTTGACTACCGCTCAAGGACTCGAGCAACGCTCCCGGTAAGGTTTGGTAGCCTGGGCTTACGACAGACGTCTAACGTAGCCTTACCAGCATTCTTGTCCTCAGTCCACGCAAACCACGCAGTGATTTCGAAAATTTTAGAGCGCTCATTCTGCCCCTTAATTATTCCTTTTGCGGACTAGGCCTGGGGCATTGCTAATGCCGGCAGTAATGTGCCCGAGAACATATTTTCACACAAAGGCTTTGGGACGAGAACATCTGCAGACTGGTACGGAATAGACTTTTTAACACGTCATGCAGTCCTGCAGAACGGGCTCGTCTTTTAGCTGTGGAGAAATGGGAGTCAGGCGTTTGGCTGCAGGCACTACCGTCAGTCAATACAGGAACATTACTGGGCCGCAATACATTTCGGATAGCCACTGCCCTGCGTCTTGGTGCCCCCTATGTCGTCCCTCATCAGTATATTTGCGGCGCGAACGTAGACAGTCACGGTCACCACGGGCTGTGCTGCTCATGAAGCTCTGGACGCACTTCCCGGTATCACAGCCTGAATGACCTCATTCGTCAGACTCTTGTCACCGCCGATGCCAGCTATACTGGAGCCCTCCGGCAGGCGCGCGACGATGGCAAGATACCTAATGGAATGACCCTGGTTAGCGCAGAATTCTATTTCCGGTGCTCTGATTTTTTCGGCCACGCCGGATTCCGGATCATTATATTGCGAAAACCCTCTGGAATTAATTCCTCTGTCTGTCACATTCTATTTTTTATAATTATTTACATTAAGCATGTGACACACTATATTCTAGCAGTAGGTAATTATTTCCACAGGGTAGGACGCCCACCATTTAAAATCTAGAGGCTAATTATTATGTTGTACGTCAATAAAACCTGTCAATGCACATGTTAATGTATGGAAAAGGCTTTTTATTTACCATCGATGACAAACAAGAAGAAGAATATGACATGGAAGAAGTACTAAAATCTAAGCCGGAAGCAAATATCTGTCTCACAAAACATCAATGGCTAAACCCTTATCCCCTTTACTAATAAACGCTGTTTAAGCTTTGAATAGATAAACAGTGTTTTGTTCCCGTTACACAAGTGACATTTTTAATTCGATAGAAGGAGACAAAACACTGTGTAACTATTCAAAGCTTATACAGCGATTATTAGTAAGGGGGTATGGGTTTAGCCATTGTTTTAGTAACTACTAACGGATTTCGATGAAATTTGGTATGGTAGTAGATAACTATCTACTACCATACCAAATTTCATCGAAATCCGTTCGGTAATTTTTGCGTGAAGGAGTAACAAACATCCATCCTCACAAACTTTCACATTTTTAACACGTTAGTCGCCAAAGTGAAATTCGAAAAATTTCAAAAAAACGTTCACCCGATTTTTTGTTTTACTACGATAAGAAAAGGCAAAAAATAAGTAACGGTATTATATACACAGTGTAAGCTCGTATATAAGTGCTTATTTACTACTGACGGTCACATGAGTCCGACATGGCCCAAATGGAATAATTATTTCATTTGCGCCACGCGGGTCACCGCGTTGGTCACATAGGTACTTTCGACGCACCGCCGCTTTCATCGCGCGAGCCGTCTCGACGAAAGCATCAGGTTCTGTCAAAAGGAGGAAAGGCCAAACAATCCCGAATAAATTGCCTGGGCTGTTATAAAAGAAAATAAACACTCTCGGAAGGCAAATAGCATGAAAAAGGGCGAAAAAAATTATTACATACTGCCCAGTTTGCCCCGGAGAACCCCATTTGTATCTAAACTGTTTCAATGTTCAACATTGCTGTGAGGAATTTTCATGATTTTCTATTGATTTTTAGGGTTCCGTACCTACCCCAAGGGTAAAAAGGGGACCATATTACTAAAACTTCGCTGTCTGTCTGTCCGTCTGTCTGTCACCAGGCTGTATCTCCTTAACCGTTATAACCAGACAGTTGAAATTTTCACAGATTGTGTATTTCTGTTGCCACTATAACAACAAATACTAAAAACAGAATAAAATAAATATTTAACGAGGGCTCCCATACAATAAACGTGATTTTTTTTGCCGTTTTGTACGGAACTCCGTGTGCGCGAGTCTGACTCGCCAGTTTTCTTTCTATTTTTCTTACTCAATTTGCCTATTTCTTAAATAACTATTTGAAAGTCACCTGTTTTTGAAATAAAAAAATGATTATAAAAGTTGCTTTTTTTCAATACAAATTTAAAAAATTAAGTTTTCTACCGTACTGTTCCAAATATTCACAAAAGTTAGGTTGACACCCTATTTTTACTGCAGTACAGGGCCGCGCGGGTCACCTAATACGTCTAAATGTAGGGAAAAAGGGACCGTCGGCCTTCAGCAGCATGTCGAAGTGAGGCGTGTCGTGTCGGTCACCGTTGTCCGACGTGGCTTGAATGGAACATTCTGTGGCGGTCACCATTGTCCGACATGGCGACTAACGTGTTAATATTATTACGAAGGATAATATCTAATTACCTCCATATTAATTGTTGTAAAATTATATAGTTTGTTATTTATGGAGGTACTTATTAAGTAAGTCCTAAATAAATTTCACTAGTTTTTACCTTTTCTTTAATGTAATTCATGTAAATTGTGTCATTTACTTAATATATTACAAATTAAACAATTTAAATATATAAGTTTAATAAAATAATACAATTATTAGCACGTAACGTTTCCTATTTTTTTCATTAAAAAATGGATATTTCATTAAGACGTTATTCTACGCTGGTTTGCTGTGAGGCCATGTAACCCGCCGAGCCGCAAGGCCCATTCATAAAGCATGGCTCTTCCATGACAAGGAAGAAATTTAAAGTGAGAAAAAAAAATCGACTCCATACAATCGCGCTGACCCATGCATGGCTCAGTAGGGGTCGCAGTAGGGGGGCACGCACCCCCAGTGTCTCCACAGTCCTCAGTCCTCACCCTCAAATCACGCCGCAATACCGACGCATTCAAACTGGACAATTGACAAGTGGGTATCTACTCGAGGTTTTTACTTTTATTTATTTATTTATTTACCTATTAGTTGTAATATTCTCATATAAAAACAACAGCTTTTTAATATAGTATTTAGTATACCATTTAAAGCTGTTGTTACTACTTTTCAATGTGATATCCATTAATTATTAATAGTGGTGTTATTAATTACATATTTAAAAAATGCCTAAATATTGTAAAAATAGAAAGGATTGGGCTCAGATCAACAAATTAAGAGACGCTTACTAAATTGATTATCAGCCTAGCACAGATAGGTACGTACTGAATGAGAATGGCTTCATGAATTTAAGAATTTGAGGGGCATTCACACCGAGACGCGGCGTGATGAGATGATTTAAGCTAGCGATTTAAAATTGAACTTTAGATACACGTTTCATTACAAAAGCGGCGTCTCCCTCGTAACGCAGCTCGGTGTAGCTAGACATTTGAACTTGTGTAGTGATTAAAGTTTTTTTTTGTATCGCGACCTTAAAAATGCAGCGCCGTGTCCTGTCTCGGCGTGAATGACGCTTATTGCATAGCCAACATTCTAACACCACGCCACACAGGTGTCTTAAAGTTCAGATTGTGACGTGTAATGAAAGAGTTAAATACTTACTGCGCTACTCTTGTCTCTTTATTCGCATGCCAATTCAGTACACGTGTGTGTCAGCTGACTAAATCGACTGATTTAACTCACTGACTACCCCGACTATTTATTTGATGTACTTGACGATTTAGAAATAGGGTGATGAAAATATTTTGGACGAATATTCTATTTCCCGCCTTTTTACTTGACACTGGCAAATAGTTATAAGCCGACGCCATATATAAATAAATATAAAAAAATCATTTTGTCACTGCGCTGTCAAAATATGTCAGTGTCACACAATGGAAAAAATTGTAAATTGTAAACTTATTCGTTTTCGTGGTTTTACTTGAATTTATTAAATTTTGCGTAGATTGTTTATTTGCATTATTACCACACACTTAATAAACTAGAATCTGCTATTCGAAATAGACACAATTAAGATATACAAAACAAAGATGGTGTGCGTTCCGTGTTTCATCATTCCTGTTCTGTTGTTTTTGTGGCATAAATTCATACAGCCTTACGTTCTGCGATTTTGGAATCCTTGGGCAGTGAAAGATGCTGATGGCAATGTAACGACAGAGTTCCCGTTTAAGTGCGAAGGTGGAGTTTGTGCGTTCAAAGGCAAGGAAAAGAAATCTCTAGAAACCGAAGAGCCAGACAAAAACACGGAACTAACAGCTGATACAAGGTTAAAATCAGATTAACATGACGTAATATTCATAGTTAAACCAATAATTCATTTCATTAATGATTTTTACATTCTATATTTTTATCCAATACTGTGATATTCAGTTTGTATCTAGAAAGTTCACGCATTTATATTGCTGATATTGAACATGAAAATATTTATTTAATTTAATAAAAACAATTAGTATTACTATAGTATTATCATTAAAATTCTATGTTGCATTCAGTTTGTTGTACTTTGTTGTTATAAGGCTTGCTATATACCTAAGTTTTAATTTATTCAAATGTTGTTTGTAAAAATTTACAATACATAATGTGGGAATCATACTAATAAAATAAGCATTACTTAATGATTAATCAAACTTTAGCGTTATACATTTTACTTGTTTTATTATGAAATAAGGTTACCTACTTGTTATCATCTTATTTTGATTCATTAAAAGGCAGTATGTAAAATACAATTTTTATTTTTCTCTTTGCAGTCACATCTACTATTAACATGAGGTTCACACAGTAGGATTCACATTTAGCTATCATGGACATCAATACACGTAGCATAACATCAATAATAAGGATTACAAAAATATTCGATAGATTTAATAAATACATTTGATAACTTAAAATAAATAGATCTTAAAAGGTTTAAACATTCAACATTTAGGAAATTTTAGAGACCATTGCATGATATTAATTTTGCTCAAAATTGAGTTCTTGAATGATATTGCACTTACAGATTAGGTATTATATTACAATTTCTGTACCCCAAGCAGGAACATTTTGCGTTATCGTTACATGTACGTAAGCAAGAAATATTGTATGAAAACCATGAAAGCGCCTCTAGCAGACGTAAAAGTAACTAAAATTTGTATACAAAATTTCTCATATTTACCGTTTATGTACACGTAACAATACCGCAAAATGTTCCTGCTTGGGGTACTGATAATTAACCTGAAGACAATTTAAACTACCATCAAACATGTTTAGTACCGCCAAATGACAAGAAGTTTTAAAACAAGAAAAAAAAAAAGATATTATAAAAGAACAATTGACTGTTGTTTTTGTTGTACCTAATTAGTACTTTTCTCAGAGCCCTCTTCAAAGGTCAAACATCTAAACGGAGTAAGCATCCAAAACTCAAAATTGAACAAAATTTCATTATAAAATCATGTTTTTTAACATTGACACATACATAACAATATTTTTAAAATGTTATACATTCAAGTTTAGCACCTAAACTTAAAATTACAAATATATTGGACTTTCAATTTTTAATACTGAAGAACTGTAGGTGAATAATTCATGCATTTTTACACTTTAATAAATAAAGTTGCAAAAAAAGATTTTTAAGTAGGCATGCTTTTTGTGCTAATTCAATGAATAGCACATAAGTAAAAAATAAGCTCTAAAAGGCAGCCAATGCAAGGCAAACATGCAAAAGACAAAAATAAACATATTTTTTCAGGAATCGAATTTATAATAATAAGAACATTCATACACAGTCATATTTTAGGGTTATGTATGTCTACAAGAAAAACTTAGGGTTATGTTTGTCTACAACAATCTAAACAAAAGGAGAGATTGATAAAGTTAAATAAAATATATTATATTTGCACCATTCGAAACGAAATTAATAATTTAACTGCATTCTTTTAGCTAGGTACCTATATTTACAAAAATAATCTTTTTATTGTAAGTACTGCAAATTGGTTATAAAATTCTTTCAAGAGTAAATCAGACTTGTTTTTATATCGTTTAGACTTTAGAGCAAAAATTCGCTAAAAGAAATTATAGTGCCTATGTTGTCTAAAAATATTCAACACAAAAATACTTTTTTGGTATATTTTTGTCAGTACACAATTTCCTAATAAACAGCAAAATAATAATTTTAAACATGTGCAATTTAAGAAAAAAAATATATATATTATCTATTACCAGGGACCAGCGACCACACAGCTTAATAGACGTCTAATGTTTTCATTTCTCGAAACAAATAATTGTGTGCGTGCTGCACAATGCGCTGAGGCGGAAAGAAGGAAGAAATGCATGCTGATTGGCCGATTCAAGGTGACAATAATGGAAGAAAGAATAAGCAGTAGGTACTTATTTGTATTTGAAAGAAAGGGATGTACTGATAAACATATGCTTTCATCACGGATGCGGACCAGCGTTATTTGAGCTCTGAATAAATTGATTCTTGACAATAACAATCTTGAAATTGGCTTGCCTGTGAAAAGTTATGCCGTCTTTTTTTAAATTAGATGATTGGCTACATTTTTCACATCATTTTATAGTACAGGCAGCCATGTTTCCCCTCTTTCGTATTTTATTTTGTAATAAACGGGTCACGGACGTGGTCAATACAAAAGCAGACGTATAAGTCTAACATGTTGCCAGAAAGTGTTCGACTCGCATTAGGCGTCTTTTATGCTGTGTGGTCGCTGCCATGGACCAATAAAACTATATAATAATATTCTTCCATGATATATTACATAATATGTACTAAAGAAGTTTTAATCAACATTTTAAAGAAAATCACAACATTCAATACTTGTAACAGAATAACTAATAGTAAAATAACTATTCAGGTTTATAATAATTTTAGTAAACATGATATTCTTAATCCTATATCTTAAGAGAATTTCTTTCATTCTAATTCTTTTGATGACTAAAACCAAAAGTATCAGAATAAGTCACATTATTTAGTAAATTCATATTTTTAAATATATCAGAATCCATAATTCAAGCCTTTAGTCGTTAATTCAGAGGTACAGGGCCTTTAGTCAAGAATCAAGATACATTTGATAATTTTGACGACGAAGTTCGAAAACAAATGTATGGGATTTGACATAAGGCATCGCAAGCAGTGTTGCCAACCTCAAGAAAGCAAAAAGCAGTAAATGGTACTTAAAAAACAGCAGAAAACAGTAAAATAATAATTTCGAAACATCAAATCTACTGTCTGACATAACATACATAGAATTGATAAATAGTTATACAACTACTGTTAGATTTACCGCAAATTGCCTTTATTTAAGGAATTTCTGGGAATAGTAAAGTAAATAAAATCAAAATTTAATTTAAAATAATTTTTCAAACACAAGTAAAGCACTGCTACCCTTGGTCCATATATTAAACTATAAATGTAGCTATTCCGTTTTACTGTAAGTCAAAAGGATTGCGTCAGTAAAGGGGGGATCCCATATGCTGCAGCCTGCAAGAGGCCCGCTATTGATGCCAATTCACAATTATAAAAAGGCGCGTGACCGACCCATACAAGAACTATCTTTATTGCTTTCTCTAAAAGGTTATTCCGGTTTGACATGTTGGTTGACTTATTGCTATTTGGAATTAATTATTTTTTGCGCAGTTCGAAATTCGGATACCTCACCTAAAAACAGTAGAAATACGAACTAAAACAAAAACAGGGATATCAGGTCGAAAACAGTAAATCTACTTTTCAAGCAGTAGGATTGGCAGCATTGATCGCAAGCGACATTACTTAGCGATGACTTCTGTCAAATCCCATACATTTTCAATTTCAAACTTCGCCGTCGAAATTGTCCAATGCATTTTGACAAAAGGCCCTTACTGTAGCAATATTTTACACACTTATATTAAAATATTTCAATAGTGTACAGTCACAAGCATGAACATGGATATGCGACAATCTCTCAGAGAAATGTAATGCATTTTGACAAAAGGCCCTTACTGTAGCAATATTTTACACACTTATATTAAAATATTTCAATAGTGTACAGTCACAAGCATGAACATGGATATGCGACAATCTCTCAGAGAAATGTATACAACTTGCACTATTAATTTATAAGTACAATATGCGGTATAATATGTTTGGTTGATTTTGTTAGATCAAAACTAATAAGTACATACAGAAACACTGCATTCTGTGATTTACATTTTGCTGAAAAATTGTCTTATATCCTTGTTCGTGATCACGACCGTACATCAACGATTTTTGTATATTTCATGATCCATTTGATATGCCATTAGGTTATCGTAACATAAAAAAATATAAATACATTTTACTTAATTAAAAATGTATGATAGGAAGTTTTAAAAAATGGAATGCTTGTTTTTATTGTACTAAATCAGATCTCTTTAAAATTTTAGCAGATCAATATTTTTCTTGGGACGAATAATGTTATTTAAAATTAGAAATGTATGAAAATGTATGTATGTAGTTTTGACTAGATGTGAGTATGAATTAAATACCTTGGAAAAATAACTACTTAGATTAGTTTCGATAAAAAAAATTAACAAAGCATTTAGTTACAATGTTAATATGTATAAAATAAACTATTATACCTGATATATAAATTATGAATACATTTTACATTAAAAATATGTTTTTTGCATGGAATGATTAATACTTGCAATCGAGTTCATAAAAGTTAGTACCATAAATAAGTTCTAAGTAAGGTACTATAATAAGAAAATAAGAAATCTTAAATAAATAATATTCAATTATTTTTTGAAGAACTTTGTAAAATTAAACTATATTTGAAATAAAAAATATTTTAAAATCACAATATCCGGAAAGTAATTACTTAAATACTTTTTTCTGGAATGTTTTTACAAAAAGCAACATTAATCAAATATTAAACAATATGCAACAACTCAAAGACAGAAAGAGACAGGTTATATTTTTTCAATTATAATGTCTCATTCATTAAATTAATATATTTTTTTTCATTTTTTGTGCTATTTTTTCCACATAAAATTTGTAAGATAACGCTCTAAGATGAAAGACTCGATCGGTTGAGCTCGGGACTGCCGAGTGTATCCGAGCGAAAAAAAAAATATACACATAAATTGATTACGATTGCCAATGAAGTTTTCACTTCTGTCGTGCGGCACACACTAGTATTTTTTTTTACTTTCAGATCAATAGTCAAGTAAACAACATTTTTTTTAAGAAAAAAGCAGAGTTTCATAATTTTTAATCAGGATTTGACCATTTATAATAACGATTCGAATTCTCTGCGAAAAATGTTTACGCACAAACTATTAGACATAACTCTACGATTTGAATAAAATTTTTGCAATGAGCAAAAATATTTTAACAATTATGCTGTCCATAAAATTGTCTAACATGTTTTAGGAACATTTACACTTAAATATTATAGCTCATTTACACGTCAATTATAGTCTTCTAAAAATTATTATAGTGAAAAAAAAAGCCAAGTGAAAATGAGCCATAATTATGTATCCATTATAATTTTGACAGTTGCGCAACCAATTTAATGGGTGCGTTCTTTGGGAAGAAAATTTGCATACGCGCGTAAAATTTCTGCGCATAATTTTTCAAATGTCAAAAATTTCGGCGCCTTTAATAATCGCGCACATCGTAATGCGCATGCGCCAAAAAAATCTCAAAGAACGCACCCACTTTGAAAATATGTTTTTGTTGGGAGAATTTAAAACCGTTACCGTACCGTACCGGTACCGTACATTTTTCCACTATAAAAAATAGGCTATGTCTTTTCCAGTGGTCTACTCTATATCTGTGCCAAATTTCATCAAAAGTGGTCCAGTAGTTTCGAAGCCTATTCAATGCAGATAATCAAACAAATATTACCTCTTTATAACAGTGGCGAAGGCTGCTTCTCCTTATTAGGGAAGCCGGAGCCTGTATAATAGGTAGGGATTTCTATGGTTTGCAAAAGGTAAGTGACAAGGGAAGCCGCTAGGAATGGAGTTATAGGAACCCTACACCACAGCTTTATAATATTAGTGTATATGAAAAGTGAAAACTATCCTATAATCAAATTGTCAAGCCACCATTAAATGAATCCCAAAAACGTTGCATTTCTTTTAAATACTCTGGACTGGTTTTCCATTATTATTATTTTGATTCGATATTTAACCAATAGGGAATATGCATGAAAATTTAATTTGCCTGAAATATTTTTTTCTCTGTTCTTTATTGTCGTCACATTATAACTAAAAGGATTTTTTTAAATTTAGTTCTTATTTAAACCGAAAAATATATATATAAAAAATGCAAAATCAGCCCGGGATATTTAAAATTGCGAAACGCGTCACCATTGGTCACGAGTCGCGACCAATGGTGACGCGCGTGTGTGACGTCACACTACACGACGTTGTCTTTCATGACAATGACATGACTGACGTTCTATTGAATTTTATGCTCTGATTCTCTATGATTTTAACTGTCAACTGTCTTTTTCGTGTACGATGTCGTCACAACCCAAGCCCGCGAAAATGGCGTGTTTAAACCGCGCAAAAATTAAAGTGATTTTGAAAAAAAAAATCTAGCTTTATAGATAATATTTTGGATGTGTTATATATATTTTTGGTAATGTTATAACCAGTAGAAACGTTTAAAAAAATAAAAAAAATACATGCATATTCCCTATTGAACAACATACCAATTTTATTATGTACCTATCAGTGGCGAAGGCTGGTTCTTCTTCATAGAGAAACCCTAGCCTGTATAATAGGTAGGGATTTGGATCGTCAAAGCGTAAGTGGTAAGTGAAGCCGATTGGAATGTAGTTATAGGAATCCCACGCCACTGGTATCTGATATTTTTCTGGTTGCGCAACCATTGAGTAACCAAGCATTTAATTTACTTTATTCTCGTCCAGTATAGCGTCAGGTATATGTTCGAAGTTCTCGGGTGCGTTGCTCCAGTAATAGTAGGGCGGGCCCATAGAGAAACAGTACTTCTGTTCCAGCGGTGTATCGTTTTCCACCCAATACATTAGATAGAAGTTGCACATCTCATCTTTGTTGGTTGCCCTGGAAAAAGTTTTTTACTTAGCTTATTATTTTTAAACTAGCTCGTTTGCGTAGAACTAACGGATACGGAACCCTAAGGTAACGTAGTTATCTTCTAGTGAAATCTCGTGAAATCGGACCAGCTGTTTGAGTGATGAGCCGGAATAAACAGACGACAGACGGAGAGAGAAATTTTTTTAAATAAATTTTTAATATAAGAACCGTATATACAATAGGCAAAAGATGTAAATTTTAAATTACAAACAGACACTTAAATTTTATTTATTTCTATAGATTTAAAATCATTTTAAATATTTTCAAGAGCAAATTATTTACTTATTTATTTTATTTATTTATTTATTTAGGCACATCAACAATATAAACACTTACAAAATAATTAGCACATGTATAAATAAGGGCTAGTGTTTACATCACTTACAGATATGCACAACATTTTAGATAGATTACATTATAAACACGATCAGAATAGGAATTATACAATACATATTTATAAATTACTTATTTAAAATTCTACACAATTATAACTAAATTTAAATAAGAATTAACCTATAATCTAATAAGTACAAATAAAAAATATAAAACTAATATTACATAACTTAAAATAAAAATAAAATAAAATAACATTGCAAGCACTAAAATTAAATTGAAATTAAAAATATATAGGAAGAGTATGTAGTCACATTGCAATAATAAAACAAATGTCAATAAAACTGTTTGGGTAAAATGTCGGAAGAATAAAGTAAAGATTCAAGAATTAGTAAGTTACAATATCGCACCTACGGTGCTATAACGTCACTTATGTATCTAACGTATTTTTTCAGGAGAAGCGTTTGAAAATTGAACATCCTATTAAATTGTATAGTATTACTCGACTAAAAAAATAAGTTGATAATATTGAAAATAAACTATTAAACCTTACTTTAACATAAAAGCAAACATTTCACTGTTTACTGTTATGAAGATATAAACGTCTAAAAATTACAACCCTCGCAGAAGTGACGTTATGGGTCTAGAAAATAATTTATCGGTCAATTATGTCAAAGCAAATAAAACACGTCATCATGCATTTCTAAAATTATTTATTCTAATAACAAAAAAAAGTAACAAAATTTCTGAAATCTAAATAGTAACTTTTATACTAATCAGACTTTTTAATGGCAGATTATCTTCTTACTATCTAAACTTGAACAATCGTCCCCATTCCAAATTAACCAGGTGGTTAATTTGGAATTGGGAATCGTTCAACATCTTCGTAATTGCAATTATCCATAGAACTTAACTATTGATTAATCTATGAATCACAGTCATTGTACCCTTATTTAAATATAATTAATAAATGAATCAACAGTAGGTATCACATACCAATTACTTCACTTATCCTAGACCTACTAAAAAATAACTGTTTACTTTAAACTTAAAATCACAGGCTTGGTAAAGCTTAAGGTAAAATACAAAAATTAAATTAATTCATTATAAAAACTTTCATAGTATCTTGGCACAAGATTAGCTTCCAATAATTGCAATAAATCACGCTTTTTACGTTCTGAAATTGGTATTTTGTTGTTGTAAGCTTGCTTCAATGTAATTTCCTCTATTTTTCGATTGCCTCTATTGCCGCGTAATTTTTTGGGTTGAAGAATAGCTTTTGCTTCCTCCCAATTATCCGTTTTGTATGTGGTTCGATAATGGTAATTTTCAGTTTTTTTTCTAAATTTAATACTTTTGATATCACCGGTCTTGATAACACGATCATTGACATTTTTCGCCATATTAAAGTTTATGTTCTCTTCAAGTGCTTTCAAATCGAAGAAATCGTTAAAGTTCATTTCGTTTACTACAAACGGTTTGCCAGTTTTTTTGGCCCCACGGATAAGGGAAATGTATTGATCGGGTACATAAATACATCCAGCATTTTTGGCTCTAGTCACAGATTTTTCTATTACAGAGTGAGCTGCATCACCTTCGTTCTGCGTGTGGCCTCGAATCAAAAAGTTGTGTTGAATGGAGTTAATATTTAAGCGAGTCACTGCATAGTAGTACATAGCAAAAACAAATCTATTTTTTTGCTGACCACAGCAATTGTCAGAGTAAATAATGACATCGCAGCCTGGTTTTTCGAATGCAATCTGTTCTAAGTATTTATACACACACGACCCTATTTCAATGGCTCCTCTATTGGCCAACCCTTCGTGCCAAAAATAACAGGTGGTTTCTTGCTTGTTTGCATTAGATATAGTTAAATTATAACAATTCAGTCTTGATTTGTAGTAAAAAGAGCTTGATTTGCCAACAGGGCATGGTAACACCGCTTGTAAGTCATAGGTGAAAACAATTGTGTTGTTATTAGGTTCATGACATCTTTTCATATCCCTTTCTTTCTCAAGTCTACTTAAGCTTTTTTCTTCTTGATGCAGTTTGAAACTATCACGTAATTTATTTTTTTCTTCTTCAGAGGCATTTTCGTATGCTTCACACTCATCGCACCGATCTTTTTTAGGTTTAAAAAATCCAATGTTAAAATCTTGGTTGAAAATCCGTGAGTAAGCGTCGTAGTTCACAATAGGCTTGTTCTGTTGTTTCTGACTTTCTGAATAATTTCTATGTAGTTCTGCCACTGTCAAACCCCCATCAATAAATTGTCTGCTAGTACTAGCCCTGAGATAGTGACTCTCAATCCTTGGAATTGATTCGATATGATCCTTTACTGCTTGTATAACTTCAGGTCCCAAGGTACATTGTTTTCCGTGTTTTCCTCGTTGATCAGGTGGAATGAAACCATCATTCTGAGCTCTGCCGTCGATAACAGTCCGTATAACCCGTTGTGTTATACCCAAAGTGTTAATGAGAAAAGTTTTACAGACGCGGATTTCTTTATTCTCATTCAGCAAGTAAAATGCAGTGTTTGCTTTTCTGTCATACCTTTTGTCAGTCTTTATGCGGCGGTAAGCACATTTTAGTGGTCTTGTACAGGTGTTTAAAAAACCCCGTTGCCTCTCTAAACTCTCCAACTTCCAGTAAGACTCAAAGATTTCCGTCCTTTTTTGTTCAGTAAATTTAGCAGCACAGGACAACCGACATTTAGTTGTACATGTAGGTCCTATTGTTTTACTTTGATTTAGTTTTTTGGTTTTTATTGAGATATACGTTTTTCCAGAGTTTTTCAATCGCTTAGCAACATTTTTTTTCCAGTTCGTTGAATTACGCGTACGCTTTTTGCCTCTCGGTTTAGTTATCGTTTCCGCTGGTTGGTTATACTCGTGAACTAGACTCTCATTATTAGAATTATTGTTTTCTGCAGGAGAATCACTGGAACTGCTACTAGAGCTACTGGAGCTACTGGATGAAGACGATCTTGAACGAGGGCCAGGCCTGTATTCATCTCCTGAATCAGTGCCGGAGAAATCGCCTGTTTGAAGGTCGATACCCTCTTGTTCATACGATTTAGTCGCAAATAAAATAGATGGAGAGTTACCGTGGTTCTCGAAAGTAGTATCATGCTGCTCTGGAGTAGTTGTTGTTGGGTCTTCTAGGTTGGATGGTGATACTGGACATTCGGAATTTATAATAGACAATGCATTTTCTGTTTCTGAATAAGGTAACATTGTAGAATTGGCTAAATTTTGAACTTCAATCGAGTTTTTGTTGCCATCAGAAAGTGCAAGTAGCACTAGGTGTTTGCCGCGTTGGTTCATTCTGAAAAAAAAAATACAAAATAATGATAATAAATAGGTGCTCAATAAAAAAATATGATAACGATAAATTATTGACTGATTTTTTTATATCAAAAACAATAATCCTACTATACTGGAGCAATATCGTCACAAGTGTTAATATAACGTTAAACTTTACACCATGAAATACAAATATTGGGGAAACAACGTCATTACTTCACTACCTCACTACACAAGTGTCGTTATTGCTCCAAAAACATAAAAAATAATTGTCACAATTACCTTAGTAACGTTGTAGCTCCAGAAGACAACTACTCGTGCGGGGGGCCGCGCGCAACTGAACGATGAAACGTTGTTTCTCCCAGTGCCGTCCAGATTCGCGCCAAAACCGTAACGACACTAATGCCCTCACGTGGACAGTTTGCGTACTACACAAATGACAATAACGCACCAAGTAAAGCGGTGGATTTGGAGTATTTTCTCATAATCAGTTAAGTTTTGAAAAAAATTGCATAAGTGACATTATTGCACCGTAGGTGCGATATATTAAGAAGATTTTTAATTTAATTTAAATACACATGAATTAATAAATTATTTTGCTCCAAACGATCATAATAATATAATATTAAGGTAATAAAATGAGGAAGAGCATAATATAAAAAATAATAATAATAATTAAAATGTCACTAGGGTTTTAAATTATATAAATAAAAATGAAAATAAGTTAAAAAAAATGTCACTAATTAAATTGTCATTAATTAAAATTACTTATTATTATTTATATTTTTTTTTGTCAGGAGCTTTTTTCTAAACGACGTGCGTTGGTCATGAAAAATATCCAGATCAAGGATCTTATGCCAATTATTATAAGTACTAGGGAGTCTAATTAAAGGACTATTTTTTCCTAGGTTGGTTTTGTACCTCGGTAACTATATGGAATTTAGCAGTAGGATTTCGTCGGGCGCATAATTTGGGGACTGCAATAGTTAGTTGCTCAAGAAATTCTTGGCAAGGGGTTTGGCCTGTAACCACTTCACGCAGAAACACTAAGTCCATCATACGTCTACGCTGAGAAAAAGTATTCATATTAAATGCAGTCAGCCTGTCATCATACGAGCATCTATTGTTTATATTTGCAGTGAGCAGAAATTATGTCTGTTAAATGTAAGCTATAATATAAACAACAAAATATTTAAAAAGGTTACAATATAAATAACGTACAGTATCGTAACGTAGACCATCTTCATACTAGACCGTCCGAATCGGCGCACGCACACATACGCGTCATTTACACGGCCGCTAACGACACTTCAAATATCAGAAGTTTGTATAAGTGTCCGGTGAAGGAAAACATCGTAAGGAAACTCGCACATAGTTGGCCCCAGACGTATTGACCAGTCATTCGTCTGGACTGGGCTGACTGTGTTGTGAGAATGCCGTATGTGCTTGGGCAACCATACGACATTTAAAAACCGACTGTCCCAGGCATTACAGTATTTCAAGAGTGGTTACTTCGCTCAGAGAATACTGTATAAATCGTCTATTAACGGATGAATAAGCGTTACGCGCCTGCCGTAAGTTGTCGCTGCATTAAACAACTAACGAGCTTTAGTTAGCTGTGCCACGACGCTTGCGCACTGTCAACGCCTTCTTTGTAGACGTGCCAGCCCCAGGCTTGTTAGTGCATGCAGTGTTTAAATCTTGGAAGAAGAATATATATGGAAGGAACACTAAAGTCGTCAAGCACTACACGTTAAACGTTCTAAAATGTGAGTTTTCTGAGCTGCGGATAGATGGCGCGCAGCCCTAATACATCGCGCTATCTAATATTCTACTGAAATTAATATTATAGCTTTTGTGTTTCATTAGTTCCTAATCACATAGTCGATAATAAAGTCGATTTTACAACTAAAAAACTTAAATCACATCGATAGTTTAATGTATTTTACAACTAATAAACTAAACACAATTAAATACATTACCCGATCTGCACGACATGATCGTGAGTGTTGTTCATCACACAGCGCGCGGCGAGCACGTCGTTATAGTGCACGGGGTCCGTGTTTTGCACGGGGTAGAACATTTGCGGCTTCAGCGGGTCCTTCGTGCCTAGCAGCTGCCAACTGTGACCTGTAGGGTTTTGCCGGACCACGTAGCCCGATACTTGTTTACCTGGAATGATTTTAACGAGTTTTATTAGTCCAGAGAGCTCCGTGGCCTAGTGGGTAGACCTTTTGGTTCGCACTCGAGCGTGCAGGTTGGAATCCCAGGTTGTGGCGTGTACCAATGAGATTTTCAGATCTCAAAAACATTTTACGCTCTAACGGTAAAGGAAACTCGCACATGGTTGGCCCCAGACATATTGACCAGTCATTCCTCTGGACTAGGCTGAATGTGTTGTGAGAATGCCGTATGTGCTTGGGCAACCATACGACATTTAAAACCAACTGTCCCGGGCACTACAGTATTTCAAGAGTGGTTACTTCGCTCGGAGAATACTGTTTAAATCATCCATTATCGGATTAAAAGGACCTAAGTTTTATTAGGGTCCCCAACCAGATATTACGTCACAGCGCATGGGGGAGGGGAGATCATACTAAATGTGACAGTACATGTTAAGTGCAGGTATACTAAGAAGCGTGGATGGCTTCTTATTACATTTTAATATTTATTTTGTTTTTCTCTGTTTTCACTGGAAAACTGATATGTACGGGCCAAAGCCAGGTAAGTAATTTAGTATGCAGGGAGTTTCGGGGGAAAAAATTGATCTGGCTTATCACTTGGAAACTGCGCATTTTTAAGCTATATAATAATATGTTTTTGCTTTCGTTGTGCAACAATATATAATTCGTCTCTATTATATATCAATCCGTTAAGCAGTTTGGTGTGCGTATATATAATTTTTGCTTTGTTCGAAAATTCGGGATGTGGTTGGTTCGAATCTCGGTCAGAGAAATATTTTTGTGATTCTTTTTTTTTATTTAAATTTATCAGAACTCCGAGCCAAGTTCGGTTACCCAGGTGGCAGGTACTATGTATTATGGAAGATATGTGTCAGGAGAAGAGTGATATGTATTGTATGCTCAGCTTGTAAGATCGTGTGTTGATGATAGGGTTTGATTGTGTTAGTGCTTTGTGGTATATACAGATAGTTTTTGAGAAAGATTCTACTCTGCATACATTTGCTTGCAAAAATTTCTTCTATTCGGCTGGTATTTAGAATTACCACCTCTTGCAATAAATATACTAAATTTGGTGGTAGCTGGAGGGTATTATTTCTATAGTTTTATTCTCATTTTTACTATACCTACTTTTAGAAATGAATTACAATTTCACAATGATATAATTCAATTGGAATTTTAAATTTAAGTTCTCTACCACCACCGCCACAATATGCTTATCCGTGTTGCTGTATTTGTCTGATCTTTGTCTGTCAAGTGGCTTTCCAACGTAGCGTTTGAAAGACAAGGATAGCAACATAATCTATGTTGCTGTCCTTGTCTAAGGACCTACCTAGGCTGTGAGTATGTGTCCTAAATGCGAAGGGATGTATGGTCTTCTGTTCTTCGATCTTGCAGGCAGTTTCCATGTACTCGAGCCGGCGCGGTGCGATGTAGCCACTTGTCCCCAGTAACAAAACACCGGCTTGACGGGGCATCCTGAAATGATGATGATGAATCATAGTAATCAAAAAGAAAAATCATAGTAATTATTCAATTGAAATAAATATGGCATTGTTAAGAACGATTTAACCATGGCCGTCTAGATTTTAGCACAATATAAATAATGTACAGTAGACCATCTTCATACTAGTCCGTTCGAATCGGCGCACGCACACATACGCGTCATTTACACGGCCGCTAACGAAACCTCAAATAGCTGAAGTATGTAGTGTCACGGTGATAAAACTTGCCGCTGCATTGAACGACTAACGAGTTTTAGTTAGTTGTGCCGTGACGCTTACGCACTGTCAATGCCTTTTTAGTACACGTATAGGTAAATATAGTTTTGTTGGCACGTCTATACATAGATAGTTACGTTTGTTTGTATCACACACACACTCTGTCGCGCACGTATAAGCTTTTGAGTATAAAAGGAGGTTTGCATATAAAATGTCTTCTGAAAAATTAGTTCTGGCAAAATATTGTCAGGAAAAAACATTTATCATACTGTATAGCTAAATACTGTATAGTATCATATAAAAACTGTATGACAGTATGTCCACTAGCGTTTTTCAGTGGTCGCGACAGAAAAAACTGCACTGTAAATAAAACTCTTCGTTAACGTAATAGTGTTGAAAATCGTGTAAAGTTGTCAAATCTCATGGGTGCGAGGGCGAACATGCCAACATAATAGGCAATCGGGCTGATTTTTTTTATTGCATAAATGAAAAGTACTCTTAAATATGAGTAATTTCTCAGAAGAAACCGTATATCAAAAGTCAATATTTTCAAAGGTACAGCGATTTGTATAAATCACGAGTCTCCTAAAAACGATCTATACTAAAGTCGAGCCATAATATCTATTCTGTGGTCGAGCTACAAATGACGTCACTTGTAGGTTAAGGTGTATGAACTTCATACTATGAAGTATACGGCCGCAGGAATATATTTGTAAATATCTCCGATATTTGTGCGTTTGAGTTCATACTTACCATAATGAATGTTTTTGTATATGATGTGAGTAAACTAATGATGTAGGTTTTGTTTACCAATTTCGCAAAAAAAAAAATTTTTTTTTGGTACTTTTTAAATGTATTTAATTAGTAAACTACACATAAAATTAATATATTTTTCTACATTTACCAAGTAGTAATGCCTCGATCGCCTATTAAATTTATCTATACCAGCTCTAGCACTCCGTTCGGCCACGCTCAATCGTAGGTAAACATTTCAAGGACACGGCTGAGTTCTGCTACTGTACATTTATATTGTATTTTCAGCCAAGTATACCCGGTGCTACGTCAGCACGAGTTAGCCGAGTAGATCGAAGTTAAGCCACGGTCTCAGAGAAAACTGGTTCGAAATAACGCTTGTTTTTGTTATTTGAGGAACACCTTTTAACTAACTTTTTGACCACCAATTAACTAACATACTACTAGGTAAGTTGTTCCATTTTCCTCGAAAAGATAATATATGAGAGAAGAATGAAACAGGTAAACAATTTTTTTGTTGTTTGGAATTCTTACCTTTCTTGAGTGTATCGCAGCATCACCCCAGAATTGTCAGTTTGGAATTCTGAAAAAGTTCAAAATAAGTTTAAATAATATCTAATTAAAAAAAAAAAAACATACCTATAGGTACTTATGAGAAACACGTCCATTGGTCCATTTAATTGCCTAAAATGGCTTTTATACCACGTTAATAGTAAAAAAAAAAATGTAAGTCGAGCGAGCAGCGATCGAGTTGATGAATGATGAATTACAGCTAAGAACACTCTTGATCACGACAGCTTTCAAACAAAAAAGAGCATCTAAAGGTGAACGCGCACATATACGCGCCGTAGGAGCCGCACACGCCGAAGTCATCGAATTTTATAAATCTTTGTTTGAAATCGTATGCACCTATCCGCGCCGCAAGAATCGATCCCTGCGGCGCGGATAGGTGCACGTTCACCTTTAATCGGACCTTTCGTCGTAGGAGCTACGATGCCACGGACAGGTCTATGTGAGACAGACAGAGACACGTTAAACTTATAACAACCCTATTTTTGTGTCGGGGGCTAAAAAATCACTGTTAAGCCTCGTGGTGCAGAGATGTAGAGCTTGCACCTGACTCCAGAGATCGTGGGTTCGATTACAGCATTGGAGCAACTTAAAAATATTGTTTTCAAGTCTGGTTATGAAAATGCAGGCTGAAGCTGATCACCAGATTGTCTGACGAGAAAAGTGGGCAAGTAAAAGATTGGTCCTGCGCCTGATCTCTTGTCGTGTAGGTAGGTCATCCGTCCCACTGGGTTACGAGAGTAAAGGAAGAGATAGGTCTCTTAATGTGTGTTACGCGCACACATAGGCATTATAAAATAGATCCTGCGTAGCTGGTCTGGTTTAAATAAAACCGTCCATCGCGATCGTTACCGGAATCGGTATATATTTTTTATTACTATAATCATGGAGGAATCTAGTTTTATTGGTCCATGCTATAATCTAGTCCCGTGGTTATAAATTCGTCACCAACTGCCGTGTTATCGAAATTAATTTCTTACTATCGGTCACTGTAAATAATTGATTTCAATTGCTATAGATGTGGATTTCAAATTGAAATTGAATTGAGACTTTATCATGAGCGATGATGTTTTGTCTTTGCTCTTATAGACATTATTGTTTGGAAATAGGCTATTTCTTTCTAGAACTAGGTTCTGACTAGATCTAGATTTACCTGGGAACTTGGTACACTACAAAGCGGCCCACGAGAAAGTCCACGTTCGGAGGCTGGGCAGGCTGGACCACGCGTACACGACCTGTGATGTGTGTCTCATGTGGCGACGCGTCACTCACCAGGGAACTTGGACATGTAGTGCACTTGCAGCACGAGGTACTTGACGGGCGAGGAGCGGCCCACGAGGAAGCCCACGTCCGGCGGCAGCTGCAGGCTGGGCGCGTCGCGGGCCCACGCGTACACCACCTATTTAAAATTAATAAAATAATTAATAATTATACATTTAGGAGCTCTCAACCTTTGGATCAAATAGAAAAAAAAAATAGTTTCGTCAATTTGTCATAGACTTGAATAACAAATATATCAAATTAAATTAAAAATGGCGCCGAGCGTTGTCTTCAAAGCTACTTAGGACGTTTCAGTAAAGCGTCTACTTCTTTACTGAATCGACTGACTTGAGTCATTAACTGCATTGACTTTGAATAGACTATACGACTACGGACTTGCCTTGATTTAAAAAAAAAACGGTATTGAAAAATGCAACGCAAATTCTTTTTTCCCGCCTTTAAAACTTGGCAATGTTTTTATGTTATACCACCATTAAAAAATATGACAGCCTCACAGAAAACTGTGTAACTTTGTTATATCTAGTGAGCCCGCAGCCTAAATTATTATCTGATGTATCCAAAGATTTTAAAACTCAAAATAGGCTATGACGTACATTTGACAGAACACATCTTCATACAAGAAAAAGTAAAGCCATCTTGGTTTTCACCACACTTCAAATGTCAGCCATCTTGTTTCACCATACTTCAAATGTCAGCCATCTTGTTTTCATCAATATTAAATTATCAAAATGGCTCCAAAAATATTAAAAGTGAGGCCATTTAACTGGAGACACTTTTTGACTCAACATGCCTCGTCTATAATATGGATGTATTTCATTATTTTACCTGCGATCCAGACTTGCAGGGATTGGCCGTATTGAATGTTTTGTCTATTTCATTGCTCTGCATCTCACCACAGCTCCTGAAAATTAAAATTTGTGATGTTAGCATTAAAGTCATTCAAAAACCACCACTGATAATAATTACATAGTATAGAAGAATTTGTCACTACAACTAGATTTTACACCCACCACTAATGTGCGAAAATTACTCATAATTATTGAGTGTTGTTGAGTGCTAACAAGCATGAAATTTACCTCATGTACCAGTATGTAATTTTATATCAACGTAAAATGGGATAATCATGTGCAAATTGCAATAAAATATAAAAATTATGTCCTTGTAACAGGAATTATCTTTTATGGTACCTTTTTTACGACAGGTTAAAACCAAAAATTCTATAATTGTTTAATAGTTTGGTAGGTATATTGATTTAAAATTTTTAAACAGCCGAAACCTCTAATGCTTCTTAAAATTAAGGGCTCCTTAGGTTACAGACTGTAGGACAAATACTGAAACACTCTAAATACTGAAGCCCTCCTATTCACAATCTGTTGTTGTCTCTACTCGCCGAAGTGAAAAGAACAGCATATGACTTGAGCAACATTAAACTATCGTTTCAGATATAACAGCCTCTTAACTTTCACACACATTTGCGTTGTTCTTTTGTTGCTTGTTTCTATAGTTTTATAACAAGTGGAAGTGTTATGTGACATAATAAGTATGGTAATTATCCAGTTAAGTATCCTGTGAATATTCCATAACTGCCAGGAATATCGAAAAACTTTAGACTGATATCAAAAGAGACCCCATTAGAGCTTTTTTTAACTTTAATCGATAAAATCAGTATCTGATCTGACTACATCACTGAGTAGCGTAAAATAATTATGATGTTTTTAAATAAGCGTAACAACTAACAATGCTTAATCGTGGCATGCGAGCCAAGCCTACTTTGCATCTTCACTTGTTCTCTGCTCCGTACTTATACACTATTAATACCAGAAGTTTGCATACCATACAGGATCATTGGACCCCGGTTCTGAACATCCGTACAGCAGCATATGATGAGCCGTATGCATTGTCGCGTTAGGTTGGAAGCCAACTGCAAAAAGAGTACATTATAGCAAAATACAGCATGGCTCTAGGGAAAAATAATATCAATTAAAATCACTAAAAAACCAATATTATTTTCTTGAACTAATTTTTTAAAATACTTAGCAGCTTCAGAATGTAACTAATAGATTTTATCTGTAGTGTAAAACTACATTTTTCTAGGATATTATATATAGGTAAGTAATATTATCCAAATATTAAGTCGAAAAAATAAAACAGTATTTTACGGACTAAGCAAACTCACCTATATAGTAGTCATGGTAGGGTGAAATCCTTATTGGTGTGCATAAATACAGCTCATCCTTAAACAGCAAATTAATATTATCAATACATATATAACAAATGAAATATGATACTTTATTAATTTTTATTATTTATTTGAACATCAATTTCACTAGAATAATATGCTGGACAAGGAAATGCTGTTTAGGTATATAAATTTATATTTTCAAACCACAAAATAAATTGTTTGGCACAACAAATAATCTTTTTGGTAATTCTGTTAACATTGCTTCAACATAATTGTTTACATAATATCTTTAATACTTAATGTTTGGGCCTGTCTTAATACCTCATTTACAATTTTGCAGATTTCGATCTGGTATGTAATTAGGTACAATGCAAAAGTGTAGTTTAATAAACCTGAATACAGCCTTATTGATTTTTTTTCAACAGGCTATTGATAAGCTGTTTGTACACCCACATGATGTGAGATAATCTGAAGTGGATTGAAAATCAATACTGATTAGCATTTAATGTTATATTATATACAGTGGAGGGTTGATTATTATCTGAACATCCATCATCTAAATGACCACTTATCTCATGCTCATGGATGCCTGATTCAGTCATACCTACCTTCTCTTGTGATTGTAAAAGTAACTTTTTAATTTATTTTCCTACAACACTATCTACACTTTGAAATTTAACATAAGTTGTGTTCAAATAAACATTCCTGTTTCTTATTAAAGAAAAAAAAAAGTAAGAATTTAAATATATTTTTCATTGCGTTTTTTTACGTGGTAGAGCCATGCTTCGGCACGAATGGGCCGGCTCGACCGGAGAAATACCACGGGCTCACAGAAAACCGGCGTGATACAGCGTTTGCGCTGTGTTTCACCGAGTGAGTGAGTTTACCAGAGGCCCAATCCCCTACCCTATTCCCTTTCCTACCCTCCCCTATTACCCTATTCCCTCTTAAAAGGCCGGCAACGCACTTGCAGCTCTTCTGATGCTGCGAGTGTCCATGGGCGACAGAAGTTGCTTTCCATCAGGTGACCCGTTTGCTCGTTTGCCCCCATATTTCATTAAAAAAAAAATTGCACATAAAGTATTAAGTATGTAGGTAAAAGTACATGTGGTTCAATTTTCCTGACAAATCCATTATCTGATTATTAGCTTACTAGCTAAATATGTAGATACAACATAATATTATAACTGTATAACAACCATTTAAAAATATAAGAAATTCTTAGCTACAAAAATGTAATTAAATAAAAACTCAAAAAATTTTATACATTAAGCAGCATCACAGACAAATTTAATGTTATGATAAAATATCTCATGATATACAGCTTGTATTAACTATCAAAGACAGCTAAGACAGTATAATTTATATATGATCATATTACATACTTGTAATTTGAAATATATGCAGGCATTTTAAGATAAAATATTATAGCATATTTGTCGTCAATGCTATCCTTGTCTTTCTGCCAAGTAAAGGAGTTCCGTTAAGGAGCCCTTACTTTAAATAAGCTTTTGAAAATTAAGCTGTACATCATAAAGGCGAAGGCTATATTATATTGTGATGGGAAGGCTTTAAAATAAACTTAAGATTTGAATTGTTTTGTCTATTTATTAACCAGATAACTAATTGTTTTGTACACATAATATTACATGGCTACAAAAGCTTGTGCAGAAAGAATTCATAATTAAATGAATTCTTGGCTAGCACAATGCCCAAGTTATAGATTACATCTTCTATTCTCATCCTTTAAGAACATACCTACAATATGACCTATCATTTGGCAAGGTAGTGGTAGTTTTACCAAACGTTTTAAAGGTATTTACTTGCTTTTTTGCAACTTAAAAGACTGTCTAATAGGTACTGTAGTTAGGTATACATTTTAAACATCCAGTAAGATGCCATTACTTTAGGTCTTTTTCTTTAGAGATTACCTTTATTTAAAATAGTTGTAAACTTGATTAAAATGAATATTTACCTTATGTGGCCACACATTGGGCATTAAGAAGTCGTATGTGTCTATTTCATAGGCAAAAATCTTAGAAACACAAATATAAATTACGAAAAACGTGGAAATCACTGCATTGTATGCCATCATTGTAAGTTTGTTACACTTTTTCCATAAACTCTACGGTATTTCCCCGAGAATATAATATTTCACCACGTCGATAATTTTTTATATCCACAATAACATCACAACATACGCAACGCCGACCGAGCTTATGGTTGTGCTACAAGTGTTTATATAGTTTTTTTTAGGATCGATAACTCTTCACCAACGTCATACGAGTGTAGCAAGGTGTAGAAAATTTCCCAACTGATAAGCATGGAAAATGTTGATACTTGTTACCCATTAAACATTGAGCGTTTGTCTTAAATCACAGAAACTGGTATTTTTTCATTTTAGAGATTGTTTTAGTATTTCTGTAACGTTTTGCATTTTAATTATAATTAATTTGTTTAGATGTTTTCCAAATCTACACTTTTTTAGAGTTTGTAGGAAAATTCAATTTTGTAAACATGATCGCAGTCAGCTGTCATATGTCAAATGCGTGTCAATTGTCAATTGGCAAATTGACAAATGTTATTACTTCTTCTTCTACCTTCAGATATCATTTGTTTATAATATGGCGTCGGCATATAACCATTTGCCAGTGTCAAGTTAAAAGGTGGGAAATAGAATATTCTTTCCAATTTTCATCACCGTATCTCTAAATCGTCAAGTCCAGTGCTTATTATTCTACCAATATTACACATTAAAAACCGAATTTATAACACACATTTTGAAAGAAATACAAAATTTACACACAACATTTCTGATTGACATTCCCGGCAAAACTCTCACCTTCAGATTGCTGATGGAATGTTTTCGTAACTTTTTAACTAGATGGCACTAATGAAGATTGTGTGTCAGATAGGTTTACCGCTTGTTTTCTCTCCGTGAATTTTGCTCACAATTCGGAGCGTAGGTAGGCATCGAAAGGTTTCTTCTTTTTCTCACTAGATGCTGAATGTTCCTTTTAATCAGGTATAATATTATTATAACTAGGTACCTACTTATTGTTTTCTTATAAATTTAGAATAGTCGACGTCTTCCTTGCGATAATCAGATATTGTTGGTATGTCAATCATAAGTAAATTTAAAATATGACATTATTATTAACTGCATATTTCTTACCAAAAATATTAATATTGTTTTTTTTTTTGAGTTAGACGATTACAATTTCTACTTCCCTCTCGACGAAAATCAATAAAATATAAACCCTCAAACTTTCCCTCTTTATTACTTTAGTTAAAGGAGGACAAATCGCCGCAGGACGTAAATATTGCCAACGCATTTGTATTTTTCACAGAGGGCAGCACTGAGACAAGGCGGTTATTACGACAAGGGTATTCCATTACCTCCACGAGCATGACTCTTCTTATCTAATGCAAACAAACGCTCTTTGTCACTCTATATTTTAGTTTTAGGAAGGACTAAAGCAGTTGATAGGTTTGAAAGTATTATATTAGATTTTGTTTTTAGGGCTTTGTAAAATTGCATTTTGTACGTAAATAGCTAAGCAAATAAACTTATGTTTATTATCTTAGTTGGGTTTGTTTCACAAATCACAATCGCATAAGTGTCGAATAGCTTATCCGGAAGTTTTGTCGTTTCTTACTTTATACTGAGCGACAGAGTTAAAATATGCCAATAAAGTATCTAAAGCTAATCAGATTGAGAAATAGGCCCTTAAAGTAAAAGCCGAGTGTAACCTTACAGCTAAAATAACGCACTCTTCGACTCCTCAAGTGTTCCGAATCTATATGGGCGATGGCCGATGGTACTTGAATAAACCATTTTTAGGGTTCCGTAATATTTGAGGAATCCTTATAGTTTTGCTCTGTCCGTCCGTCTGTCTGTCTGTCCGCGCTTCAGCTTCAGCTGTAATTATAGTAATTATCAATATAGTCATACAGTGTAGTCTGTAATTATCAATATAAATTGATAAATTTTGGTATAGTTAAAGACTGTGTGTAGATCTCGAGTTTGTCGTCATAAAATAATAATATTTTTTTATTTAGGGGTGGCTCTCCATACATGTGTAGTGGGGATGAAAAATATTTTTTCATTCTGCCCCATCGTGTGGGATATAATTTAATAGGCCTTTTAAAATAAATGTATAGTTTCATACATGACTATTTTACAAAGTCAACCGTTTTTACCTCCGAGGCCGATTACCTCCAAAGTGGTTTGCAAGTTTACGATTTTCCTTTCGTCGTGACACAATATAATATCAATAATTTCGACTCTATATCTCGATAATGTCTGTCCGATTGGCAGTTTGCTATGCGTATGTATAATTTTTTGCTTTGTTCGGAAATTCGGAATGTGGTGGGGTCGAATCCCAGTTAGATAAATATTTTGTTGTATTTTTTTTTATTTTTATTTATCAGAACCCCGAGCAAATCTGGATTACCCAAGTACTATTATTATATTATACGCACTGTGTAAAGAAGTGCGCAACTGTTGTGTTTTCGTAGCATCACGAGGTCTGTACCGTAGCGGTCGTAGCACGTCTACGAGTTCGTAGCACTAAAAGATAAGTATTGAGCATAATAATATTATTATAATTATTATTTTTATTACAGTCAGCAAGGTCAGCAAGCATGACCCGATACATCAGTAATTTCGACTCTATCATGTCAGTCCGATTAGCAGTTTGGTATGCATATGTATAATTTTTGCTTTGTTCGAAAATTTGGAATGTGGTGGTTTCGAATCCCTGTTGGTTTAGTATTTGTTTGATTCTTTTTTTTTAAATAAAACAGATTAGCTCCGAACAAAACTAGGTTACCAGTAGTACATACAGTACATATTACATAATATCGGTACTACCTACCATATTTCTTCACCACCATTCAAAACCCCGGAGAAGTTACTGAAAGTGCGCTTCCAGTTAAATGTTCATAAATGCAAATGAAATCGAATTCACATGCACATCTCTATAAAAAAATTCCAGATTGTAACGTACGTGCATTAAAAAACTACCAGAAATGGCATTTTCCGTCACGTGTGAACTCCAACTCTGTCACGTATTTTGGGCCGTGTTTGATCACGATTCACGTTCGGCACATTTACACGCCATGATTTCGTACGTGTGTCCTTATTTGGTACAGATGGTTTCCGCTTGTCCTAGGTTACTTGTACTTTAGTGTCTGAATTATTGAGGAAATTCAATACCCAGATAAAGTGCCAAATTATAGTTACTATCAGGGAATCTGATTCTTAAGCAGATAGTGTTAAGTGTTATCATAATTTATTTGTACTAGAATGACGGCATGCAGTCACAATTACTATGTCAATGATAATATTATGTCAGATCTAAGTCAGATTTAGTAACATAATATTATCATAATACGAACAAAATATTATTATTGTTATGACGACAATCAACTGCTTATGAATTACATTTCTTGATAATACATTATAAAATAATCCACTAAATTAATTCTGTGGGAACAACATAATAATAATAATAATGAAGCCTTAATTTATCACTTAAATAACCTAGTTACAAACAAAATATGCCACACACAAGGCGCCAGTAATTACAAGTTGAAATTGAAAACTTAATGATAAGATGTAAGTTCTGTGCTCAGAACATTATTACTTTGATGACGTATTAATTTTAAAACTACCCACGTACGAACTTTGATTGGTAGGGCAGGTATGTGCCAGATACAAATTTAAGGTAGGTATAATAAGTAGATAATATTATATCCTTTGATTATATTATAATCAAAGATTATTACTATATAAATAAATAAAATAAAATAAAAATAAAATATATAAATAATATACTTTCTACATGCGTAGAAGTCCATAATAAATCTTATTTTGTCTCATCTTACTACTTTATAAATGTAAAAGTTTGTGAGTATGTAATATTATTATGTATGGATGGATATCCATCCGGATACACGTGTGTGATAAAACTGTGTAATTACATATCAAGACTTTGACCGGCCTCACTGTGTACTGGGCAAAACTCTGTCTTCACTCTTTTATTTGGTTTTAGGTGTAGCCCATGTATGTTTACGCTATGTTATGACACTCGGGACTCGCGTCACCCTACCACTTAATCCAAAAGCCACGTGTAGGCAAATATTGTTTTAGTTTGACGTACCTACGATATAATAATATACGTACCTATATTTATATCTACATCTAACGTCTGTATTAACGTACAACGTAATATTTTAGACGCAAGTAGGAATTAGCAATAACAACACTGAAATTAATTATTTTTGATCCCAAAATGCTTTTTCTTATCTTGTTAGTCTTAAGATTTTTTCGATATCGTTTTAATATTTATATAATTATATACTCGTATATACGCTTCATACCACGTCAATGTGGTCCCGTGATAAGTACCCGAATAACTTGTGACCTGACAACGGGAAGTATATTTAATACTTTTATATTATACAATATATTATATTTAAGATATTTAATACACATCCATAACCTAGAAATACAGAAAATCCTTTTGTTCCTTCGGCGGGATTTGAACGCGCGACTCCCGGCTTGAGCTCAAACGCGCTCAGCCACTGGGCCACAGGGGTGCAAAATGTTTCTGTAAGCAATATGGCGTCCCCAACAATTGGTGCGGAAAAAAACGGAATACCAATACAAATTTGGACATTGCAATCTTGTTGCAACGCCCCTTTAGACGCTCCGATAAGCAGCCAATACTGTTATCAAATGGGGGAGGAAAGGAACCGCTTTACAACCTGTTACAAACGAAATGTAGTGAAAAAACGTTATCGGGTCCTATAAAACATTTACGACCTTTTTTACTGATTTGGCTATGTTGTTTATGATAAGAATTACAGTAAATATAGAATATTTTTAATTGAAGACAATTTTTTGAAAGAAATAAAAAATACAATGTTTTTTGTGTTATTTTGACCGGAAAAGGATTGGTTACAATATTTTTTTCAGGAAAATTACTATTTCGATTTCAAGAGGAGAATTTCTAATATTTTCGATTTCTTTACTTTTAAACGTTATCAGAAGCTCAATTCTCGTATTTAAAGTAGACAATTTAAAGATCCAATTTTACTTTGTTTGGATTGAAAGTGTAGCGACATATTACAAAGAACGGATTTTATGACGTTTCGACCAATCAGAGCGCGTTTCACTTTGGTTTAACGTTCATAAAAACACCTTTTGATAGTGTAAGCGTGTCGGGATTTGATTGTTAATGTATATTAATGCAGGTTTTATTTAGCAGAATTGCCCCCCTGATTTTCCGCTATATTCACGGTTTTCCCGCAAAAATGTTTGCGTTTCCTTTATTACCCGGTACACAGTAGCCTACATATCCCTTAATAACATGGGAAATTGTAAAATAAACACCATTTTTTATACAATTCTTATCGAATACGTCACATAAATTCACTGTACAATAATGTTCAGTTAACAATTTAGCCACAGGATAAAAAAATCTAGTAATAAATTGGATAGAATCGTCAGTATGTAAATTCTGTGTGACGGACAATATTTCACCTGTGGCAACATAAACCCTTTTAAGTTAAAATTTATGTAACAATCGCGTGTCACGCAATAATTTCTGCTGTGAAAACACCTGTCCTGTGTCCATAACCTACTAACCTTAGTTCACGGTAGCCTGATTAACTGAAAATGTCCCTGGCAATCGTTTACGCGTACCTTTACATTTTCTTCAAGAACGTTATGAGTCAGATTTGATATAGAAATATTGATGTATGTATGTACAGTAATTGCGCAAGATGTATATTTAAGAGTTTATTATTCCTTTTTTTTTCGATTTCCTTTTGAGCTCCGTGACCTAGTGGGTAGACCGTTTGGTTCGCACTCGAGAGGTGCAGGTTCAAATCCCAGGTTGGGGCGTGTACCAATGAGACTTTTTCAGATCTCAAGTAATGATACGGACGCTCTAACAGTGAAGGAAAACATCGTGAGGAAACCCGCACATGGTTGGCCCCAGTCGTATTGACCAGTCATTCCTCGGACTAGGCAGACTATGTTGTGAGAATGCCGTATGTGCTTGGGCAACCATACGACATTTAAAAACCAACTGTCCCAGGCACTACAGTATTTCAAGAGTGGTTACATCGCTCCGAGAATACTGTATAAATCATCCATTAACGGATGAAAAGGCCTAAGTATTATTCCTATTAAAATATATTTAACAACCACCGTGATCCAGTGGTTTAGAGCTTGGCTCTCGACTCGGAGGTCGTGTGTTCAATTCCCGCGTTGGAACAACAAAAATATCGTTTCCAAGTTTGGTTAGGACAATGCAGGCTGATCACCTGATTGTCTGATAAGAAAGATGATCCATGCGTCGGATGGGCATGTAAAAAGTCGGACCTGCGCCTGACCTGTCGCCAGTCGTGTCGATTATCCGACCCACTGGGTTTCGAGAATAAAGGAAGAGAGAGCACTTTTATGTACTGCACTCACACTTAGGCACTAAAATAACTCCCGCGTAGCTGGCCTGGTTTCAATAAAACCGGCCACCGTCATCGAAAGCTCCCCACGAGCTATTATTCCTCTTAATTACCTCATAAAAGCTCAATTTCTGACCAAAGCTCTGTATATTCTCGAAATGTATTCTGTTAGGTATATTCAGGATATTATCTGAGCGGTTTGTTTATATTGCCACGCCACATTGGAGATCGTCACGGTTCGGTCGCTGTAACGGATAATTTCCATCGAAATAGTTTTCATGTTTGGTTTGTAAATAACATCCCAAAATTTACAATATTGCTAAGACTGTTATGTAGTGCTCGCACTGTGGAAAAGTTATCAGAACCAATCAAAACGTCAAACGCGTTTTGATTGGCCTAAACTCCAAAATCAGCGTATAATATCAAGATAATTCATTTATAATTAATTGAAAGTCTAAGTTGGGGTTTAGATCTCATGTAGAGCCAAGCTTCTAACTCTACAAGCATTTAATTTCACAAACTCTACGCGTTCGTCAAAATATTATGTATTAAGAATAATTGCTCCCCCCAACGATTTCAGTGACGGTGAACGGTTTCATTGAAACCAGGCCAGCTACCAGGAGTTATTTTATAGTGCCTAAGTGTGTTCGCAATACACAATAGCACTCTCTCTTCCTCTTATGGTATACGGGACTTCACTCGACCTCTTGAGTTCTTACCTTAAAAATAAAACTCAAAGGGTAGAGATAGATAGAAAAACGTCCACTGGGATCAGAATAGAATTAGGTGTCCCACAGGGATCCATTTTAGGCCCATTTCTTTTTCTTATCTACATAAATGACTTACCTTAACTAGTTAAAGAGTATACTTTGCCCAATGTTAGACAAGTACAAATTTTGAGAAAATGAACTTACTGAACACCACTGTGTTTCTAGGTATAACACTAAATAGTAAATTACAGTGGGGTCCTCATACTGCTAATCTTGCAGTCTCTCTCAGTTCTGCAGCACATCAGAAAAATTAGGAAAATTTCTGACGAAGATACGTCGCGGCGCAACTAGCTTATTTACGACATTCTTATGGGGAAATTCCGTTGACATTTATACAATATTTGTGCTGCAGAAGCGTGAAATACGTTCGATTTACAAAATATCCTGCTTTGAATCTCTGAGAGAAAAGTTTAAAGAAATAGGAATTCTGACCGCCGCTTCTCAATACATTTTGGACAATGTGTTGTGTGTTATACCGGTGATCAGACTAAGTTATGTTAGTAAATCTTTTAAAGGGTAATGTACCTTTGACCCCAACCATCCCCATCATTAGTTTACTTAGGTATATGATAATAATATACAAAAACATTAATTAATGAATGTATCAACTTAAACGCACCAATTTCGGAGATAATATTTACAAATATGTTCCTACGGCCTTATATTGTATTTCGTACACTTTTACCTGATCGTTACGTCACAGTTAAATATGGCTTTTGTATGGAGCGACTTGCGTATAAACAAATCCCTGTGAAAATATTGATTTTATATTATGCTGTTTCCTCTAAGAACTTATTCATTTATTTTAAGTGTACTTTTCATATTTTATGCAATAAAATATTATTCATCTAGCGTTTATAATAGGCTAGAGTCTAGTCTTGCGAAAATGTTGTTATAAATCAACTTTAAAATTAATAATTATTATTGCAGCTTATCTTATTATTAACTTACTGCTATTATCAGTCGACTAAAACCCAAATGAATATTATTATCAGTCGATAATAATATTCATTTGAGTTATCTTTATGTGATCTAAAATACTGATGTTATAATCATGAATTTATTTGATAGAACTGAGCATTTAGCCAAGTTGCCGACGCTAATATATTATGCTAAGTGACGTAGCGATGCTTATGACAAATCCCATACATTTTTGTTTTCAAACTTCGCAATTAGCGATGGGAACTTGGTTAAAAACTCAGATTTTAGTAACTTTAGTAGATAGATAGCTCTGAAAGTTTCTTATTTATTTTTAGCATGAAGGTTAATGTTAATGTTTTGTGACAAATTTAAGTATAAGTCTAATGCTTGCTTCATGGCTAAGCGGCTAAGTAACTCTGATAAAACGTGGGCAACTAAAGTCAGGCCTAGCGATTTATAGGACGCCACAAACTTAATGGGGGTACACGGAAAAAGTTTCTCACTACTTTAAGGTCTTTTAGTGTTGATGTTGTTCCATTATCATGTGTGATAAAGATCCTGCTGCATTCTTTTCAATCATGACAGCTTGCAATAAAAATCGGTCAGTTCGTTAATTTAATTTTTTTAATTAAAAAATAAAATTGTTGTCGTTTAAAAATTTGAATTCCAAAGACGATTAGAGATAATTTCAAACTATTATTCAACCATTTTCTATACAAACCCATTTTAGCAGGCTTAAAAAACTTAACTACGTACATCGAGTTATAAGTACTAGGTACGTACGTACGTAGTACTTATAACTCAATGACTACGTATTTTATTTTTATCTGGCATAAGCCCACAAAAAATTTGCCGCTAAATAGTCGAAAACTCTACAATTTCGCGCTAAAAATGTTATTCCAAAGCCGAAAATCAAATTAAAACAACAATATCTGTGCTAAAAAGGCTATGTTAAGTCCGCTCTTCGTTTCCCAGTTTTAACAAGGTTAGACGGGGGAGCCGGGCTAAAAGCTTGTGTATAATAATATTACTTTCGTTTTCGAAGCGCAAAGTCAATTACTATACCTATCCGGTATCAAAGATTTCAAAGAGGAAATATTGATGGCGTTTACCATGTAAATAGTGTTCGTGGAGCGTTATATATTTTTAAACGTCGACACTATGTGAAGCGAATTGCGTATATTATAATAATAATACTTATAATATGTAGCTTTTAATAGTATAATGTGTAAATACAGTATCCCACGGGGACACTACATTTTCGGGATAAAAGGTAGCCTAATATGTGCGCCTATATAATAAATAGCCTATTACGAACAGTCAAGAAAATGTATATTAAGCAATTTGATCTTCATAACTTGTTCGACGTTCGTATTATTATTACGCGGTTTCATCGTCAGCCAATTATACACTTATTATCAAAAAATGTATAGGTATGAGGTAACCAATGAGGGTTTTTAAATTCGTGACATCTGACAGCTTTTTGACACGACAAACCTCATAATAATAAAAAAAAACCTCTTAATACAATAATATCCCGACAAGATGACGAGATAAGAAGCGTAACTTTTTTGAAGCTAGAACGCGATAGCAATAAAAAACTTTCAAAATGAAAATGTTTGAGTCGTGAAGGATTTGAACCTCCGCCCTCCGATGGTCAAGATTAGCAATATATCGGCGCTCTAACCTACTGAGCTAACGACTCTACTGACGCGGTAGAGCATTTTATAGAGTAGTACCCACCAAATGACGTCATACTCGGAGTATGAAAAATGCATCTTTTCTCGTCAAATATAAACGTCATATCTTTGCTGATACATATATCGTAATTTTCATTAAAAATCTGTTTTATTTTTAGAATTCGATGACGTCATCGATCACGATGATATTGTTATAATATTTTATTCGAGACCGCTCACACAGAATCACGAGCGTGTTGCATAAAGTTTGTTTTAAGAGTAGGAACTTCTTATTACATTCTATTTTTACCCAACTACGGCAAAGTGAAAATGATGAGTAATGATTGTGGCAGTATATGTATGTATGTATGTTTCTCCCATCGTAGCGCTTTTAGGCGTTAGTAGTACTACTGATCTGATTTTAATGGATTAGGTGTCAATAGATTCGTAAATGTAATGGGGGCAGCTAACAGATACTTTAACATTTACGTAGTCGGTAACAGGTTATAATTTTTATCCTTTAATCCTACTAATATTATAAATGTGAAAGTTTGTGAGGACGTATGGATGGATGTATGGATGGATGTTTGTTCCTCTTTCACGCAAAAACTACTGAACGGATTTCGATGAAATTTGGTATGGTAGTAGATTAGGCTCTGGATTAAAACATAGGCTACTTTTTATCTCGAAAAGGTACAGTGTTCCCGAGGGATACTATACTTACGCGGGCGGAGCAGCGGGCAACAGCTAGTTATTGAATATTTGAATGTCCATATTAAATATTAGGTCATTACATATGAAATTGGCGTTTTGTAAAGGACGAACAAAAAGTCGATTTTTTAAAACATAATAATATATTTATTTAATCAAAGTATATACCATTGCTATCTATGCACTTTTGCCATCTCATAAGTACTTAGTTCATTGATTCCTTTACTAAAAAAATCATTCGGACAGGAATCAATAAAATTTTTGAAAGCATTTTGCCTGACTGGCTCATCGGAGCAAAATTATTTCCCTTGCAAGAAGTTATCCAAATTTCGAAAAAAAAAAGGTAATCTGTGCAAGCGGGGAATATGGTGGATGTTTTAGACATTCCAATTAAAGCTCCTCTAATTTGGTAGCCGTCTGTTGTGCAGTGTGTGTTCTAGCGTTGTCCTGTAGCAGCAGTGGCCTAGAGCAAATGGCCAACCTCGGTTGTTTAGCATCTAGGTATTCCATCATGATTTGCAGTTGCTGGCAATACACATCTGCCGTAATCGTCTGGCCAGATTTAAGAAAGCTGTAGTGAATGACACTGGCACTAGTCCACCAAACGCTCATAAGTAACTTTTTTGACTTAATTTTCGTTTGGGGCAGACTTTGGCTGGTTCGTCAGGGTTCAGCCATTGCAATGAGCATTTCCGATTATTGTACAAGATCCACTTTTCATCACAGGTTCGATTTAAAATCCCTTCATTTTTGTGCCGGTTGAGTAATGTAATCGATGAGTAAAAATTGCAGGCGACGCGCGTTTATAGGTTTGCTGCACTCAATTCATGAGGTACCCACCTTTGAAGCTTTTCCAACTTCCCAATTTGCTTCAAGCGGATTAAATCAGTTTTATCACTAACAACGCAGCCTGCAGCTAACTAACCTTTGTAATTGAAATTCCTAACCAAAGAAGACATATTTGAGATCAAAGTAGCCATTACCAGTAACCAAAGTAGACAAAACACCAATATCATATGTAAGGACCTAATATATCTAATAATAATAAATATAATACATTAATATACTAGATGTCACCTACGAGTTCGTTTGCGTTAATGGAAACGGAACCTTAAGATAATTTAAGTATCCTAAATTACTTCTTATAACATCAGCTATCTGCCAGTGAATGTCCGGTCAAAATCGGTTTGGCCGTTAGTCGATAAACGGGAACAAACTGACAGACAGACGGACAGAATAAAAAAAATTATAAAATTTTACAAACATACACTTCGATTTTATTTATTTGTATCGATGAAATAATATGTACAGATCTTTTTTTAAAGTTACTTCAAAGAAAAGAAAAAAACAAAATAATCACCGAAAGAATCGTAAGGAATGAAAGTGATACAGTACCAGCGGCTCGATTATAACCAAACTAATAAGACCCCAGCTCAAGTTATACTTGACGGAAAGCGATTCAATACGAAATCGTCGATAGCCTCAAATATAAGAAGACCTCTCGGCGCAAGTTTAACTGGACTTCACTTATTTTCTGTTTATAATAACTAGATAATAACCTAAAGTTTTATTTCTTTGATGTCAACACAATGTCGGTAAGACATTCACCGCCTAAGGATTGTTGTGTCTCGGAACCGGACTTATCTACTATTGCGGACTCCATCCAAAGAAATATCACTCACCGACTTGATAAACGAAAACGGGACGACGTTATCGAGGATGAATTGAAGACGTTTATGGAACAAATGAAGACTATGATGTCACAAAATTTAAAAGGACAAGACCATAAATTCGATACCCTCCATACAACGATGAAAGAAATTCAACAGCAAAACAACGAGATCTCCAAATCCCTCGTTTTCATGACTGAAAAGTATGAAGAAATGAGACGTGAATTGGAAAGAAGTGAGACAGAAAGAAAGAAGAACTTAATTTACATAAATGAACTGGAACTGAGAGTTAGCAGCTTGGAAAAGTCGAGCCGTAATACTAGCATCGAAATACGAAATATTCCCCGAAAAAACTCAGAATCCAAGGAGGATATTTTCAATGTAGTTAAGTCTCTCGGAACAGCTATGAATGTCTGCATAGAATCGAATGATATTAAAGACCTGTTTCGATATGAATCTAAATCCTCTTCTGGAATGCCTATTATCGTGGAGCTTACAACGGTATTGAAAAAAGAGGCTATTATTGAGGCGTCAAAAGAGTACAGGAAAATTAACAAGACCAACCTGACTACAAAAGACATTAACTTACCTATCCCTCCAGTACCTATATACATATCCGAAAGTCTAACACTTTCAACCAAAAAATTATACGCAAAAACTCGTAAATTTGCATCAGAAAACGGCTACCAATATTGCTGGACCAAACACGGGTGCATCTTCCTCCGGAAAGAAAATGGTGCTAAAGTTCTACGTGTCAACAAGGAAGAGGACCTCAACAACATGGCTCGGCCAACTTCAATTTGACTAGTCTTAATTCTGTATGTCTTTAATTTTTATTTTTTTAATTTTTATTATCCTAAACTAAACTCAATACCAAAACTTTACCATATAATAATTATACACTTTATTACACTTCACACACACATATCATATGTACACTACACATACACGAACATACTTTTTAACTTCATCCATATCATACTTTACATTATAAGTTCCTACTGCCATATATTTTTATACTTGAAAATAACTATTATCCAATATAATTTACTAATAATAATTGTTTCGGCTAGACATGTAACTATCAAACGATTTTCTCGATCCAAACTTACTCCCTTAAATAAACCATTAAAACTTCATCTACACAGTGTCTGACAACAACGATGACTTAAACAGCGAGCTTGATCGTTTATCTGTCTCAAACTCTATTCAAATAGAACCTAAGGATTGCGCAAACTTTTTAAAACTCCCATCGATATCTCTAAAAATTATCACCCAAAATATAAGAAGCATTTATAGAAATCTTGACGACTTTTCTGCATTTCTCACAAGACTAAATATCACCTGCGACGTATTGATTCTCACTGAATGCCGGCTGTCGGAGTCAAAATTACCACCCAACTTAAAAAATTACAAACTACACTTTACATCCATAACCCACAATCAAAATGATGGCGTGGTTGTTTATATTTCTAATGACATAAACATCTATAACATCGAACAACTAACATTTAAAGATGCCAGTGGTCTCTTTGTAGGTATTGACTGCGACTTTGGTATACTATGCCTTTATAGATCTCCATCTCACTATAACATTGATTCCTTTTTAACCAGCCTTGATATCCACTTGAAGAGACTCGCGAGCTTTAAAACGTTAATCATTATGGGTGATATTAATATCGACATTAAACCTAATAACACGGACAGACGTAGTGAGGAATATCTCAACTTACTGGCGGAGAACGGTCTTCTACCTGCACATCTATTTCCGACCAGAGAATCTAACTGCCTTGATCATGTTATTATAAAAACCAAACTGGAGACTCAAACATGTGTGATCAACACACATGTAACTGATCATGTTCCTGTTCTATTAAGCATAAATAAAACGATAAACTCTAAAAAACTGATAAAAACTTTAAAAGTAACAAACTATGATAATTCCTCTAGAGACATAAATAATGATGATTTATCATATATTTTAAAAATTTATGATCCCAACGTCGCTGTGGAGCGTCTGGTGTCGCATTTAAGAGAATCGTTGAAATTCAATACAATTACTAAAAAAATTCCTAATAGAAAACAAATTATTAAACCTTGGATAACAACTGGCCTCTTACGATGCATCGCCCATCGGGATGCACTTCATAAAAAAGCGAATTCTTCAACCAATAATGTTATCATTAAAACTACTTACCGCAGATACAGGAACTTCTGTAATGATTTACTACATCGACTAAAAGCCGAACATCACAAATCTGTGATCAATAACTGTAAGAACCCTAAACAGACTTGGAAGACGATTAGGAAAATCACCAATACTGAAAAATGTAAAAACCCCGCTAATGAGTTATTAAAATTAGATCCGGATAGCCCTCTTGCATCTATAGATAGGGTCAACACTTACTTCGCTGGTGTAGGTAGAAAATTTGCAGAGGACCTACAGAAGTCAACTGATACCCGGGTCTTTGAGCATTGTGAAATAGGGTCCTCTACTAGTTCTAGTTCTTTTGCGCTGTATCCCACTGACAACACAGAGGTGGAAAATCTTATACATTCTCTAAAAAATGACTCGGCCACTGGATGGGACGGCATTCCTGCCCTCTTCCTTAAATCGATCGCTAAAAAAATTACTCCAATTCTTACACACATTATAAATCTTTGCTTTGAAAATGGCATATTCCCTGAATGTTTTAAGCGAGCTATTATTCACCCCATTCACAAAAATGGGAGTAGAGACTGCGTAGACAATTACCGACCAATTTCAGTTCTAACTGCTATGTCAAAAATTATGGAAAAGCTGTTAAATACACGTTTGATGAATTATTTGATACAAGAACAGTTGATCTCTCAATCTCAATTCGGGTTTCAACCAAAAAAGTCTACTGAAGATGCAGTTTCATGCCTAGTTAATAACTTAGCCTCAAACATGGATATCAGCAAAAAATGTGTCGGGATCTTTCTAGACCTAGCTAAGGCGTTCGACACTGTCTATACACCCATCCTAATCCAAAAGCTTGAGTCCATAGGTATAAGAGGAATTCCCCTCAAGTTATTTGAAAGTTTTCTCTCAGACAGGTTTCAACAAGTGAAAATTGACGATCATCTAAGCACTTACCGTCCCATCACATATGGAGTCCCACAGGGTAGTGTTTTAGGCCCAAGTCTCTTCCTGGTCTATATAAATGACCTGTGCAACTACAAACCCTTTTGCGGAAATATTTACTCGTATGCGGATGACACCGCTCTAATATTTACGGGAGAGACTTGGGCCGAAACACAAAGAAATGCTGAGGGAGGACTCAGGCATGCTATAGCTTGGCTTCATAAAAACCTATTGACTATTAATATTAAAAAAACAAAATATCTTACTTACACTATAACAAAAAAAACGCAGCCTGGGCCCACCTTCAGCATTAAAGCACATACCTGTGGAACGAGTTCATCCTGTAACTGTCTTATACTTGAAAGAGTTAGTGAGATTAAATATCTAGGAGTCCAGTTGGACGATGCTTTATCATGGAACGCTCATATAAACATCCTTTCAGCACGTACACGAAAATTGACCTGGATATTTAAAAACCTGCGTGACGTCCTGCAGCCTCAACTTCTGAAAACTGTATATTTCGCATTAGCTCAATCTGTATTGGGCTATTGTATCACTGCATGGGGAGGCGCTTGTAAATCTAAAATTATCAAAGTCGAACGAGCACAAAGGTCGGTGCTCAAAGTAATGTTTAAGAAGCCATATAGATATCCCACTAATAATCTTTATCAAGACTCACAACTACTATCGATCAGACGTCTATATATCCTGCATGCTATACTGCATAAACACTCTGAGCTCAGTTTTGATCCTACTATTCTGCTTAAACGAAGATCAGATAAAGTCTGCAATATAACAAAACATCACTCTGTCTTCCTCACACGACACTTGTCTTTCCTCGCACCGTATATCTATAATAAAATAAACAGATTACTAAATTTATACAATAAAACGCGTAATAAATGTAAAATAATTCTAAAAAATTGGCTTTTAAAACTAAATTATAAAGAAACGGAATCTTTGATATCAACACTACAGTAAGTATTATATTATATCATGTATGACATTTATTTATGCCTCTCTTACACACACACACACACACACATACACACACACACCGACACACACACACACACACGCACGCACGCACACACACACACACACACACACAAACACACTCACAATCATTCCTCAATTTTCAGACAGCTATACTTAATTAAATATTATACTCGATGTTCTCCTCATATCCGCGGGTGGAACCTAGAGTCCTGAAATACAGGGTACCCTAGCTTAGGCTCCAGTTCACACGATATTATTGTTGTTATGTTTGTACCTTTATTATGTTGTGTGAAAAAATAAAGCATTTTTATTTATTTATTTATTATTTAATCATAGGTAATCCCAATAAAAAATTTTACTAGTCATTATAATAATAGGTTGGGGAAAAAGTCTTTTCGCATTATAGTATGTATGAACTTGTCATAAAATATCTTGGGCTATACCAATTGTATCTGGCTGATTTTGGTATCATTAAAAAGTTTTAATTTTACAGAAGACAATTCCAAATTCAAATTAGGTAAATTTGAGATTTTCATTTTTTTTTCTTATTGTTAAAATGAGTGATTCTTATGAAGAATTTCGATACATTTTAAAATTTTATTACAAAAAAGGTAAAAATGCAACACAAGCCGCGAAAAAAATTTGTGATGTTTATGGACCTAATGCAGTATCTGTGAGAGTAGCACAAATTTGGTTTAAGCGTTTTCAATCCGGAAATTTTGATATCAAAGATGCACGTCGCTCTGGTCGCCCTGTTACGGACAAAACTGTTGCCATTTTTGAAAAACTGGAGCAAGATCGGCATATTAGTAGTTACGATGTAGCTGAAGAACTGGGGATTGACCACAAAACGGTTTTGGCGCATTTGAAAAAAGCTGGGTACACAAAAAAGCTCGATATTTGGGTGCCTCATGAGCTCACTGAAAGAAACCTAATGAACCGTGTACTCATTTGTAATTCTTTATTACGACGTAATGAAACCGAACCATTTTTGAAGAAGCTGATAACTGGTGATGAAAAGTGGATCACGTACGACAAGAACGTGCGAAAAAGATCGTGGTCAAAGGCCGGTCAGGCTTCACAGACTGTGGCGAAACCCGGGTTAACTCGCAACAAGGTGATGCTGTGTGTGTGGTGGGATTGGAAGGGCATTATTCATTATGAGCTGTTACCGCCAGGCAGGACCATCAATTCTGAACTGTACTGCGAACAACTGATGAGATTAAAGCAAGAAGTTGAGAGAAAGCGGCCGGAATTAATCAACAGAAGGGGTGTGGTTTTTCACCATGATAACGCTAGACCTCACACATCTTTAGCCACTCAGAAAAAATTACGGGAGTTTGGCTGGGAGGTGTTAATGCATCCGCCGTATAGTCCTGACCTTGCACCTTCAGATTTCCACCTGTTTCGGTCGCTGCAGAATTCCTTAGGCAGTGTCAGGTTGACATCACAAGAGGACTGCCAAAACCACTTGTCGCAGTTTTTTCATCAGAAGCCCCAAAAATTTTATAGCAATGGGATCATGTACCTACCAACAAGATGGCAAAAAGTTATCGAACAAAATGGCACCTATATACTTTAGTCACTTGTAAATAAACTTTATAAAAAAACCTTTTGAATTTTTATATAAAATGCGAAGAAACTTTTTCCCCGACCTATTATGTTTAATCTATGCTAGTGATTCTCAAAGCGATATATATTCTGCATACATACTCGTACTTAACTAAGAACTTCATAAAATTAACTTCTGTATGAAATATTAAGTTTCACCACATTTTTTGCCCCTTATGTAATTTTTAAAGAAATCCTCAAGATATCATCAAGTGAAACTTATGGTTTAAGGATTTAAATAATATTTAACGTACTTCATTACTGTAAGTATTCAATAGGTTGACACCCTAGTAATTAGCATCGTGCCCTGTCTACGAGATATTTGAATAACGCAGGGGCGGAACTGTAAGGCGTAGTGTACATCTGCGAATCAAATATACTGAAGGCACAGGGTAAACAATATCTAAAATGCAGATATCGCCGGCAAAGAAACGGCATCTTACAGCATGAAATTTTTGCATGCCGTAAGGTGGAATGTATAAGGCTCTAAAACCATTGTAACATCTAATTGTATTACCTACATTCTATGCAAACAAATCTATTTATCTATCTATCTAAAGATTAATCCTACTACTCATATACCTAAATGTGAAAGTTTGTGGGAATGAATGGGTGGATTCTTCTACTCTTCTGCTACTCTTTCACGCAAAAACTACAGAACGGATTTCGATGAAATTTCGTATAGTAGTAGTTTAGGCTCTGTATTAAAACATAGGTATTTTTTTTCCCCGCAAAAAAAAAGTATTCCCGTGGGAAACCCGATACTATATTTATGCGGGCGAAGCTGCTGAAAAAAGCGAGTTCCTAATAATACTAAAGTATTAAGTAAGATGTCAAGTTTTAACTCCTGATGAAAAGAGAGAGGTTATATAGGTTTGACGTGTCTGTATATGTGTATCGTAGCTCCCAAACGGATGAATCGATTTCAATCTAGTTTGTTTTGTTTGAAATCTGCCATGATCGAGAGTGTTTTTAGCCATAATTCATCATAATTTGCTCGCCCACTGTTTGACGATTCAGTGGTTACTATTTTTTTTACAATTTAGTTATTAAAACGTCAGTGTGTCCTCCGCCTGAAATCAGGGCACGGCGTGTATAGAGGCGGCGTTAACGCTCCTCTGGCCACGTTAATTGAAAGTGGATTGGAGGTGACAGTGTAGAACGGGGTTTATTTTTTCACCGACGAGATATGTTTGTGATTTTTTTTTTCGAAATTTTGCAAAGCATTGTTCAATCTTCTATAGCTGGTGCCCGCAACTTTGCGTGGAAATATTATTACAAACGTATTTTTTTAACGGAACCCTAATATATATGTAGCCTAAGTTACTGCATATAACATCAGCTATCTACCAGTGAAAGTCCTGTCTCGGTCAGGCCGTTTTAGAGATAAGCTGGAACAAATTTTAAAAATTGCTTCATTTGGCGTAGGTACCGCTTATTCATTTATACTCAAGGCTGCTTATTTTAAATCACATACACTTAAATTTTATTGATTCGACATAATTTTATATACGGCAGCTGTTGGCATCGCTAAATGGCGACAACAGAGCCTCTAGACAAGTTGCATTCGTTGTTTTCGACGGCGATAGAACTCAAAAATGTCCCATACATTTTTGATTTCTAAGTTTAATTTGACATATTAAGTCATCGTAAAGTGACATGTCGCTTGCGATGCAATATGTCAAATCCCATACATTTTGTTTTCGAAATTCGCCGTCGAAGTTATCGAATGCATCGTGACTAGAGGCCCTGCACCGCTTTAATATATATCGCCGGCAAATATTAATTCCACTACTTTTAAGAATGTGAAAGTTTGTGAGAATGGATGGATGTATGGATTGATGGATGTTTGTTACTCTTTCACGCAAAAAATACTGAATGGATTTTAATGAAATTTGGTATGGTAATAGTTAAGGCTCTGTATTAAATAGGCTTCTTTTTACAGTTACACTTTTTACAGTTTAGGCGTACAGTTTTCTCGCGGGATACTGTATTTATGCCGTCGGAGCCGCGGGCATCAGCTATTTTATATTTTTATTTTATATCTATGGACGCTTCACACCACGTCAATCTGGCCCCGTGCTAAGTATCCGAAGAACTTGTATTAAAGGTACCAGACAACGGGAAGTATATTTAATACTTTTATATTCTATACACATATTTAAGATTTTTATTATATTATACACATATTTAATACACATCCATGACCCAGAAACACAGAAAAACTCTTTGTTCCTTCGGCGGGATTCGAACCCATAACCCCCGGCTTGAGCATCAACGCGCTATACCACTAAGTCACAGAGGTATTAAAGCTTAATATCGAAAGTTGTTTTCTGAGTAGTATTTTTCAACTATATACATACACACCTATTTCTTGAAAAAGTTACAGATGCATAACCTATAGAAATAACAGCTAATGATGAAAGGGATAGGGTTACCCATAGAAAGTGTTTGTTATTTCGCTAAAGGTGGTCTTTCCCATGGCTGGGTGAATTCGATGTGGTGTAAGTTGCTTATTCCTTGTATAGTTTGGTACAAGGTTTGAGATATAGGCGAGATAAGGAAGGATTTTTCAAAATTCAACCCTCAAAGGGTAAAATAGGGGATGAAAGTTTATAACCTAATTTCACGCGGACGATTCCGCGGGCAACTAAAGCTAGTCTAAATATATAAAGGGCAAACCTGACTGACCTATCTATCAACGCACAGCCAAAACTACTGAACGAATTTTGCTGAAATTTGACATACTGATAGTTGTTATGACGTAGGCATCCGCTAAAAAAGGATTAACAAAAATCCCCCTAAGTGGGCGAAAAAGGGGTTAAAATTTTGGATGAAAACCAAACTCCACGCGGACGAAGTCGCGGGCAAAAGCAAAATAATAATTATTTAAGTGTTTACGTGCAGGTAGTTTCATTAATCGTCTGTATAACAATTTTCTAATAACTGTCGAATAGCTTTATCGTCAGTTTTGTTTCTGCTTACTTTATATCGAGTAACAGAGACAAAACGTGCAAAAACTCTCTGAGACGTATTCGGTAGATTTTGAAACAGGCCCTTAGTGAAATGAGATCGAAATAATCTTCCATACTTACAGATAAATAAAATTGAAGTGTATGTTTGTAATTTCAAATTAACAGCATTTTACTTTATGTACCTATGTGAAAGTATATTCGGTACTTACCTACAATAAAATACTAAAGTTAAAATTTTGTGTCTGTCTGTCGGTCTGTCTATCTATTTGTTCCGGCTAATCTCTTAAACGGCTAGATTGATTTTCACGGGACTTTCACTGGCAGATATCTGATGTTATAAGCTAACATAGGCTACTTTTATTTCAGGGTTCTGTTTAAAAAATAGGAAGTTGCGGGCATCAGATAGCTAAGTAATATTTTTAGCTCTAACCCATATTCCTTTTTCGGGTTTTACTACAAATCAAATTGAAAAAACTTGCGGACCCTGTTATTACTAGACACCTGTCTAATATACGTTTACATTCGAAACGAAAACCTTTTCGATTCGAATGTAAACGTCTATTTTTACACGACTACGGCGAAGTGAAAAGGAAGGGCACCTAGGTTAACAGTACTTAAGACTTTTTGACATTATTTAATGTACGCGTGTAAAGGGCTATACTGACCATCCAGCCTGCAAGCTGAAGGCCGCGGATTTGTAGGGAATTGACACTATTGACATTGATGACGGCTTATTAGTAGGTATAGGTCGATAGTAAGTACTTGGCGCCTACAACATGTACAGATGTTACGTTGTGTGCTGTCTATGTATAGTCATGACGTAACACGTCACATAATGTTTATATTCACAGACGACACACAACGTTACATGTGTACATGTGTAGGTGCCAAGTATTAGCTATATGTTTTACCGGTGCTGGATTTGCTGGATGTGCCGTGATTATGGCCCATAAATCACAATATATTGTAGTTTTTTACTAACCCTAAGTTTGTGTGTTGTACCAAGCACTATTTGCTTGAATTGAATGGTGATCCCTCGTTGTTCGCGGGAGAATGAGATATCCTGGATATTGACATGGAGTATGCTCCACACTTATAATATTCTTTTTAACATGGTGGATTGATCTTAAGTATTTTATACGTATTGTATTCCTGGTTAATTAGAGCGCTCCGTGGCCTAGTAGGTCAAAGATTTTAAAACTAAAGATGGGCTATGACGTACATTTGACAGAACAAATCTTCATACAAGAAAAAGTTACGCCATCTTGGTTTTTACCATACCTCAAATGTCAGCCATCTTGGTTTCACCATACTTCAACGGCAAATTGGCTTAATTGGCCCCAAAAACTTGAAAACTGGGGCCATTTAAGAGGAGACAGTTTTTGCCTCAACGTGCCTCGTCTATAATATAGACGTCTATGTAGTATGTAGTAGGTTTGATTTGCGCTCGAGAGAGTGCAGGTTGGATTCTCAGATTGTAGCGTGTACCAATGAGACTTATTCAGATCTCCAGTACATTATTAACACTCTCCAATAACAAAGGAATCCTGTGGAAACCCGCACACGGTTGGCCCTAGACGTATTGACCATTCATTCATCTGGACTACTCTGACTGTGTTGCGAGATTAGAGAGGCCTAAAATTTTTTCGTATTTTTACTGAATAAATTATTATTATTTATTTTCGCAGTAGTAGGGTAAAAAGTCCAAGGCACATTAATTTAAGACCCAAATGCGTAGGAACACAGTTTACTCACAGTTGTTCAAAGGAAGACAAAATTGTCATTTCCGTATATATTGTAGTTACAACTTACAAGCTGTATCCATACAGATAAATAAAATTGAAGTGTCTGTTTGTAATATCAAATTAACAGCTATTCACTGAATGCATAAGAAAGTATATTCTATAAGTACTTACAATAAAATAATTATCAATTTTTAAAATTTTTGTCTGTCAGTCTGTCTGTCTATTTGTTCCGGCTAATCTTTGAAACGGCTGGACCGATTTTCACGGGACTTTCACTCGCAGATAGCTAAGGTTATAAGGTCTAACATATTTTACTTTTATATTACGTTTCCGTTTGAAAAAGTAGGGTTCCGTTTACGTTAGTTCAATGCAAACGAAGTTGCGTGCATCAGCTAGTCGTTAATATTTTCTGAGCGAATATTTTAACAGTTCAGCGATTTGAGAAATTACCTCGCCTTTATAAACATCTCGCTTAGTGTAAGTACACTCTGAATCATCCTAAGTCCACAACGAAAATTGTAAGTCTACTTTCCCACGAGAGTTTTTAGTGGTCGCAACAAAAAAACGTCGCTATAAACTCTGCGCTAGTACAATAAACCTGATTATTTTTCCGACCCAAATATCGACCAATAGAATTGCACCATTCGACGTCACGTGGTACAACCTACATGGTATTATACTGATAATTTTTTGAAAATTTTCTCTGGTCGTTGCTATACAAAACATGATCCAGTCAAATTAACCACACGTCAAACTGACAGGTTGAATTCAATTGTGAAAATTGGAGATTTTAATTGCACTAGCCTGAATCTTAATTAAATGTTGTTTTATTCATTATGAAATTCTTATTTGTTAACTGTACATTTCGTCTCATGGTGCAATTCTATTGGCCGACATTTGGGACGGAAAAATAATCCCCCGAATACCACACGAGCTTCAAAATTATCTGGCATTTCCCTCAAGGTTCCCTGCAAACAAATAAAGTCGTCAAGTTTTTCAGGAAAAATCACTCGCGCTTCGCGCTCGTGATTTTTTAACCTGAAAAACTTGAATCCTTCATTTGTTTGCAACGAACCTATCGGGAAATACCCGATAATTTTGAAGCTCTTGTGGTATTATATGTGAAAATTATTGTGCCAAGTGTCATTCGGCAACTCAACATGATTTCGAACTGTTTTGTATTAGCGTACAGTTCTATTTACAATGGCGAGGATGTTGGCGAGTTGTGATGTATTCAAAGCTAAAGCTATTTGAACAGATTAAAATATTCCGTTTCAAACCACATAGTACCTACGAGGAATTAAATATCATCACAAAAGAAAATGACGGAATAGTTAGGTATTATGTATTATAATCATACAACAATTAATCGAAAAATAAAAATAAATAAGAATATCAGTCCCTGTTATTTTTAGGTTCATTATAATTACAGAACATATTTATTATGTATCGCAAAATGGAATGGATCTAAGACATTAATGAATCGATCATAAATCGATAATGGTTTTGCTAGTTCTAATACTCTCATTATTTGTTTGACGGCGATTCGAAAATCGATTTGGATTAACTAATAACTTTCTTGATGCGACAGCAATATCGATTAAAATTTACTAGCGTACAACCATAACACCTTAATCTTTAAATATAATTTGATGAAACTAGCTTTATCTTTTGAATACAGTATATAAATAACGTTTTCTTCGGCACATAATATTAAACCATTTAAAACAAGCTATTGTCTGCCGCTCCGCCCGAGTAAATACTGTATCCCAGTACTTTTTCGGAATAAATAGTAGCATAGCTTAAACCACTAACTTACCAAATGTCATCAAAATCCGTTCAGTAGTTATAGTGTGAAAGAGTAACAAACAGTATTTGGACATAATGTGTATCCGTTGTCTGATTGCCATAACACAAGTATAAACTTAGAATGGGATTAGATTGATGTGATGTATATTACATGTTTATTCTATTGTATGTTATTATGTGTGTTGAAACTTTAATAATAAATTTGAATTTAAAGAATTTGAATAATATGATTTACTGCCTAGGCTTCTTTACTTAAGCAATAGATTAGAATATGCCCAAAATACCCGTAATTGACCCGTGGTTTACAAACCTTTTAATATGAATTGAACTTCATTTGTGGTTAAATATTTATGGCATCCTAGTGCAAAAAGAAATGTTTGAAAACTTGTCGAGTAGGAACTTTGCCGATATTATACCTGCGACCTAGTGTTTTTATACAACAGAAATCACTACCCCACATGTCAAAACGTTCTGTCGCAGACGCTCTGTATGACGAGGGTCGCGACTTGACCTGTTCATGGCTGATCTGTGTTTATCGTATTATCAGGGTTGCCAGTGTAGAGAAAATAATAATTTAAGCAGGTACAGTGAATCCTGGTTAAGTGGGACCCTGGATAATGAGGATACCTCTATTATTGAGAATTTCAATAAGGACCCGATGCTGTTTCATCGAATTTTATCCCGAAAAAATCCTAGAAATTAACCTCTGTTACTATTCTAACCTAATTATATGAGATTTGATTTCTAGGATTTTTTCGATGTTTACCTTTAAAGTTGGTGATCTGTATCTCCCTGTACCAGTGAGACATTTTGGCAGGTTAGAATAGGTTCCGACTAATTTATTTACAAAGATCTAAATTCTATAAATGTAATAACTGTACATTTCGACCTCTGTAAGCGGGATGCCTATATAATTTAGACAACTATAATTTAAAACCTGTCTCGTTGGAAAACTGAATAAATGAAAAATCTTTTTTTAATTGATGCAAAATTTTTGGGCCCTTGAAATCTGGATAAACTAGGATACAACGTATAAATATCGTACGGTTAAAACTGTACCTAATTGACTGTTAAAAGTTTTCAAATTAATGTGTAAATCTGATCGAATGCACTGGGCTGAATTAAAATTCGACCCAGTGTAGGTTAGCTGTCTATTAGTAAAATAACCAAATTAATATGTGCCAGGTTTACTTCTAACTCTTACGGTTATTTTAATTTACTTTAACATGTCGTTCTTGTTACGTGCCTATTTACAATTTACCTATTTAATATTTTACTACAATAATGAAAACACTTCAAGTTGTTTATCAGAATCAGAATAATTTATTTCAGGAAATTGGTACACATATGTGTTAAGCATAAGTGTACCTTGTATATAATGTGGACACAATTTCAGCCCCTAGAGCCTGGAAACAGTAATATTATTAATAGGAATAAGCAAAAATCATAATATTAAGAACGGAAAATTACTAAACAAAAATCATGACGTCATCAAAATCACATTTATCTCATTATGATTATTATAATACAATATTGGTAAAATATCTTAGAAGTAGCAACCCTATTATTTATCTATCATAGTTAGTAGATTATAATTGATTCCATTGTTTACAGCGTGTGGGGGCGGCCCTCCAGGAGGCTTCAGGCAATTATCCCTCGTCTTCCGTCTGTACCCTCTATACCTGTTACCCTGCCAATAAATAATGGGTAATCGTTATTATAAATAGCTAATTATTTTTTTTTAGTATTAAAGTTGTATATGTCACCGTAAAATTGTAAAAACCGTTTTTGTAATAAAACTAGTGAAATTGTTAAATGTTGATAGACTTTCGACGTGAATATGCTGCCTATAATTTAACACATTATTTTACGTTAGATTATTAATATAAAGTTTTTAATCTTTCGACATATTTTTACAATCTCGTAAGTTATTACAATTTTACGGTGACATATATATTTCGTACGATATGTAAGTAATAAATAATCGTTATCTATACTACTATAATAAAGAGGAAAAGTTTGTTAGCATTGAATAGGCTCCGAAACGACTAGATCGATTTTGATGAAATTTGGCACAGATGTGGAGTAGACCACTGGGAAGGACATAATATGCTAATTTATACCGCGGAAAATGTATGGTTTCTGCGAAATTGACTTGTGCGCGCACGAAGTCGCGGGAAACTTCTAGTATCAATATTCAATATTAAATACACTTAAATGTAGAGTGAAGCTCTACCTCGTTTGTAAAGGATGGAAATTGCACCTACGACTAAAACTTTCATAGCAATCTTGTTGCCTTGAGCCGCTCTAACTCAATGCTACATAATTGCTACGAAAGTTTTAGGTACAGTAAAATATTTTCAAAAGCTTTATCTGTCCATCTGTCTTTCTATCCGTCTGTTTGTCTGTTTGGTCTAGCTCATCTCTGAAACGGAATTTCACTGGCAGACAGCTGATGTTATTAGGAGTTACTTATGCTACTGTTATCTTAGGGTTCCGTTTCATATAGTTCTATGCAAAACAAAGTTGCGGGAACCAGCTAGTTTCAAAATATAAACGCCGTAGAAAATGATATTTCGATATATTTTCTCCGTTGCAGGTGAATATTGGTTTACGTTGCAACATGACGTGTGATCGAGATTCTATCAAGCTGTATTTTAAACTGGGTTTAAGGTTTGTAGGTGTACTGTCGCCTTACCACAATTCGCGTTTTATATTCCGTTCAGGAGGGCAATTCTCGTAATTATTACCGGTCTAAATATCTCGTTTGGATTTTCAGGTTGTCCCGCTCGCGCGAGTACGACGTAGGCCTGTTGTTGATATTTCACTAAATAAACTTTGGGCCTCCATTTCATCCATTTAGGGGACGAATTTCAAAAACTATGATATAGAAATCGGGACAGAGTTATTTTTTTTTATCATATATAGACTTTCAACCCTTATATTATGGACTCAGGGGATTAATAATTCTAACTTACCCATAAACACGTTTATAATTAAAATATGTATTTAACGGTATGAATCTCAAATTTTCATAGAAATCGGTGCAATTATCCGTCTAGCATACGTTGCATTTGAACCTACCAATCAAAAACTCTAACTTACCAATCTTCCCTTCCACACCACCTATCCTTCCCTTTCCCAATTCCTACCCTCTCCACCAATCCGTGGAAACGCAATGGATAAACAAAAATAATTTAATTATCCAAAATGGCGGCGATGTGGTTCAACACCCATCACGTCTCGTTTCTCGCGGCGGTGAAAAGCGGACCATGGAGAGCCACTTTGCTACGTTGAATGTAAGAGGAGGAATGGATGGTAAGAATGAAAGTGAACGAAGCGAAACGAGTATGTTAGGATCGTAGCAAGTGGCAAAAAGTGGTCTCTGCCTACCCCTTTACGGGAAAAAGGCGTGATTATATGTATGTATGTATGTATGTATGTATGTATTTTAAAATGCAGTGCTGCGTCGCCTAGTAAGTGATGAATTAAAAAAAAATCCTTGCAAATGAATGATTTGAACCTCAAACTTTTCAGATTTGAAAAATCTTTAACGAAATATTTCGTCTCAATATCTGAGAGCGATACCGGATGGCACGGTCTGGCCATTTCGATGAGGCGGCGATGAAGTGACATGAGGCAGGATGAGGCAGCGATGAGGCAGGATGGGGTACGATGAGGCAGCGATCCCCGGCTTCCGGAGCCACTGGGGAAATGAATACTTTCACTGCTCGGATTTATTGATTTCAGTTTTGAAATCGCTCAAATATGATGAGAGGTGAACTTCGTTATTCTACTATTATAAATGTGAAAGTTTGTGAAGATGGATGGATGGATGGAAGCTTATTAGTTATTACACTTTCACGCAAAAGCCACTAAACGGATTTTGATGTAATTTATATGGTAGTAGTTTATGCTGTGGATTAATACAGGCTACTTTTTATTCCCAAAAAGTACAGTATTTACGCGGGCGGAGCCGCGGGCAAAAGCTACCCCATTATATTTTTAGTTTAAAAGTTTGAATGTTTCGTTATAAGTTTTAATTTTAATTTTTTTTTGCCTGATAATAAGTGATTACATTACCCATGGCAACAGCACATTCCTCTGGTGGTCTTGCCTTCCTGGTCCTTAAAATTCCCAACCCACTCGGTAATCTCACTCACTAAATATTAATTCAAGCCGGTCATCTGTGAGGCCATGGAATTTATCTGGTCGACCCGCATTGCAGCTTGTTCTTTATATGCTTGTATATATAACCAAAAGCCAGAACCACAATTCTCGTATTTAAAGTAGACTTTCATTTCAATCAAAGTGTTGATTGGATCGAGTGTGAAGCGACATGTTACCATAAACGGATTTTATAACGTTTCGACCAATTTCGAGTATGAAACAAGTATGTAAGGATCGTAGCAAGTGGAAAGAAGTGGTCTCTGCCTACCCCTACGGGAAAAAGGCGTGATTATATATATTATGTATGTATGTATGTATATTATGTATGTATGTAACACAACTGCCTACACCAACAGCCTGTAACTACATGTGCCTGCCCATAGATTGAGTTTGTCAGTAATCACATATATTTAGGTCTTATTATAGATGACAGATTGAACTGGAAACCTCATGTCACTTACATATGTAATAAATTACGCACAATATTAGGAAAAATATGTATACTTAAACATAGAATGCCCTACAAAGCTTTAAGACTGCTGTATTTGGCACTTGCTGACTCTATTATTGCCTATGGACTAAGTACATATGGCAGAGCTCATAAAACAGTTTTGAATAACATCTTTAAGCTGCAAATTAGACTACTTAAGAACATAGTACCAACTAGAATAAAACAAAAGTTTAGTTATAATTATATAGAATTATTTAAATTTTGTAACATACTTCCAATTCAAAGCAAGATTAAATTCTCAATATTAAAGGAAGAACATCATAACTTGAATGTATTAAAAGAAAAAAATAGACCAGAAAATTTAAGAAAACTAAATAAATATAATAGATACACCCTCCCTACATGTAATAACGTTTATGGAATAAGACATTACACCTTTACATTACCTAAATTGCTCAACAATTTGCCTAATGATATACTGAAGCAATATCTAGAAGGAAAAAATGCTAAAAATGTAAAACACTGTTTAAAAAAATACTTTCTGTCTTTAGACTGTAAAGAATATGCTTACCCATACACAGATAACCAAACCTATATGGCTTAATACCATACTACTTATATACTTTAGACAGGCACCCTAGTAGTTCTGTATACTGATCCCAAGACATGGTCGTAGGGCTAGGGTGCTATCTATCTAGCTAAATTAATTAACAATTTGCATAATGATATACTTAAGCATATCTGAAAGTAAAAAATGTAAAAACTGTTTTATAAAATACATTATTTCTTTAGACTGACTACACACTATGTGTATGGTAAATACATATATAGCCAAACCAGTATGGCCTAATACTGCACTACTTATACATTATATATACCTACTAGACAAGCACCCTAGTAGTTCTTATACTGATCCCAAGACAAGGTCGTAGGGCTAGGGTGCTATACATCCATGCTCATACACACACACACCACACACAGACCACACACACACACACACACACACACACACACACACACACACACACACACACACACACACACACACACACACACACACACACACACACACACACACACACACACACACACACACACACACACACACACACACACACACACCACACACACACACACACACACCACACACACACACACACACCACACACACACACACACACACACCACATATACGCCAGTCAACACACTCTTCAATAGATTGTGATAAAATGCTATTGGATGCAGCATTTGTATGTACGCATAATGTATATTACTCCACTTTGTTCTCAGTGTGTTTAAATAGTTAAGTACAACATTTACTGTTAAGTCACCAATTAAGTTAAGTTAAGTTAAGTACAACATTTACTGTTAATTAAAATAGTTATAAAATTTAGTGTTAAGTCACTAGTGTTAATAAAGAGTTTAAAAAGTATAAAAAATATTGTTAAGTCATCAACATATAAGCCCCTGTAGGGCTTCTGATGATGACTATGAACAAAATAATATTATATATTTTCTTGTATGTCTTGGATACCAATAAAAAAAAAAAAAAATGTACCAATCAGAGCGCGTTTTACGTTGGTTTAACGTTTATAAAAATACCGTTTGAGTGTTTTAGCGTACCTGGATTTGATTGTAATTATATTAATGCTAGGTTTCGTGGGCGCGGAATCTGCCAAACTACGTGGAACTGGATAAGATAGCGATTCAAAATTGAACTTTATTTACTTCACAAAAAGTTGCAAGTTTCACTGCAAGAGTTCGAAATGCGAGCTGTACGCTCTTGAAAATGAAACTTGTAGCTTTTTGTATGTAAATTATAAGTTCAAAAGAGATGTTTTAGAAATGTATGAGGCGTGGGCCAGCATTATATACACTATATGTACATGTAGCTACATAATATGGTGGTGACCGTTTCCTATTCTTTATTTTATTTAATTTCGCTTCGTTTCAATGTACATTTAAATTAACTACGCTAAGGAGAGCAACACAACTTAAAATAAAACGTGTCGGATCAGATCAGAATTATCCTAAGAATGTCATTTTGACAATGACATTATTTTTGGCAAAGAAAGACGTATGACGTTCAAAAAGACGTCTCTTTCTAAAATTGTCAACTACGTCAAAAGTCATGTCAAAGCAACTGGCATGGCCAACCTAAAAATATGGTTATAGCATTAAATTGTTTTTTGTATTTTTATTATATTCCCATTCCTATTTACATATTGTGTGATGTACATAGAGCTGGCCCTAAATCAAACATCTCCTTTGAATAACTATCTTAAAAATGTCGTGTCGAGTATTCGTGTGAACTGTCCCTTATATTACAGTGCCGATAGAAGTATTTGATCCATATATTTACGTATCTATTTTTTCCTACTTTCATTCCGAATTCTTTTGATTATGAAGAAAAAAGAAAAACTGGAATTCATACACAAATCGCATTTTCTACCGATACAAAACTTCCACATATCCGGGTTCGAATCCCGCGATATCCCGCACTCGATATCTCGGTAACTCGATTACGGCGGGTCGGGTCGCCGCTCTAATGGCGTATTATGGAGCACTTTCGCAAACCTTCACCTTTCAAAGTGTATCAATTTTTCATTTTCAATATCATCATCACTTTTAACAGTTGGAAGTGCGTAACCCAATTACATTCTAAAGTATGCCTTCCATCTTCTCTTGCACTTTGATTCAACGTAATATATTATGTTATCCAGTAAAATACACACACCGGCATATTTAGCGGAACATAAAATAAAGGTTTGATATCAGTATCATTTATGGTTGCTGGCTGGTTTATACGTCATTTAATTTAAAAATAAATATTTTCAAATTAAGAAAACAACTGAACATCACATTTTATGCTAATGTTTTAATTTTATTCAAATACACCTTATCTGGAGCGAACTTCGAGTATTTCTTCAATAATGGTTTGGGCGGGCATTTGTTTGGGAGCTCGCACAGACTTGGTAGTGATTGACAGAGGGAGTCTTACTGCAGACCGCTATATCAGAGAAGTTTTAGAAGAAAATGTCGTACCGTTTGCCCCATATATCGGTGACGATTTTGTTTTTATGCAGAATAATGCTCGGCCGCATACTGCTCGGGTAACTCAAGCCACACTTAAGCTTATCTTAATGATATGAATATCACTGTTATGGAGTGGCCGGCGAGATCGCCGGATATGAACCCAATAGAGCACGTTTAGGACTTGCTGAAAAGAAAAGTTAAGTCCAGAATTCCAGCTCCTGCAAACGTGGGTGAACTGCGAATCGCCGTAATTGAGGAATGGTGGAGACTATCCCAGGAGACCATCGATAACATCATTCTCAGTATGCCTAGACGGGTAGAAACTTTAATAAGAGCATGTGGAGGAAATACGCGATATTAATCACCATTTTTCTAAATTAATTAATTGTTATTTTAATATTAATTTTCACTTTTCCCGGTTACATGAAAAGTTCAAAAATGTACAATTTTTCACAAATAGCCTTTACTCGCAAAATCTGTTCTTAATGTGATCTCATTTTAAGTAAAACAAATGAAACTTTAAATAACAAAAGAAGTGTAGTAAGTAGATTTTAAAATAAAACCATATTTTTTAAATTATGGACCTTTTTTTGTGTTCCGCTAAATATGCCTGTGTGTTTATATATTATGTATGAACTTGTCATAAAATATCTTGGGCTATACCAATTGTATCTGGCTGATTTTGGTATCATTAAAAAGTTTTAATTTTACAGAAGACAATTCCAAATTCAAATTAGGTCAATTTGAGAGATTTTCATTTGTTTTTCTTATTGTTAAAATGAGTGATTCTTATGAAGAATTTCGATACATTTTAAAATTTTATTACAAAAAAGGTAAAAATGCAACACAAGCCGCGAAAAAAATTTGTGATGTTTATGGACCTAATGCAGTATCTGTGAGAGTAGCGCAAATTTGGTTTAAGCGTTTTCAATCCGGAAATTTTGAAATCAAAGATGCACGTCGCTCTGGTCGCCCTGTTACGGACAAAACTGTTGCTATTTTTGAAAAAGTGGAGCAAGATCGGCATATAAGTAGTTACGATGTAGCTGAAGAACTGGGGATTTACCCCAAATTGTTTTTGGCGCATTTGAAAAAAGCTGGGTACACAAAAAAGCTCGATATTTGGGTGCCTCATGAGCTCACTGAAAGAAACCTAATGAACCGTGTACTCATTTGTGATTCTTTATTACGACGTAATGAAACCGAACCATTTTTGAAGAAGCTGATAACTGGTGATGAAAAGTGGATCACGTACGACAAGAACGTGCGAAAAAGATCGTGGTCAAAGGCCGGTCAGGCTTCACAGACTGTGGCGAAACCCGGGTTAACTCGCAACAAGGTGATGCTGTGTGTGTGGTGGGATTGGAAGGGCATTATTCATTATGAGCTGTTACCGCCAGGCAGGACCATCAATTCTGAACTGTACTGCGAACAACTGATGAGATTAAAGCAAGAAGTTGAGAGAAAGCGGCCGGAATTAATCAACAGAAGGGGTGTGGTTTTTCACCATGATAACGCTAGACCTCACACATCTTTAGCCACTCAGAAAAAATTAAGGGAGTTTGGCTGGGAGGTGTTAATGCATCCGCCGTATAGTTCTGACCTTTGCACCTTCAGATTTCCACCAGTTTCGGTCGCTGCAGAATTCCTTAGGCAGTGTCAGGTTGACATTACAAGAGGACTGCCAAAACCACTTGTCGCAGTTTTTTCATCAGAAGCCCCAAAAATTTTATAGCAATGGCATGATCCCATACCTACCAACAAGATGGCAAAAAGTTATCGAAAAAAATGGCACCTATATACTTTAGTCACTTGTAAATAAACTTTATAAAAAAACCTTTTGAATTTTTATATAAAATGCGAAGAAACTTTTTCCCCAACCTAATACTATAATGCGAAAAGACTTTTTCCCCAACCTATTATTATTACATTATCAGTATACTTATCGATATCTATACTAACTTATATAATCTATATCTATACTAACGCGTGAAGATGACAGAAGGATATACGGGGATACAATAAAGGTTTTTTACAGCCTCCGTGGTTTAGTGGTTAGAGCTTGACTCTCGACTCGGAGGTCATGGGTTCGATTCCCGCATTGGAACAACAAAAAAATGTTGTTTCCAAGTTTAGTTATCACAATGCAGGCTGATCACCTGATTGTCTGACAAGAAAGATGATCCATGCGTCGGATGGGCATGTAAAAAGTCGGACCTGCGCATGATCTCTCGCCAGTCGTGTCGGTCATCCGTCCCACTGGTTTACGAGAGTAAAGGAAGAAAGAGTGCTCTTGTGTACTGCGCACACACTTGGGCACTATAAAAATACTCCTACGTAACTGGCCTGGTTTCAAGAAAACCGGCCACAGTTACCAAAATCGGTGGGGGGGAGTTATGTTAAAGTTTGTTAGATTCGTAAAAGAGGGAAGTGAATATACACACAAAACCCAATATGCTCATCTTGTCAATATAGTATTTCTAGGCAGTTTGAATCTTCTAAATTCGGTATTCGGTTCCAATAGGTATTGCAATCTTGAGATATGGTTTTTTACATACAACACAACTGTACTATTTTAGTTCATAACTTTGCTATTTTGGTTTATAATTATACTATAATAAAATAATGTAACTTTATCATTATGTTACTAGATACTGAGTCGTTTGTCAAGTTACGGAATCCAAATAGTTTCCTGTAGGTAAATAGTCAGTTTCGGTCGACAAAATGTAAATCCCATAGTTTATGTTTCTTGTTTCTCAAGTCATTATCAAGACAATTGTCGCTTAGCTAAACCTGATGGACGGCCATTGTATCAGGTATTACGAACTATTTAGGTAGGACAAATGGTAAATGGTGAGATTATGAGGAAAATTTGTGGAGGCCTAAAGGTAGCCTTCCGATCTATGCGAACGCTACCTGCTCCCGAGACCGGGTCGAGCGACCCACGGCTGAGTTTTAATCCGATAACGGAGGCGTCAACTCATGTAGAAACTTAAAAATAATAATAAAATTATGTATTGCCCGCGACTTCGGTTCGCGAGTTCGGTTTCCATAAAAAAATTTAACCTCTTTTTAAAACCATGAGGGGGCGAATTTTTGAAAGTCCTTTCTTAGTGGATGCCTACGTCATCAATTCCTAGTAGATACGTATCTATCATAGAGTTTTTCAATAATAATATGGTATTGCTGAGAGTTTATTCGAAAATCGAACTGGCCACCTATAATTTTAACATTCTCACGTGTCAAAATCGTCAGTCACAAGTTCCTGAATCTTTAAGTACTGCTCCACCACAACTTCCATAAACGTTCCTAATAAAAATATTACTCTGTCCCTCCATAACTGGACAAATGTGTCGAATATCAATATTAATTTTTAACAAATTAAATGTTATATTTTGTAGCCCTGAGTTTTTATTGCCTCGCAGTAGGTATGAAAAGTAGAGTATGCACCTCTGGGATAAAGCCTGTCTTCGTCTTGGGCAGCTTGCACCCCTCGCTTTACTCAGGACTCTACATAACTCCCTCGTTTCACTCGGGAGTTAAGTTTTAACTCCCTCGCTACGCTCGGGAGTTCACTCTAGAGTCCCTCGTTACGCTCAGGGTCCAATATGCTACCCGTGACGTAAGACACTGCTTTATCCCCTTGGTGCATAATCTACTATTAAACAATAAAAATGAAAATAGACTTCCAAAAGTAAACATTTAAGACTTCTTTTTTTTTCTCTTGGATGCTAAAATGATAAAAAAAATAGATATTATATTGTTTATTATTAGTAGACACATTAACACTACCTATGATGTCGGTTCTTTGAAAACGTATTTTCTTATACTCGTATTATATATTAATAATAATAATATCTATGGACGCTTCACACCACGTTAATCTGATCCCGTGGTAAGTTCTCGAAGAACTTGTGTTACGGGTACCAGACAACGGAAATATATTTAATACTTTTATACTATACACATATTTAAGATTTTTACTATATTATACACACATATAATACACATCCATGACCCAGGAACAGAGAAAAACTTTTTGTTCCTTGGGCGGGATTTGAATCCGCGACCCCCGGCTGCAACATGATCAACCAACTGAGCCACAGAGGTCGTCGAATTTGATTTTATTATATATGCAAAACTCCTCCTGATTTTATTTTATGCGTAAATCTTTCTGATTTACTATAAGTCTATTTTACTAGACATGCGTAAGTCCTAATGATTTTATTATAATATGCCTAAGCCTTTATGATTTTATTTTACTACTAGCTGTCCTGACACACGTTTTTCTGTCTTAAATATTATAATAAATAAATACTACACCTACAATGCAACCTACGTTCTAGTCCTACATCTACACCTACTCCTACAACGTCACTTCCACAATTATTTCAAGACTAAAATTAGCCAAATCAGTCCATCCATTCTCGAGTTTTGAGTCCTTCGAGAACGAGATAAAAAGTATCCTACGTTCTCCTTCCTATCCTCGTCCTATCCGGTTTTAAGAAACATCCCCACAAATTTTCAGTCAAATCGGTTCAGCCGTTCTTGAGTTATAAATGTTGTAACTAACACGACTTTCTGTTAGTTACAACATTTATAACTCTAGATATGTTAGTCCTCGTTAATCCTAACATAATAATTTTAATTGAAACTGTACTTAAGTAAGAAAGATGTTAAATATCTCGTCATTAGTAAGCAAAGCAAATATTTTAACATTATAACGCTAGTTAACTCTTTTGTTACGAAAAGAACAGTTTCTCAAGGTTTTCCATTTTGCTACAGCGAAATGTCAAAGCGGACATTTCTTTTGTTTTATACGTCTCGAGTAAAATGTTCATAATTTTATTTACTGTGTTAATTAAACAGTAAATGAACTTTTGTTTTATGTTGGAATAGAGATTAATTGAACATCAAACAACATCTGTTGATGGAAATAATAATTAGTGATTAGGATGAAACAATTTAAAATGGGTTAAAAGGTTATGTGAGATTTTAAAAAAGTGTTTAATCCTGACCTTAAAATATAATATAGACTCTTATTTAAGCGTAGCTTAATAACAAAGCTTTATGTTAATACTGCACAAGTATGCGTACCTCAAATGTAATAAAAATCACTGAACATACCTTCCACATAGTATTGATTTTTCTTTAAAAAATTCTAAGTACCTCCTTTTCAAATCATTTACACTAGAGTAAATATTGATAGGGTATAAAATACCCTTAAATCTGGTAAGCTCTCACGGCTCGAGTACACTTCAGCGATCTGATGGTGATGTGTATGGGGTGTGAAGATTATATTATGGGGTGGGCATGTATTATTTGATGTTTAAAAACATGGGATTAGCTATTAAAATTATTTATATTTTTCTTTTCCTTAACTTTATAGATAAATAATTTGAAAAGCAGGAGTCTAAGTGCAAATTCCACCAACACCCGCTAAACTTAATCCTTAACCGCCAAATTAATGACAGTAAAGTAAAATAAATGAAATGTTCATTTTCTTAAAATATATAGGTAAACCACATAAACACAACAATAAAATAAATGTCAAAAAATAATTCCTCCCCCTGACAGGACGAGACTCCGTTAATTTTGTAAACAAATCACTGTACGTACCTATAAAAATAATGATTTTTGTCTACTGTTTCTTCTGAGAAACATCTCAGAAGAAACAGTAGACAAAAAAAAATCATTATTTTTATTAGGTAACTACCTACTTACATTTAAGAGTACTAATCATTTTTGCAATAAAAAATCAATCGTGTGTAACAGTCATGAATCTAAACAACTTAATTCTTAAATTGTATGTTACTCAAAAAAAAAATCTTTCGATTTCTTTTGTATGTACAATCTTTTTGTTGCCTTCTACTTCTCTCTGTGATAATATTTCGAAACAAACTATTGTCTCCCTCAAATAATATTTGAACCGAAAGTTAAACGTCGGAATTCAGTTTGGAATGTTTGATTATTTCTTATTTGGAACAAGTGAAGCAACAAACTTCGCTTTGAACCAGTTGACAGAAGTCTGAAAACGTTAGAGTTTTGATTCACGGTTTAATAGTTAGGTCCCTAGTTCAATATATTATATTGTGTATTTGACGTCTCCAGTGGCTTAGAGCTTGGCTTTCGATTTCGGAGGTCATGAGTTCGATCCCTGCGTTGAAATAACAAAAAATGTTATTTTCAAGTCTAATTAGGACAATGCAGGCTGATCGCCTGATTGTCTGACTTGAAAGATCATCCATGCGTCGGATGAGCAAGTGAAAAGTTAGTCCTGTCCGGCAGTCCTACTAGGTGGAAAGGTGCTCTTGTGTATTTCGCATAAATTTCGGCACTATAAAATAGGTTCTTCGTAGCTGGTGGTTTAATGAAACCACATCACCGAAAATGCTGTGGGGAGCTATTATTTTTTTGATTTCCAAAAAAATGCAATAATACGATCTGAAAAACAGTTACGTATGTACTACATAATATGCTACGTACGATTTATTTTGTTTCAATAATACCCTATGTAATACTCGTATACCCAAGTTGGTCATGATCAAGCCGAGATATCAAATTAAAGAACACACTGTAGAAGCTTAACAATTTTGCACAGAATAAAATAGTAGGTACCTATGTTTTTCTGTGTTTTAGCCCGTTTTCCAGCACTTAGTAAGTTAAACTGAATAAAAGTACGTACATACATACTGCCAAAATAATTACCCTTCCTCTTGGCTTCGCTATAGTCGGGTAAAAAATTACTCATTTTAATTAACTTTTAACAATAACTCTACTTTATAACCGTATATAGGTATGTGTTCTCAGCCATGTACAACAACATGTGTGATTTCACTTTTATCTTGTTAGTCGCCTCTCATGAAAAATATTATAATTATTTGGTAGAAGAAAACGTAGAAATCCCAACAACGGCAACTAATAAACTAACTTCATTAAATAACGCGAGCGAATACGCCCGGTGAGAGTAGGGAGTAAGAAACGAATGGATATGGTAGTATTTTAATATCCAAAGTTGTGAGTGGATGTTTGCTACTTTATCTGTGGGAGTGCCATGTTCCGGAATAAATGGCCGACTCGACTTGATACTACGACCTCACAGAAAACCGGCGTGAAATAACGCTTGCGTTGTGTTTCATCGAGTGAGTAAGGTTACCGGAGGCCCAGGGGGGATTGGGGATTTTAAGGACCAGGAACGCAAGTCGCAACACCAGATGACTAATATAACTGAAGAGTTAACACTAGAAGTAGTGTTGCGAGTTTCCATAGGCGACGATAATCGCTTACCATCAGGCGATCCGTCTGCTCATTTTCTGGTTCTGTACTTAAAAAAAATCACTTTCGCCGTGTGGCAGATATCATGCGGCTTTAAGTCACCCGGGTGAATACCGCATAAGATCAAACGCTCTACAAAGCTGACATCTAGCCGAATATCTCTTACAATTTAATTAATATTATTGTTTGCAATTTCCCATGAAAAAATATCCACAACCTGCAAGCGACCCCACATTTGTGTGAGTGCACGCATAAGCATACGTAAACACAGAACACATAATACTCGCGGATAATATGTACGTAACGCACCTCCCTCCTCCCACACTGCTTATGCGTGCACTCAGATCGTGCAAAGTTGCAGTTGCAAAACTCGACGCGCGTTTCGCCCCGAACCCGGAGCATCATCAGGAAGTGGACCTCCACTGCATTAATTAAATTGTATGCTATGGATTTCGATTTTATTAACGAATAACTCTTTTTAAAGGTAGGTGTGCATTATTTTCGGACTATTTAATTAAAATAATTGGTCAACTACAATTTTATTAGCAATTTTGTACTGATTCATACTAAAACTTCCCCAAGAAAATTTGTACGACAGTTCCCATTCAAGTATTTACGTAGAAGGAAAATTAGAAGTAGTTATTATCACTTACGTTTATCGGTACTTGTACACTACTTACGCTCGGTATCTACATCTTGAATATTTTATTTCTGTAATAGCCAGGGGTATGTTTTAATACAAGCCTAGAATATTGCACTGAATTCGTGTACTGACCAGAAAAATAATACATATTTTGCGGAAAGCAGCCTAATAATTGTTTAATTATACTTCGGGTCTTAACCGAAGACGATTACATAATTTACTTGCAGCAGTACATGAGTAGGTGCCATCCTTATCACACATTTAGAGTAAGTAACGAGCTAGAAAGAGAAAACAACATACCTGTTTCATCCCACCACTCCCACGCCACCTGGCCGTGGGGGGTGGCGTGACAATTCATTTACGTGATTTTGTGTCGTCCGAGTCACACAATTTTCTTTTTTTAATCGTTATTTTTCATTTTTTTTTGGTTTTATACGATCAGTAGATTATGTCGAAAAGAAAACGTGATCGTTCCGTGGACAGTGATTATAATAGGTTGGCCAAAAAAGTTAAAAGATTGAGAGATAAGTTGAAAGAAAAAAGAAGAAGACGAGAACATTCCCCGTCGGTTTCCTCGAGCACTTCGACGGATTTTTCAGAACCGGAATACGATAGCTATTATCCAGGTAGCAAATTTAGTCTTCTGTTCAACATTTTTAACTACCTACTTACTTCAATAAAAATTTGATTGGCGAAAATTGTAAATGTCGTTGTCTTTATGCATTAATAATTTTAACTGATATAGTGGTTACAATAGTGTTAACAGAACGTCGACTAGCCACGGTCCAATCTATGATTTAAGTGCATGATATACACACAATATTTTGTGAGCCAGATAACCGCCACAGCGCCGGGACTTATTCGAGACTGAGCCCCGTTGGACATGGGTACCTAACTTGGGCCCGTTGCTTCTATTAGCGTTTTCTAGAACCTAGACAAATGCACGGGTACCTATCTTGGACCTGTTGCTTATATTGGGTACCTATCTTGGACCCAAACAAGTTTATGGGTAGCCTAGCTTGGACCCAGGCCTGAACTATTACACTCCACGAAAGTGTTATAAAATTTAAACAAAAGAAACAATTTTATAAATAGAATTCGTTAAGTGAATTCAAATAATCATATTACTCGATGACCTTCCAAATCAGGAAGCTTTGGACGATCTTAACAATGATGAGGAGCACCCACAGATGGAGTCTGTAGTCGTCATACCAGACAATGTGTCGACCCCAATGGAGGCAGATGCCCCGTCACTTACCCCGTCACTTACCTTACCAGAACTACAGCCAGAGGCTAGTAACGGGGACGCGGTGACTAGCTTGGAACCTGAAATTTTAAACCTCTTAGGCGAAGATCCCGCTGACAAAAAAAGTCATGGTGAGGGTTTACATAAGGATATTGTACCAAGATGGGCACATATCCTCACTAACGGGCTACAGAAGGAGACCGTGGCGGACTTACTAAAACTTTACCTACCGCCGGACAACTGTACAAATATCTGCGCGCCCAAACTTAACCCAGAAATTAAGGCTGCCCTGTCTGATTTAAATGTGAAACAGGACTTATACCGCCAAAATAAACGGAACCAACTGGGATCCGGTCTCACAGCCCTCGGACAAGTACTCAACTGGGCTTTGACATCTAATAATATTGTCCCTCCCGAAATAATAAAAACCTTGAGCGACGCTGGGAGACTTCTCTGCGACAATCATTACAGGGAGTCATTATCTCGTAGATACGCGATTCTCAATGTCCTAAACAGGAATATTAGAGATACCGTTAAGGACACAAAGATCAACGAAAATCTCTTTGGCTCTGACCTAGCTGAGCACCTAAAATCATCAAAAGCCATAACGAAGACTGCATCTGAGATGAAGTCTAGGCCGCGCCCACCATACAGGACTCCAGTAGTCGTACAGCCTCAGAGAGGAACTTTAAACTCGAGGGGGACTCCGCGTGCGGCGGCGACGGAGCCCCGGACGGCCCCCGCTCCCCGCCGGCCGCCGCCGCCCCCGCCGCCGCCGCCGCGGGACAACCGCCAGGCTGCAGCGCGAGGCCGACAACGTCACACCGGCTACTCCCGGCAGCAAACGAGGAGACGATAGAAGATACACAGGTAATTATCATTGCCGGACGTTTGAAGTATTTTTATAATAAGTGGACTGAGTTTACTGATGACTGTACTATTCTAAGCTGGGTTGAAGGTTATAAAATACCATTTAAAGAAGAATCAGTGCAAACAGTTAAACCAAAAAATAGTGCCTGTAATTCTAAGTCTCAAATGGCTATCATCGATAATTGTATTTGTGACTTATTAGAGTCTTGCACACATTGTGAAGGTCAATTTCTTTCACCGATTTTCACGGTGCCTAAGCCGAACGGGACACAAAGATTTATTCTAAATTTAAAACAGCTTAATAAGTATATTAAGGCGGATCATTTTAAGACGGAGGACTATCGTACCGCCCTAAAATTATTACAAAATAACTATTATATGAGTTCTATTGATTTACAAGACGCTTATTTCTTAATTGCAGTCGATAAAGAAGATAGAAAGCTGTTGCGTTTTGAATGGAAATCTCAATTATACCAATTTAATGTTCTCCCGTTCGGCCTTTGCACCGCACCTTATGTTTTCACAAAACTGATGAAACCGGTTTTACAATATTTGCGCTCATTAGGATTAATATCAGTGGCGTATTTAGACGATGTCCTATGTATTGGTAGTTCATATACTGAATGTGTTTTTTAACGTCACAAAAACCAGAGAAACATTGGAATCTTTAGGCTTTGTAATAAACACTCAAAAGAGTGTTATGGAACCGAATACCACCTGTAAATTCTTAGGTTTTTTTTTGGACACCAACCGCATGACTATTACCCTACCAGAGGAGAAGAAAATGAGTTCATGCGCAAAAACAAATGTACTATTAGATATTTCTCAGAATTTATTGGTCTGCTGACTTCCGCATGCCCAGCCGTAAGTTACGGCTGGATATACACTAAGTTGTTCGAACGTGAAAAATACTTAGCACTAAATTTTACTGATGATTATAATAAACAAATGAATATAAAACATTATTTAAAAAATGAATTTTCATGGTGGATAAAAAATATTCATTCATCATTTAGCCCAATTCGAAAAAGCAATAATTATCTTTTGGAAATATTCAGTGACGCTTCTAATACAGGCTGGGGTGTCGCATGCGGAGATCGGCGGGCGAATGGAAACTGGACTGAATCAGAATTAGATCTTCATATAAATACGCTTGAACTTAAAGCTTATTACGGACTTAAGATATTTACTCCTGACTTACGCAATTGTGATATTTTATTGAGAATCGACAACACCACTGCTATAAGTTACATAAATCGAATGGGCGGTGTTCAACACCCTCACTTAAATGAATTAACTCGAAATATATGGCAGTGGTGTGAATATAGGAATATCTTTATATTCGCTTCCTATATAAAATCTTCGGATAATGTTATAGCTGACAGGGAATCTCGACGATTTAATATAGACACGGAATGGGAAATCAGTGAAACGATCTTTGTGCGAATAACCGAATTGTTAGGTAAACCTGAGTTTGACATTTTCGCAAGTGCTCAAAACAATAAATGCGCCAGATACTCATCTTGGAAACTGGATCCATTTTCAGAGGGCCTGCCACCCACTTCATACGAACCTTGTCCTGGTGGCAGCGAAATTATCCGGGAATCGATGATCCGGCGCGGCGTACCACTTACCTCTTTAGAAATAATGATGGCATCACTTGCACCAAAAACTTTACGTCAGTATAGTAGCTCTTTACAATCTTGGTGGTCATATTGTATGATTAATAATATTAATATTTTTGAAGCTAATAGTTATAGTGTAATGTCATTTTTAACACAAAAATTTAACGAAGGAGCTAGTTATAGTAGTTTAAATACATATAGATCAGCGTTGTCAATAATTTTGGGTACAAACGTTACTTTAAATGATATTATTAACAGGTTTATGAAGGGCGTATACAGACTTAGCCCCCCTACACCTAAATACAATTCCACTTGGGACACTAATGTCGTTTTAAACTACTTATCTAAGATGTATCCATACGAAACGATCACTTTATCTAACCTGGCATATAAAACTTGTACCCTTTTATGTATAGCATCTGCTCAGCGATTGCAGACAATTAGCTTAATTAAATTACCAAATTTAGTTTTTAAAGAAGATGCAATTGTTATAAAAATTACAGACTTAATTAAGACGTCAAAACCTGGAACTCACCAACCACTCATAAAATTACCGTTTATTCGTGAAAACCCTAGTATTTGCCCAGCTTTAGCTTTAAATATCTATATAGAAAGAACCCGGGATTTGCGAAAAAATGATGAACATCTCTTTGTAGGAATACGTAAACCACATAACAAAGTGGGAACTCAGACTCTATCACACTGGGTAAAAAAGGTCTTACAAGATAGTGGCATAGATATATCTATATTCGGTGCCCACAGCACCAGGTCGGCATCCACATCTACCGCCTACAGGTCCGGGGTAAATTTAGAGGTGGTTCGCAAGGCTGCAGGCTGGAGTGATTCATCTAATGTGTTCCTCAAATATTATTTCAGGGAAGTCGAATATGCGAATCCAAATGACTTTGTTAACGCAGTATTTAATATTCATTAACAAATTAGTAATTTAGAAATTTATCGACCAGGTATTCACTTAAGTATTAAAAGTCATAGTACATTGAGTGACACATTTTATTTTTACTTCTTACCTTTTGTATTATAATTATACTGTTACATGTTAATAAAAACTGCAGCTCTAAACATCTGCAAGTAAATTATGTAATCGTCTTCGGTTAAGACCCGAAGTATAATTAAGAATCAAACGAACTTACCTTGTGAAGTTTGATTCCAATTATGCGAGGGTCTTAACCGAAGACGATTACATCGTCCCATCCCACCCAGATCCACTTTAATCTTAAAAATAAAATGGCCAATAACAACACAAAATCTCACGTCTCTAAAATAATGAATTGTCACGCCACCCCCCACGGCCAGGTGGCGTGGGAGTGGTGGGATGAAACAGGTATGTTGTTTTCTCTTTCTAGCTCGTTACTTACTCTAAATGTGTGATAAGGATGGCACCTACTCATGTACTGCTGCAAGTAAATTATGTAATCTCTCTGAAATCTCTGTCTTCGGTTAAGACCCTCGCATAATTGGAATCAAACTTCACAAGGTAAGTTCGTTTGATTCTTAATTAAATTTTCATATAAGAGTCTTTACGACCGGAAAAAGCATTCCAATGTTTAAAATCAAGATAATAATAATATTATATTACAATAAAAAGTATGGGGGCACGAAAAAGCCAAGAAATGCTTTGAGAGGATCGTACAGTCGCTTAAAATAGACTTGGTGGAGGCGTTACTGCGCCACTTGATATAACAGCTTTCATAAAGTACATTATTATTTTTGAATATAAAATTAAAACCGGCTTCCAAAGTAAAAATGCACAAAAAGTATGAACTAAACTTATTTTATAAATAATTCCCCATTTTAAATGCGGCTAAGATTTTCATTTCTCTACTCAATCTTCTTAATTTTGAAATCGGATCCAGCCCGAACAACATACTAATAAAACAATATTTATTATTATTTCTAAACAAAAAAATTAAACCGACTTCCAAAGTAAAAATATACAAAAAAAAGTATGAAATAAGTTATTTTCTAAATAATTTCCCTTTAAATTTGGCTATTTCCCTACTAAATATTCTTAATTTTGAAGTCGCTACCAGCCCAAACGATATCCTACAATATTTTATAGAACTCACGTTCATATTTGCTGGTACCGCTTTCAAAATTAAGAAGATTTAGTAGAAAAATACCCTTTTTAGTGATATATTTTGTTAACAAACTTCGTCGGGAATTGAATTTCATCAATGCCACAAATATACATACAACTTTATCGATACATCATCAACATTAAAGTCGACAATCGACATCGATATTTTGCTTGCATTAATAAATGAACGTATCCACACTTTACTACATCTCAGCACCAGGCGTTATAGTTTGTTTGAGAGCGACGTCACCTGATGTTGTGAACTTCTCGGCGTTAATAGGGACAAACTTCGTCGGGAATTGAATTTCATCAATGCCACAAATATACATACAACTTTATCGATACATCATCAACGATATAGGGCCCGTTTCAATAATCTACTATTTGTTAATAACCTAACCAGGAGCATGTCAAGCAGTTGGTAAGCATCTTGAATTTTGTCTCTGTCACCACCCTATGGTTTAAGTCCGCCATTGTACATTGTGCAGAAAGTGTTAATAAATAAATAAAGAAATATGTCCTTAACTAAAAACGCGTAATATGTTCTTTTTTTTCAAATTACTTCAAAATTTACTGTCCGATTTGATTCAAAATAATTTTCCTAAAAAGTTATTAGCATGATCTATCAGCATAGAAAATTTCAAGTTTCTAAGTCTTATAGTTAAGAAATGCCGGGGGGGGAGGGGGGGGCAACTTATAAGTCACTTTGGAGGCCGATTACTCGAAAATGGTTGACTTTATAAAAAAAAATATGTATAAAACCTTGCCTTTATTTTAAAAGACCTATTCAACGACCATTGTGTGGGATACACGATGGGGTAGAAAGAAAAACAAATCATCCCTACTTCACATGTATGGAGAGCCACCCTTAGAATATAAAATTATTAATATTATTTTATGATGCCAAATCTGAGATCTTAAGTACCTACACAATATATAACTATACCAAATTTCATTCATTAATATTGATAATTACCGACGCCAGAAGCGCGGACAGATATTACAGACAGAGAGAGAGAGAGAGAGACAGACGGACGGATAGAGCGAAACTATAAAGATTCCTCAAGTATTACGGAACCCTAAAATCGTCACTTTTGGTAACGCTGTAATGCTATCTACAGACACACGAATTTGGTACGGAGCGTACAGCGAACCATATCCGGAGACCAAATTCGGTGTCCCTACACACGCACGGATTTGGTACGGTGCAGTGGAGCGTGAAGCTCGACACTCGTGTATTCGATTTTATGCTCTATTGCATATAGCACAGAGTTCTACAGTGCTATTTTTCAACGACGACGATGGTTCCCGCAATTCATTGATAACGGGTCACTACCCATTATCAATGAATTGTATCACTATACCAATACTTTAAAAAATATTTCTCCCCAAATTTTACCCCTGATTACTTATACCATTGACAGGTCTAAGAGATAATAAGCTAGAAAGAAAGGTTATGTGTTTAACATAAAGACTTACGCGTGAATAACATAAAACTAACTTATCTCAATCTGATTTCACTCCCAATACATTTTCATATCCCTGGCTATATACACACATTAAAATATTTTTTATTATTACATACAAATTGATTCATAAGGAGTAAACTCTAAACATCCTGTCCCCTAGTAAACCCCCGTAGATATTTTCCCTAATTTTGGGGGGTACATCCCTAAGTTGGCAACACTGATACCGTTGTACGGCCTAACCGTCGGACTGCTCTACACACGCACGAATTTGGTACGGAGCGGACCAGATCCGATGCGGACAGCGGCGAATTCTTCGCCTTCTTCTGGCGTACTCTTCGCCTTCTTCTTATGTGCGCCGGACTGCCCTACACACGCTCGGATTTGGTACGAAGCGTGTAACGTAGTTACATTTTATTTAATTAAATTTCGTAAAAACGATACACCCAACGCCATCTATGGTATATGGTGGTAACTACGGCTATGGGTTCAAGTCGACATTCTCAACGCCATCTATGGTATATGGTGGTAACTACGGTTATGGGTTCAATAGTTATCGACTTATCGATTTGAATCTAATTCTTTTTAAATCTAAACATCATAATTTTTTTTTAAACAACTTAAATACACCAGTTTTGCGTTATTAGGTTATCATTCTAAATAACTCAATATATTTCTACTGTGGCAAAAAGTCTTAGCTGTGTAGTCAATGTAATTTAAAAAAAAGTTTTTTTTTTTGGTCGGGTATATAAGCCTGACGCGCGATTGTCATAGCCTTTTTCATAACTCTTTTTTTGGACATCTAAAATTGAGTGTGGTTGCTTTAAAATTCCACGTTTCTAAGTTCAAGTAGTTATTTTATATATTTTAAACCCGTCTTCACGGTGAGTCTGTGTATCTGTGTCGTGTAACTCTTATAATTGTGTAGTTTGTTATATTGTTCTTTTCCAAATTGATTTTACATCAAATTGTAGGTAATTGTCAAAATTGATTTATGGAACACGTGGAGGTTCCCCGTTTAACTTATTAGATGCTAATATCATGGTGGGCCTGTTTTATCAACACGCATTCTTGTAATTTCGCCTAGTTTTATATTTTTTATGTTTATGCGTGTTGTAAATTGTAACCTGTCAAACTTTTTTTTACATCATTTAATTTTTGCATTGTAAACCCCTTTAATTATTTTTTAACGTACGCTTAGTACCTTTCATTTAAAACTGTAAGGGACCACAGCCCTGATCTCGAGGTTCCGGGATCACGGCTGCGGCACTAAACAGGCTCTGCATATCTGGACCTATCATTCCAGGGTTCTGAGTTCCGGCTGGAACAGTTCCTGTATGGACTACACCTGATCCGACCAGATACCATTGTTCCGGTCTGGACAATCCCAAGCCTCACAGCATACCAAGGACTGTCGGTCTGAGCTTGGCCGTTAGAGTTGTCGGACCATCGTCACCGGACCTCGCAGACCGTGGGATACTCCTGACAGCCTTCGATCAGCTAAGTGCCGTGTGCCAGTTATCCCAATACTACACCTCCACCGCCCAGGGCTGAACCAGACTTTGCCGGCTAACCGACCCACGCCCCTATCTAGTCATTTTAAATTTTCAATATATTAATTTTGTTACAGTCTTGTGTTTCCTTCTAAACACCCCGTAACAACTGGCGCCCATACGTGTTAGTCTGGTTCAGCATTGGATTGGATTCAGGGTCTCTGGTCCCAACCTGTGTGTGTGTTGTGTCGTCTTAGTACTAAGGTAGTTATTAGTACCCTATTATCTTGGTGTAGCGTTTATATATTGTAATAAACTCTATACTGCTCATCTTTTTTGTAGACTGTATACTTAGTACTGCATTATATGTAGAACTCATTTTGTAGTTAGTTCTTATATCTTACTGATTTGTAAATCATATACTTTTTTTTGTATTTTTTGGAGAATACATCTCATTATTTTTGTATTTTCTCGACACAGATATACTCACCTTTAAGATTGTGGAAAAAAATTCTTGAATTTAATTGGTAATTTAACTTTTAAAATAGAATTTAACTTTTGATAAACCCGCTATTGACTTACACTGAGAAAACTTAATTTCTTTTTTTAAACTCAAATTTATTTAGTAACTTAACTTAATAAACATTACAGTTGACTACTCACCTAACCTACTTTGGAGGAACTTTACTTTCTTTTCAAATTTTAAACTTTTTTTTTCAAATCTTAATTTTTTTCAAAAAGTTTTTAATATGCCTGGAAAAATAAAATTTATTTCTCTTCAAAAGGCAGAATTGGAATATGAGGTCTTAGTTAGGAATGAAATACCAGCTTCTACCGTTGTGGAATTAAGAAAACAAATACTAAAATTAGTTGAGCTTTACCCGTCGGAGGATATCTTAGACTCCTGTCTTCCCATAAAAGATGATTTGTTAGGAATTGAGGAAACCCTGACAAAAGTTAAATCACAGTTGGATTCTCACTCTGACGGTAACTCGTTGCTTAGAGCTGAAAATAACTTAAACCACATCGAGTATAGAATTAATAGAATTTCATCCGATAATATTGAACCTTTTGCCGAACAATATAATTCTTGTTTACAAAAACTTCAAAATTATTTAGGTTTATTACACCAATTGAAGGGGTCTAGTAGTAATTCTGTGTTGCCAGCTCCTGCTGCAGCACCTATACCTCCTTTAAATATTACGGTACAGTGTGAAAAAAATAATTTGGCTGATTTACATAAAATTAAGTTTGATGGCAAGTCTTGTGTCCGCGCGTTTATAACCAGGGTGAATGAGTATTGCACACAGCATAACATTAGTGATTCAAAGATTCTTTCTCATGCTTTTGACCTTTTTACTGGTGATGCTTTACACTGGTACAGAAGCATTCATCAAAATATTAACAGTTGGTCGGAACTTTTAAATCTTTTATATAGTGACTTCGACAAACCGAGTTTTGATTATAGGTTCATGTCAGAGATTCGTAATAGGACTCAGGGCGAAAAGGAGACCATTACCATTTACGTTGCTATTATGGAAGGAATGTTCAACCGTCTTGTTAAGCCTGTCCCAGAGAGTGAGAAAATAGAAATCTTATTACATAACATTAAACCTTGCTATGCAAACATCTTAGCTTCTTCACCTACGGTTGTCACTATTGAGCAACTTAAGTCTCTTTGCAAAAATTATGAGGACATTCAGTCTCGACTGACCTTATATCACGAACCGCCTAAGGTAACGTCGGATACCTTAGCGCCTGACTTAGCTTATAATTTTAATAAAGATAAATCTGATAACAAACAAAATTTTAATAAAACTTTTAGGCCTTTTCGTAATAATAATTTTTCCAATAATAATAATTTTTCTAATAATAATTCTAATAATAATAATAACTTCGCTTATAAACAATCCCATAATCAGGTTAATAGTTTGCAAACAAATAATCCTAAATTTTGTTTACGTTGTAGGGTTAACTCGCACAGCTACTATGAGTGCACAGCTGATAAATCCAAGATATTTTGTTTTGGCTGCGGCAACCCTGGCGTACGAAGGCCAGACTGCACCCGCTGTCGTAGTAAACCTACTCATTCAAAAAACTAGTTATATCGGATCGTGTTATACCTAACCATACCGACCTTGAGGATCGGAAACAATGGGTTAAAACCGTAGGTACTTTTTTCAAATTCTATACAATTAATACGGTCCGATGTATTGATAACAATAATTTAGATTCTCGACCTTATGTCAATATACATATAGACTCTTTTAGCATGCGCGGTCTTTTAGACTCTGGTTCTTGCATTTCTTTGTTAGGTAATAATTCTCATTTAAATATTATTGAGTTAGGTTATCCTCTCAATAATGACGATAATAATATTTCAATTTTTGCTGCGGGCGGTCAATGTCTAAAGTCTATAGGCTATATAAATTTACCAATTCATTTTGAAGATCAATTTCATATTTTAAAAGTATACATAGTACCTCAGGTTACTTATGACCTCATTTTAGGTATTGACTTTTGGCGTATTTTCAAACTTTGTCCTAAATATTTAAATTCAATTAATTCTAGTACGGCTAGCGATCCAATCACTTCTCATCAGGTGACCCAGCCGGCTATTAACGGCTACGAACATTTAAGTTCGTCTGAGCGCTCAATAGCCGATGATATAATTAAACAATTTCGTTCTATTTCTTTTGAAGAGAAAGGTTTAGGTTTAACTTCACTTATTACTCATAAAATTGATACGGGCGATGCGTTACCTATACGTCAACGTTATTATAGGATGTCGCCGGAAAAACAACGTATTTTAGTTGAACAGGTTGACGAAATGTTGTCTATGGACGTCATCGAGCCGTGCCAATCTGCTTGGAGCTCTCCTGTATTGGTTGTGCCCAAGAAGAAAACAGGTGAATTTAGATTTTGTTTGGATAGTCGTAAATTAAATTCAGTAACTAAAAAAGACGCTTATAGTTTACCGTACATTTCCGAGATTTTGGACAGCTTACACGACGCTCGTTATTTAAGTACTATCGACCTTTCTAACAGCTTTTGGCAGACAGCTATTAACGAGTCTGATCGTGATAAGACTGCTTTTTATGTTCCTGGTCGCGGAATGTTTCGTTTTAAACGTATGGCTTTCGGTTTGACGAACGCACCTGCTACGCAGCAGCGTTTAGTAGATGCTTTGTTTGGTAATTTTGGTCATAAAACTTTTTGCTATTTGGATGATATTGTTATTATTAGTGAGGATTTTAATGAACATGTAGCTACTCTTTTGAGGGTTCTTCAAGTCCTCAAAGAGGCAAATTTAACTGTTAAGTTTGAAAAGTGTAAATAACATTGGGAACTTTAGTATGGAAAAATGCCCCACGGCGGACAAAGAAGAAACATACTTTATTTCAAAGCTTTAGATCAGTAGGTATATTCACGTAAAGCGCTATATTGTGACATATGGGAATTCTGAGATATGATGAGACTAAGTTGAAAATATTTTTTTCTAAAATGATTAGTTTTTTACATTGACAATTTCGGGATACATTTTTATACTAAATAATTAATAGTCATCATCATCATCATCACCAATTGTTTATTTATTGTATAGTTATATGGTTGTTTACTGAATATTTGTACATTTTTATATGTAGTTTAAGTCTAAAACAACCATATCGAACAAAGGCTAAATAAAAGTAGGTAAGTTTTATAATATCATGCTTTTGTTATTCATCATAATCTATTATAATAATATCGTCCAAAAAAGCTGCTGGTGCTAGATTGACATCTTCATGTCTGGCCCATGAAAGATAGTATATCATACTCGCAATATGTGCACAACACCCCACGGTGCGACGGCCATGGATACATAAACAATAATAGCCATGTATTCCTTCTCGTCCACAGCGCTTATATCATAGACATTTGGCGTATTTTTGTGATCATATTATTAAAATGTAGGTGTAATGTAAAGTGCAAATAGTGAAATTACATCAATAATAAAACCTTATTATCTCAATATTCCCATATGTTACAGAAAAAAAAATGCATGGTAATAAAGTGGAAAATAGTATCTATCATCAGTGATAAGTTTCGTTTGTGTCCGCTACTTTTCGAAAAGCGGGGCAAAAAGTTCCCAATGTCTTTTTTTCGGCCTCAACTTAAATATTTAGGTTATTTAATCGACGGTAACGGTCTCCGTACTGATCCTGATAAGGTAGCCGCGATTGTAAATTTTCCCACGCCTACTTGTAGGAAAAGTGTTAAACGCTTTCTTGGCACTGCCACCTGGTACAGAAGGTTTGTGCCTAATTTCAGTACTCTGGCAGGGCCTTTAAATAAGTTGACGTCTACACGTAAGAATGCCCCTCCTTTTGAGTGGACTTCAGAGGCGGACTCGGCGTTCAATAAACTGAAGGAGAGTTTGGTCTCCGCGCCAGTACTGCGCTGTCCCGACTACAATGAACCCTTCGAGGTTCATACGGATGCCAGTAGCTATGGTATTGGGGCCATGCTCACCCAGAAGTTCGAAGGGAAAGAACACCCTGTCGCATACATGAGTCGCTCCTTGACTAAACAGGAGAAAGTCTACGGGATTACTGAGCGTGAGACGTTAGCAGTTTTGGTTGCTTTAGAACACTGGCGTTGTTACCTTGAGAACGGTAAAAAGTTTACGGTTTATACCGATCACAGCGCGCTTAAGTGGTTCCTGTCTTTGTCCAACCCCACTGGTAGGTTAGCTCGCTGGTGTGTCAGACTATCCGAGTTTAATTTTGAAATTAAACATAGGAAGGGCTGTGACAACGTTATACCGGACGCTTTATCTCGTGCGGTTAACGTGAACGCAATTTGTAGTTGGACAAACTATACCGGCGCTGATACCTGGTATCTTAATATTTTTAACGGTTGCCATAATACGCCATCTTCTTTTCCAAATTTTACTATTAAAGACAGTAGATTATTTAGGCTTTCTAAAAATAAACATAATTTAACTTCTGAATTTTCTTGGAAAGAGGTAGTTCCTAAAGATTATCGTGAGGAAATTATTCGCGCTAACCATGATGAGCCCACTGCTGGTCACATGGGAATTTTTAAAACTTATAGGCGGCTCGCACTTAATTACTTTTGGCCTAATATGTATCGCGATGTCGTCACTTACATTTCTAAATGTTCTAAATGCCTACAATATAAGTCTCAAAATCATAAAGTTTTAGGTGAAATGGGTCGTCCTAAAGACTGTTCACGACCATTTCAAGTCATCTCGGTTGATATTATGGGACCTTTACCTACTACTAGAAAACGTAATAATTTTATTTTAGTTGTGACTTGTTGTTTTTCTAAATTTTGTCTTATTTTTCCTATGAAACGTGCTACATCCGATATTATAATTAAAATTTTAGAAGATAGTGTTTTCTTAGTGCACGGTGTTCCACAAACTATTTTAATGGATAACGGTCCTCAGTTCATTAGTAACGAGACCAATAGACTTTTCAAAAAATATAATATACCTAAAGTTTATTTAACACCGCGTTATACCCCCCAGGTGAATACGGTCGAACGCTACAATAGGACCATTATCACTTGTATTTCGACCTACGTAGAAGAAGACCATAGGTCATGGGATGTACATATACCCGAAATACAATTCGCTATCAACAACTCGGTGAATGAGGCAACCGGCTTTACACCATCTTTCTTGGTGTATGGTAGGGAACTAGTGTCTTGCGGTACTCACTACTTAGATACAGATAGTATTAAAGACCTTGTGTTTTCGCCTCGTGACGCCTACGCGGAAAATTTAGGGTGTATGTCATCTATTTTCGATAGCGTTCAGATGCGTCTCTGGCAAGCTCATGTTAAGAGCACTGCTCAATATAATCTGAGACGTAAGCCTGCGGAATTTAACGTTGGTGATGTCGTTTTTAAGAGAACTTACTTTCTAAGTGATAAGGAGAAACATTTTAGCAAAAAGTTGGCTCCTAAATTTATAAAATGTAAAATTGTAGGTAAACGTTCTCCTTTAGTTTATGTCCTGCAAGACATGCAAGGTAAAGACCTTGGTGCCTGGCATTTGAAGGACCTTAAGCTTCCCATCTTATCAAAATAATGGGTCAGCTGTTGTAGGAAGGCTAGTAGATTCGCGCTTTACTCAGACGCTGTTCGTTATCCTTTTATAATAACGATATAGCTAAGAACTTTAATATCTTAGACTGGTGTTGTTTTTCCTTTTTATGGAATACAATACTCGTATGTTAGGGCGTCTCGGATCATTATGTTGTGTCCGAGTTGCAAAATGCAAGTGGATGTATGTATGTGATGTATGAATATAGTGTGAACGATGTATGAAAGGTTGTCGGTTGTTGCGCGTTGACACAAGACTAGCATTTAACTTCCACTGTCGTAATTTTTTCTTTAAACCTTCTTTTTTTTAAAGTTTTTTTTTACCCCAACCAATATTTTCTTTTCTTTTGTCTGTTTTGTAGTTGTTTCAGGATTTTTTCCTGGCAGCAGGCAAAAATCCTTCGGTAACAGGGGGGGATATGTAACGTAGTTACATTTTATTTAATTAAATTTCGTAAAAACGATACACCCAACGCCATCTATGGTATATGGTGGTAACTACGGCTATGGGTTCAAGTCGACATTCTCAACGCCATCTATGGTATATGGTGGTAACTACGGTTATGGGTTCAATAGTTATCGACTTATCGATTTGAATCTAATTCTTTTTAAATCTAAACATCATAATTTTTTTTTAAACAACTTAAATACACCAGTTTTGCGTTATTAGGTTATCATTCTAAATAACTCAATATATTTCTACTGTGGCAAAAAGTCTTAGCTGTGTAGTCAATGTAATTTAAAAAAAAGTTTTTTTTTTTGGTCGGGTATATAAGCCTGACGCGCGATTGTCATAGCCTTTTTCATAACTCTTTTTTTGGACATCTAAAATTGAGTGTGGTTGCTTTAAAATTCCACGTTTCTAAGTTCAAGTAGTTATTTTATATATTTTAAACCCGTCTTCACGGTGAGTCTGTGTATCTGTGTCGTGTAACTCTTATAATTGTGTAGTTTGTTATATTGTTCTTTTCCAAATTGATTTTACATCAAATTGTAGGTAATTGTCAAAATTGATTTATGGAACACGTGGAGGTTCCCCGTTTAACTTATTAGATGCTAATATCATGGTGGGCCTGTTTTATCAACACGCATTCTTGTAATTTCGCCTAGTTTTATATTTTTTATGTTTATGCGTGTTGTAAATTGTAACCTGTCAAACTTTTTTTTACATCATTTAATTTTTGCATTGTAAACCCCTTTAATTATTTTTTAACGTACGCTTAGTACCTTTCATTTAAAACTGTAAGGGACCACAGCCCTGATCTCGAGGTTCCGGGATCACGGCTGCGGCACTAAACAGGCTCTGCATATCTGGACCTATCATTCCAGGGTTCTGAGTTCCGGCTGGAACAGTTCCTGTATGGACTACACCTGATCCGACCAGATACCATTGTTCCGGTCTGGACAATCCCAAGCCTCACAGCATACCAAGGACTGTCGGTCTGAGCTTGGCCGTTAGAGTTGTCGGACCATCGTCACCGGACCTCGCAGACCGTGGGATACTCCTGACAGCCTTCGATCAGCTAAGTGCCGTGTGCCAGTTATCCCAATACTACACCTCCACCGCCCAGGGCTGAACCAGACTTTGCCGGCTAACCGACCCACGCCCCTATCTAGTCATTTTAAATTTTCAATATATTAATTTTGTTACAGTCTTGTGTTTCCTTCTAAACACCCCGTAACAAGCGTACCAGATCCGCTGTACGCTCCGTACCAAATTCGTGTGTCTGTAGACACCATAAGCGATTTCGCTGTCACAGACAAAAATTTATCTAAGTTGGTTTATTGAAATGCTAATGCTATCTACAGACACACGAATTTTACAGCGGACCATATCCGGAGACCAAATCCGGTGTCGCTACACACGCACGGATTTGGTACGGTGCAGTGGACCGTAAAGCTAGACACTCGTGTGTTCGATTTTATGCTCTATTACATTAGTACAGAGTTCTATTTACAGTGCTGTTTTGAAACGACGGCGATGATTCCCGCAATTCTTTGATAACGGGTAGTGATACCAACACTTTAAAAAATATTTCTCCCCAAATTTTACCCCTGATTACTTATACCATTAACAGATCTAAGAGGTAATAATCTAGAAAGACGTTTATGTGTTTAACATAAAGGCTTACGCGTGAATAACATAAAACGAACTTGTCTTAATCTGATTTCACTCCCAATACAAGCTATTAAAATAATGTTTGTTATTACATACAAATTGATTCATAAGGAGTAAACTCTAAACATCCTGTCCCCTAGTAAACCCCCGTAGATATTTTCCCTAATTTTGGGGGGTACATCCCTAAGTTGGCACTGATACCGTTGTACGGCCTAACCGCCGGACTACTACACACGCTCGGATCTGGTACGGAGCGTACCAGATCCGTACCAAATTCGTGTGTCTGTAGACACCATAAAAATGATACAAAAGGTGACGTTTTTAACGAATAGTGATTGGTAGATCTGTGAGTTTGTGAAGTTTGGCTTGTAGAGTTAGGGCGTGTAGAGTCACGAGCTAGTCTTTACATAAAATCTGATAACTTGGCATCTATCGATTTGGCGTCATTTTGACATGAAAATGTTTTTGGTGGGTTTGTCACTTTATAAATAGTACTAGTCATTTCCATGAGACTATATTCTCGTGATTTTTATGACTGTGATAATAATAATAATTAAATTAAATAATATTTTTTTATATTTTCGTAAACATCATGAACATAATGTAATAATGATTTAAATATATCTCAATTTAAAGTCGGCTCACATCAAAATGCGACGAGACGAGTTGCGGCGCTAAATAATTAAAATAGCGATGCAAAATTGAACTTTATTTACTGCACAAGAGGATACACCTTTCATTGCACACGTGTGAACTGACGCTTAGGCTTTAACCTCTGGTAATTATGGTGTCGGAACACTAACTGTTAGCAATGAGAGCTGGTAAACAAGCCCAATTGGCTTGTAGTGTCGCAGCCGAAATGTTTGTTAACAATCAAGAGAACGTGGCGTACAATATTCAACTCTATTGCAATTGACATAAGGCTTAAAACCCAATGGATGTAGGGTCATATTTCAGGACAAAATAACACGGTAAATCAAACCATATCGCTCTAAACTTAAGGCTTAAAATGCAATGGAGACATTGCATCCCCAATACTCTGGTATTACGTGTATGATATAAGCGAGTTTCCAATCTTTGTTAGTAGAGCTTTTTGTTTATGAATTGCGGCCATTGTAGTTAGTGCTTTCGTTTCCAGGCGATAAGTTTGCTGTTCATCATCATCATCGACATCATCATCAGCATAATAATAACTCCCCACACCCAATCTCGGTGACGGTGGTCGGTTTCATTGAAACCAGGCCAATTATGCAGAAGTAATTTTTATAGTGCCCCAGTGTGTGCGTAATACACAAGAGCACTCTCTCTTCCTTTACTTTAATAATCCAGAGGGACGGATAACCAACACGCCCATCCGACGCATGAATCATCTTTCTTGTCAGACAATCAGGTGATCAGCCTGCATTGTCCTAACCAAACTTGGAAACAACATTTTTTGTTGTTCCAATGCGGGAATCAAACCCACGACCTCCGAGTCGAGAGCCAATGCTCTAATCACTAGACCACGGAGGCTGTTGATCAACATCAGCATTATACTTATTTATGGTCATTATCATCTCTATTATTATTTTCATCATCATTTCAGATGAACTAGATTTGAATGTAAGTTGTCTTTATTGATTTTACGATTCCAGTCTGTATTAAGTAGTACATATTGCAATAAAAGTTCAATACACAGTAGAAAAGTAAATTTAGGTACCTATTAATTGTTCAACTGTTCGTCGATTCTGCTAATATAATCTTACAATAATAAAGTTTCGATGCAGTTTCGATATGATATCACATCAAAATTGTATTCTCGTTAACGTCGAACCAACGTCAATATGCGTTTTGGTTGGTCCAAACTTCACAAAATCAGTTTATGATAACATGTCACTTCACTTATAATACGAAGTAAAATGAAAGTCTACTTTAAATATTATGAGAACTGAGGTTCTGATTTCATGGTAATAATATTTTAAGTTAAGCACCTCATTCTAATTAGTTACAATGAGTATGAAACTGTCAACAGGTGCTTGTCATTCACTATTTATGATTGGAATCGCAGGCTAGGACTTTATTATAATAAGAAATCCGTGAGGTCGGGGAAAATTCAGAGCACTAAATATATAACTCTACGCGAAATAGAGCTGAAAATCGAACACACGAGTCGAGTCAAATGTCAATATCATATAAAACAGATCGACACTTCCATTTTCACCTCTATTGTAATACAATAGAGTTGAAAATGGAAGCGCACAGTTCTATTTTCAGTGTTCTGAATTTTCCCAGGACGATTGGATTCCGGATCATGTAGTCCACGCCGTAGACTACACTAGAAACCCATAGCACAGATTACTAAATAACTGCGTAACCTATAGCCTAATGCTTATTAAGCCAACGTTGCCCTAAAATGCCTACACAAACACATTTGCGCTAATGTATGCGGTGTATTTGCTTTAGCTGTTCAGTTTGGAAATTATAATTGCGTTTATGGAATTTGAAATTGGAATTGATTTGTGCAGTTCTTGAATTTCATACGCATTTCATAGGTACATATTAGTTTAGGGCATTGTTGTCTAATGATGTTTGAATTCCAGTGTCGGAGATGATTTTGTTTTTAAAATTTTGATCTCAGAGGTTTATACAAATTACTATTATTAAAATACTGGTTATGTTAGTATTTTTTAAATATTTTGTATGGTGTTAGAATACTTTTTTAAGATCTTTTATAATTTATTTTAATTTTAAAAACGAAATCCTATTCTATAATTACTACTGATAAAACAATTACACAACTGATTAGCTATGGAATGTATTTAAACATGCGATAAAACAATTAAATTTTGAATGTGAAAATACCGAATATATGCTTACCTAACATAGATGTATGATATTAAAAATTACCTAATATTGTCCTTAGGATAAGTAAAATAAGAGAAAAACTTATTTATTCTATTCTTTTTCATACACACATTATAATACATAACCACTTTTTTGTTTGATATTATTTGTTTTTAATATTATATAAGTAATAAAGTTGAAACAGAATGACTGTTTCAACCAAAAATACATCAAAGTCTCTATCAATCTCACGTGACATTAAAACTCAAACATGAAATTTGAAAATTTAGACGTCTCTTTCATGGCACATAATCCCGGATTTTTCACTTTTGTCGCGTACGCGATAAGAGAATTGTGGACACATCGTATGCTTGTTAAGTGCATTCAAATCAAAAGCTTACTATGCAGCTGTTTATCTAGTTCTGTCTTTAATCTGTTGTTATAGGACGGAGGTTAAAATTCTAGAGGTTGAATACGGAATAAGCCATCCCCCTCAATACTGGCGAGAGAGTAGCGTGAAATCACATATTGGACGGCTATTCAGAAAATATACTTTTATTTCGATTTGAAATGCTACTGTCAAACTAAAATCCTTAGATATAAAGCGGTCGATCGGCGCTGGTGGAGATATAGGAAGGTACAGAAGCTTCCAGAAATAACGTCGAAGAAAGTAGAAGACACTGGTATTTTTCTATAGAATTATAAGTATACCGAAATTTAGAATAAAAGTAGGTAGGTGTGGTTGTAGACAGAGATGGGCAGTGGGTAATAAAATATCCAATCTACCCATTTGGGTATATACCAGGTACATTGGGTAAATACCCAAAAATGGTGGGTGGATAAATTTTACTATTTGTTTCAACTCACCGTTTTAAATCCGCTAAATATAATGTAGATAATTGTTTGCCGCGACTCCTTGCGTGCTAAAGGAAATCGCACAGAAACCGTACATTTTCCTGCGATAAAATGTAGTAAGCCTAAGTAAAATGAAAAAGTGTATGTGTGTAAAACATCTTATATATATTTCCTCTTTATAACATTAGTATAGATAAACTGTCTTCTTCTTTGCATACTTTACGTTCTACTACTGAAACGATTTTTCATGTTATTAATAGGAAGTAAATTAAGCAAACAGATGGAAAGCAATACCAGAGACGTTTAAAGTGTGTTACCGGCCTTTACTAAACTAAATAAACTTACGTAAATAAAGGAAATTAATCACAAAAATACCAATAATGACGTGTCTACCCTTTTCTCCAATCTACCAGTACAACGCTAGAGAAAATTGTATTTCTAAATCCGACTATTCTTTGCATGCTATTTTGACTCCACATCCGTGATGCCGAGTATTAAAGTTCAATTTATACAGGCGACTGCACATTATCGCCTCCGATAAATATTAAGCTATTGAAGTTTTAATACTGGCAAGGAGCTATTCAGAAAGAAAGTTTTTTTTTCTTTTTTTTACGGTCGTAAAAAACATAGACGTGATCGCCTAGTGGTCGAAATTCGACCATAATTAGGTAATCAAATTTTCAAGATTATATAAAGAAATTATTAAGAATAATTTTAGAAAAATATAAGTGTAGCTCACTTCTCTTCTACGAGTATATGTCACCATAAAATTGTAAAAACCGTTAGATTGTAATATTACTAGAGATAGTATAATATGCTGACAGATTGTCAAATACAAATTTCTTCATACAATTGTATCGTTATAATTATTATTATAAAAAAGCAAACAAATATAGCGGCGCGGGGCACTTCGGCACGTAAATATTACAATATAACGAAAAATAATTGTATGGAGAAATTTGTATTTGACAATCTATCAGAATATTATAATATCTCTAGTAATATTACAATCTAACGGTTTTTACAATTTTACAGTGACATATATAAACTTTAACTGTACCAAGTTTCACACTTCTCCGTTCGCATAATTTTCGTTAAAAGTGTACAATTTTTTTACGAATATAGTTACCTTAAATATTCTAATATATGTTATACTGTATACTATCGAGAAAAAATATTGTATAACAGTTTGATGATCCTCATTATTAATTGTAAGTATAATATTAGGTTGGGGAAAAAGTTTCTTCGCATTTTATATAAAAATTCAAAAGGTTTTTTTATAAAGTTTATTTACAAGTGACTAAAGTATACAGGTGCCATTTTGTTCGATAACTTTTTGCCATCTTGTTGGTAGGTATCCCATTGCTATAAAATTTTTGGGGCTTCTGATAAAAAAACTGCGACAAGTGGTTTTGGCAGTCCTCTTGTGATGTCAACCTGACACTGCCTAAGGAATTCTGCAGCGACCGAAACAGGTGGAAATCTGAAGGTGCAAGGTCAGGACTATACGGCGGATGCATTAACACCTCCCAGCCAAACTCCCGTAATTTTTTCTGAGTGGCTGGTTTCGCCACAGTCTGTGAAGCCTGACCGGCCTTTGACCACGATCTTTTTCACACGTTCTTGTCGTACGTGATCCACTTTTCATCACCAGTTATCAGCTTCTTCAAAAATGGTTCGGTTTCATTACGTCGTAATAAAGAATCACAAATGAGTACACGGTTCATTAGGTTTCTTTCAGTGAGCTCATGAGGCACCCAAATATCGAGCTTTTTTGTGTACCCAGCTTTTTTCAAATGCGCCAAAACCGTTTTGTGGTCAATCCCCAGTTCTTCAGCTACATATTAACTACTAATATGCCGATCTTGCTCCACTTTTTCAAAAATGGCAACAGTTTTGTCCGTAACAGGGCGACCAGAGCGACGTGCATCTTTGATATCAAAATTTCCGGATTGAAAACGCTTAAACCAAATTTGCGCTACTCTCACAGATACTGCATTAGGTCCATAAACATCACAAATTTTTTTCGCGGCTTGTGTTGCATTTTTACCTTTTTTGTAATAAAATTTTAAAATGTATCGATTTTCTTCATAAGAATCACTCATTTTAACAATAAGAAAAACAAATGAAAATCTCAAATTTACCTAATTTGAATTTGGAATTGTCTTCTGTAAAATTAAAACTTTTTAATGATACCAAAATCAGCCAGATACAATTGGTATAGCCCAAGATATTTTATGACAAGTTCATACATACTATAATACGAAAAGACTTTTTCCCCAACCTATTATGTGGCGGACCAATCAGCGCACAGTCCTGAATCGCGCTATCGAAGTTTTCTAAGGCCCGTATTAATAAACCGTTCTCATAGTTGAGACGATTCTCAAGAATGTTCTCAAGACTTTGTTTTAATTAATAGATCGTACTTGAGTACAGCTGTAGGAACGGCGTCTCAACTGAGTGAGAACGTATTAATAAACGAAACTCGTTCTCAACTGTGTTCTCAGTAAGCTGTCAAACTGTTTCTTGAGACGCGGTTTCGTAAGTATGGTCGAACCCTGACTTGAGAACGGCTTGGGATACAGTAGAAAATTATTTGCTGTGTTTTTGATTGTTTTACAATTATGTAAATTATAATCTAAATACTTACGATTAGTCAAACTCGAATTTACGCTACATACTCAACACAAAACAAAGTTATGAATAAAAAGACTTTTGTTGATACCTCCATCTTCTTTGGATACATCTTCATCATTTTTTTCGGCAATCGCGGTTGCAAAGGCTTTGCACCATTCTGCCAGCGTCGAGTATTTAGAGAAATATTTTCGATTTTATTTATTTATTTACATTAAACCTATTTGATTTATAAATCATATCACTAAATACCAAAGATAAATATCAAACCAAAAGTGACTTAATTTGACACTTGACAGCCGAACTTGTTTTTCGGTGTCCAAAAAACCAATCCTCAAAAAATCAGTTCCCTCCCCCTCCTACAATTCCTCGCCCTATCACCCTTAAATCTGTTCTGCGTTTTGTAAATACTCCTTTTATTGAAACTTTATGTACATAATAATATATTGTTACTAACAAAATAAAACTGTGGTAAGTACTAACCCTAAATGTTTGTGTTTGTTCTAGGTTTAAGATTATAATTCAACAGACTTCATTCAGTACACCATACCCTTGTTTATTCATGAAAACCACTCAGCAAAGTTTTCGTCAATACACTCTGATATTGGCGAATCACTAAGGAGCCATTTTAAAGAAAAAGAAGAAGTAGAACTTTTTAGAATGTTTGTGATCCGCATTCCGTTTCACCTAGTTGTTATAAAAATATAGATATTATTATGTAATCGATTATTAAACATTAATATCTACGTGAAAATTAATGAATATCAGGTTTTTCAATATAAAAAATACAAATTAAACTTTTTTTGGTATTTATATTATTAGATATTACATTTTTTAAAATAAATATTGAAGGAATGTTTATTCAATAAATCCGATCTTTGTAGAAGTGTAAACGAAACGTAATTTCATTCGTTCTTTGTCGTGTAAATGACGCTTAAAAGTTGAGAAAGTGATCTCAAGAACGTTATCAACTGAGAACGTCTTGAGATCATACTATGAATTAAAGACCTTCTTGAGAAGCTAATCGCTACTTGAGACCGTCTCAGCCGAGAAAGGTCTTGAGAACGAGTTTGAGAACGGTTTATTAATACGGGCCTAAGATCGGCGACATATATTATATAGATCGGCGACATAGATGTCGTATATACGACATCTGAAAACCACTACAGTGGGCTTCGGCCTGTTCGGGCATACCACCTCGCTCGGTCGGAGATCTCCCTTTGGGGCTTCCCACCATATTCCCACATATATATTATAATGACGTGGTGCCCTCATCAGTCACATAGGTACCATCCAGAAATAGTAAAATGTATAACCACAGAAGTATGTCAATTTGCTAAACAATTAATTTCCTCGACTTTATTCGATTTTCAACAATTGACTCGATGTTACTGAATAAGACCATGACATTATTCATAATTGAGATAACATAAAATCGTGCAGAATTATTAAAAGCGCTCTACAATTTTGAGATTTTTTCCGCCCAAAGAAAAACAGACCATAAACTATTTCGTACAAAAGCTTATTGAGATTTCAAGACGATTCAATTTGAGCTCTACCTCCTTGTGCGAACGGCTATATTTGTTTGGGCAGTGATGTTTAAAAATTTAAAGAAATGATAATAAATTGTGTTGGTCCACAGCGCTGTGCGGAATTAACGAAAGTAACGACGTGACGCACATTTTCATTATTGCCGTACCACATGTTATGTGGGAAGACTACAAAATAGTATGAGATAATAATTTGGAAATCCAAGTGCCACTTAATGTGGCCATTTTAGACCTGCTGTTAGGAACAAGTGACGTCATAGGTTCCGCGACTTTTTTATTGGAAAATTTTCACGAGACTGTAAAAAATATAATATTTTATGTGTAATTTATTTATTAGATACATCTAAAAAGTACAAAAAAGTTTTTTTTTTGCTAAATTTGTTAACAAAAAGTACATCTTTTATACTCTTGACGAATATATGAAATTTGAAGAAAAGATAAAATAAATTGATAAATAATGTAAGTACCTAGTATATAACTAAATTGACATAATAATCCTTTATTACATTGACTTCACTTATGTTATAATTTATTTTATCTTTTTAATAGCAAGTGAATTTTACTCTGCAAAATTGACATAATATGTTACTAAGTAGGGATTATTATTTATTTGTTTTTAAAATCATAATATCTTTTATGCATTTTTTTTATTGTGATTATTTTTTATTATTTGATAATTTATCCTTTGACATTGTAATAATTTGATAGTGAATTTACATTCTACACAAATTGCCTATTTACCTATACGAATCTTTAAATTTGTCTAAATGTTATCTGTTAAATTTAACTCCTTAATATTGTGACCTAATTTAATTAACAAAACAATTACTATTTTTAATGCATTGCACGCCATTGTAATGGCAGAATGTATCAGCAACTCTCACAGAAGATAAGATCATCATGTACTACATTCTAGCAATAAAGGAATTTGATTTGATTTGATTACATCATTGGTTTACTTACATCATATTATACAATAACATTCATTATGGTAAGTATGAACTTAAACGCACAAATGTCGGAGATATTTACAAATATGTTCCTGAGGTGTGGGGAGCTGGTGTAAATGAAGAACACGACCGTCTTTGTTTAAGTTACGATTTATTCTGCTCATATGCCCGTCTTCCTACCTAATACATAATAATATATAAAACGTCTTATACTATGTACGCTTGTCTATACCCCACTTCACCTCCGGGGTAAAGAAGAAAAAAAAATACATTACATTTATTTTTTTTACAAAATAATAAATTTTAAGTAGAAATGTACTTAACTTTACTTAAAAACAACATTAATTGTTCTTAATAAAAGGTTTTGTTCTATCTTTGTGAACAATATCAATTTTTCCATTTTTCAACATTTTTACATTTGGTTCCTGTTCCTCTATTACAATATATGGACCGTTATACAATGTTTCTAATTTACTTCCTGTCTCGTTTTTTACTAACAACAAATCGTTTGGATTGTACTTGATTTTGTTTACATTTTTGTCATACTTTATTTTTCTTTTCTCTTTACACTTTAACAAATTTTTTCTTGCATCTCTATTAGCTACTTGTAATCTGTATTTTAATTCTAAACTATAGTTATCTGGATTATACAATGGTTCTATATTAGAAGAAATCCTACTCTGTATTTCACATGGTTTACCAAAAACTAATTCGTATGGGGCATACTTTGTGCTTGAATGAACTGTATTATTATACGTGAAGTACCAAAATGGTAGCCATTGACTCCATGTTTCCGGATTGTTATCGCATTGTATTCGCAGAAATGAACCTAGATGCTTATGTGCATTTTCAAGTGAACCAATAGTTTGATGATGGTATGCGGTAGAATTTAGTTTTTCTATGTTAAGTAATTTACATACCTCTTCCATCGTCTCCGACATGAACTCTGTTCCACGATCTGTAGTGATGACTTTGGGAATACCAAACCTTAAAATGAAATGTTCACAAAACTCCTAGCTATACTTACCGTTTCCTTATTTCTAAGAGGGTATGCCTCGACAAACTTGCTTAACTCGCACTGTATAGTTAATATATACTTATTATGTTCTAAATCTATATCTATACTACATCTAAAAATACTTTTTCAAAAGCAAAACTTGCCGTGGTTGTAATAACCATCGGTTCTCGTATATACCTAGAGTGTTTCATTTTTTGACACTTTTCACATTTTTGTACAAATTTCTTGACGTCATTTTCCATTTCTGGCCAGTAAAATTTACGTTTTATATTATTGACCATTCTGCGTACCCCAGCATGTCCGCTTTTCGGTAGCAGATGATAGTCATTTATAATAAAATTCTTTTCCTCTTCATTTTCTATTCTTTTTATTCCTCTTAAAATACAAATGCGTGGTCCGGACCACTTGTCTATACTCCTTATTTTTTCTATCATATTTTTAATGAATAACGCGTTATCATTTCTTTTTATTATACAAATTTCTTTTATTTCTAACTTTTCATATACTTTTCTCAATTTCTCCACAAAAACGTCTCGCGTGTAGTGTGCTTTAAAATCGAGATTAACGTATAATATATTTTTATTAGCTATAAATGCGAAACATTCAGATTCGACATCTACGCTGTTATTCTTTTTCATTTTCTTTAATTCTTCTCCTTTAATAAAACATAACTCAACTGATCCATTCGGTATTCTAAGTATTTCCACAACTTTTGGTTGATCAGGCCAATCGTTCGGGTGAATACTTGGTATACCGCTTCCTACACTATCAATTCCACTTTCATTCTTACTTTCAATCTCTTTCATTTTCCTAGCTTGCGCTCTTGTTGTTACCCACAGCTACGGTAGACGTAGACCGTACGACTTTAGTATGGAGCGTTTTCACGAGACTTGCAAAATCGCTGTACCTTTGAAAATATTGACTTTTGATATACTGTATTTTCTGAGAAGTTACTCATATTAATTAAGAGTACTACATTTATGCAAGAAAAAAGAAAATTTGTTATCTAGCATATTGCTAATATCTACGTACGCAATTTGTCCACAAACTTACTTTGTATAATTTTTATTAATGTATTTTTATTTATGCATGTTTTTTTATTAATATCGCAAACATTTTTGAATTTTATTAGACGCCATTATGATTTTATTACAAAATTACACTTTTTTACATTTATCAAGTACGTAGTTTTTCTGAATAAATAATAAAATTTCATATTTTATTTGTAGTCAACACCCCTAATGACAAAAAAACAATTTTAACTTGTAGCACTTTAGCATAAATTTAAATGAATCATTTGAATAGTCCTTATTTTAGTTACAATTAATAATTTTCGAATGTTTGTTTTAAAAATATGAAATAGGTATCTATATACCAACAAACAATTTGGTAAATTATTACGCTTTGTTGTATTGTCAAAGTAAATTTTGGTAAATATAACTTGTATGCCAAACAAAATTAAATACGGTAGGGTCCTCGAAATGTACATATGATTGTTAACAAAAACATATTTGACGGAACCCTCTCGATGGGAGACCGCGAAAACTGAGAACCTTTCCGTGCGATAACAATGTAATAATTTATATTTTATTTCTTGCACAAGCTGTTGCCCGCGGCTCCGCTCGCGTAAATACAGTATTCCTCGGGAACACTATATTTTTTCGGGATAAAAAGTATCCTATGTTTTAATCCAGAGCCTAAACTTAGTAGTTTAGGCTCTGGATTAAAACATAGGATACTTTTTTACCAAATTACCATACCAAATTTCATCAAAATCCGTTTAGTAGTTTTTGCGTGAAGGACATCAGGTGAAGGTCAAACATCCATCCATACATCCATACATCCTCACAAACTTTCACATTTATAATATAAGTAGGATTACTGTCGCACTCTAACGTGGCAGTTTTTCCTCAATGTGAGCAGTGAGCGAGAATCATGTGAACAGATAATTGGCACAGTTAAAGTTTATGTGGAGGAAGGTAGGTAATATGTTTTTAAGTGCTTAGAAAAACATAAAATCAATAAAAATTAAAACAACACATACTACCACAGATTAATAACACACACTGCCGTGAGTTTAAGAGATACAATTTTGTTACACATTGACATTTGTTAATCTGTCACAACATTTACATTAAAAAAATCGACTGAGGCCCTTAAAAACTTCAAATTGAAAAAAATAATATATTAATCATTATGGGCGAATTTCGACCACAGTGCGACCAGTATTATGAGATTGTTAGTTTATAACTAAACTCCCCAGTTTATGTAGTCACACGGTCCTTTTCCAAGAGTCTTGAGTGTAGAATGCAATTTCCTTTAGGGCCAATCGCTTTGTGCCCCACTCGTGATTAGGGCATTTGGGCACACTTAAATATTTTGTTCGTGTTTTTTTTACATAAAATATGTTTATAATATCATGATATTGTAAACGTAGATGAGTGGAGCCAATGCTTCAGCACTAATGAGCCTGCTCGACTGGATAAATACCACGGCCTCACATAAAACCAGTGCGTATTTACGTAAAATGTTTGCCGTTTTACCCTGTAAGTTTGTGTATCGGAGCTCCAAAAAGTGATTGGGGCTTCGGAATATTTATAACGCACTTGTTATTCCTCTGGCATTGCAGGTGACCTAATCATTAACCATCAGCCGATTTCTCTGGCCGTTTCCTTGTCTATGTTTGATAATAGCGTTTTAATGGGTTACTAAAAAACTAAAACTATCGACAAAAACCAAGAAAAGTTTTAACCAACCAATTACCCTTTTACCTGAATATTTTATAAAAAAACCTTATACACGCCCTGACTTCGTCTGGCACTAGTTCATTGACCCGCAATCAATATTTAGCTGCAATTGATGGACGTTATTGTTTGTGGGATGAATATTTAACGACACAACTACTTTGACCCCTTAAGGGACGTTACCTGTCAAAAATGCCCCTAAATCTGATTGGGTATAAATAATTAATCAAATGTTGTAACTTTGATAAATCTACTAAGGTTTTTATATTTTCCTTGCGTACACTTGAAGTTAAATCTACTTCGGTATTTATTTCCTAAAATCCAAATCCTAATCATGAATCCACTGTGTTTTGGTATGAAGAATGTGTAAAAAATAAGAATTTAATAACTATGATGGACTGGCTTCAATTAAAATATAATATTATGAAATCCATAAGTAATAATTATAAATATTTGAACTAAAAGTAGGCTTGTGGTGTAAATTTGACTATAATTCACATTTAAATTTTCAAGCTTATTTTATGGTTATTTACCTCCAAGATACGCAACAAAAATGTGGTAAATTTTGTCTATAGAATGTGAAAGAAAGATTTAAATTGTGTCAAACCCTCAATCAAACCAACGTCTACCATTATTACAAACGCGTAGTAGTGTGAACGAGGTAGTGTAACTTTATTTTTATTAATTTCAAGTATTTCGTAGCATTACTAAAAATATATTTATCTTTCTGCATATCTTCTCCATATATAAATTTTAACTGTGCCTAATTTCATACTCCTCCGTTCCCACAATTCTCATAAAACTGTACTGAAAGTTTTTGATTCACGTCTAATTAATTAATTAAGATTATTGCTCACGAAAACTAATAAGGTCTAGTTCAAAAAGATGAATATTATAATATTTCTTTGAACCATTTTGTAGAAGACCGTGAAACTCCATTTATATAAATAAGTTGGCTTAAATAAATTATTTATATCCGTAAAAACTTTGCGCTACAATATACTCGTACTATAAGTGCAATTAATTTGGTTTAAAACCGATACAGACGGCAGCGAGTCGACGTTGTATTTAATTACGAATAATTGTGTATTTAATAATTATGGTATATTTTTAATTGTCTCTGTCGATCGACAGACATTTTTAATCCGTTTAAATAATAAAGTTTAAATTCGCCCTTTGTTTTTATTATGAAGCTTTTGCACTTTGACCACAGAATTACGCTGTCCACCGCCAACGTCAACGGGACGTTAAGGAGAAAAATATGACAGCGCCGAAGTAGCGATACATACGTCATTTACTGTAAAAATAATAACATCTATGGACGCTTCACACCACGTCAATCTGGCCCCGTGCTACGTGCTACATCGTACGTTTGTCACGTTAATCTAATCTCGAGTCTCGACCACAAATAATCTCGTTCTCGTTGACGTCTCGTTGACGGTGGCGATGGACAAACAGCCTAAAAAATATAAAAGTTTACGGCACTTTAACTAAGGACAATTTTTTATGAAATGAACCAGGAAACGAGCAGGCGAATCGCCTGATGTTTAGCGATTACCGCCGCCCATGGACACTCGCGACACCAGAGGAGTTACAACTTTTGAAGTCTGGTATTAAAATCCGTAGAAGGTTGCCTAGTTACTTGTAGCCCTCTGCCGCACGGTGGGTCGAAAATCGGCTTTCATAGACATATCATATTATAACGGTTTCAGCTGATCTTTTTTTTCTTTTTCAATCGTCGAAATTTTTGAAAAAAACGTCACAGACAAAATATGAAGTAGTTTATTAAAATTCAACACTTTCCTCAAGTTTGCTGTATACCATTACTTTCCAGAATTTTTTCCTTAATAGTAACACTATCGAATCGTGCAATAATACAGGTGACATTTTTTCAAAAATTTCGACGATTAAAAAAAAAATAGAGCAGCTAAAACCGTTAAATTATGTATGCCAAAAAATCATGAATAATTAGTACTATAACCATCTGTCAGGATATTATGGTTAAACTTGCCGTTTTTTGAAATAATTGAATTTTTCATGTTGGCTCCATACAAGTTTTTCGTAAAAAAATTATTACACCCTCATTTTTGGGCTAAATTATCTCAAATTTCATTTTCTACATAGTAATACTAAACTGAAGCAATATCCATCAAAAAATCCATAACTTTCGAGATTTCATTTCTATGTCTATGAAAGCCGATTTTCGACCCACTGTGTGCCGGTTTGGAATACACCACAAGTTAACATGTGACAAAAATGCTAGTTAACAAAACTGGAATTTTTTATCGCCGACTTTGGTATTTTTGTGCCTTGCATTCTTTGGACAACTTAGTAATAATTCAGTGTGCCATATTCCTTTTTTATCACAATTCAACAAATTTTTCGCAAGTTTAAATATATACCTAACTTTAGTAACTACATAAATAAGGCGTAAACAGGCGATTTGACGACTGAGCACACATTATCAGGCTAAGAGCGTCCGCAAATATTGTCTATTCAATATCAAATGTCTAGACGCGACCAGATATCATGATCCCCGTGCTACCACTGCCGACACAAAGTTAATCCAATTTTATACGAAGTAGCTAGGGCGGGGGCTCCTGTTTGACTGGTCGGTGACAATTTACAAGGGTGCATTCAGATTAACAGGGAGATCGACAAAGAAATGCAATTAAATGTAAAATAAGGGGCGTTTCACACGGTGACGTGGTGTGACGAATTCGGCCTGTCGCCGGGTTTTGTACAGTGATTGAAAAGGGAATGTAGGGCCTTCCGCCTGATTTTTAGGGTTCCGTAATACTTAAGGAACCCTTATAGTTTCGCTCTGTCCGTCTGTCTGTCTGTCTGTCTGTCTGTCTGTCCGCGCCTCTAGCTCCTGTAATTATGAATATAAGTTAATGAAATTTGGTGCAGTTATAGATTGTGTATAGATCACGGTTTCGGGATCATAAAAAAATTATAATTTTATATTTAAGGGGTGGCTCTCCATACATGTGAAGTGGGGATGAAAAATATTTTTTCACTCTACCCCATCGTGTGGGGTATCGTAGAATAGGTCTTTTAAAATAAAGGCAAGGTTTCATACGTTACTTTTTTATAAATAATTTAATATAAAACCATTTTCGAGTAATCGGCCTCCAAAGTAGTTTGTAAGTTGGTCCCCCCCCTAGTATTTTTAAACTATAGGAGATAGAAACTTGCAAATTTCCATGCTGATAGATCATGCTAAAAACTCTTTAGGAAAATTATTGTGAACCAAATCGGACAATAATTTTTGGAGTAATTTAAAAAAAAGCATATTACGCGTTTATAGTTACGGAACCCTCCTTAGACATGTCCTGACATGCTCTTGGTTAGGTTATTAATGTATATTTTTAGAATTTCAATTTTAAAATAGGTATACGGCAAATAAGACAACTCTTTAGAAGAATATAAGCAAATCACTACCGACTTCATCTTATTATGATTCTAATAAAAATAAAGTCTATACGCAATCTATAAGTATACTAAAATTCATCAATTTATAATATTGTTAATTACAGAAATTAGGCATGGACTATATATACCCAGAAATTATTTAGTTATAAGTAGTAACAAATCTAACTTTGTCAATAGCTGGTGTGTAATGTGTATATCTACTAATATTATAAAGAGGAAAGGTTTATTAGTATTTTTCTTTGCTTTCGTTGTATGGGTTTCAAAACTATTGGACCGATTTTAATAAAAATTCGGCTTATATCAAATGTCAATGTCATATTATATTATGATGACAGCTCGATTTTTCGATTTTCAACTCTATCGTATTAGCGCAGAGTTCTCTTTTCGGTGCTCTGAATTTTCACCGGCGTTTCGGATTCCGGAGCAATTATAGATTATACCACGGGGATACATTTTCTACTTTTTATCGCGGCAAAATGTACGGTTTCCTCGAGATTTTGTTTAGCGCGCACGAAGTCGCAGGCAACATCTAGCTACACAATACGTAACGAAATTCTTTTGCGGTACTATCGCGCCTCCATTTTAGCCAAGCACTCAAACTCATGTAAACTCCATTAGAAGCCTCTCAAACAACGCCACAACATCGCATTTAGATCATTTGCAAGGCAATCATCATAGAAGTTGTTTGTCTGGAAGTGGCAATTCTTGTATAATACATGTATCGAAAATATTTTTTTTTTTTTTATGAAATAAGGGGGCAAACGAGCAAACGGGTCACCTGATGGAAAGCAACTTCCGTCGCCCATGGACACTCGCAGCATCAGAAGAGCTGCAAGTGCGTTGCCGGCCTTTTAAGAGGGAATAGGGTAATGGGGGAGGGTAGGGAAGGGAATAGGGTAGGGGATTGGGCCTCCGGTAAACTCACTCACTCGGCGAAACACGGCGCAAACGCTGTTTCACGCCGGTTTTCTGTGAGCCCGTGGTATTTCTCCGGTCGAGCCGGCCCAATTCGTGCCGAAGCATGGCTCTACCACGTATTTCAATGTATTTATACACTAAAATCATAGATGTATATAATATAGACGAGGTATGTTGAGGAAAAAAGTGTCTCCAGTTATTGTCTCTACTTTTGAGATTTTTGGGGCCATTTTGACATTTGATGTATGTTGAAAACAAGGATGGCGTAACTTTTTACTGTATAAAGTTTTGTTCTATCAAATGTACGTCATAGCCTATTTTGATTTTGAAATCTTTGACTGAAATGAGGAATGTCAGGCTTAACTTACAGGGAAGTCAAAAACGCCTGATTGTTGTTAAAATGTGTCACTATATTGGTACTTCTACTACGCAGTAATTGCTACATTAGGCGATCCGGCTGCTCGTTTTCTGATTCATTTTAAAACAAATAAATAAAATTGAAGTGTCTGTTTGTAATTTCAAATTAATACCTTTGCTGCACTAAATGCATATTATGATAGTATATACCTATACGGTACCTACACCAAAAATCAATATTAAATTTTTTGTATGCCTGTCCGCCTGTCTGTCTATATGTTTATTCCGTCAAACTTCTTAAACGGTTGGACTGATTTTGACCAAACTGTCACTGTCAGATAACTGATGTTATAAGGAGTTGTATTGACATTTTATGTACATATATTGTAACTAACAAAATAAAATTGTAAGGTATGTGGTACTAATCCTAAATGTTTGTGCTTGTTCTAGGTTCTAGATCTTTCAACAGACCTCCTTCAGTTCACCGTACACTTATTTTTTCAGAAAATCTACTCATAAGGCAGTTTCCGTCAAAACACTCTGACATTCACTAAGGAGCCATTTTTAAAAAGATGAAGAAGAGTTCCAAGCAAACGAAGTTGCAGGCACCAGCTAGTAATAAATCTAAATACTTATTATTATTTTTGTCTCTTCTAGTATCTTTAGGTGTCAGTATCATATCGCAAACGATTATCTATTCATAAAACGGAAAGTTATACCTCAAGGGAATGCAGTTAGTCCGAGTGAGCTGAGATTTATGCATTTTAAATTATACCTGAAATGTTTTACTTATTTCAGACAATTGTGTACCTTATTAGTGAGAGATAGAAGTTATATTCCCACTGCTGAGGTTACGTGTAAGCGAATTGACATCGGAAATGCCGATTCGACTTTGCGTGGTTTCGACTTTTCATTTTTTTACGAATAGTCGATCAAGATGAAAAATATATGACGAAATACGAATGTTAAGTGGCAGATAAATCAGGCGTTTCACTTATGAACCTTATGAATTTAGTATTAAAATTTCAAAGTGGTACACCAGCTTTATTGACAACCGTACATTTGCGTGTTACGTACAAACTCGCAAAAAGACCCGCCGAATATTTTATGAAAATATGGAAAATTCTACTAACCTTGTTTACCATCTGAAGGAAAACCAACAAATTCTGGACTTGATTGATGACCTGTCTCCAAGAGCGATGGACGTCCACGGACCTTCGGCCGACGCTCACTCACTTAATATATTATTAGCAGATAATGTATGGCCAATTCTCGGAAGTTGTTTTTTTAAGCCACAAAGAAGCATGTGCGGGGTGAAGTTTTAAGTGAATATTTTAAAAGGAATATTCTGGGCCTCATTTTTATGAAATCAAAAATTTATTAACTTAATTACCCCTTAGCGAAGTAAGTAAATATTTTAAAGGTAAATGTATAAACGCCTATATAATAGAATCCCAAGAAACTTTGCCAGGAAACGTTCAAAAAATTTCCATAAAAAAATTAAAATAAACTAAGAGCAAGCAAGGTATTTATATATCGTGCATATTATGTATTAAGATGTTCTACTGTTCTTAAACTGTGACATTATATGTATACAATATAGTGCATTAAGAGATAATTATATATATGCAATAAGATATATAATAGGAAATAGGTAAATAACTGCCATTATATTAAACTAGCTTTTACTCACGGCTCCGCCTGCATAAATACAGAATTCCATGTTCATACTGGATTTTTTCAGGATAAAATGTAACCCATTTTTTTGTTCAGAGCCTAAACTACTACCATACCAAATTTTATCAAAATCCGTTCATAGCTTTTGCGTGAAAGGGTAACAAACATCCATCCATGCGTCCCTCCTCACACTCTTTTACAATTATAACTAACTGTTGCCCGCGGCTCCGCCCGCGTAAATATAGTATCCCACGGGAACACTGTACTTTAAAATATATTAATATTTAATATTAATAATATAAAAAGTAGCCTATGTTTTAATCCAGATCCTAAACTACTATCATACCAAATTTTATCGAAATCCGTTCAGTAATTTTTGCATGAAAGAGTAACAAACATTCATCCATCCATCCTAATATATCCATCCATCTATCCTCACAAACTTTCACATTTATAGTATTAGAAGGATTGTAGTGGGATGATTAATTCATCGATATAACATTATACTGTTGGTAGGTATCAAGTGTTAAGAGAGACTCAGAAGGGAGTAAAATCAAAAGATCACGTATCACTTTATGCCATTTATTTGATATTAATGATTTTAATATACATAGCTAATCAAGTACATTCTATCGACAACTTTCCACATATAAAATAATGTGTGCGTGTGGTTTGAGGGACCTACCTGAATATCCCCAAAATAAGTATAGCAAGTTTTAGTAGAAGTCTAAAAAAATTGTAGAACAAATCTGGGAATTTGTAAAAAGATAGTTTAAAAGATATAGCCCTCAGAGTGTGGTCCCTCAGTTCACACACCGCTATTTTCCAGATCTCGAAAAGTATGTGGAAAATTATGGTTTTTTCACTACAGAATTTTAGTAGAACTTTTGTAAAAGTTTTTACAAATTTATCAGATACATAGCATTAGAAATAAAAAAGCTACAACCACCGAAGTGTGGTCCCTCAGTTCACACAAAAATGACATACTCATTTCGCGATATATTACTGACTTTTTTAATTATTTTTCTACGTAGAGTTTTAGTAGAAAATTTGTAGAATTTGTAGACAAAATTTCAGCAAAATCTATCGGCGCATTCGAAAGATATATACCATTATGTTGGGTCCCTCAGTTAACACACTTGTGTATAAGAAAAACTCAAATAACTAATAAACGAGAAAACTAACAGAAAGTCTACTATACTTAAATTTTAGTAGAAGTTTTTTTCTCTTGGATTAGCACATAAAATATTAATTTTCTTGCTTCCTAGCTGTGATAATTGTAATTTTTTGATTGTATGAAAATGCAGAGTAGGTTACCACACAAGAGGCAAAATGAGGACAAGTCCTAATATTATTGTGTATGTTATACCTTATTAAATTTACGTTTTGCTCGCGGTTTCGCACCTTAACACTATTTTAGGGGTTCATAGTACTACAAGCAACCCATATACTTACCAATTATTAACTATGTACCTATTTGTGGTTTTGCTCTGCCCGCCCTTTTCTCTGTCCGTTCTTTCTAACTCCTTATATGTAATTACATATGTATTATATGAATAAAAAACTGGCCAAGTGCGAGTCAGGCTCGCGCACAAACGGTTCCGTACAAAACGGCAAAAAAATCGCGTTTGTTGTATCGGAGCCCTCGTCCTCGTCTCGTCGTCGTCTCGCCCCCAGCACCAAATATTATACATACTCAATGTAATATTATGACTGCACCTAATATTTTTGTTAAATTAGCTTTTGCTCGCGGCTTCGCCCGCGTGGTATAGTGTTCTTAGAGAAAAAACTACTTCGGCGAATAACTCTAAGTCTCTACTTACAGCAATATACTTCTGATACAATACTGAAAATGTTTTTAGGTTTACCCAATGCAAACGGTTAAAAATTGGACCCTTTCGAGTTTCGCCTCGACACGATATGAGCGACCGCTTGATATAATATACATAATATTATATTCGTTGCGTCATGCTTTCGTTGTTGGACATCTATGAAGTGGTAAAAATACTAAGACCACTCGTGAACTGTATTTTAAAAGTGGAATGCTATCGTGTGTTGGTGTACCTACAAAAAAATGCACACAAAAAAGGCACACACACTTAAGAATAACATTATGTACACCGTACATCCCACAAATTAACTTTTTCCTTTTCATAAAAGCTTGACATTAATTTGAAGACCTAAGATTTCTATATTTTTTTTTATAGAAAATAGGTAGTGTATGGGACTGTATTTTTCCACTAGGTTTTCACCGCCGGCTCTGATCAGACTCGAAGATAGCAAGGTTACACCGATTCGGGCAGAGCT